>OU744363.1:21544257-22744257 GCA_916610255.1 Lasioglossum lativentre
TAGTTGTTAAGAAAAAAATTCGTAAAAATCACCGTTTTTTGAGCGCTCTAAACCATGCTCCCTCCTTAAGGGGGCTCTCATTTCCGAGCGCCTTTCGTGAGCCACTGTATAATTACACATGACCGACTGACTATCAAAGTAGTTTAGTACCCTCAGCATGTATATGTTGTGACGTTGCAAGTTTGCAGCGTCCCTTCCCTACCCCAAGAATAGCGAAAAGAAAAACCGAATTACGTATGGACCGGGCCGATCCTGTCTCGAACCACGAATCCGCACGCGGAAAAGCGAGCGTTCCCCGAGGAAACAAAAATACCGAAATTCCAGCTGACGCCCGATACGTTTGCCGAGTACGGCTAAGTTGCAGGGGCGTATCACCAGGGCGACGAGACCGCCGAAAACTCCCGAAGCAGGAAACCAAGGCAAGGAGCGCCCGAAATCTGAGAAAGGCCGAACAACAATAGTCCGTGCACTGGCGAATATAAAAGGAGTCAAAACACACGGGCCAATCAACCCGGAGGCGCCGACGTGGGACCAGAACCCCTACCGGACATCGTTCTTTTCGCGATCCCGTCGTCGCCTCACCCCGCTTAAAATGGGGTTCTAGCGTGGGTGGTGGAAGAGACACCTGAGAGGGAACACCCTCGCCGGTCGTTTATCGCAACCGGTAATTTCGCGAGTAATTCTCGGGCTCCTAGGTTCCGTAAGGACACGGCCCTGTGTGGCACTAGATCGCCAGCGTGAAGTACGCTACTAGGGAATTTCGGCTAGGTCGCTAGAGTGGGGGGAACCAGAATCGATACGCGCCGTGGCGAGAATCGAAGGAGTCACTGTCGTGCCGGCTCGCGTCCCGAGAGTGTAGACCCGCTTTCTCTCGTAAATCCCGTACGTTTGATTCCGCGTGCGGAGAGTGCCGGTGGTGTAATCCCGACTATCGAGGGAGGAAAGTACAGCCCCCTACTGGTTCCAACAGGTTCACAGATTCCGAGTCACGGTAAGTCGATAGTGATTCCGTAAACTCGTCTACGAGCCAGCTCGTTAATTTCGCGGGGGGCACGAGCCGATCGTCGACTCTGTCCCCGATATTCGCGTGTGCCGAGGCGCTTCCCGCCTCGTGCCCAGGGCTCATACCGATCCGACGGTATTTTGAGCCGATTCAAGAGGTTCCCTCCCGTTAGCATATCGGAAGTTTTCCTCGGGAGAACCGACAGCGTCGCGAGATAGTTTCTTGTCGCGAACATTACGGTAATCGTTTCGCGAGGGTAGGAATCGCCATTTCGCGGGAATTAGATATCGCGTGGAGAGCGCGAGAGAGCTCAGATCGCGCGAGCCGTTACCATCTCGTTCGCGGAAACTTTCGAATTTCCCGAGAACGATCGCGACAGTCGCGACCCGTGCGACGAACGTCTTCGCATGTCGACAACCGCGCGCTCCGAACCTCCACCTTATCGCAATCCTGTACAAGGAGCGCGGGCTCCCGAAAATTGAATTCGTTAATTTCGCCTGTGAGATCCGCCCTGCCGTGAGGGCTGTCCCCGCTATTCCCGTGTCCGAATTTCCGACTCCTCGCGCCTTCCTCTCGACCTCGCGCTTCTCGATATTCGGCCTTCGCGTCAGCTGACTCGCGAGCAAAGCGCGAGAACGTTTCGTGCGGTACCCTTCCGGTACCGGGCGCCCGAACTTGTCGAATCACGTCAGCCTTGATCGAATTTCGAGAGGTGCGTTTGTCCCGGGTGGACCGCGTCCGCACGGCCGCGCGCGGCCCGGCCTCAGCGCCTATAAAATCCCGGAAGTTGCTGTTCTTCCCCGTACTCGGTGCGACGGAAAAAGGGCAACGTGACAATGTATATAATAATCATGCCGATAAAAAATTTACTTGTATTTTTCAATTCTTAGGAAATACATATACATATACAATAATATGGATGGGGCAATATGTAATACGTGGAAAGTTATCCAATTCGTGAAAGATCGGAGTGTGGAGGCACTGCCAACCTGATGGCTGCAAGGTGAAAAGTGCTACTGGCCACCGTTGCAAAAGTCAAAATTATGCACTGCGATAAAAAAGTTGGAACCTCGACGAAGTTCGTAGGCACAATTTGACGTCACTTTATTTAGAAATAACACTTTTGGTAAGTTAAAGTAGTTAGACACCATAAATCTGCAATTAAAATAATACTTATGTAATACTTATAGACGACTACGCGAAAGCGAGGCACAAGGCGAGGGTGGCAGAAGACACGAGCGATCTTAAATTGGAGGCTGAGCTGGGATGCTCCAAGAAAAGAAAAATTCAGCGTCCACTCTGGCTAACAAGGAGACCCCGCGTATTGAGACTCTCGGATCGCAACGAAATTTTGTGTGAACAAAGCTTAGACACCCTCATGAACTATCCAATTGGTTTTAGCCGCAAACGCGCTCCCGTTTTCGAGATAATCGATATTGAAATGCGACATGTGTGGTATATTCTATGAGTGAAAGCCTCTTGTTACAGCGGTCGGTGGCCGAGCGGGTTGGGCGAATGTCTACCACGAAACTGGTCGGGGTTCGCGTCACGTGTCGGCATTTAAAAAAAAAATTTTTTTCACTTTCTTTTTTATTTTTCTACGTGCTACACATTATTTCTAATATAATAAATGACAAGTAATCTAGTTTTACGATGGACAAGATATATGATTCCGTGCGGGGAAATTTTTTTTTTATTTCTTTTTCGAAGTTTTTGCAATAATATACAATAAGTTTACAATAATCAAAAAATTAAATATATTAACACCACGATTCCCGCGTGCACGTAGTGGGGTGATGGGCGTCGAAAAAGCATCCGAAACATAAATATTTTCTGCACCACGAGAACACCGCACAAATGCTGTTGCATCGTCGTTGCAGTTGCACTTTTCTTTTTTTAAATCTTCCGGAAACGCCAGCTGGTTCACGTTGGCAAAGATTTCTCTATCCGCTCGCAATTTGAAGCGTTCCACGCGTATCTGATAACATATGATAAAATATTGTGAATTATACCGTTAGAACTGCATTATTACATAAAATAAAATGTATCTGGATATTTACCTTAACATTTTCTCATATATAGGAGCCTGCAGTTGATTGTGTATGAGGAAATGAATTTTGATGACATCCTCCCTCGATGTTAATTCCCGGTTGGATTGTAGCAGAGACGGGCAATTCTGAATATGCCGTAAATAGTTTTTAACTTGGCGATAAAAGTATACATCGCACGGCTGGCAAAATGGAGTGCACTTTGGAGGAATAACGGCTAACGTGCACGTTGGATGTCTTTGTTCGTCCATGAATTTTGTCTGGTGCAAAGGCACGGATGTCTGCCCGCTCTAGGAGTCAATAATATATAGAAATTTGTCATGTTTCACATACGGTTTGATGACACTGTCCAAACATTCCTCGTATGTGTCCCGCTGCAATTCGCTTGACATTCGCTCAACCCGCTCGGCCACCGACCGCTGTGACAAGAGGCTTTCACTCATAGAATATACCACACATGTCGCATTTCAATATCGATTATCTCGAAAACGGGAGCACGGTGGCGGCTAAAACCAATTGGATAGTTCATGAAGGTGTCTAAGCTTTGTTTACACAAAATTTCGTTGCGATCCGAGAGTCTCAATACGCGGGGTCTCCTTGTAAGTACCGACAAATCTTCGTCCGAAGAGAGTATGTATTTTAACAACTGCCCCCCGCATCAGAAAGAACAATATGATTGGTATTAAAATTAATTCATAGCTATACTCCATTCTTTTTCTGTAATTAGTACATCTTTCTCATCAAAATATTTTTATTTTCAGTCACTGCCATCAGCGCGGAGCCATGTAGCTCCAAAAACAGCTGTAGAGAGAGAGAGAAATCGCAAAATTTTAATGTTATCGGCGCATTGGTTCGATCAGTTACCCACTTTAAAACACTATTTGCAAATTATCACAACATTTTATCTCGACGTTTCGATCTAAATTCAGATCATTTTCAAGAGACAAGGCGACAATTTCAAACATAGTATAAACGTAATACTTTCATTTTTCACTACAACCTTTCACCTCAATAAACCTCAATAAACCTTTTTAGGTAATTAAGTGAAATACACACATAAAATGGTTTGCCACAAAAAATATACATATAAATGTATATATAATATAGAATCAATTAAAGAGTGACCAGAACAAAAAGGATTCATTTAGAAAATTTCATCATAAAACTTTACCAATTCAGTAAAGCCGCGTAATAGTCATGTATCTTAGGCGTTTCATACCTAAGATTTACGCTACGTTGTTTAATCATATGAATTGTTTCTAACTAATTCTAATTTTCTAAATGAATCCTTTTTGTTCTGGTCACTCTTTAATTGATTCTATATATACATTTATATGTATTTTTTTTGTGGCAAACCATTTTATGTGTGTATTTCACTTAATTACCTAAAAAGGTTTATTGAGGTTTATTGAGGTGAAAGGTTGTAGTGAAAAATGAAAGTATTACGTTTATACTATGTTTGAAATTGCCGCCTTATCTTGATTTTGGCCAATAAATCGATACTTGATCAGCCATTGGTTTTCCCGAGTGTCTATACGTTTTCCTTACGTTTATACTTTCTTCACTACCGTGATGACTGTCCAGGCAGCAACATGTGGTCATATTAATTTTTGTAACCTTTCTAATTTAAAGTTTGTTTTGTAACACTACGCAAGTGAGTAACTTTTTTCTTTCTATAATATGGTTCATCGTTTGTTTTTTGATTTTTAATATAAACTGAAATAATTTTCTTTTGTTTCATTACAGACACAAACTTGTTTTTGTAAATCTCTTGAAAATGATCTGAATTTAGATCGAAACGTCGAGATAAAATGTTGTGATAATTTGCAAATAGTGTTTTAAAGTAGGTAACTGATCGAACCAATGCGCCGATAACATTAAAATTTTGCTTTAAGCTTATTACGATCGCTATACGTGTAACTATTAGAGAGAGAAATGCTTGCAAACCAAAGTGAGCAGTGCAGCAGTGGTAAGTTAAGGAAAATATTTTAGATATAATAAATAAGTTCACTTTTACAAAAAGTTATATCTACCGAACTTTTAATAGGAAATCAAGCAGGAAGCAGCGGCTGCTGCAAATGCTGCCCAGGCAGAGAAGCAAAAATGAAAACTCTCATTGAACAAAACCATTTGATGCGAGCAATGCTGACGGACCTCATACAGGAGGTGCGACAATTAAAGGACGGCCAAGTAACAACAGCGGCAAACAAAAAATATGGGTCATTTTTTACTCAATGTCCAGATTTGGAATTTCCGCTGAAGACGGAGAACGAAATCAACAAATTCGAGAAAATTCTAAAAGTGGCGGAACATTTCAATGATGAGGTAAGCGAAACTCATTGGTGTAATAAGTACACTTCAAATAACTAACATTTATCGTTCATTTTCATTCAGTTAGCAGAATGTGATATGTTAACAACTTTTTATTTTAGGTGGAAGAAGTGCACAAAATTGGGGGCGCCAGCTCGTTTGATTTTGCGCGTAGAACGCTGTCTACAATCCTGAGCGACGATCTCGCTTTGACATTCAGTTGGTTCGGCCGAAAAGGGAAGAAACACTTCCAACATTACAACTCGGCGAACCTCACTACAGTAAATGCTCGTTCGTTGCGAAGAATCGTCTATGCGCTCGTTGCGACGTGCCTACCCATTCCACTGCCTGTCAACACCGAGTCGGCCGAGTCGCTCCGCACGGCGGCAACGATTGATATCGGCTCGGGTATATCGGTGTGAACACCACAACATTGACTCGAGTGAATCGAGTACTCAAACTTCTTAAGGGGGACGGCCCACTAATACCATCACCACTCACACATCGCTAGATCCCCATATACGTATACACAAATGCAAGGTTTTACGGGGGCTCGTATTCACGCCTGAATATTGCAATGAGAAGTTCAGAACTGGTCGATTATGTTTCCTAAAAGTCCAATCTAGGATTATGCAGAGCGTTTTTTTCGATACGAAAGCTAAATCTCTTGATATTTAAGAAAATCTGTCAATGGCGGCCATCTTGTGACGTCACACTTGCTTCGAACGGCATGAAATCACCGAATATTACAAATAACTCCATGATAGCGTAGAAATTGACAATTTGGGCTCTGCATAATCCTAGATTGGACTTTTAGGAAACATAATCGACCAGTTCTGAACTTCTCATTGCAATATTCAGGCGTGAATACGAGCCCCCGTAAAACCTTGCATTTGTGTATACGTATATGGGGATCTAGCGATGTGTGAGTGGTGATGGTATTAGTGGGCCGTCCCCCTTAATTTCCATTAGGCTTTTATGGGACTTTCACCAACTTATTTCTGGCATTTTTCTGATTAAAATGATACCAAACACGATATAATTTCAACTTTATTTACTGGTTTCATTGACGGTATGGAGTACTGTAGGACATGGAAGAGGATATAGCGAGTGAAAAAAAAGAAAAACTGTAATGTTTACAATACCAATGTGATGCTAAAACTTTAATTAATAAGTTTCTAGTGATTATTTTTCTTATTCTTTTTTGATTATGTATAATTAGTCGTTTAAAATTTGTTACGGAGTTTTCTAAAGCCAGACAGTTGACTGCTTTTGACTGCGAATGCTTTTCTTTGTCATTTAACTAGCCGTTTCACTAAAGTCTAATTGAATCGAAAATGAATTAATAAAAATGCAAAACTAGCCGTCGTCTTGCTTTAACGGAGGCATCTTGTACGAAGAGGCCAAATTCATGTCAAATCATAGGCGCTGGACAACGATCGTGCCCACAGCACAGGTCGCGCTGTGCTCCTACAGGCTGTAACTCCGTTAATTTGCAAAATTCAAGTCTAATTCTTTGAGAACATATTTTTAAGATGTTAAGTTGTTTATTTAAACATATGCTATATATAGTATGTGGTAAATGTATGATAAATTATTAATTATGCTTCACATATAGAGTAAATATGGGACAAATTATATCGTGTTTGGTATCATTTTAATTAGAAAAATGCCAGAAATGAATTAGTGAAAGTCTCATAAGCCTAATGGAAAATGAACAATTCCGTCATTGCCATTAAATACATTGTAAGAACTCGTGGGCCTTTAAACTGTGCCGGCGACGGCGACACGCTTCGGTCACGCGATCCGTATTTCACTCTGTCCTTCTCTATGTTCGGCTCTCTATTGAAGTCTCGCTCGGCGCGCTCGGCGTGTATCTCGACGCAGTCATAAATCAAAAATAGCGTCCCTATTCGCTCGTTGCGAACTCAAACCTCCGGCCTTTTCGCAACGAACGAGCATTTACTGTATAAGTAATTACAGTATTTTATCGATAAATGTCTGAAATGTCTGGCGGATAAATGTCGCTGAACTATCCCCACTCCTGCGGGGTATACCCCGTGAGGGGCCACGAAGCTCGAGCGGTCTCGGCCGCTGAGAAATGTAAATATGATACGGGTCGAGTATATCGGTGTGAGACCAGGAGACCACTACTAATCCAATGACAAAACTTCTTTATTTTTCATTATTTTTTTATGGGACTTTGACCAAATTATTCGGGGCATTTTTCTAATGAAAATGATACCAAATATGATATAATTCCGATTATTTTTACTTGTGTAATGGGCGATCAAAGTGTCGAGCGCAAGGATCGATGGCGTATGGGAAAGAAAGAGACGCGGAGAGTAGCGGTCGCCGGCACAGTCCAAAGGCCCGCCGGCACAGTCCAAAGGCCCGCCGCGTCCTCACAATGTAATCTCAATAAAAAACTTTTTTATTATTACTTATTTTTGTATGGGACTTTCACCAATATATTTGTGGCATTTTTCTAATTAAAATGATACCAAACACGATATAATGGTTGCGACAGTTAACGATAAAATACTGTACATATATACTGTGACGAGGCAGTTCTGCCTACGCTTCCGGTACCGAGTATCGGAAGACCGGGTCACCCTCTGGCAACGGAAAATGCGAGATGGGCCGTGGCGAGCGCTCGCCCTGGGCACAAGCGAGACCTGTGGGCGAGCACTTATATTTTTGAGCGTCGCGCCAATTTGTGCGACGCGAGTTTGCAGGACAATAGCCAGATCCCGACGGGGACCTGAAGAGCTTTTTCCTCCGTGGAGAAGAGTAACGGGATCAGCTCCGGCGAACACTCCGGCACCCCAAAAATGGAGGGATCGACGCGGCCCAGGACGGACAACCTGAGGCGTCGATGAAGGCACGCAGGGCCGTCACAGGAACCTCCGCCGTCGCCTCAGCCGGAGGAAAATCGATCCGGCTTCCGGATAGGCTCGCACCGATCGCCGCAGGAAGAAGCGACCAACCAACGTACGCCGCTGCCGGAGCGCCGAGGAATCGCCGATCGCCAGGGACCGTCGCGCGGGGCGAGGCTCCGTCAGAAAATCTAACCGCGATAGGTCGAATCGTCCGCGAGGGAAGAGCGCGGACATGGGGGACGCTCCGCTTCCGCGTTCCCGAGTCAGCGTGATGAGGAAATCACTTCTTCGTTGGCCCTAGAACTAGAAGTATCGTTGCGAGACACGTTTATTTAATTAGTGCGAACCGCTGCCGGAGAGAGGGACGAGTCTTCCATCGTTACCCTAGGTAAGCTTTCGTCCGATTACATAAAGTGATTTTCTCGCGTTGGCTCGGTAAGCGTGTTCGCGATCGCGTCGCCGAAACCCCGAAGCGGTTTCGAAGCTGCCGGTATTCGAGAGACCGTAGGGCAACGGACGCGCAGGGACTATTAATTTGCGGGGGCAGAGCCCCATTTTCTTATTTTGCGAGGATCCGCGCGTCGTTGTAGTTTTCACGGTAACCTCGGCTCGTTCCACGGTGTGACGCCGCCCCGTGCTCTCGCCGTATTTTCGCGACTTGTTCCGCCGACGAGAAACTAATTGTTACGCGTTTTCCATCTGATTTCGGGCGTAGAACGCGAGTATCGCGTACGCCAACGCCATTATCGCGTTGCTGCCGGATTCGACGCGTCTCGAAAGGGTCCGAAGAGGGCAAATCGCGCGTGTACCGATCTCCCGTCACGCGTCGGCTAACCTATAAACGCTGCCGGTCGTTACCGGTAGAGCTAATGTTAACGTGCCCAAATAAAGAGTTGTTAGCCGAAATTCAGAGAGTTCTTCTTACGTGAGAAACCTTCCCGCCGCGGGGAACGCCTCGTGTTCGCCCCGCGTAGTACCCTGCGCCCGTTCGCGGAAAATCGCGATCTAATATCGGTTGTCGCAGGCGCGTCTGAACGCTTCTCGAAACTCTGGTGACTGTAAAAGCTTAGCGTGGCACCGTCCGTGCCTGGCGCCCGAAAATCTAGGCCCAGATTTCGAGAAGTGACGTGCCTGCGAACAACTTTTGTCCCGGATGGACCGCGTCTCGTGCGGCCGAACGCGGCCCGGCCTCCTGGCTTGTAAATACCCGGTGTCGCTAGAGTTTTCGCCCTCCTGGTGACGGCCAAATTCTAGACGACGTGACAATACACATGTAAATACATAATAAATATTACAAAACTGACTGTTATTATAACCTTGTTCTTAATTTTAATTTTAATATTTTTAATTTAACTTTAATTTTATGCATACAATAATATAGACAATAAAGCTATTTGTTGGTCTATTATAAACTAGTTTCTGTCGTATTTCATTCCCTCCAACTCCCTTTTTGTATGAATCATTTTATATGTATATTAGGGTGGTCCTTAGTTATACTTAGTGAAAATTATTTTTTCGAATTTTTTTTTGGGCCACCCCCCAGGATTGTGACACTTGACGAAAAAATAATGTGTGCAAAATTTGAAATCGATCGGATAACGGGAAGTCCTGCCGCATCGACTTTGGAAATTGGGTAATTTTGGAACTCAATTGGGTAATTTTGGAACTCAATTTTCTCTTCTGTAGTATATCATTAGTATATATTGTTATATATCGTTGAATTTGTCTTTTTACGCACTATAATAATGTAGAAACAAAATGTAGCATTAATTTAAAAAAAAAATTCATGACCTTGAAATCTCAAAAATTGACTTTTCAAAAAAAATTTTTGTTTTTGCATTATATTTAATTTAATAAACGAGACAACTTTTGTCTAAGAAATTTTTTTATATTTTTATAAATAGCGAAAATATTTAGACATTCCCATTTATACGTCCTTCTATCATATAGAAAAAATGCAGATTTCATAAGTGTAATGAAATAATTTTTACTCTTATTAAGGTTACAGTTTTTTAATTATATAATATTATTACTGCTATTTCTTACGAGCAGAATAGTTTGTATGAAGTAGTAAAATATTAAAAAATACAGCTACATCCGCATGATCTCAGGATCCGTTAGGTTCGACCTACTGATCGAAAGACCCTGAACCAAAGTTGAGGGGTGTTCCGTCCCAAGGAACAGTATTTATCCCAAAATCTTTCTCTTCGCGAGAGAAGAATAGCAGCACGAAAAATTTGTCCCTCGCATCCCCTTTATGACCAGCTCGCAGTTAAAAGTAAAGAAGTGTATTTGCAAGGAACTGTGTTTTCGTCGCGGAAAACTATTGCATCGACACCGTCTTTCGAACCCTTGTTTACGACTGGTCTACAACAGAGAGGCCTTTCGACGACCTCGCAGCAAAGGACCTTTCCAAAGATTAAAAATTCTTCCACTTGGTGACCATCCCAGATGCACCCAAAACATTTAACTTATGTTCTTATAATCCCTCATAAACTCACAACATTTTCTACGCCTCGGTCTCCCCTTTACGACTATTCTTCACCATTAGAAATACGAACCTACGCTTTTTAAGTACGGTTTCAAACCATATACCCGGGGTTATTGAATTTTGAGGTACCAAGGCGTGTTATTGCTCGAGTCAGGTATCGCACTGCTCCTTCCTCGGGTAAACTCTCCTTCCGAACTATCGGAAGGGGAATTAAACAATTAAGGATGTCGTGATTGGAAAAGCCTAAGTTTAACTAGCCAATCGAGGCTTCGTCGGGGCTCATGACAATTGGTGAGACACACCTCTCAACACAACAGGCTTTACTTTTCATCTTTGAGAGGTACCTTTCTTGCCTAGTTTCGAACACGATTTCTACAGTTTTTACCGAGTGCCGTCACGTTACCTGTAGAAAACGGAAAGTGAAAATTCACGTGAAAGATGCAAACTAGAGGAGAAAAGTTATTTCTACTGGATCATGATCTAGAACAAATTATTGGTGCTAAGTTACCATCTATTGGACAAGCGTTGAGAGTGTTGTGTTATAACATACGTAAGACAAAATTAACTGTACGTAAGAGTGCTGTGTTAGTTGTGAAGGAAGTTGAGATCATTTGGGAAAAAGGACGAATCCCTACCAGACAAACGCGACATAGCGTTGCAAAATTAAACTCGCTGCATGCTGAATGGAGGGCATTACAAAAAAGTTCCACACGTCGAAGTCTACTCCAAGAAAAGCGAGAAAAGGATTTTCGTGATAAATTAGATGATCTATTCGATATAGCACACGCTGATGCATTACAATTGATCACCACAGAAGAAGATAAATTATTTCTAGAAAATCAAAGAAAGAAGGGACGACCTGGCTCAATGATTGGAGGGGATCGCGTACTACATGAAAGAGAAAAAAAAATAGCATTTCGAAAGAAGCAAGAAGAATCAAGACGAATGCAACACGAAATAAGTTTTGCCAGAAGTACATTCTTTTTATATATTTAATTTTTTGTCAGCAAAATATTGTTAATTATGTTATTTTTTTATAACTTTCATTATTTTTTTACTATTTCTATTAACATGTTTATATTTTTCAAACAAGACGAAACAGAAGAATTTGAACCATCATCATCATCATCACCCTCCAGCAAAGATGAAACACACATCAGTGATGATGAAAGTATTAGATTGCTAGATTTGGCGGATGTACCTGGTCCAAGTAATTCAAAAAGAAGACGAATAACACCAAAACTGGTTGCAGCATTGGACAGATGCAAATTAAGTGACCGCCATAGCGTCTGCATAATTGCAGCTGTTGCAGAAGCTCTAGGGCATAATATTGACGATTTAATAATAAATCGATCTTCAATTCGCAACCAACGAATTAAATTGCGCGCAGAAATTGTCAAAAAATTGCGTGAGTCATTTAATGACTGCGAGCTCGATTCAATTACAGTCCACTGGGATGGAAAATTATTACCATCTTTACAAGGTACAGATAAAATAGAGAGGTTAGCGGTATTGATTACATTCAGAGATGTTGAGAGGTTATTGGGAATTCCCATAATTTCATCTAGTAGTGGATCAGATCAAGCTTCTGCGATTTACAATTTATTAGAGGAATGGGGATTATCCGAAAAAGTACAAGCACTTTGCTTCGATACCACGTCCATAAATACTGGACGATACCGAGGAGCCTGTGTTCTCCTCGAACAAAAATTGGAATGGGATATCTTATATTTGCCTTGCAGACACCATATATATGAAATCATTTTACATAGTATATTTCACGAAAAAATGTCAAAATCTTCAGGACCAAATGTTCCACTCTTCAAAAAATTTCAAACTGCTTGGAGAACAATAAACAAATTGAATTTCATACCCGGAATCGAAACCGAATATATCCGCGAAACTATTACAGATAACGTGATTCAAGAAATCCTTAAATTTTCTATCGACGTATTACAAAAAGAACAGCAGCCAAGAGAAGATTACAAAGAATTTTTGGAGTTAATAATTATTTTCCTGGGTGGGACTCCACCAAGAAATATAAGATTTCGGGCCCCAGGAGCTTTCCACCATTATATTCTACCATTATATTGTTTAAAAATATATTTATTTAAAAATCAGTTTGTATTAAGCGCCAACAAAGAAAATGGAATTCGCGACATTTGCGTCTTTCTCGTTAATATTTACATAAAAGCGTGGATTCGAGCTCCAATGGCATCAGAAGCTCCACGTCAAGATTTGGAATTTTTACAGAAACTGTATGCATACCGTTCCATTGACGAAAAAATAAGTTCTATAGCATTAAAAAAATTTTGTAACCATTTATGGTATTTATCAACAGAAGCGGTAGCCTTAGCATTTTTTGATAAAACCGTCGAGAAGAATACAAAATTACGAATGGTGGAGGCACTTACCACTGAAGTCGACGAATCTGATAACATTGAAACCGACGAATCATGTAAAAAATATGAAATAACTCCTGAAGACTTAGAAAACTATGCCGATAAAGGAATTCAACATTTTATTTCCCCCAAAACACAACGATTTTTTGAAAGATTTTCAATTCCAATACCATTTTTAAAAAAAGATCCCGATTCATGGGAAGATGACGAGGATTTCAAATTTGGACTAAAGATTGCACAAAACTTAAAAGTTGTTAATGACACTGCTGAGCGCGGTATTAAACTTATTCAAGACTATAATCAGTTATTATCAAAAAATGAAGAAGAGAAACAATATATTTTACAAGTTATTTCCGAAAATAGGAAACAATGTTGTATAATGTACCTTATATAAAAAAATTTCTTAGACAAAAGTTGTCTTGTTTATTAAATTAAATATAATGCAAAAACAAAAATTTTTTTTGAAACGTCAATTTTTGAGATTTCAAGGTCATGAATTTTTTTTTTAAATTAATGCTACATTTTGTTTCTACATTATTATAGTGCGTAAAAAGGCAAATTCAACGATATATAACAATATATACTAATGATATACTACAGAAGAGAAAATTGAGTTCCAAAATTACCCAATTTTCAAAGTCGATGCGGCAGGACTTCCCGTTATCCGATCGATTTCAAATTTTGCACACATTATTTTTCGTCAAGTGTCACAATCCTGGGGGGTGGCCCAAAAAAAATTCGAAAGTCGAAAAATAAGAACCACCCTAATGTATATTTAATTTTATTTTTATTAAGGCTGCGCAGGAGCCAAAGTGGTGCCTCTATCGGCGTAGAGGTGGAGTAAAAATAAACTAGAACAAGGATAGAGAGATCCTTGTCTCTCCTACAGAGCTGTGACAGAGAGGGAGATATGTCACTCGCAGGAGAGACAAAGACAGAAAGATAACCAAGCGGCTTATTTTTCGATGAATTTCCTGAACTTTAAAACAATTTTCTGAAGCGAAGAAGCAATATTTTCTCACGATTTGTATGTAGAAATATTCGTGGTATCATTTGCATCGTACTGCAGAGCCCTTTTTTGGAAAAAGTGTACAGAAAAAAATTTCTTCTATAAAAACGTACACTTTTATTTTTTATAAAATTTCCTGAGCCAAATTGCAAAAAAGGGCTCTGCAGTACGATGCACAATAATACCACGAATATTTCTACACAACAATCGTGAGGAAATATTGCTTCTTCGCTTCAGAAAATTGTTCCAAAGTTCATCGAAAAATCAAGCAGCGCGGTTACTCTGTCTTTGTCTCTCCTGCGAGTGACATATCAACCTCTCTATCACAGCTCTGTAGGAGAGACAAGGATGGAAGAAACAAGTTATGAAATACATAGAATGACACCTCTATTGCCGATAGAGGCACCACTTTGGCTCCTGCGCACCCTTAACATTTATAAACGTCTCAACGTCCAACATGAGATGTCTTTAAGACGTCAAAAAGGCGTCTCAGGGAGCTCTTCCATGTAGTGACTCAGTGGCAGCACTAGCGCGCCGCCATATCGCGCATGATGCGGGTACTATATCGCGCGGCGCATGGCACCGCACATCGCGCCACAGCTCTGCAATGCCATACATTTATATTTCCTCTTGCCGAATTTTGCTTTGTCAATCTGTAAAATCAGATAAAACCAAATTTGTACATATTACTATTGTGGCGGCCTAACTTCCTACACGCGCCACAAGAGGGACACATAGTTGAAAGAAAGACCTTTCCCGCTAGTATTCAACTCCTCAATGATTTCTATATATACCGGCCGCAAACGCCTTCCAACATCCCAACCGTCTAAGGCAGGGCCCGCTAGATATGTGTGGATTATCCCTAGGGCGCAGGCTTGCGCTTGGCGACGCGTGCCAAGGTTGGTACGGCCAAGGAGTGGGGAGCGCTTCTCCTCCTCCGCGCCGAACGACAACCGCTTCTTCTTGTTTCGATTTGCGACTTGTAAGCACGCGTCTTAATTCAACACGTTTTCTATCGTCTCTGTTGCGGTTTGTTGCAACACCTTTTAGAACTACTCGTCGACACACAGTGTGTGTCGACCCGGGAGTTAATTGTGCCCGCGAGTAGCTTTTCAATAAACACAACCTCTATTGAATTTCCGTGTTGTTTCTTATCCTCCGACCACGTGAAGCGATCGTTTGGATACGATCCATTGAAGCGTCCGGCGTCGGTAATCTAGTAACCGTCGCACCGGTACACTGCAATTTCTTGTAGTCGGTACACAGCAACATCCACAGATAGCCTTACTGATGAGTCCTCTAGCGGGTCTAGGACGAAATGCTCCATCCTTTTTCCACCTCTCTTTCACTTATTTCATGCTCCCACACTATACTTACAACAACTTGTTCGGTGATATTGCTGGAGGGCACGCCCCCCAGACCCCCCAAAAAACTAACTCGGGCTAACTCAGTATACTCTACCTAAACTATAATCGAAGTTGCAGAAGCCGAAATCCCCGCTAATTTTGTAAAATCTCCACTAAAGCGTGCGGTATTCATTTTGGTGCAGTCTAAAACTATAAATTCGAATTACTCCTTCAACATGCCCGTGCTACTATCAGGTGGCGCGCTAGTGCTGCCATCTAGCGACGCCATTGAGTCACTACACGCAAGAGCTCCCTACTTACCAATATGTCGGCGCCATTACCTGTGAAAACTGATGTGATACAATGAAAATTACTCAACTTTAGACGCTTATAACTTTTTAACGAGTGCACTCCGCGGTCTGGGACATCGATATTTGGAGTTTTCTCGACGAAATGAACAGGATTAGACATATAATAATCGAAAATCTCTGGGATCGGAAGGTAAAGTTCAGCCAATAAACTTTTCCTCCCGAACCCACACATTTTCGATTGTTACATATCTTATCCTGTACATTTCGTCGAGAAAATACTAAATACGATGTCCCAGACCGCGGACACCACTCGTTCTTGAGTTATGAGCACGTAAAGTTAACTAATTTAACATTAATTTTCATTGTTTCACCTCAGAAAGTGACAGGTATGGGTGCCGCCATATTGGTAAGTAGCGAGCTCTCCCATGTAGTGACTCAGTGGCGCCCCATATCGCACACGTTGCGGGTACATTATCGCGTAGCACAGAGCACGTAGCACCGTATTTCGCGCCACAACTCTACAATGCCGATGACATACATATACTACACTGTGCGAGTACCCGCAAAATGCGAGCCGAGCTAAGCTCGACTCGATTGGTCGAGCCGAGTCGAGTACTCACACGAAGCGAGCTGCTCGCACCTGCGAGGCGCTCGCATCGGTGCGAGTTACTTGCAACGATACGAGTACTCGACTCTGCTCGATCAATCCAGTCGAGCTTAGCTCGGCTCGCACCGAGCGTGCGATTCGTACGAAACGAACGGCTTGCATGATGGAGTCGCCTCGCAATAAATTCAAGCTGAATGCTAAATAATTGGGATGTTTTATTATATATTTTGATAGTAAAATGGACATTATGTTGAGTAATGAAAATTCAGAATTTATGTAACCCTTTTATTGAAGAAATTTATGCAATAACAACTATTTTCTAGATTTATGTAAATATTAGACGATTACATCTTCATAAATGTCGCAAACTGTACTGCACGGTGGAGTTAAAATAAAAAAGAATTATGTAGTCATCGTTTTTTTCTAATAGAAATAGAAATAAATAAAATTTATTTATGATTTAATACATATATGTATAATATGTGTCACATTTCATTAATTACCTTCATTTACCTAAATACTCTACTAACTCGTGATGTACTATCTAAATAAATGGTAAATAGTTAATACGTACAAAGTATATGCATATATGTATACATATATATTATCGTTTGCGTTATCAGTATACTTCCCCAAATAGTAAAATTGTGCAAGGTATTATTTAAATATATCTTTTTGCGTTTTCATATAACCTTCTACAAGCATAAATAATATTGATTATTGTGTCAATTCTGCACAGAATTTACATACCCACTTCAACATTTGCATATTCAGAAAAGACTTTGAGCAAGTATCACGAGTTTTGAACGCAAACCTCAAGTCCCTTAAAATCTTATCATCTATAATTTATACTCACACAGTACCGAATGACATGGTGATGGTAGGTTATAGACTGGCACATATTGGCACGAATATACGTACACATATATGTATATCAATATTATACAGTATTTATATATATATATATTTTTTCCAAAAACTATTTAACGAAGTTTAACATTAACTATCAACATTATACATAATTTTACGACAACACCTATTTATAACTGTACACTGTACACTAAACCGGGGGGTAGATTCACCCCTTAAAGTTAATACCCCCGATGTTTGTATACTTGTGAGATGAGTATGTTGGTGCATACAAACCCGACTAGAAATTCAGTTAGGCATGCCTAACGATGGATGTGGGCCTAATGCGGAAGGCATGGTGTACGCCTAAGTTAGGCATTCCTAACAGTTGCCATACGTGGGCCTAATGCGGAAAGAATGGTGTACGCCTAAATTAGGCATTCCTAACAGGTGCCATACGTGGTCCAAATGGGGATGGCCGAGCACACGCCTAAGTTAGGCATTCCTAACAGTTCCCATACATGGGCCTAATGCGGAAAGAATGGTGTACGCCTAAGTTAGGCATTCCTAACAGTTGCCGTACGTGGTCCAAATGGGGATGGTCGAGCGCACGCCTAAGGTAGGCATTCCCAACAGTTGCCGTACGTGGTCCAAATGGGGATGGCCGAGCGCACGCCTAAGTTAGGCATTCCTAACAGGTGCCATACATTGGCCTAATGCGGAAAGAATGGTGTACGCCTTAGTTAGGCATTCCGAACAGGTGCCGTACGTGGTCCAAATGGGGATGGTCGAGCGCACGCCTAAGGTAGGCATTCCCAACAGTTGCCGTACGTGGTCCAAATGGGGATGGCCGAGCGCACGCCTAAGTTAGGCATTCCTAACAGGTGCCATACATTGGCCTAATGCGGAAAGAATGGTGTACGCCTTAGTTAGGCATTCCTAACAGGTGCCGTACGTGGTCCAAATGGGGATGGTCGAGCGCACGCCTAAGTTAGGCATTCCCAACAGTTGCCGTACGTGGTCCAAATGGGGATGGCCGAGCGCACGCCTAAGTTAGGCATTCCTAACAGTTCCCATACATGGGCCTGATGCGGAAAGAATGGTGTACGCCTAAGTTAGGCATCCCTAACAGTTGCCATACATTGGCCTAATGCGGAAAGAATGGTGTACGCCTAAGTTAGGCATTCCTAACAGGTGCCATACGTGGTCCAAATGGGGATGGCCGAACGCACGCCTAAGTTAGGCATTCCTAACAGTTGCCATACATGGGCCTGATTGGACAGCGATTGTCATCAACGCTGTCCAGAAAACTTATTATTCCGCCAATGACACGCCCTGCGGAGTTTTCCTTAAAGATCGCGGAAAACGCAGAAGGCAGTATCTCGTACGACGCTTCAAGAGATCGTTCATTTAGAGTCAAAAGTACCTTTAAGCCTCAACCTGTGCTAATTTATTTACTGAACACGTGACAACGTAAGATTCTTCAGGCCGTAATTGTAGGAATTTTACAATTAATCATCCGCGTGCCATTCGCGAGTGTATACTGAACAGTGAACAGTGAAAGTATATTAACATTAATTGTTTTCCGCTACGATGTCGGATAATATGCAAATTTTGAAAACTCGTGAACTCACACGTCTCAGAGTTGAACGACTTCGTAAGCGGCGTAAATTAGTGAGTGATCAGCAATGCACACAAACTATAAATTCGGAAGCAGATACGACACTAATTTTGGACAATAGCGAATTAAGAATCTGTGAAGAACGTGACAGTGTAAATTCAGGTAATGTTAATTATTATTATTATTGTTATTATTATTATTAATATTATTATTATTACTCTAGTAGCAGAAAATATTGTTTAAATATTTTTTTCAGATATTCAATCAATATTTTTTTACCTACACTTTTTAATATGAAATAAATATTAGATTGAAATAATTATATAAACATTTATTTTACATTTAATGTATGTGTATACAATATTTGAATCGAATGTTTGCTTTATATTAAAATGTGTGGCTCAAAAAATATTGGTTTGATATTCTAGATCGGGGTTTAGTGTTTTTTTAATGTAATATTTATTATATATTCTTTTAAACTTCTTTTAAACTTCTTTTAAACTTCTTTTAAACTTCTTTTAAACTTCAATTTCTCACTAACCTAACAGCCAAAGTAATAGGTTTACGTAAAAAATGTATACATCTTTTTCTGTAAAGTTTTTCGGGATCGGGACGGGTACCCGAAAATTTCGATATTCTCGAATTTATCGGGATTCTCGAATTTATCGGGATTCCCGAAAATTCCGAGAACCCAGTAATCATTTATATTCGTTTTAATCAATACATTCATGGTTTCGGATTTTTTATTCCAGATGTTTTCGGCAAATTATGTGATTTTAGTTTTTACTTATTTAATTTAATTATTATTATAAAAGTATACATTTCGGAATTCTGGAAGGTTCTCGGCTTCGGAGCCTTCTAGAAAATTCGACAACGGCGCGATTCGTCTGTTCTTCAGGGTGGTGTCGAGGCGCTCCGGCGCCCCTGAGATCATCTCGTTACAAGATTCATTTTATATTTAGAAAAAAATATTTTTCTCGTAACATGGAATTGATATATTAGAAATGTATATTTGAAAAAGAATATTTGTTTCTTAATGTAGAATAAATATTATATGTATACCGGGTGGTTCGCGAGAAACAGGCCACCTAAATAGCTTCGTTAGGATTAGAGATCGAAGAAAATGTTAGAGAGGAAAGTTGTACTCTTATAGTGTACCACATCATTGAACTCGTCTTGACATCAGCTTGAAAAATCTGTTAAAATGACCTTCAAAGGATTTTTTTTTATAACCATCTGATGCGCGTCTTAAAACCATATACACACTATTTTGTTATTTTTTCTTACTTTTAATAGTAGCGGAAATATAATTTAGGTGTTCAAGATAAAATAAACAACCTGTATGTCGTAGAATTAAATGTATAGTAATAAGTTAAGCATTTTGTAGATTAAGCGCGTAGTAGAGGTTAAGCATATTGTAGATTAAGCGTGTAAGTATAGGTTAAGCATATTGTAGATTAAGTACGTAGTAGGTTAAGCATATATTTGTTCTTAATTGAAAGTTGCCGGAGCGGCTGCCGAGTGCTTTTAAATATAATCATATTTAATGTAATTTCTTAATTTAATTTCAATTTATTAATTCAATTTAAATTTAATTTGCTTTTAAATTTTTTCCAGCAGTATAATTGCGAAAATATTGTAATAAAGAATTCTTTATTAACCAACTCAAGACTACCATAGATCTTTATTTTCCTCGTGAGAAGACTGCGGATTTTTATGTAAAATAAAAATATTATTGTGCAAGTCTATATATATAGATATAAATGCACGTCCTCTTTTAAATAATTTTAATACGTCGAGAATAAAATAATATATAATAATTTCCATTTTATATATATATATATATATATATATATATATATATATATATTTATACAAAAATTATGGATTGGTGAAAAACTGAAATTATTATATATTATTTTATTCTCGACGTATAAAAAATATTTAAAAGAGGAAGTGAATTTATATATATATATATAGACTTGCACAATAATATTTTTATATGCATACAATATCCAGCGCAGTCTATTCGTGAGATTTTCATTAATATCTCCTAATGAGGGCCTAATAAGGCTATCCTAATGTTGCCTAATGCGGTTTACCGCATTGGATAGTCATTGGGAAAACCTAATGTGGCCCTATACGTGGGTTGCCTAATGTGGGCCGCATACGGCTTTCCCATTTAGGCAGGCGTTGAAATTTAGCGTTACATTCCGCATGCCTGCCCAATGGGGCTGCCCCATTAGGGCCTAACAGATATATCCCAATGTGGGCCTAATGCGGTTTGCCTCATTGAGTAGTCATTGGGAAAACCTAATGTGGGCCTAATGCGGTGTGCCTAATGCGGGCCGCATACGGCTTTCCCAATTAGGCAGGCGTTGAAATTCAGCGTTACATTCCGCATGCCTGCCCAATGGGGCTGCCCCATTAGGGCCTAACGCGAAGTTAGGCTAGCCTAATGAGGACCTAACGCCCTGCCTAACTGAATTTCTAGTCGGGAAAACTAATAAAATAATGCTCTTTGCAGATCATATCTAGTTATCAGATGATTGCATGAGTTCATGCTCGATTTGAAAATAAAATTAAATGGTTAAATTTTAAAGAATACAGGTTTATTAATCAATTATGTAGTCGCCATTATTTTCTACAATTAGCAAAAAAATGATGACTACATAATTCTTTTTTATACTAACTCCACCGTGCAGTACAGTTTGCGACATTTATGAAGATGCAATCGTCTAATATTTACATAAATCTAGAAAATAGTTGTTATTGCATAAATATCTTCAATAAAAGGGTTACACAAATTCTGAATTTTCATTACTCAACATTATGTCCATTTTACTATCAAAATATATAATAAAACATCCCAAATATTTAGCATTCTCAATATACTAAAATAACACTGTCCAACACCAAATTTGTCCTCTAATTACTGTTGGGTGATTCTTGTAGAGTTTTTTTCGCTGATTCCGAATCTGCCCTTAATTTTTCTCCTAGACGCACAGTTTTTGAGAAACATGGCTTAAAAAAAAACATATTTTTCAACTTTAAACAAATATTGTGATGTTATTATAAAAGATATTGAATTGATCTTTACAGCAAAAGATTCCTTAGACTTTCCCGAATGCAGTGATATCCAATATTAAGACATTATGATTGTTTGAACATGTTTAAACGATCATTAAAGACGGAGAGACACCACTTTTGCACCAATTTTTGACGATGTTTTTGAATTTATCTCAAAAAATAAGGGTCTAGCGGAAAATCGAACTATACCACGCAATAGAGCAGACTTTTATCTTGAGAAACCACATTTTCAAATTTGCAACGTCAACGTTTTTTTCGATCCAGAAAGCAAAATATCTTCGTCCGACATGAGTTGCCGCCAGTGGCGCTCACCGCTAGAATGGTCGTTCGCCGCTCCGTATCCCGTCGCTGCGCCGCGCCGTGCCGCGCCGTACCTGTCCCGAGCGCCACTGGCGGCAACACATGTCGGTCGAAGATATTTTGCTTCCTGGTTCGAAAAAAACGTGGCGTTGCAAACATGAATAGGTGGTTTCTCAAGATAAAAGTCTGCTCTATCGCGTGGTATAGTTCGATTTTCCGCTGGACCCTTATTTTTTTAGATAAATTCGAAAATATCGTCAAAAATTGGTGCAAAAGTGGTGTTTCTCCGTCTTTAATGATCGTTTAAACATGTTTAATGAATCGTAATGTATTAATATTAGATATAACTGCATTCGGGAAAGTCTAAGGAATCTTTTGCTGTAAAGATCAATTCAATATCTTTTATAATAACATCACAATATTTGTTTAAAGTCTAAAAATATGTCTTTTTTCAAACTCAAATTTCTCAAAAACTGATAGTTTCTCAAAAAAAGATAGCATAGTCAGAATCGAAACCCCCAAAAAAAGTTGAAATTTGTTGGACCGTGTAATTTTCGCCGTGGATGGGGTTACTAAACCATCGAATAATTTTCGCCGTGGAGGGGGTTACTAAACTATCGAATAATTTTCGCCGTGGAGGGGGTTACTAAACCATCGAATAATTTTCGGCGTGGTGGGGGTTACTAAACCATCGAATAATTTTAGCCGTGGAGGGGGTTACTATTTCAGTCGACTGAATTATCGACTGATTTATGCAGTGGTCAGCAGTCAGCGGTGGTAGAGCGGGTGGAGCACGGGTGGATCTATCAATTCAATCATGAGATTTACTACAAAACCAAAATATAGGTAAATTATTGTTAATAATTCTTTTGAAAATAAATCTTCCAATTTATATCTTTACTATCTTACCATTTATTTATGTTGAGAAACGATAGTTTGTAATTCGCGCCATGTATGCAGAGCAGAGTCCTCTGGCGTGTGTTCGGTATGAATATCGATGCGTGCCATCGATCGGCGATTCTCAATATGGCGATATGTAACGCTACACGTAAAAATCTCCTGTATACCTGATCCAAGGAAATCTTTATTATAAATAAACTCACTCGGTTAATTATATTAACACGCATAACTCTAATAATTTAATTAACGCTATTAAATTAATTAATTCATTAAACATATGGATGTATATTCAATTGTTCTACTATTTACTAAATATTAATTATTACAAATATTCTCCTAAAATATAAATAATGATTTCTACAGGTCTCTTTAAAGGAAAAAAATTCTATCAGAATTCTGCACCCTGGTTTGGCCATTTAAAATTTGGGAGAAGTTTAAAGGTCAACGCATACTGGAGTATAAGGCAACAAGGAGATACCTGATACCGAGCCGAAAGCTGTGTATACGTGTAAGATACAACAGCGCATTAGTATATTTGAAGCCTGACAGGCAAAAATTCAGCTTCAACAACTTAAGCCTGAAACATTTTATTACTTAATTGCATTGCTTTTGTATGATAATTGCACTGACATTAAATTTCTATTTACCCAGGGCTTATAATTACGTCAGACACATTTTCCATAATATGTTACCCCATCCCAGAACTCTGCAAAGGTTGTACTCTTCAGTAGAATGTAAACCTGATTTTAACACAGAATCTATGAATACTTTTAAAAATTAGCTAAAGCTAAGGGTAGAGCATGTATTTGTGCATTAATGGTTGACGAAATGGCAATCCATAAAAAGATTAAGTGGGATGGTGAAAACTCTGTTGGGTGAGTGTAAAGAATATATTTCAAGTCTATGTACTTTTACACACTACAAAATCATAAAAATGTTTATTGTCAATGAGTTTTCGAATAATACATACAGATATTATACATTGCAGGTATGTGGACATCAGTCAACTAGGTAGAAGGCGTCACCGATGTACAATCCGTAGGATAGTTCCGGATGGCTGCCAAGGAGAAGGATGGATCCTAGTGTAGGGAGGAGGTTTAGTGAGGTAAACCCAGTAACAACATCATCAGTTACTGGGGAGTCCCACACTTCCTGGAGTTGGAATGGCCCCAGGAGATAGTACATAATCCCCCGTGTCGACGTGTGCCCCCACGAGGGGGGGGCGGAGAATGATAGGGGCCGGGGCGCAAGCTGACCCCGGCCCCGGAGGGGAGTTTGCTCCCCTCGGGACGGGCCGGCACCACGGAAATAAGAATCGGTTATGGGGTGCCGGTCGGTCCCCTCTTGACAGGGCGACCACGGGGGGGGGGGGGGGGGAAGAGAGGCGGGGCGTGCCGGAACACGCCTCCGACGGCCGTCCCTTACCGTGTGCGGCGACCTCCTGCCCTGGCCGGTGTGGGCCCCCTCTCCGGAGGGGTCACCCGCTCCGAGCGGGGCAGGAGGCAGTCTGGGGGCCCAGGGTGGACCGAGCTGGGGCTCGGGAAGCCCGTTCCGGCGGCCCTCGGGGATGGGGACATCTGGCGGGTCCCATACCGCCCGGTGTCCGACTAGAGTAGGTCAGTGGGGGAGGTTAACCCCTCCCCACGGGTTCTATTGTAAGCGAGGGGGTTGCCTGTTGAATACTCGCGTGATCCGGGCACCCCCTCCATAGCTTAGGGATGGGTGTGAGGTTTTAGTGGGTAAACCACCGGGCTGGCGGCGCGCGCAGCGGGGTTATGTGGGGGGAGTCCCACATAGCCCCGGCTCCCCCCCAGGGGTGTTGGGGTATGCGTAACGCATTTCCTCACATAAAACAAAAAAAAAAAAAAAGGAGATAGTACATAATGGAGCTGAGGAGGCGGGGCTTCCCGTGCCCCGATCCCTCTCACGGTGGCGACAGCCACGAGGGGCCCGGATCTTCGACTGTAGACCTAGGGGATAGGTCGCAGTCGGAGAACCGGGCCCTCAGGGCCGAAAACGCTCGCTTGAAAGGGAACCGAGGGTGTGTGGCCTCTACAGTGGTGACTCTGATCCACTCTCGAGCCGTTCTCTCTATTTGAGGGATGTCACACACCTAAATCCTCTTGCTCCATCTCCTCGTGGTGGTTCCTGGGCACTCACTGTGATGAGTGGCTAACGGAGCAAGGGGTACGGAGCGGGAAGTAGCTCCTGTGATGTGTGAGGCGATGCCGGCGGGATCTTCGGATCCCGGTAGGGCCTCTCTTGCCTTAATCGGCCGGCCTGCGAGGAGGATAAACCTCTATAAAAAAGTCTCTATCCCAAGCTATCGTAACGTGGCGAAGGGGAACTCCCGGAGTAAGCGCCGGGGGTGGGCGATGGATGCATCTGCTCTCAAGCGGTGTACAACTTCTGGGTACCTGCCGCCTCCCAGTCGTACTAGGCTTACCGGGGTATGCGGCTCTGCCCCGGTGGACCGTTATGTCCGCTGACTTGTAAGAGGGTAACGAGTGAAGCGCCCCCAGAAATGGGGGCGTTGTAACCAGGCCGGAACATGAAACTATGGATTCGTTTAACGCTGAGCCTCGGAGGAAAGGGCAATCGCGCCCGGAAGCGGAGGAGGTAGGAGGCTTGGCCTCGGGCTCCCAACGGAACCCGAGACCAAGCGTGAGGGGAGGGGTCTCTGGCCCATCCTCGGAGTTGCGCTCCGTGAGCGGGCGGACGAGATCGCGGCTGAGAGCCGCATCTCTGAGCGGCTCGAGGGGTAGTACCCTCGGCTGCTCCCCCGCGGAGCGCGATGTGGAGGACGACGTGATGTCGGTCACGTCGGTCGCGTCGTCCTTCACATCGGGTAAGCGACCTGCGTCGCCGTCACCCCTAGAGGTACCCGGGGGGAAGAAGAAGTCCCGATATAGGTCTTCTCCCCGGGCAGATTGTCGCTCTGGCGGTGGAGGCCAGTCAGGCGGTGGAGGAAACCGCCGCCAAGAGCGGCAATTTGAAGGGGACCTCGATCTGCGACCTAAAGGACGCCGCGAGGTCCATGGTGGCGGCGGTGCGGGAGTTGGAGCGACGGGGCTTTCAGGGAAGCACCGCCCCCTCCCACAGAAGACCCCGTGGGACCCGGTGGGCCACCAGCAGACCTGTGGGACAGGGTGCAGGCGGAGAACCGGGCCCTTAGGGGAGAGAACGCGAGGCTGGGAAGTGAAATGGCGGGTCTCCGAGAGACCTCAGACGCGGTCACGGGGGAGATGATGGCCATGAAGAGGCGGCTAGATGCCCCCTCTTCACCCTTATCGCCTCCCCCCTCCCCTAGCCCTGTTCGGGGAGATCGGGGCATTGTCGGGATCCCGGCTGCGCCGCTTTTAGCGAGCGCGTCGGACGACCGGGCGGTCCTGCTGGCCCAGATCGGAGCTTTGATTGACGCGAAATTCGTGGCAATCCGCGCAGAGCTCCGTCTGGGCCGGCAGGGTGCCCCGTCGGTGACGGGTGGATACGCCGGGGCGGTCAGGGGGCGAAAGGCCCTCGCCCTGGCCCCGTCGGCGGTTATTCCCCCCCCACCCTTCTTCTTCCTCACCGGCTGTTGGCGGGGTGTCCCCCCCCCGGCGGGGACAGCTTTTAGGCTCTCTCATGGGTTCGAGAAGAGCGCCTCTGGCAGTCCACCAGAAGGTACATGATCTCACTGAGTCGCGTGGCGGAGGTGCCAAAGCTTATCATTTTTGATTTTCGCTTTTGGAAACCAATACGCCGCTGGTACTTAGAAGAAAACCAGCAACGCCACTACAAAGTCATGTATGTCTGTATAGGACTTGCTAAGGGATGGGCTCCTATCCCCGGAGAGGCCGGAGTTGTAAAGGGGCACTAGTTGCCCTAGCTGCGCTTGAGCCTCCACGTGGTCCCGCTGGATGGCATTCTCTTCGGAGTCTAGCGAACTGAACGAAGCGCAGTGGAGTGGAGGAGATAACCACTCAAAGTCCACGTCTCCCACGTGTTTGCCGTGCGTGGCGACCCTTGTCGCAGGAAAAGGGGATCCTGGGATCTGAGGAGGCCCACTCCTGCGGGAGTGACGTCTCCAACACGTACCTTTGGCCTCTGCTTCGGCTAGATGGGTGGCTAGGCGAGAAAAGTAGCCCTGTGCCTAGTCAATCGGCTTGGAATACCATTAGCGTTAGCGAAGTGGGTTCCACTGGGTGAGGAAGTGGAGGTGGTTGAGTAATTGGCCACCAATTCCGCGGACTATATTCTGGGTGATGCACCAACCTAGCTGGATGGCAGGTTCCATTTGAGGGTCCGAGGAGGCCGGTGCACGCAGCGGAATGAAGTTTATTCTATTTCTAATGGATCAAACAAAAGAATTGAGAGTCAAGTCGACGAGACCAGCGCGAGGTTGTAAAACCGAGCGTGAAGTTGTCGCAGCAGAGGTGGTTGTAGTTGACGACAACGAAGCTGCCTCTGTGTCCGTTAAAGTCGAGAGGACCGAGGAGGAGGTTTATCCCTCCCCTAGCGTGACCCTCGAAAGGTGCGATGCACCCAAGGGTAAGGCAGCAGTGCCGAGCCCTAAAAAGAAGCGGAGCTCTCCTCGGTCCGGGGAGAGCTCGGGTCAAAAGGAGAAGAAGGGTTCCGTCCCTTCCTCCGAAAAGGAGAAGAAGGGTACCGTCCCTGCCTCCAAAAAGGAGAAGAAGGGTCCCGTCCCTTCCTCCGAAAAGGAAAAGGCACCCGAAGGGGATAAAACCCCTGAGGGTACTATGGCCCAGAAAGGAGAGGCATGGAAACATGTCCCCTCCAAAAAGGACAAGCGCTCCGCCAAGGCAGCACCAGCTAAAGCGGAGCGCAAGAAACTGGGAGGGAAGTCGTTGGAGGCGACTTCTGGGCCCAGAGGACGGCCTCTCGACCTCGTAAGAGGAGAAGCCTTTCAGCATGTTGCGGCTGTCACCAAATGGTGCACGAGCGAGAAATCGCGAATCACCAAAGAGGCGGCGGCCAAGATATGCAGCTGTACGAACGCGCTCAACGAGCTTGTCCAGGAACTAGTTCAACGGAACGGGTTCCTAGAAGGACAGCTCGCAGCGGTCAGGGCCGATCGGGCTAGACCGTCTTTGCAGAGCGCGGCGACTGTGTCGCGGACCGCCCCGCGGTCCATGCAGACCGGTCCACCAGGACAGCATGCACGCACGACCTATGCCGATGCGGCTAAGGTCGAGTGCCGGAGGGTCACCCCAGACGCGGTGAAGCCACCACAACATGTGGTAAGGATCTTCCCGCCGAAGGGCAAGGAGCAGAGCAGCGACGCGACTAAGCGGACTGTTCTCTCCATTGTGAAACCTGCGAAGGAGAAGATCCGCGTGAGGTCTGTGCGACTCATCCACTCCGGTGGCATAGTAGTCGCGACCGAGCGCAAAGAGGACCTTCAAGCCTTCACGGGGAGTAAGGGCCTTAAGGACAAGGGACTGTCGGTCTCTATGCCGACTAAAAGGAACCCGTCACTGATAGTGTACGATGTTCCTAAAAAGATGGCTAGAGAAGAGGTAGCTTCCAATCTGTGGAAGCAGAACCTCAGCGAGATGACACAGAAGGAATTTGCCTCTAACCTGAGGGTCAGTTATCAAACTGGTCCCAAGGGCAGGGAGGCGGTCAACTGGGTCATCGATGTCAGTCCGCAGGTTCGCCGGCGGCTGCAAAGTGGGGAGGCTCGGGTTTACATGGGCTGGTCGTCCTGTCGAGTACAGGACTACGTCTCGGTAACCCGGTGCTTCAAGTGTCAGAAGTTTGGCCACACGGCCAAACGATGCAAGTACAAAGAAGACGTATGTGGTCACTGCGCCGAAAAGGGTCACACCTATGCTGCGTGCAAGAAGAGCGGACAACCGGTCTGCTCTAACTGCAAGGAACGCGGCAGGCCGCATGACCACAAGTCGAGAGACAAGCTGTGCGATAGCTCGAACCTGTTATGGATAAGAGCGCCGAAGACAGACCATATCAGAGGATTGTCCGAGTTGTGCAGCATAATATGCAGCGCGCTCGGAATGTGTCCGATGAAATGACATCTTTGCTGCATGCCAGGAAGATAGATGTGTTGTTAGCACAAGAACCGTACAGCTGGAATGGCATACTGCCTGGGCTGAAGCGGGCGCAAACGAGGGTGATCGCGGAAGGGGACCGGCCAATGTCGGCAATAGCCGTCACGAACCGGAATCTGGACGTGGTCAAACTTTCACATCTGTGCGACACGCATCTCACCTGTGTTTGCGTTAAGGGCAATTTCGGTAACGTCAACCTGGTCAGCCAGTACTTTCAATGGTCTGAGGATATTGAACCAAGTCTGGCTAGACTGGAAGAGGTGCTTGCAGCACTTAACCATAACCAAGTGGTGATCGCAGCGGACGTCAACAGTAAATCTCCCCTATGGGGTAGTTTGAGGACGGACGCGAGAGGCCGAAAACTCGAAGAGTTCGTGGCCCGGCACAACTTGGTTGTTTTGAACGAGGCTGGCAGTATGCCCACGTACTCCAGCCCGTCCGGTGAGTCGTACATCGATGTCACACTTGCGACGAGCGACATGTCCAACAAGGTGCGGCGCTGGAGAGTCCACCGGGACTTAACATCCAGCGACCACCGAGTCATAGAGTTTTCGTTACAGTTCGCTACTAGGAATGAGAATCAGCCCCGAATCGGGCGATTCCACCTAGGTAGTGCGGACTGGCCGAGATACGTACAAGCGCTGCAGGAGAGCAGGAGGAGTCTAACCCTCCGGCCAAATGGCCGAGAGGAGGTCGAACTTCTTGCACAGGGAATCGAGGCATCGATTGTCCAAGCGTGCGACTCCTCCATGCGAACCAAGCAGTGGCACTCCAAATCTGTCCCGTGGTGGACACCAGAGTTGACGAGGTGGAAGAAGAGCGTCAACAGATGTAGGCGCTCCTTCCAAAACCCGAGATGTTCGGAGGAAGAGCGAGCGGAACGTAAGGCCGATTATCTTGTCCGGAGAAAAGCCTACACGACCGCTCTGAGAGCTGCAAGGATGCAGAGTTGGAAAAACTTTGTAACCGAGCAGGGGAATAAAGAACCGTGGGGTCTTGTTTACAAGATCACACAGAAGAAGCTGAATGTTGAGACAGCGGTTTCAAACATTCGCACTTCACAAGGATACACGATGGACTGGGAAGCCACTGCGTCAGCGCTGCTGGAGGCGTTAGTTCCGGACGATACGTCTGTGAGCGACACCCCGGAGCAAGCGCAGCTCAGATTGGAATCCGTCACCGAGCCAGCGAGTGAAGACGACCGTGCCTTCACTCGCACGGAGCTTGAAGAGGCGGTGAAAAGTCTGAAGCGACGCAAGTGCCCAGGCTTGGACCGTATAGAGCCAGAAGTTATGAAATGCTCCGTCGGAGTAATCCGTACCGAGTTACTGGGGCTCTATAATAGTTGTCTAGAGCACGGGGTCTTTCCCTCCAGGTGGAAAGTCGGCTTGATCAGAACCATTCTGAAAGGGCCTGACAAACCGGAGATGGAGGTGAAGTCCTATCGTCCCATCTGCCTACTATCCGTAGTAGGCAAAGTTCTTGAGAAGCTAATCGCCCGGCGATTAGCTGATATATTCCTAAGTCCGGAATACGCCTCTGACCGGCAATACGGATTCAGACCTGGGCGATCCACGGAAGATGCCGTGGTAAAGCTGAGGGGTTTGGTATCCGGCTGCGAGGAGAAGTATGTCCTGGCGCTCGCCTTCGATATATCTGGAGCATTCGACAATCTCTGGTAGCCGAGCATCCTCAATGAGTTGAGGAGGCGAGGCTGCCCCGCAATCTTTATCGGCTGATGGCCGACTATTTCGCCAACCGTGTCGTGACCATAAGGTCCAACCACGGAGAAGTGCGGAAAGTCGTAACCAAAGGCTGTCCGCAGGGATCAATCCTTGGTCCGAGCTGTTGGAACTTAGTCTTTGACGGAGTTCTTCAGCTCTTATCGAACACCGGGCTCGCGTGCGAGCCCATTGCCTATGCGGATGACCTACTCGTGCTTGTGAAAGGGAACTCGAGGAAGGAACTCCAGCTTAAAGGGCAAAAGGTAGCGGATGCGATTTCTGCGTGGTGCAAATCACAAAAGTTGTCGCTATCTGCTCCTAAGACCGAGATGATTCTCCTGAGAGGCCGTCTCCACATGGAGAGGCCGCCCGTGATAAAGATAGATGGAAGAAGTATCGTCGCGAAGAATACCGTAAGGTACCTTGGCGTGCACTTCGATAAAAACATGGGAGTTGCGACCCATGCTGAGTATGTGAGTGCTAAGTCCTTGCGAACGTTTAACGCGCTAGCGAGGATTGCCTGTGCGAACTGGGGATTGAGACATCGGGCCATGCGTATAATGTACCGTGGACTGTTTGTCCCAATCGTGGCGTACGCTGCTGCGGGCTGGGCAGACCTTCTTACCTCTAAGTCGAGACTAGTTCTCCTTAGAGCGCAGAGGAGAGTGCTGCTTGGCTGCATCAAGGCCTATAGAACGGCATCGACAGATGCGATCGCAGTGATCGCTGGTCAAGTGCAGATAGACTTGGTGATAGCGGAGCGAATATGCGCCTATAAGATACGAAAAGAACTAGACACAGAATATGGAACATGTCGTATAAGTCATGCCGATCTGGCAAGCGGGGCTGTAGATCATGCCGAAGCATTAGCTGAGGTAAGACAAGCGGCCCTGGCAGTGTGGCAGCGAAGATGGTCGTCATCGCAGGTCGGAAGAACTACCTTCCAGTACTTTAGCGATGTATCAGACCGTCTTAGTGCGCGCTGGGTGATCACTGATCACTACGTGACTCAGTTCATGAGTGGACACGGAGACTTCCGTGCGAAGCTCAAAACTTTCTCGCTGGTAGAGGACGAACACTGTGAGTGCGGCGAAGTGGAAACACCGAGCCACATCCTGTTCGTTTGTCCGAAGTACGTTCAAGCGCGGGAACTCCTACGACAGGAGGCTACTGCAAAAGGCCATCTCGAATGGCCGCTGCAGGAAGCAGTCCTTGTCAGTGAACAACTGTTCAGGAGCTTCCGGAATTTCGCGCGAGACGTACTCAAGCAGAAGGCAAGTCGAACGAGAGAAGTCACGGAGTAGAGGCAAAAGGAAACCTCACTCCGAGACGTCACAATGAGTACCAGCGACAGATCAAGGTCATCCGGACCTTGATCCCTCGGGCCGGGAATCCGCCCCTCCCGCTTACAGCGGGAGCTCCTGGAAAGGGTTGGTCTCGAGGTGGCGGTGGAGTCGACATTGCTGTCCCTCCAATTATAAGGCAGCGATGGCAGAGAGAGTAGAGCCATACCATCTGGCAAGATAAAATTAGTAGAAGCCGGTATGACCCGAATGTTCGAGGTACGGCGTAGTCGGGGTCCCCCCCGACTCACACACTACACACTATTTGTCCCCCCCCCCCCCCGCCAACACCCCCAAAGCCGGGTGGAAGAAGAGGAAGAAGAAGGGAAAAGGGGGCGCCCCGTTGGCGGTCCCCCAAGTGGCCCCACCCCCCCGCCCAAACTGCGACAACCCCGGCCCCCCCGAGTGGGCAGTCCTGGACGCAGGTGGTGGGGAGACGGGCCACGAAGGAGGCCAAGGCGGCCTCGGATAAGCCTGTGGCCTCGGCCCCGGTCCCGCCCGGAAAGACAAAGGCCAGGGGGCCGGCGCTAAGGCCAAGGTCCCTCCTCGGGTGGTGGCCCCTCCCCGATCCGCGGCGGTGACGGTCACTGTCCCGGAGGGGAGCAAGGCCACCTACGAGGAGGCCATAAGGAGGGCTTGCCAGGGGGTTGACCTGGGGGCCCTCGGGATAGAGGCCCTCTCTTGGAAGAGGGCCATCACCGGGGGCCTGATCATTCAGGTCCCCGGCGCCGATGGGGGCCCGAAGGCCGACCTCCTGGCGGCCAAGATGGCCGATGCGATGGGGGTCTGGATGTCTCCGTGACCCCCCGGGAGGTGATCACGGCGGTGGCGGAGGCCGGTGGCTGCGCCCCCGAGTCTGTAAGGGTGGGGGAGTTGAAGATCCCACCTAGCGGGCTCGGCACCATTTGGGTGCAGTGGCCCGCCGGGGCGGGGTGGGGTGGACCCTCGCCCAGGTAGTGGTGCTCGCGGCTAGGCCGCTGCAGTGCTTCCGCTGTCTTGCCCTTGGGCACGTACGACAGCGGTGCACTGCGGCGGTGGACCGTAGCGGGCACTGCTACCGGTGTGGGAGCCCCACCCATAGGGCCGCCGAGTGCGTCGGGCCTCCCCACTGCGCGGTGTGCGCTTCATTGGGGAGGCCTGCCAATCATAAGGCGGGGAGCAAAGCCTGCTCTCCGCCTCCTAAGGCCAAGAAGGGCAAGAAGGGGGGGGCAGGTGCGGTGCCTCCCCCTGAAGCAACAGGAGGAGGCGAGGGCGATCACCCCGTGGAGACGGTGGCGGCGGCTGAGGGGACTGCTCCCCCGCCGCCGTCGCAGCCGTCGGAGGAGGGGGGTCCCGTGGCTATTAATTAATGGCGCACGGGGCCTCCCTGTTGGTACTGCAGGCCAACCTGAATAACTGCCGCCGGGCACAGGACCTGATGGTCCAATGCCTGGCGGAGTGGCAGGTTGGCCTGGCAGTGGCCACGGAGCCCCATGATATTCCCGACCACCCGCACTGGTTCGGGGACGTGGTGGGCTCCGTGGCGGTATGGCATCGCCGCCATTCGGCGACGATACCCCCCTGCTCCATGGTCGATCGGGGCAGGGGGATGATTTTAGTCAAGTGGAGAAGGTTTCTGGTCGCTGGATGCTACAATTCACCCAATTGTGGCTCCGCCGAATTCGGGAGGTTTTTGGACCGGCTGGGGTCATGCTGGCCCCCTATATGAACGGTCCGGTGTTGGTCCTGGGGGACCTCAATGCGAGGTCCACTGATTGGGGGAACCCCAGGACCAACTCCCGAGGCGGAGCCCTTGTTGATTGGGCGGAGGGGCTGGAGCTCCGGTTACTAAACCGGGGCTCCGTGCCGACGTGCGTGAGGTGGAATGGGTGGTCGGTGGTGGACGTCTCGTTCGCTACCGCCGCCGCCTCACGCCGTGTGTCCAACTGGCGGGTCTGGAGTGGAGAGACTCTGTCGGACCACTGCTACGTCCTTATGGAAGTAGCGGTGGTCTCGGACCCGCCCTTGGACACGCCCCTCTGACGACGTGGCATCTCTTCCGACCCAAGATGGGCGGGGAAGCGACTAGACGAGGACCTATCGAGGGCCGTAATTATCGGTTCCGCCTGGCCTCCGGCCAGGGAGCGCGGGGTAGAAGAGGGGGCGGCTTGGATCCGGGACACGTTGCAAATGATTTGCGACGTGGCGATGCCCCGGGTCCGAGCTCAGCCCCCAAGGAAGGCAGTGTATTGGTGGTCGGGCGACTTGGCCGAGCTGCGAAGCTCGGCTGGCCGCGCCCGACGCCGATACACCCGCGCTCGGCGCCGCCACTTCTTGGGCGGTGACCCGGAGCCGATGGTCGCCGAGCTGTACAGGGAGTACAGATCTGCGGCCGTGGCCCTCAAGCGTGCGATAGCCGCTGCCAAGGCCAAGGCTTGGGACGAGCTCCTGCTCACCCTCCGGGACGATCCGTGGGGGCGCCCGTACAAGGCGGTGCTTGGGTAGCTCCGCCCCTGAGCGTCTCCAGTCACGGAGAGGTTGGACCCGGAACTCTTGGGGCGCGTCGTAGATACCCTCTTCCCCCTCAGCGATGGGGCGGGGAGGGGGCCTGAACACGCCCCGGTGCCGACCAGTGATTGGTCGGACGAGTTCCGGGTCTCCGGGTGGGAGCTATCCCAGGTCGTCCGGGATCTCCGGGCTAGGGGCAGGAAAGCCCCCGGCCCTGATGGAGTTCCCGGTGGTATAACGGCCTTGGCTTTAGGGGTCCTCGCCCCGGCTTACAGGAGCGTCATGGACGCTAGCCTGGGCCGGGGAACCTTCCCCACGATTTGGAAGCAAGGGTGCCTGGTCCTCCTCGAAAAGAAGGGTAAACCCGCAGAGTCTCCCTCTGCATACCGGCCGGTGTGTCTACTCGACGAGGTGGGCAAGCTGTTCGAAAGAATAATCGCTGCCCGCCTCCTCGAGCACCTGTCGCGGGGTGGTCCCGACCTTAGCGACAGCCAATACGGATTCCGGAGAGGGCGCTCAACGATCGACGCGTTGGAGCGTCTGCGCCTTCTCCGTGAAAGGGCTGTCGCCCGGGACAGGGTGTTGATCGCGGTGTCGTTGGACATTTCTAACGCGTTCAACACCCTGCCCTGGAGGGAGATAGAGGGGGGAATGGAATATTTCCAGATCCCCCCCTATCTCCGGAAGGTGGTTAGGAACTACCTCCGCGGCAGGGAGGTTGTTTATACCGGCCGGTACGGTGTGAAGCACACGAGGGAGATACACCGCGGGGTTCTACAGGGGTCGGTCCTTAAGGGGTAGAGGAAACTGGAGAGATGGAAAAAACTTGGAGGAAATGGACAGAGACAAGGGCATTGCTCAAGGATTACCTGGAACGGGCAAGTAAATTGGGGGATTCGGTTGAGGACCATAAAACGGTTAGCCTTTACTGTAATGTAACTAGAAAGAACGTGCGAAACGACGTTAAACAATTAACGTCAAATTTAGAGATCGATGCGGGGAACCTTCTTCACTTAATAAATAAAATGGGAAGACTAATGGAAAGGTTAGAACAAAAAGAGGGGGTCTTTATTGACTTACTGTGCGAAGCGGTGGAGAATATACCAACGGGGGTGGAGTTAGACAAAAAGAAAGGTAGAAAAAACGACTTGAAGGATGAGGCTACACAGTGTGAACGCTACTTAACACAAGGAAGCGGGAGAGAAGATATTGGAAAAGAAAGGACAAAGATGGTTGATGCTATCACGCAATGTTCCATGCCGGCGCTGGTTGCAGGCGTTGTAGGGGCAGCGGATAGGGAAAAAATATAGTGTTGTATATATAGTAGAATGGATAGGGTTGGAAAGTAAAAAAAATGAGTAAAAAGAGGAAAAGAATGCTAGACAACAGCAGGGAAGTAGAAGAGGGGACAGCGGAAGAACAAAGGAGGAAAGAGGGGGCTGAGGCATCAAAACCTAAAGAAGACAGGAAGGACGAAAGGGATGAAGAGGAAAAGAGGAGAAGAAGAAGGGAGGAGAGGATGAAGCAACCGAGGGATGAGGCTATCCTGATTAAGGTGCAAGAGGGACGGACATTCGCTGACCTATTTAAAAGTTTAAAGGAGGGAGCGGATAAAGAAATGGAGGGGATAAGTAATATTAGAAAATCGAGAGGGGGGGACTTGATTATTGAATTGTCCCAAAAAACAAATGCGGATCAATTCAGGGAAAGGGTAGACAAGGCACTGAAAGGAAAAGAACAGGTCAGGAAGCAAGGGCAAAAAAGTCTATTCGAGATTTCAGAAATAGAGCCTACAATGGAAAAGGACGAAATTGTGGAGGGACTGGTGGAAAAGACAGGAGGACCCAAGGAGGGAATCGAAGTAAAAACCATCAGATTCGGATATGGGGGCATTAAAAAAGCCATTATCGCGGTAATACCAACGATAGCGGCCAAACTGGATGAAATGCAGAGGATCAAGCTGGGCTGGGTAAACTGCAAGGTGAAAAGAACGGCGGAAGTGGTTCGTTGTTTCAGGTGTCACGGATACGGCCATAAGACGTACACGTGCAAGGAAAAAATAGGGGAAAAAGGGCTATGCAGGCGATGCGGCAAAGAGGGACACCAAATCAATGGCTGTGCAGAGAGGAGATGCTGCATCTTGTGCACGAGAGAGGGGATAAAGCCTGAAAGGGCTGAGCATATTGCGGGAGCGGCCAACTGCCCTCAATTTAGGCGCTATCTAAGGGATATCAACCCCGAACAGGATAATAACTAAGTTGAGTTAAGCTTAAATGAGGATTTAAGTAAATAAGTATAAAGGACTTAGTTAAACGAGGAAAGGCTGTGGCTTAAAAAATATCCTTTTCTTTCTAGCAAGCGGGATCCGGGAGGTGCTGGCGAGAGGGGGTGGAGGAGTCCGGATGCCAGGATCACGAAGAAACTGGAGGGAGACCCGGAGGGATGATCAACTTACCTGCGACAGGCCTGCATAGGCGGATCCGGAGAAACGATCATCGCAAGGGGAGGAACAAAGGGGACGACGTGGGAGTGGACGGTCAGGATAACCCCCCCCCCCCCCCCCGATCGCCAGGACAACCGGGACCCTGCGAGCGGAAGGGTAGGAAAAGGACAATAAACAAAAGAGGAGGAGTCTTGGTTTAATAGATTAGCTAAGTAAGCGCGAAAGGATGAGCAAAACCCTATGTAAACTTGATGCATTCTCGGGGAATCCGGCGCGAATCCCCGACAATGCAGGCAAGTAGGGGTTTTTCTCCATCCCTAATAGAATTAAGGGGATAGGATAAGGGATAGAGGGAGTAATAGGGACAATAGACAGGGTAAATATACAAAAAGAAGGGAGGGAACAAGTAAAAACGGCTTAAAACAGAATGGTCTAGGAAACGTGTTGCGATGTGAATCGGACTATTCGGCAAAATTCGATAAATTTTTGAAAGGTTCTAGAGCGCAAAGAGGAGGTCTGAGGGAAAAATGCCAGAGGAAAAAAAGGTGCGGAAAGGTTCGAAGTGTAAGGAAATAAAAGTACAAAAGGATCGGGTAAATAATAAGAGTAGGGCGGCGAATGAAATTAGTGCAATTTCAATCGGAAATGGCACCTCAGGACACTCGATAGGAAAATGCAAGTAAAATTAAGGTGGACGACGCACTAATACCCATCATCACTCACACATCGCTAGATCCGCATATACGTATACGCAAATGCAAGGGATCACGGGGGCCAAAACTGACGCTTCAATATTCCAATCAGCAGTTCGTAACTGGTAAATTCTGTTTCCTAAAAGTCTAATCTCGGGGGGAGCAGAGCCCAAAATGCATATTTGTACGCTATCGTGGAGTTATTTGTAATATTCGGCACCTATATGCCTTTTGATGCAAGTGTGACGTCACAAGACGGCCGCCATTGTCATATTTTCTTAAATAACGAGAGATTTAGCGTTCTTATCGCAAAAATCGCTCTGCTCCCCCCTAGAAAAAACATTTCCAAAGACGGTGGTATTCATATTTAATTGATTACTATTTTTTTAAACACGAAAAACCAGCCCTCCTAAAACAGGATTTCAACCTCCTGAAACACCATCTCGACCTTACGACATTTATCACTACGAGTGCCACTGTCTCTTTCCCAGCAAAATTGAACATGACGATAAACTAAGGTCGATAATGTAGGACGATAATACAGGTTTCTACCTCGTGGGAAGCAGTACGCTGTCGATTATTACAAATAACTCCTCGACAACGTAAAAATATGAATTTTGGGCTCTGCTCCCCCCTAGATTGGACTTTCAAGAAGCATAATCGACAAGTTCTGAACTTCTCATTGCAATATGCAGGCGTGAATTTGAGCCCCCGTAAACCCTTGCAAGTTCGCGTACGAATCTCGTGACGTCACGCTTGCTTCGGATGCCTCGTTGCAGACAGTATGCTGTCGAATATTACAAATAACTTCACGACAACGTAAAAATATGAATTTTGGGCTCTGCTCCCCCCCAGATTGGACTTTCAGGAAACATAATCGACAAGTTCTGAACTTCTTATTGTAATATTGAGATGTCAGTTTGGGCTCCCGTAAGCGACAGTCGCGACACCGCGCTTGCTACGGACGCCTCGTGGGAAGCAGTACGCTGTCGAATATTACAAATAACTTTACGACAACGTAAAAATATGAATTTTGGGCTCTGCTCCCCCCCAGATTGGACTTTCAGGAAACATAATCCACAAGTTCTGAACTTCTAATTGTAATATTGAGACGTCAGTTTGGGCTCCCGTAAACCCTTGCATTTGTGTATACGCGACTCGCTACACCGCGCTTGCTAGGATACTGCAAAGGTTTCGGGTCACAGATTTAGTTGAGACTTTACAGAGTTATAGATCTTGTTCCCCTGATTACGAATATACCGCATTATAGGGGCAGACACTTAATAGTTTTCGAGATATTTGCAATGAAAGTTTTATAACCGTGAAATCCCAGTTTAGTTAAATTTCATATCAAGCAATGGCGTGGCGCAGCGGTGGCCAGCTGAATTTCTACGCCGTGGGCCTGGATTCGAATCCCGCCGTGGAAACTTGTTTTTATTTTTTTTATATTCTACATGGAAAAATGCATTTTCGAAAAAAAATATTTTTATTCGCCAAAGATTGAAAATGATACTTATTATTTTATAGAAGAAACACTAGATCTATTATTACATTCATAAATAACGATTCGAATAAAAGATACTTTATCTTTATTCGTTATTCGAAGATTCGAATAAAATAAAAAAATATATAAAAAAACTTTTTAAAAACCAGGGCTTCGGAGTCGGAGTCGTGGAGTCGGAGTCGGAGTTTGGCAGTAATTACTGTTCATTGGAGTCGGAGCCGGAGTAAGAAAAAGCAATATATCGACTCCTGGAGTCGGAGTCAGAGTCGGGAAAAAATATATCGACTCCTGGCTCCAAGTTTGGCTCTTTTGTATATAAATCATTAATAAATTTCTCAAATTGATACACAGTTTCTAACTATTTCCTGAACGTCTGGAATGAGACGTCTTAAAGACGTGTTTTTGAAGGCTAATAACTGACTTGAATCTTTTGGAGATGTTATGAAAGAGACTACTTTGCTGTGCAATGACTAAACTACTTCTTCTAAGTTTTGCTATTATTTGGAATGACAAAAAATTAATTTCAAAAGGGTATAGCCGGATAAGATAGTCAATAATGCCCTTGAGCCGACTAGTATCGGAGATGGGCCATTCGATAGGGCATAAAAAAAACATACTGTGTAAAATTTTAACACTCTATCTCGAGCGGGAGGGTAGTTATGGGGTAAAATTGAAAAATCAGTTTTTGGTCTATTTTTCCTAGTTATCGATGTTTAGAAATTCTGAAAAAAATCTGACACATGTCAAGCCCAAATACATACTCTGCAATTCGTTTCAGATTTTTAAATTGAAGTTTTTAATTGACCACCTCTATATTTTTACAGTACCGATATATTGTTATAAGTGTCGTTTATGAATTGTTTCAGATTTTTAAGTGAGGTGCGCCGTTGTTAAAAAAAATTAAAACCGATTTTTTCGACGTTTTTTCTGTGAAAAGCTAAGTTAATCTTCAAATTGTTATATTTTATTTATTCTGTAAGCCTATTAGACACTGATAAATCTTGAACATTTCACAGAAATAATTAGAAAATGAAGTTGACTTGATTACTATTCTACTGCGTCAGCGCATAACATCAGAAAATATTAACGTTATTTCCAACAGCCCAGTTGGGTCAGCGCGAGAGGCGCTCGTCTATCAACCTGCGTGTACTAGGTTCGCGCCCCGTCATATACCTACTTTTTTTTTATTCCTAGCTATGTAATAATCAATGCTACTTTTGTAGAATACTTTTAAAACCAACATTAAATATTAAAAAACATTAAAACCAACATTAAATATTAAAAAACATTAAAACCAACATTAAATATTTAAAAAATCTTGGAGACGTCTTTGGATACGTCTTAGAGACATCTTGGATACGTCTTGGAGTCGTCTTGGAGACGTCTTAAAGACATCTTCTAGAGACGTCTTAAAGACGTACCGTTTTGTAACAGAAGACGTTCAGGCGACGTTTGAAAGCCGTTCCGAAGCCGTTCGGAGACATCTCCAAGACGTCTCAACGTGCAACAACAGACATCTTTAAGACGTCTTTCAGACGTCTCTGTGCTATCTGGGGATAATTATTATAAAACAATAATAATATTACAATAATACATAATAGACAATATGTAATAGTATTCAAAGTGGTTGATGTGCCATCATTTTTGTTGCCATCACTCTTCCTGGAGTTTGTATAATATCAATCACATCTGAATGCAAAGGAAGTATTGTAATATGAAATATATACTTTACGTAGAATAAAAAAATATATATGTCGAATATAATATTTACAATTTTTGTTATATGCAACAATGGCACTTATCGTAAAAGCAAGAAAAAAATTATGTGCAAAAACATTTTGACGAACATTTACATCTTCGTAGATTTATTATACATAACGTAGATTTTTTATATTATATTACTTACTTTGCATTGAGATATGATTGATATTAGACAAACTCCAGGATGAATGATCGCAACAAAAATTATGGCACATCAACCGCTTTGATTACTATTTTTATTGTACTATTTATTATGTATTATTTATTAATATCATTATTGTTTTATAATTATTATCTTTTGTGTATGAAATGATAGATCCAGTATTTATTCTGTAAAAAAATAAGTATCATTTTCAATGAATCATGCAGTATACTTGAATCGGGCTCATGAGGCAGGAATCGGTTTCACGAAAATAAGCTTCTACATAAAATCGTGACATGGCAACAGTGAGGCGATGAGTGAAATGTGACAACCATGTCTAGTAACTAGTCTTCTCTCTCGCATTTCGTTTCTCTCTTCAGCTACTGTTCAATTTTCTTAGCTTCATCTGTCGACATTTCATATATTTCTTTTTACCGATACGTCATGTGCGATATGGCTCGTGATAGAAAATTAGAACTACACCACCTATCGGTCGAAAATCGTACTAATCAGCTTCCTCTACCCTCCGTTCGCAAGACTATAGCGCGACGATCAACTCCGTCAAGGTCAAACTTTCGTCCGTCCCCCTTAAGAGTAGCGCATTCTTGCAGGAAAAAAGGTTATAGGAGAACTAAAGTGGGTAATTGAAACCGGAATACGGGAAAAGAAAATTAAAAAAAAATAGGAAGTAAAAAAAGGCTAAAAAATCCAGGATTAGCGCATTGAGGCAGGGAAAAAGGTGATAGAAGGAAGGAGGGGATGAATAAAGAACGAGTGAGCATAGGAAAATCCTGAAATACAAGGAAATATAGGAAAAATTAGCGAAAGGAATATACCGAAATGAGCAAGGCGTAAGAGTAAGAGAGAAAGGTAGCGGGAAACTTGACAGTTTTGCCAGGGGAGCGAGAAGGACAGCGAGAGAAGTACGCGCTATAGAAATGGCGGTACGGACCAGGCTGACGCAGGCGCAAGCAGTGCGATCGGACCAACAAGGACCAAAGGAGGGAGAGAGAGCGGTAGACGGAAAATGACAGGTTTGCCACAAAAAGAAAAAGGACAGACTATGAGAATTGGCCGGCCGAAAGCACAAGCGCCAGCGGCGTAGTGCTTTCGATCCGGCCAAAATAAAAAGGATAAAAGCAGAATAAGGACTGAAGATAGAAGAAAAAACCTAAAGGATAATAAGACCTACGAGTAGATATGCACAAATATACGAAAGTAGAATCTGAAAAATGAAGAAAAGGGGTAGAAAAGGGAACATAGAAGAAAACCGGCTATGGAATAAGAGGAAAGGAGACAGCAGCATAGTAAACTGACAGTTTTACCACGAGAGGAAGAAGGACAGAACCTGGCGGTCTAGAAAGAGACACAAACAGTGAGGACAAGGAATAACAAATACACAATACGGGCAACAGACAAGGACAAGCAGCGAGCTCAGGACAAGGATAGACAACACGAATCGAACAAGAAGTATACAGACGAGGACGATCAAAGTTAAAATTAACGGACAACGGTCGCCAAAAATAAAGATTTAGGAGCGGGGGAATGAAGAGGGAGGGGTGCACACTCTGAGGTCGACAAAGGCGTTCGATGATTTCGAAATCAGAACGGTTTGGTCACTTGGAGTGTACACATGGTTTAGAAAGTTGGTGCTAGGAAATAGTGCAGAAACAGTGGAGGTTTTAGTTTTTTTAGAGATAAGGGAAAGGGAAAGGGCCGGAGAAAAAAAAGGTTGCGAAGAAAAAGAAGGAGGAGGGTTTAGCCGAGCTGGCAAAACCGTTCTCGCAAGAATCGGACAAGCCGTTTAGGTTTTAGTGGAGGAAAAGCGAGTGCAATTTCATACGGGAGCCACTAGCCGCTAGGGGCTACCGAGTGTAATTGCACTAGACGGGTTTTTTACTAGTTTTGCGATTTTTTAGGTTAGAATAGAAGACATAAGTGCGTTGTAGTTTAATAAGGGTGGTGGGGATTTATTTTGCGTGTTGATTTTTACTAGGTTTAGGATATTAGCTTATAAGGGTAGTAGGATTAAGTCGATTTGTGTTTTATGTGTTTTGCGGTTTAAATGTACATAATGTTTGTGTTTTTTGTGACTGGTTGATCTACATAAGTGTAGAGGACTTAATAAAGTGGGAAAAATCGTCTGAAAAACCAGGGGTCGGTCCTTGGACCGCTCTTGTGGAACCTGGGTTACGACGCGGTGTTGCGGGTGGTCCTCCCCCCTGATACGGGTGTCATCTGCTATGCGGATGACACCCTGGTTTATGCAGGGGGGGGGGGACTGCAGCGGGACCAGGCACCTGGTAGAGTCCGCCCTGGACTGCGTCGTCGGGCGAATTCGGGAGATGGGGCTGACCGTGGCCGCCGAGAAGACCGGGGCGATCTGGATGTACGGATCGTCTCGGTTACGGCGGCCGCCCCGTGGTCAAGACCTCCGGATTCACGTCGTCAACACCTCCGTCGACATCGGGCCCCAAATGAAACATTTGGGGCTGATCATCGACGGCCGCTGGCGCTTCGAAGGTCACTTCGAACTCCTGGCCCCCCGGCTAGAGAGGACAGCCGCCGCGCTTGCGCGGCTGCTGCTCAATGTCGGGGGGCCGCAGTTGAAAGTCCGCCGCCTCTATGCGGAGGTGGTGCGGTCCATTGCCCTTTATGGGGCCCCCGTGTGGCACCGCTCGCTCGAGGCCGGCCGGCGCAGCAAAGCATTCATGTAAAGAGTGCGGCGCCGGCTGGAACTGCGGGCCATACGGGGGTACCGCACCATCTCGACCAAAGGTGGCGGGCCTCCTAGCCGTGTCTCCGCCCTTCGTTTTGGTGGCGGCGGAGCGGGCGACGCTATACCGCGTCGCCTGCTCGATCGGCCGCCCCCCGGGGGTGGAACTCACGCGCGAGGAGGAAGAGGAGTTCGAGGAATCGAAGCGTCAGGCCCGGACGGACACGTTTGCCGGATGGCGGCGACAGCTCGCCCCATCGGCACGTCCGATTGTCCGGGCCCTCCTGCCCATATTTGATACGTGGTGCAAGAGGCGGGGAAGGTTGACCTTCCGCCTCACGCAGGTGCTCTCCGGCCATGGGTGCTTTGGGGAGTACCTGCATAGGATGGGGCGGGAGCGGACGGCCCAGTGCCACCACTACGGCGAGGAGGTGGATACGGCGCGGCATACTCTCGAGGAGTGCCCTGCATGGGCAGAGCCGCGCCGTGTCCTTAGAGCCGCGGTGGAGGGGTGGGACCTCTCGCTCGCGGCCGTGGTCGACCATATGGTCTCGAGCGAGGGGTCGTGGAAGGCGGCGGTCTCCTTCTGTGCAGATGTGATCTCGCAGAAGGAGGCCGCCGAGCGAGCCCGGGAGAAGGACTCGGGCTCGGCGAGAAGGGTATGGACGCGGGGGCGGCCCTCGCGCCGACGTGTGCCCTCCTCCGTGGAGGGGGGCGGAGTCGGACGGAGACGCGGCGCGTGGGTCATCCCCGCGCGGCGAATCGAGCCCCCCCCCCCGAGCGGGGGGAATTGCGGGCGCGGGTGAGGCGGGGGGTTCGCCCTCCGCGTCCGCGCGTGCCCCCGTAGGGGGGGCGAGTGGGGGGCGGGCGCGGGGAGTGGTCCCCTCCTCGCGCCGCCGTGTGCCCCCACCCCGGGGGGCGGAGGAAGATGGGGGTCGGGGTGCGAGCTGACCCCGGCCCCCAGAGAGGGGCATGGCTCCTCTCGGGACGGGCCGGCGGATTTGAAGCCGGCCCGCCTCGTTTAGACCACGGGTCGATCGGGGCGCGTGGGGGGTGGGGTGGGGAGGGTCGGGGCGTGCCGGATCACGCCTGCGACGACCCTTCCTTACCGGTAACGGCGTCTTCTTGCCCTAGCCCGAGGCGGGTGCCTTCGGGTCACCCGGACCGGGCGGGGCACGAAGACGCCGAGGGGCCGTGGGTGGACTCGGAGCGGGAGCTCGGGAAGCCCATTCCGACGGCCCCAGGGATAGGGATGGGGACACCGGGCGGGTCCCTCCGCCCGGGTTCTTATAGAGTAGGTAGTGGGGGAGGCTAACCTCTCCCCCCGGGATTTCATGATATCTGGGAAGTGTCCTGTTGAGTACTCGCGTGATCCAGGCACTTCCCATTTAGCTTAGGTGGGTGTGGGGTTTTAGTGGGTAGCCGCTGTGGACGGGCGCGCATTCGGCCTCCCTCTCCCCGGTGGTAGTCCCACATAACCTCGGGCCCCCCCCCGGGAGCCGAGGTATGCGTAATGCATTTCCCCACAATAAAAATAAAAAAAAAAAAGGAGATAGTACATAAGGTATTTTACCTCCCTGCACTATAAACAAACAAACAAAAAAGAAAAAAAAAAGGTTCGTGAACCGGTACTGAACCCCTAAGGTGTGTATATGTGTAAGATACAACAGCGCATTAGTATATTTGAAGCCTGACAGGCAAAAACTCAGTATGCATTGTGCTTAATTGTTACAGATAACACAATGCATGCCGATCACTGCAACCCAGCTGCTTCACTAGCGCGGTAGATATATCAGGTATACAGAGTATACCTCTGGTATTATCAACGATAGCCAGTGTAAATGCAATCAGATTTGCGAAACCCTCGATGATATAATATGGCAATACGAATTGTATAGTCCACAAAGGCGCAAGCTAATAAATGCCCTACTTAGTATGGACCTTCAACCACCTCTAAATGTAAATAGCTTGTCTTTGTATTAATTCTTTTTTCAAAGATTGTAATCTGCATATTTAGCGTTAACAGACATTGTTTACAATGCTTCCAAATAAAAAGAAAACATTCAATACAAAACTGATATTTTATTATTATATTTATCCTATCCTATAATATTATGTAATATTGATAACACCAAAAGGATTATTTATTTATTTATTTGGTTATTATACGGGTATAAACGGATATTTGGAACAAACAAATCACAATACAATTAATAAAACTAATTTCATTTAAATATTGTAATTTATGATTGTATCATATAGGTAAAGGCACAGTTAATCATAAGAAAATATGCGGTAGACTAACAAAAACTATTTGTTTTGTAATCAATAAGTGTGATAACTTTGAAATTTTGTGTGTGTCTGTTGTAAAATCATTGAAAATAATATCGAGCCAATATATGTATAGCTGCAGTTAGAATTAGTACGCTATTGGCAAATTTAATATTAGTGTGTTGAGAATTATATTCTCTTCTATATAGTTACGATGGTATATATAATAACTAATTACAAGCGAGGTAGATTTATTATGTAAAAATGATCCTGTATTCCTTATGTATTGTGACGTGGCAGATTTGCCAACGTCCTCCGAAACCGGATATCGAAAGACCAGGTCACCCTCTGGCAGTATTAATGCGAGATGGGCCGTGGCGAGCGCTCGCCCTGGGCACGAGCGAGACCCATGGGCCAGTACTCATACTTTTGAGCGTCGCGCCAATTTGCGCGACGCGATTTCGCAGGACCGTAGTCAGGTCCCGGTGGGGACCTGAAAGACTGTTTCCCCGAAGGAGAGGAACGAGGTCGGCTCCGGCGAAAACTCCGGCACCGGAAATCGAGGGAACAACGCGGCCCAGGATGGACAACCTGGAGGCGCAGAGGAGGGCATGCGGTGCCGAAATCGGAATATCGGCTGTATCGCTGTCGGCTCGTCCGGAGGAAAACCTGGCCAGTTTCCGGATAGGCTCGTGTCGATCGCCGCACGATGAGGCAGCCAATCATCGAACGCCGCTGCCGGGGAACCGAGGAATCGCCGATCGCCAGGGACCGTCGCGCCGGGGCTAGGCCTCGGCCGAAAATCTATTCGCGATAGGTCAAATCGCCTGCGGGGAAAGAGCGCGAAAAGGGGGGGACGCTCCGCTTCCGCGTTCCCGAGCCATCGCGCCGGGAAATCACTTCTTCGTTGGCTCTACTGTCGAACAGTCGCGTGTAATTGTGAAGTCCATATTAATTAGTGCGACCAGCTGCCGGAGAGAGGGACGAGCACATCGAACGTTGCCGTTGCCGGGTAAGCTTTCGTCAGATTCAATTTCGGTAGAGTGATTTTTCTCGCGTTGGCTCGGTAAGCGTGTTCGCGATCGCGTCACCGAAACCCCGAAGCAGCTTCGAGGCTGCCGGTATTCGCGCAACCGTAGGGCAACGAACGCGCGGGGAATATTATTTAGATGTGCCCTATTTCTTATTTAGCGAGGATCCGCGCGTCGTTGTAGTTTTCACGCTAACCTCGGCTCGTTCCACGGTGCGACACCGCCACGTGCTCTCGCCGTATTTTCGCGACTTGTTCCGCCGATCAGAAACTAATTGTTACGCGTTTTCCATCTGAGTTCGGGCGTAGAACGCGAGTATCGCGTACGCCGACGCCATTACCGCGTTGCTGCCGGATTCGACGCGTCTCGAGAGAAATTCCGAGGGTTCTAATTACGTGAGAAACCTTCCCGCCGCGGGGAACGCCTCGTGTTCGCCCCGCGTAGTACCCTGCGACGGTTGTCGCAGCCGCGTCCGAACGCTTCTCGAAACGTTGGTGGCTGTAATAGCTTAGCGTGGCACCGTCCGTGCCTGGCGCCCGAAAATCTAGGCTCAGATTTCGAGAAGTGACGTGCCTGCGAACAACTTTTGTCCCGGGTGGACCGCGTCTCGTGCGGCCGAGCGCGGCCCGGCCTCCTGGCTTATAAATACCCGGTGTCGCTAGGATTTTCGCCCTCTTGGCGACGGCCAAATCCTAGACGACGTGACAGTATGTATGAATAATCCCTATGTAGAAATTATTCTGTCCATTTTTTCCGTGTACTGTGTAACTGTGTACACGACGAGCCCGCAACCAGTAACTGGCAGTAACTAAATTATCGAATAATTTTCGCCGTGGTGGGGGTTACTAAACTATCGAATAATTTTCGCCGTGATGGGGGTTACTAAACCATCGAATAATTTTCGCTGTGGAGGGGGTTACTAATCCATCGAATAATTTTCGCCGTGGAGGGGGTTACTAAACCATGGAATAATTTTAGCCGTGGAGGGGGTTTCTAAACCATCGAATGAATTCCGCTGTGGTGGTGGTTACTATTTCAGTCGACTGAATTATCGACTGATTTTGGGTGTCCCAAAACGACTCCGTTAAATTGAAATGGGAGGTTCCTTGGGTCATTTGAAGCGACATTTTCCTTAACAAAAATGGCGCCCGCGGCTTTGTTTGGGAGTTATTAACGAAAAACACGGACCAACCAGAGCGCGACCTAAACGTTCGTTGGCACGTTCAGCGTGGCGCGGCGAGCCGGTAGGCGGTTGGCCAACGAGCGTCTAGGTCACGCTCTGATTGGTCCGTGTTTTTCGTTAATAACTCCTAAACAAATTTAATCACAAACGAGGTACATGTAAATTATGTAAAAATAATCCTGTATTCCTTATGTATGTATAAATAATCCTTATGTAGAAATTATTCTGTCCATTCTTTCCGTGTATCGAGAACATAGTTATAGTTGGTTGTAGGGAGCTTGACGAAACTCCCTAGTTACTCCCACAGATGGCACTGCAGCTATCGATTGAAAACTATCGAATAATTAGTCGATAGTATATCGCGACTAAATAGTAATTATTCGATAGTTGAAATTATTCGCTGGTGCCCATCACTGCCCAGACCTAACCCAGACACAATCTCAAACAACTACAACTAAAACTACTCTCTTTCCCAATTCTTGTAGGGATTATCCCTAGGGCGCACGCCGCGCTTGGCGACGTGCTCAATGGTTGGTACGGCGGAGGAGTGGGGAGCGCATCTCCTCCTCCGCGCCGAGCGGCAACCATCGTCCTTCTTGTTCGTTTTGTCCTGCGACAAGAACGTTGTGCTCACGCGTTACAGGTTACAATCCTAACCTCTACAGCAACGCGTTCCACGTGTAGCATTTTGTAATCACAGCGTACCTGCTTAATAAATGGATCTCATCCGATCTTCTCGGAAGTCGTGAATTTCAATTCAGACCTTTCCTCTCGTTGCGTGTCCAACCGCGTGTAGCGGTTGTATCGGCGTCGGTAACCGCGGTACATAGTCTTGCCGCATTAGGGCCGATTCATACTGGGGTTTCCTAGGACGGGTTGTCTGAGGACGTTTCCCATTTTCGAGCGGAGGTGGAGGAGTCCGCCGTGCCCCTGCTAAGCGTGGCAGAAAAAAAGGTCTTTATGGGCTCCACAACTCCTTTAGGTAAACTACCGAGGAAATAGGAACCGTTCCTGACACTTGGTGACCTTTTTTTTCTGCCACGCTTAGCAGGGGCACAGCGGGACTTGTCAACCCGCACGAAATTTATGGGAAACGTCCTCGGACAACCCGTCCTAGGACACCCCAGTATGAATCGGCCCTTACCGGCCTGAATCTCCACATTGGTGACCCCGACGTGATTTACGTCGCAAGCAGCGATACGACACGCAGCCCAGCAGTTTACAGCGTGCTGGACGCACGTCGCAGCCAAGCAGTTTTCAGCGTGCTGGACGTACGTCGCAGCCAAGCAGTTTACAGTGTGCTGGACGCACGTCGCAGCCAAGCAGTTTTCAGCGTTCTGGACGCACGTGGCCGCCAAGCAGTCCCTCAACGTGCCGGTTGCACACGGCATCGTAGCAGTTCCTCCGCGTGATGACGCACGCCGCAGCCTGAAAATCCACCCGACGAGCCGTCCCACTTTACAGCTAGAAGCCGCAGATCGACGCGGCCCGTCGCATTCATCTTAGGTGAGAGCTCGTGCGCTGTAAAAGCGTGGTGACTTTATTGGCGAAATAAATGCGTATTAGACATTCCTCGCGCCTCCGCCGCCATTTAGTTTAGCTCGTTCGCGCGGGAATCTCTTGCGCCGACACCATTTTTGAATCGTGCGTTCGCGCCAGGAGTGTCACGTCACACCGTCGCCGTTTTGATTGGTTCGTTCGCGCGTGGACGCTCTTCGCGCCGCCGCCATATTGCGTGACACATCGCGCGCCGCTCACATCGATTGCTATCGACGCTCGTGTACATCACGCGCCGTATTCGATTAACTCAACTGTCCCGTCGCTTTAGACAGCTCACACAATGTCTAGCGCGGATGAATTAGTGGCGCGTCTGCGGGCCGAGCGCGACGAGGCCCGGGCGAAACTCGCGACGTATTCTGTGCACATAAGGGAACGACCGCGTCGACCATTACCGCGTCCCAAAGATTCCCCCGTTTTTTAAATCGGACCCTGCCACATGGTTTCAGCAGGTCGAAGCCACGTTTAGGTGTTTGCGCGTCACATGCGAGCAGACCATGGCGGACACCGTCATTGCCGGTCTTGATCCGGAAGTCGCGTCCGTAATTAGCGATTTAGTGCGCAATCCGGACCCCACGCACCCTTATCAGGCCATCAAAGAGCGCGTCATCGCGACCTTCGCTCATTGTCAGTCCGAAGAGGCCAAACTTCGGCAACTACTAGGCGGTAGCATTTCGATGGACGGGAAACCGTCGAAACTCCTCGCGAAAATGCGGAATCAAGCCGGCGCGTTGATTAACGATGCGGTATTAAAAACGGTGTTTTTAGAATATCTGCCCTTACAATGTCGCGGCATTCTCGCCGCGTCGAAGCTCACGGCTCTCCAAAAGCTCGCCAGGCTCGCAGACACGGTTATGGAGCAAATCGGCCCCGAGAAATCGGTAGCGTCCGTTAAAGAAGTCACGCGAACCCGTTCTCCCTCACAGTTGCGGCTGGACCGTATCGAAAAGGATATTGCAGCACTGACCGCTCTGGTCGGTCAGCGGTTATCAACTCACGAGCCGCGCGCTCGTGCGCGTTCCTCGTCGCGAAACCTCTCCAACCATTTACGTTTAAACAGCAAAAGGCGTCCCGATTTTTGCTGGTGGCACAACCGATTCGGTTCGAGAGCACTCAAATGTGCTCAACCCTGCGCGTGGAAAGATTCCGCTGCAGCTTCAGGAAACTGACCCGACCCACCGTGTCGGAGACGCTCGGCTGGGGCCCAAACAAATCCAACCGTCTCCACGTCCGCGATCGCAACTCCGGTTTAGATTTCTTAATCGACACCGGGGCAGACATTTCACTAGTACCGAGACCCAGCAAATTCCGCTGCAAACCAGACGATTTAAAGCTGAATGCAGCGAACGATACAGTAATTAATACTTACGGTAAGTCACGTCTCACACTAGATCTCGGGTTCCGCCGATCTGTAGAATGGAATTTCTGCATAGCAGACGTCCCCTACCCCATCATCGGGGCTGACATGCTTTCTAAATTCGGGTTAGTTGTCGATTTAAAGCAACAATCATTGACCGACTCCCTCACGGGAATGAAAGCGGGAGTATTTTCGCGCCCAGCAGCCAGTTTTGCAGCCCATCTCGTTAACCCGAGAGAAAAGTACGCGCACATCCTCGCGAATTTTCCCACCGTTTTAGGGCTTCAACAGCCGGTTCCTCTCAAGGACCGCGGTGTTTTCCACCATATAGTCACTTCTGGTCCGCCCATCGCAAAACGTCCCCGGCGACTAGCGCCCGATAAGTTAAAGGCCGCTAAGGCTGAGTTTAAGAAGCTCGTGGAAGCAGGCATCTGCAGACCGTCGGACAGCCCGTGGGCCAGTCCGATCCATCTGGTCAGAAAAAAAGACCGCCCTTGATCTACATAGGGCTTACCATCAAATTCCGGTATCACCGGAAGATATCCCCAAGACCGCGGTTATCACTCCTTTCGGTCTCTTTGAATATTGCGCCATGACTTTCGGTCTTCGCAACGCCGGACAGACGTTTCAAAGATATATCAACCGCGCTCTGGGCGATTTGGATTTCATCTTTGCTTACGTCGATGATATTCTTATAGCTTCCTCATTGCCTGAGGAGCACGAGAAACACATCACGTTGGTACACCAGAGGCTGCAGCGTTTTCATTTGCGCCTCAACCTGGAGAAATGTCAGTGGGGCGTTCCCCAAATTACATTTCTAGGCCATTCCGTGAGCAAAGACGGTTTTAAACCCACGCCTGACAAGGTAGAGGCAGTTAGGAATTTCCCACAACCCCAAACAATTGAGGAACTGAGGAGATCACGCGGTCAACTCAATCCCCTCTGAACGCGTATCTTCACGAGTCACGCAAGCGTGACAGGAGACCCATCAATTGGACTCCCGAAGCAGTAGGCGCGTTCGAGAAATGCAAGGAAGATTTAGCCGAGGCCACTCTAATGGCACATCCGTGTCCTTCCGCAAACGTCAGGCTCATTCCGGACGCGTCAGACTTCGCCATGGTCGCCGTTGTCGAGCAACTTGTCAACGAACAGTGGCAACCACTAGCGTTCTTTTCGCGAAAATTCTCCAAGACGCAGGTCAAATGCAGCACATACGATCGCGAATTGACAGCTGTTTTCGAGGCTGTCAGACACTTCCGCCATTTCTTGGAGGGACGCGAATTCGCGATCTGTACTGACCACAAACCGCTAATATACGCATTCACGCAGAACTCGGACCGGGCATCTCCGAGGCAAGCCCGCCAATTATCTTTCATCGCCCAATTCTCGACGCAAATCCACTTCGTCTCAGGCAATGACAACCTTGTCGCAGACCCGCTCTCGCGCATCCAATCCATCCGTTTTCCAACCCAATTCGAGTTAAAGGAACTTGGGGAAGAGCAGGCTCTAGACCAGGGCTGCCGTTTAGTGGCTCGCGACGGCCGATTTTCGAAGGCTACGCCCCTCGACCCGGCCGCGCGTCTCGCCCCCCCGTGACGGTCCTAGTACTCGGAGCCGCTCAGGTGCGTACCATAGCGTAGGCGCTATTTGTGGCGCTTCAGACCTACACGCGTGTCAATATATTTCCACATTACCATCGAGGTACTATTGCCAATGCGTTTTTTTTGGTTAGTGGTATCCCCTGTAGGCCTATTCCACTATATCGCACAATAATTTCGGACAACATCTGTAGAAAATTAATTAAAAAAATTAATTAGTGACATCTAAACTTCCAGTAGATTTGACCAATTTGCCAAGCACGTCTAAACATGCGCGAAAATCATGCTATTCCAGATGGTATTAAAATTTGAACAATAAAATTAATAATTATTTTTTAAATTTATTTTACGAATTTATTTTTCTAATTAATTTTCTACAGCTGTTGTCTAGGCCTACAGGGGATACCACTAACCAAAAAAAAAACGCATTGACAATAGTACCTCGATGGTAATGCGGAAACCTATTGACACGCGTGTAGGTCTGAAGCGCCACGAATAGCGCCTACGCTATGGTACGCGCCTGAGCGGCTCCGAGTACTAGGACCGTCAAGGGGCCATCACATGCAAGCCATTAAACGGCAGCCCTGCTCTAGACCAAGAATTGGTTCAAATTCGCAACTGTGAGAACCCACCGCTCGAACTGAAAAAGTTCACGTGGGGTCCCGAACATACTGAAATATTTTGCGAACTGTCCGGCGAATCCATTCGACCATTCCGGCGTCGCTCCGTGATAGAGTATTCAAATTGTTTCACTCTCCTTCTCATGCGAGCGCCAAAATAACAGATCGCATCATCCGCCAGAAATATGTGTGGCCCAACATGCACCGCGACATCGCGCTCGTGCAAAAATTGAATTGATTGTCAACAATCAAAAATTTCACGCCACGTTAAGACGTTTCCTGAACAATTCGTTGCACCCGACGGACTTTTTTCACACGTCTACCTCGACCTGGTCGGCCCGCTTCCCGTTAGCGAGGAATTTAGATATTGTCTCACCATGGTCGACAGATTCTCCTGTTGGCCGGAGGCAATTCCAATCAGGGAGATTTCCGCCCCAACCGTAGCTCGGGCATTTTTCGATAATTGGATATCGCGTTATGGCACACCTAGAATCGTCACCTCAGACCAAGGCTCGCAATTTGAGTCGCAACTCTTTGCGGCTCTTCTCTCTCTCTGCGGATGTCAACGCATTCGCATTACCGCGTACCACCCCGCCTCTACTGGGCTCGTGGAAAGGTGACATCGAGACCTTAAAGCTGCCATCATGTGTAATTCCGGCGAATGGTCCCGCGTCCTCTCCACCGTACTCCTGGGACTTCGTACCAGAGTACGCCTCGACACCGACGCAAGTCCGGCAGACTTCGTGTTCGGCACAGCACTCAGAGTGCTGGGCGAGTTTTTCCTGTTCGGCGACCATACGCCAAACCCGCACTACTTCCTCGAGGATTTCCGGGAGTATATGAGGGAAGTGCGCCCCGTTCCCGTAGCGCACAAGTCCAAAAACAAGGCCTTCGTTTTCAAAGACCTAGCAACGTGCTCTCACATCTTCCTATTAACCAAGGCGCGTTAAAAAGCCTTTGGAGCGTCCCTACACTGGACAGCACAAGGTCTTAGAGCGCGTGAGCGACCGCGTTTTCTCAATAGATGTGAACGGCGTCGCAAAGAGTGTGTCGATCGAGCAATTGAAGCCCGCGTACTTCGTTCCAACAGACATTGCGGTCGACAACGAACCGAGCGTAGATGAGCCCGACGCTCAACCGGCGTTACGGACGTACACGCGTAAGCGAGTCCGCTTTCTCGGCACCGCAAATGCAGCGGCAGTTAGTTTTTAAGTCGTTAGCCATTTAAGTCGTTAGTCATGTAAGGCGTTAGGCATTTAAGTCACATGTATTATATTGTATTATATTCCTTGTACATATTGTATTATATCGCATTCTTAATTACTAAGTTAGGATAAGATCCGCAACAACAGAGGCATGTTCTGTTTATTACCGTCGCCAAGTTATGTCATTCAGTACCCTCATTAGGGGGGGAGTATGTAGGGATTATACCTAGAGCGCACGCTGGGGAGCGCATCTCCTCCTCCGCGCTGATCGGCAACCATCGTCTTTCTTGTTCGTTTTGTCCTGCGTTATGCTCACGTGTTACAGGTTACAATCCTAACCTCTACAGCAACGCGTTCCACGTGTAGCATTTTGTAATCACAGCGTGCCTGCTTAATAAATCGATCTCATCCGATCTTCTCGGAAGTCGTGAATTTCAATTCAGACCATTCCTCTCGTTGCGTGTCCAACCGCGTGGAGCGGTTGTATCGGCGTCGGTAACCGCGGTACATAGTCTTGCCGCATTACCGGCCTGAATCTCCACATTCTATAAAATTGTGCTGCCATCTAGCGTCACCACTGAGACACTACAAATAAGGAGCTCCCTATTTACCAATATGGCGGCGCCCATACCTGTGTGACGGATAGAGAACAGTTCCCTATTGCATTCCTCATAGGAATCTGTCCAGGATCGTCTCTGGAAGGAAGCGCCCTAGATAACCTTTTCATATCATAGTTAACCCCTTTTTAACGAAGACCGAGTTCGGACCCGATTTAATTGAAAGTGACAAAAAACGAGAGTCTGGCCCTAAGTGATACAGATAATGAACAATGTGTTCCATTCATTCTAGAGATATATAAACCCTTGCGTCTTTACTCTCGGGGGCTAGTACTCTCGTAGACTCAAACCGTGTCACGTCGTGCTGCATCTCGTAAAGTCACTTCCAGTGAGATCGGGCTAAAGTTCCCCTTCGATCAAATATAACCGTATAGATTCCGCTAGTCCGGTATTAAATCTATTAGGCTCTTCTTAAGTTGACTTCGAGACCCCCGCATTGCCAGTGCGTCAAAACCGAGCATCTTAGGTAATAATATTAAACATATACTACTACTTCAATTCAGTCTTAAACCCTTAATTATTGACCAAAATCCTAATCTAGTAATTGAACGTTCCCACACGATACAATCTTACCGCTCGGATTGTATCAATTAAATTATACTAGTTACGAGGCCCACTAACTATTCTTGGCGGCTCCCTGATTATCGCATCAGGTTCGTCCGTCACCTTAGCAGCACCCTGGTTACGCATCAGGTTCGTCTGCACTCTTAATTATCCTAGGCGGCTCCCTGATTACCGCGTCAGGTTCGTCCGCTACCTAGCAGCACCCTGGTTACGCATCAGGTTCGTCTGCACTCTTAAAACCTTAATCCAAGAGTAATAACACCTCGCCGGCCACTCGTGCTACTTCACGGCCCTGGCTCGTAACACCTGTCACTTTCCGACGTGAAACAATGAAAATTAATGTTAAATTAGTTAACTTTACGTGCTCATAACTCAAAAACGAGTGGTGTCCACGGTCTGGGACATCGTATTTAGTCTTTTCTCGACGAAATGTACAGGATAAGATATGTAACAATCGAAAATCTGTGGGTTCGGGAGGAAAAGTTCAGCCTAAAACTAGACTTAATGAGACTGACAGGGGAACCTGAATCGATCATAGCAGATAAACAATAATCGCAAATATTACCATTGTTGCTATGAAGTGAAAATTTAAATGGTACCATAAATGCAGTCTGTGTCGACGTTGGTTGTACCAGACTGACAGATGTCGGCCTCGATGATTCCTGCCGTGACGCTCTTGGTAACGAATCGTTGCTTTCTTGCTGATTTCGTGAGCAGCTATCGACTTTGTGTGACTGGCTTCCACACTTGTAACACGATCCCCAATCACACTTTGGCTGGCGGCAACTCGTTGTAGTTGTAGGTGACCACTAGTGTTGCAATTATAACACTTGGGCTCTTCACGACGAATTCCTTGAGATGTCCCGTTTTTTTTTTTTTTTTTTAATGTGAAGAAATGCGTTACGCATAGCCCGACCCCCCTGGGGGGGAGCCGGGACTCTTATGTGGGACTCCCGCGCAGCGCCCGCCAGCCCGAGGGTTTACCCACTAAAACCTCACATCCATCCCTAAGCTATGGAGGGGGTGCCCGGATCACGCGAGTATTCAACAGGCAACCCCCTCGCTTACAATAGAACCCGGGGGTTGGGGTTAACCTCCCCCACTAACCTACACTAGTCGGACACCGGACGGTATAGGAGCCGCCAGGTGTCCCCATCCCCAAGGGCCGTCGGAACGGGCTTCCCGAGCCCCAGCTCGGTCCACCCTGGGCCCCCCGGCGGCCACCTACCCCGCTCGAAGCGGGTGACCCCTCCGGAGAGGGGCCCACTCCGGCCAGGGCAGGAGGTCGCCGCACACGGTAAGGGATGGTCGTCGGAGGCTCCTTGAGATGTCCCTGCCCTCTTCGTTAACGCAGGCCGCTTCACCTCTTTCCCCTCATGATTGAATTTTGGATCCTCCAATATCAGTTTCGAAAACGCTTTCAGCATCTGATCCGTTGTTTGAAAGCATTGCATCCTTGCCTGGTTCCTTAATTCGGTATCGGATATACCGTTGATAACGACATCAATTAATTCTTCCTGGTCGATGCTAACTTCTTCGGCTAGCGTTAGTTTCTCGTGAAAATAATCCGTGAAAAATTCATTTTTCTTCCAAACGCGCACCTCCAATTTTCTTCTTAATAACAGCTTGTTCGGACGGTGATCGAACAGTGATTGCAACTTTTCAAAAATTCCCTATACAGATAGCGATACGTTAGTTGATCGTGCTCCGAACCAATTTAACGCCCTCCCATTTAGATGTTGGTGGATCAACAGACGCGTCGAGTTTTCGTCTAACTCATACGTCTGCTTTAATAATTCTACTTGCTGCTTCCAATTAGCAAAATTGTCGCCATCACCCGAAAACTCGTTTATTCACGTCGAATTATTCACCTCGGGTCGTGAAGGTTGGATCAAATCGCGTTCTAATCGCATCAGTGTTATTTCGCGTTCCAAAAGTTCTTTCTCCCGCCGCACAGTGGTCTGGAGACCCTGTTTTCGTGGCCAAAATTCAATTTTTCAACTTTAATATATTGAAAAAATTTTTTTCCCTATAAACTAACAACCCTTCAAAACTCCCAAATCCAAAATATTATTCATTTTAGATAATTCTGTTATGAGGTACAGCGTTCTAAAGACAAAGTCAGAAAATTCAAAGTAAAATAAAACGTTTTAGATTTCAATCATCGAATATCAGAAAATAGATTTTAATGATGGTTTTATATGTGTTAGTAAGCGCATATAAAATATTTAATCCATTTTTAAGCATTGTGTAGTCCATACACGAATAGCGTAAATTAATAGCATTTCAAACTTTGAAAAGAATTATAGAAAAACGCTTAAGACCGCTAAACATATGACTTGTTTAAATATGAAAGCTTGAACATTTACTAAGAAGATCACGTAAATTTTAACTGCAATCTCCCGCATTCTTGAACTATAAACGGATTTTAACAAATACGGGCCCGCGGTTATTCAACGCCTGGATACGCAGTTCCACTTGAATCTTGCATAGCAGCTTGGAAGTACAATGTATGTATTTGTTTTTTCTACGCCATCTTGTTCGCTTTAGTGTTTTGTTTTATAAACAAGTGAAATCGGTTTGGTCCGAGGATACTTCTACTGTTCACATTAGTTTTCAGTGCAATATTCCAAGTGAATAGAGAAACATCTCTCCTAGCGGACGAATTTATTAAATTTTTTGTGTATTTTAATCTCAGTTATATAATTACAGTTATATTATACATTATACATAGTCTATACATAATTCATAGTTCAGTTATTTAGTCTAGTTTTTCATTTAGTGTAAAGTGTATTATAATTGTTTCAAATAATTCTGTATAATAATGTCGGAAAGATTTCCAAGTAAGTTTAATTTGTTCATTTGATCGCCACCAGATTTTTCTGTTTACGGAAGATTAATTATTTTTACATTTTATTATCTTTATTTTGATATTTGTAGATAAGTATTGCTTTAAAAATGAAGACCTTTTTAATATACGGCACAGTATAGACGATCCGAACAGGAAAGCAATTGCTGTGTCTGCTTTTATATTTAACACAATGTTAGAACCGAATGTTAATGAAGCATACAAAAAATCAACTGAGGAGAAAATTCGTCACTTTTGTAGTAATGTAGCTATAAAATGGAAAAGTTCTCATCTTGTGTTAAAAAACTTTAAAACAAAGCATGATAACTGGTTTCAACAACATTTTATGGTTGACAAATGTATAGATGAAAATCCCTGTCCTGCAGCTTCAACATCTGTAGGACGTCCTCGTCTTTCATATGAAAATAAATCAACCAGATCAAAAAGACGAGAAGCATCCATAATTTCGAACGAAATGGATCAGGACTTAAATTTAATAGTACAAGCAACAAGCATCACTGCACGGAAAAGGGGTAACATAGATGTGGCCACTGTTTTAGACAATTTGACAAAATGTCCCGAACTAGCGAAGAAAATGAAACAATCAATTTCGAACGATAAAAAGGAATTAATTCCTATAACTGTAGATGAAGCATTAGCCTTTTTTTACGATAATAATCTATCCAAAAGAGTGTACGTGAATATAAGGATACAGAATAAAATCAGCAATTCTGACATATATCCGACATACGATGCTCTCATTGAAGCAAAGAAAAAATGCGTACCTTTTGGAATCGAAGTTACTGACATAATTGCATACGTACCATTAGAGAATCTTTTACAACATACAACAAAAAGAATAGTGTCACTGCAAACAAAAGTGATTGACAATGCCATTCTAGAAAATAATAATAATGTACTGGAATGTGAAATGTTATTTAGGTACGGATTTGATGGCAGTAGTGGCCAATCAATCTATAAACAAAAATTTGAACAATCACAAGCTTCGGTGGGGGCCGATTCTTCCCTCTTTGTCAGTACGCTAATACCTTTGAGACTGATAGCAAGAAACAAAACAATACTATGGAATAATGAAACTCCTAATTCTGTCAGATTTTGCAGGTCTATAAAAATGCAGTTTGTCAAAGAAACTGCGGAAGTGGTCTTGAAAGAAAATGAAGATATAAACCAGCAAATTAATAATTTATCGTACTTTAATTTAGTACATAACAATACAATGTTAAGAATTAAATTTACCTTAATATTAACATTAATTGATGGAAAAACACTAAATATATTAACACAAAATAAATCGTCGCAATCTTGCCCCATTTGTAAAGCAACACCTAAACAAGTATTACAAATTGATTGAAGGACGCGAGGCAAAAAGTCTAAAGGGAAATGTTGTTCAGAATCGTGGTCTTTACAACATATCCAAAGCTCATCGAAATCGGGACAAATCGAGAAACTGTTGTCTGTTACATCGCGGCGTACCGACAACACTCTCCTCCCCCCGGCTCGCCGCGCTGACCGTGCCACCGAGCGACTAGGCGCGCTCTGGTTGGTCTGTGTTTTTCGTTAATAACTCCTAAACAAAGCCGCGGACGCCATTTTTGCTAAGGAAAATGTCGCTTCAAATGACCGAAGGAACCTCCCATTTCCCGCTTACGTAGTCGTTTTGGGACACCCTGTATATTGTAACTTGCACCTTGCAAGCATTTAGACTTAAGGGGCTGTGCGCACCCAACTACCACTACCACCCTTACCACTCACACATCGATAGATCCGCATATACGTATACGAAATGCAAGGGTTTACGGCAAAAGAAACTGACGCCCCAATATTGCAATTAGAAGTTCAGACCCGGTCGATTATGTTTCCTAAGAGTCCTGGCCAGGGTCGTTCAGAGCCCAAATTTCATATTTTTACGTTGATGAAGAGTAATTTGCAATCATCGGCAGCGCTGACTTGTGACAAAAGTATTCTGCCGATTATTACAAATTACTCTTCAACAACGTAAAAATATGAAATTTGGGCTCTGAACCACCCTGGCCAGGATTCTTAGGAAACATAATCGACCGGGTCTGAACTTCTAATTTCAATATTGAGGCGTCAGTTTCTTTTGCCGTAAACCCTTGCATTTCGTATACGTATATGCGGATCTATCGATGTGTGAGTGGTAAGGGTGGTGGTGATAGTTGGGTGTGCACAGCCCCTTAACAGACGGAGTCTGTATAGCATTGGGTGAGTCTGTGGGATTTGTTCTACCCAAGTGAAAAACGATAAGGTTTACAAAACGCGTGACCGAACATAAGGTCAAGATGCGCGATTGGCGCCCGGAAATCGATTCACGGTTGGAAAACGAAGCGAAAAAACAAGCGGAGCATACTGTTGCCGTACGTAAAAGAGGTTAAAGACTCCCTCGAGCACCTCCGTCGACACTTGATGTCATCAAAATCAACCGAGGCTGAGGGACGGATGGGCCCCTAGCGTTGAAATAGTAAATATTAAATAACCCTATTTATTTTAGAATATGTGCACAATTTTAAAAATAAAATATTTTATTTGATGCAGTAATTTTTGAAAATAGTATTGGAAAATAGTATTTTATTTCAATAATGTTGATAATATTTGTATTTTGTCTCTCTCCTTATTTTCAATTTCAATTATAAATATTAATGCTGAAAATAATGGTTCGAATTCAATACATTTATGAGTGTAAATCGTTTCTTAACGATAACATACAGTGTATATTTATGCGGTTTCTCAGAGTATTATAACAATCCAAAAGTGTTTCAGATTGTTGAAATAGAAATATTTTATTTTCTGGATCAGATTGTTGAAATAGAAATATTTTATTTTCTGGATCAAATTGTTGAAATAAAAATATTTTATTTTGAGGTTCAGATTGTTCACATAAAATACTATTTTCCTTAAGCAAAATAAAATCTAAAATATTAAATAGTATTTGAAATATCTGTTCCGCCAAATAATGCCCACCTCTGCCTGAAGGGCGCCGAACTAACCAACATGACCAACCGTACCCAAACACAACGCATCAGCTGTGACGCGATTCCGTTGACTTGAGATGGACACACAACGAGTCCGTGCGTTTTGATGCGACAATGGCGTCATTTGCGCGACCATTCGTGGTGAAACCCCAAATGCCAACATTTGAGGGTAAAGCCACGGAAAGACTGGCTAAGTATCTTTGCGAATTAAAGGTCAGCGCATACTGGAGTATCCGGCAAGAGGGAGATACCTGACACCATTTGCCGTATGTATACGTAGTTTTGGGAGCCCGATGGCCAATTAAGAGGGTTCGAGATGCTCAACGAAGAAAGGCACAGCGTGACGTCTGCTACCCAAACCCTAGGGGTTCTCAAAATCCGAAATACCTATGCTTAGAGCCTGGCAAATGCTTAGCAAGTGTTACGTCTCACGCGGGGTCCGCGAAGACGTTACGTTTTTACGCGTGCGAATTTATTTTGATGTTTACGGTTCGTTGCGACGTAGGACGAGTTACGTCGTTCCGTCGTCAGAGAGAGAATGTCGGGATGGGATCCCCGGTCGGCTGGACCTAGTCCGCCTGGGCCGTGAATTGGAGTACGCACACGCAAACGGCTGGACCAAGTCCGCCAAGATTGTGGGTGGGTACGGTAGGTCGAACGGCTGGACCCAGTCCGCCTAGTTCGAGGAAAATTGGGGACTTCACAAACGGCTAGACCTAGTCCGCCAAGATTGTGGTAGGTGAGGGAACTCGAACGGCTAGACCCAGTCCACCTAGTTCGAGGGAAATTGAAGGACGCACAAACGGCTGGACCCAGTCCGCCAGGAATGTGGTAGTGGGGGAGCTCGAGAGGCTAGATCCAGTCCGCCGTGCTCGAACGTGTAGGTATAGGACAGGGGTGAAAAAGTGGTTGGCGACTCCTCTCACGACTAAGGTTCTTGATACACGCACGTTCGCACACACAAATGAATTTATTCTGTGCTGGTCCGCACGCAGCAATATCGACGTATAAGGGGATTAGGAAGGAGGTGGTGTATCCTCTCAGTTTGAAGGCCAGAACTACAAATAGTTCAAAGTGCTCTCGGTTTCATCATCGAGAATGATGGAAGTAGATAAATGGTTAAAAGGTTGGATTGAGGAAGGTGAACGCGAACAATCGTTGCACTGGATGGTGCACCGAAGAATTCTTACTTCAGACTTCAGCTGACTCGTGACTTCGACTAACTCCTGACTTGGACTGACTTCGACTGACTTCTGACTTCAACTGACTCCTGACTTCGACTGCTTTCGACTGATTCCTGAATTCAACTGACTTCGTAGGTGTCCAGCTGCTTCCCTTATAGTCCAACGTTGGTGGAAGGGGGTAGTCCCAATCACATGTCAAGTTGTTCCAGTGGAAGGGGTAGTGGATCGCTGGAGGTGGATCGACGTTCCTGCGTCTAAGTCCTTTATCGTATTTTGTGAAATAATTCTGTTCTGAGACTATGTCCTTATCGTATTTCGTGAAATAATTCTGTTCTGAGACTATGTCCTTTATCGTATTTCGTGAAATAATTCAGTTCTCAGACTATGTCCTTATCGTATTTCGTGAAATAATTCTGTTCTCAGACTATGTCCTTATCGTATTTCGTGAGATAATTCAGGTGCAGGAATGGTGTTGTCGGTTCGAACTGTCGACTACTAATGATCGATTTGATCCGCTGTCTCGATGATTTCGACTTCTGGTGGGGGTTGCGACGTAGTAGGTTCACTAGACTGGAACGGACCGTATCAATAGGGAAACGGTCCCTTGAAACTTTATTCTTGTGAGATTTGAAATAGTGGCGTATGAATGAGGGGCAGGCCCCTTGAAAATATACCACAGGAACGGCCTGGGCTTGCAAGAGCAGGACGGACTGTGGTGACGAACGTCACACAAGTATTTCGTATTTTTTCTGTCCGGCAAGTGGCGTTGTTTATTTTAAATAGCTATTAACTAGAATTTTCTAGTTAACTAGAACTAGAGTTCTTCATGGTATTAGGTGGGGAATACGGTGTTAAGGCATTTAAGCGTTATAACAAACAAAATAACAATTTATTACTATGGTAACAAAAAAAAAGAATATCATCTGACAATCTGTACGGTGAAACAATTCGTTAAACAACTCGACTAAACACGGCGGAGGTTCTGAACGTTCTGGTTCTTTGTCGTCCTTGTTACGGTATGAGAAGAGATTTCTTTGACTTTCTCACGGGAATTTCTTCAAGAGCGTCTCTGGCAGGAAACGTCCTAGATAACAGGCCTTCTAAAATCTACCCTCTTTGACGAAGATCGAGCTCTGGCCCAATTTAATGAAAAACCACAAAAAACGAGAGTGCAGTCCCATGTAACTGCAGATTAAAATCAGACTACCCCTCCCGTTTTGGGGTATATAAACCCTTACATTTTTACTCTCGTTGGTTAGTACTAGTCTAGACACGAGTAGTGTCACGTCGTGTTGCAGTCGTTAGAATCCACGTCTAGTGAGATCGGGCTAAAGTTCCCCTTCGATCAAAGTTAACCTTAAAGACTCTGCGAGTTCGGTTTAAAGTCTCTTTGGCATTATTAGTACTATCAGGCCCCGCATTGCCAGTGCGTCAACACCGAGCTTCTTAGGTAATAATATTATACATACACATCTACTTCAAATCAGTCGCGACACCACCATTGTACATACACATTCTTTATTAGAATATATTTGTGTTATTTGGTAAATCGTGCAAACTTTCTTAAACCCTTTGTTCAGGACTACAACGTTCAAAATTGCCGGTAATTGGGCGCGAGTTTACATATCGATCACGCGCCTCGATCGATAGCGCTGCGTTACAATTACAAACGTTCCTGCCGTTGTCCTTCGTCTTCTTGATCCAGACAGCGAACGATCAACACGTACATTGTATTCGCGCCTATCGCAGTCTTGTAACCGTCTCGCGCAAAACCTTCCGGATTCGACGCGTATCGCTACCGTGCCTATCACGGGATTATCGTCTCCGGAGTGAACGTCTGTTAATTACAAATAAAACAAAAGGGTTCTTTTCGTGACCGAACAAGTGAAATTCTTTAAATCCCGTATACCGCTGTATATCCTTGACAGGATAGTTCCGCTATCACAATCAACCTCGCTACACGAGAAAACATTGGTCCTTCGAGCCGGATTGCAGTGAGTTTGGTGAAGAAAGAACATTTGTGAGGTGAAAAGATCTCGTTCGGCAATTTGACGACGGTTGAGTGATCCGTTGGACATTCAAAGTTGAAGAACAAAAGGACTAGTCGGTCCATAACAGTTCACAATGGGTGACCTCAAGACGCTTCTTCAACAACAAATCGATGCCGCTCGTATTGTCGAACGTACCCTTGAAAATTTCAAGAAGATCGGCAAAGCAAAATTAACGGTAGCCACCGTTAAGAATCGAATCGCACGACTGAGCGAATCCTTTGCCGAGTGCCAAAATCTGCATAAGCAGCTCTCTGCCGTTGCAACGGGTGCGGAGCGTTCCACCGTGGGTTACTTTACCGAGGATCGATTCATGGACTTGCACGAGATCTACGTGGAGACATCGGACTACATGGCAGAAACTCTTTCCCGTCTCGCAGCTGCCGACTCATCTGGTACTGACTCGACGCCGTCGCCAGCAGGACCTGTCTCGCAACCTGATGACAACAAGAGTCGAATGCCAACGCTCAACCTGCCGAAATTCACTGGAGCCTTCAGTGAGTGGGAAACCTTCCGCGATCGCTTTACAGCGATGGTCATCTCTCGCAAAGGTCTGTCAAATGTATCTCGTTTCGAATATTTGTTAGCGTGTTTGCAAGGCGCGGCTAGTGATCTCGTCGAGAATATCGCGATAACCGATGCGGGCTTCGCGATCGCGTGGGACCTCCTGGTAGAGTGTTTCGAAAACAAGCGGCTGTTAGTGACAACGCATTTACAAACTCTGTACGACCTTCCACAAGTTCGTTCCAAGTCTGCCGATCAGCTGCGAAGCCTTCGCGACAAAGCCAACAAGGCGATGAAAGCCTTGAAAAATCTCGACCGTCCCGTGGAATATTGGGACGACTTACTCGTTTTCTTTGTCACAATAAAATTAGATTCCGAGTCGCGGAAGGCTTGGGAGTTGGAACTCGGCGATAATACAAATTGTCCGACATTCGAAGCGCTTAATACATTTTTAAAATCGCGAATACGCGCGTTACAAACAATTCAGCCGTCTCCGTCGGGGTCGGCCTCTCGGATCGCGGACTCGGCAGCAACCAAATCGAGTCGTGTTCGGGCGACTTCGTTACACGGTGCCGCTGCCGTCAAGATCCCGTGCGAGTTATGCAAAGCGAATCATGTACTCGGACAATGCGCGTCATTCAAAAGTAAATCTGTCGAACAACGGATCGAGTTCGCGAAAGGGACAAACCGGTGCATGAACTGTTTGAGTCCGTACCATTCGACGAAAAAATGTACGAGTTCATATAACTGTTCCATTTGTAAAAGGCGTCATCACACCTTGTTACATATCAACAACGCGACTGCGTCATCAACCGGTACCGCGTCATCGACTAACTCTACGTTGCCGACCGAGAATGTCACATCGCCGCTCACGTCTTGTTCTGTTCCGCGCGTGACTGCCACACTGCAAGTCTTGCTCGCGACTGCATGGGTCGAACTGCGGTCACCGTCTGGCCGTTCAGAGAAAATTCGCGCGTTACTCGATCAAGGCTCGGTCATTTCTATAATTGCCGAGAATTTAACACAACGACTCCGACTACCGCGTTCTCGCGTTTCAGTCAGCATTACCGGAATCGGTAATAACGCGGTTGCTTGTCGCTCATCGACAACATTTACCGTAGCCTCGTGTAAAACCGAGTCCGTATACTCCATGAGCGCTTACGTATTACGCTCATTGTCGAACTATCTGCCACATCAATTGTCTACCGACGTCAGGCTCTCTCATATTCGCGATCTGGAATTGGCGGACGACAACCCCTTTGACTCGGCTCCGATAGAACTCATTATCGGTGCGGATCAGTACGGGTTGCTTCTTTTAGAAGGTTTGCGAAAGGGCCCGGTGAACGAGCCGACGGCTCAAAACACCACGTTAGGCTGGATCCTTTCCGGTCCCGTTCCATCTTCCGCGTCCAATGCTCCTACTTCCGTTGCAAGCTTCCACTGCAACGTTTCGGGGAATCTCGATGCCGAACTTCGGCGATTTTGGGAAGTCGAGGAATTACCGTTCGTCACGCGTCTCTCTCCCGCTGAACAAAAGTGCGAGGAACATTTTCAACGCACGCACACTCGGGCTCCGAATGGACAGTACATCGTTCGCTTGCCGTTTATTGAAGGACCTCCTATCGACATTGGGCCTTCACTCTCCGCGGCGAACACCATGTTCCTAAGACAGGAAAATCGGTTGCAACGACACGCGGAGCATTCAGCGGAATATACTCAGTTCCTACGCGAGTACGAGGCCCTCGGTCACATGGTCGAAGTCACCGGTTCGCAAACGGTTCCGTCACTTCAAACCGTGTACATACCGCATCACGCGGTTACTCGGGAACACAGCGCTACAACACGGCTTCGGGTAGTTTTCAACGCATCCTCGAAAACGGGGAACGGGAAGTCACTCAACGATCACTTATTGATCGGTCCCAAATTACAAACGGACTTAGCCGCTGTAATTCTTCGATGGCGCCGCTATCGATACGTCTTTATCGCCGACATTGCTAAAATGTACCGGCAGATCCTTGTCGACCACAAGGACGTTGACTATCAACGGATTTTGTGGCGACCTTCTCCCTCAGAACCATTGCGACATTATCGGCTCTTGACCGTTACGTACGGTACCGGTCCAGCTCCGTATCTTGCTTTACGGGTCCTCCAACAACTCGCTAAGGACGAAGGGTCGAAATATCCTCTAGCGCAGCTGGTTCCACGGCTCGCACGTCAAACACGTGACCACGTTACTGCCCTGTTGCAAGAGGGTGGCTTTAAATTGCGCAAATGCGCTAGTAACTGCCCTGCATTAATTGCCGATATCGATCCCTCAGATCATGGTCTTGCTGCCAGCAAACCATTGTTACCAGACGATAATTTAAAGGTCCTTGGTATCAACTGGAATCCCGGGAACGACTCATTTCGTTTCGATATCGGGATTCAAAACGTCATTCCGGCAACAAAACGGGAAATTCTTTCGACAATCGCTCGATTTTACGACCCGCTGGGATGGGCTGCTCCCGTTGTTATCGTGGCAAAAATTCTGATGCAACGTCTCTGGTTGCAGAAGTGTGGTTGGGATGAGACCATCCCGACCGAGTTCAGCGAAACGTGGACCACGTATTGCACGCAACTTCCCATGCTCAGATCTATCGTTCTACCTCGGTGGACAGGACACGGGTTGAACGTTTTGAAAACAGAACTGCATGGCTTCGCCGACGCCTCGCAAAACGCCTATGCCGCAGTTGTTTACTCTCGCGTTACAACTAACAACGGCGAGATTCTAGTCTCTCTTCTCGCTGCGAAGTCTAAAGTGGCTCCGCTAAAATCCTTCACGATTCCGCGCCTTGAGCTATGCGGAGTTGTGCTACTTTCTCGTCTAATGTCATTCATAAAGACTTCGTTCGGGGACTCTGCGTGCGAGATGCACGGCTGGACCGATTCCAGAATTACTCTCGCATGGATAAGTCAACCCGCGTCTCGTTGGAAAACGTTTGTCGCGAATCGAGTCGCAAACGTTCAGGAACTAGTGCCAAAATGTCAGTGGCACCATGTTCTATCGGAAGACAATCCCGCCGACTGCGCCTCTCGCGGAATAAACGTCCCTCAGTTTGTGAACCATAGCCTATGGTGGCACGGCCCGAGGTGGCTCAAATCGCCATCTACCTCGTGGCCCTGCGAGACACCTCCGCTCAAGTCGACGACGTCCTTGGAGGAGCGGGTACCGCTCACTCTTCACGCGGTCACTTTGCCAGAACCGTGGGATCTAGCTACGCGATTATCTAGTTGGCCCAAGCTTCTCCGCGTGACTGCATATACGTTGCGTCACTCGGAAAATTGCCCAAATCCAAGCGCGCTGCTTCCGATAGAAATTCGACAAGCGCGTACGTATTGGCTTAAGGGTGCGCCGGTGGCAGAAATCACTAGAAATAGCTGTAAGGTGGCGCCTCTATCGACGTCGAGGTGATCTTGTCTCTCCTGCAGAGCTGTGACAGAGAGGGAGATATGTCACTCGCAGGAGAGACAAAGACAGAGATTACGAAATGACTGGATTTTTCGATGCGGCTACTCGGGTTTCATTTAGCGAGGAAGCAATATTTTCTGATGCTCTTTGCGTTGAAATGTTCTCTGAATTATTGCGGTGTCCCGTACAGAGCCCTTTTTTGCAATTTGTCTCCTCAAACTTTATAAACAACAATAGCTTCCTTTTTTATAGAAGATATTTTTTTCTGTACACTTTTTGCAAAAAAGGGCTCTGTATGGGACACCGCAATAATTCGGAGAACATTTCAATGCAAAGAGCATCAGAAAATATTGCTTTCCTGCATTCTTCGATGCGGCTACTCGGGTTTCATTTAGCGAGGAAGCAATATTTTCTGATGCTCTTTGCATTGAAATGTTCTTCGAATTATTGCGGTGTCCCATGCAGAGCCCTTTTTTGCAAAAAGTGTACAGAAAAAAATATCTTCTATAAAAAAAGGAAGCTATTGTTGTTTATAAAGTTTGAGGAGACAAATTGCAAAAAAGGGCTCTGTACAGGACACCGCAATAATTCAGAGAACATTTCAACGCAAAGAGCATCAGGAAATATTGCTTCCTCGCTAAATGAAACCCGAGTAGCCGCATCGAAAATCCAGCCATTTCGTAATCTCTGTCTTCGTCTCTCCTGCGGGCGACATTCTCCCTCTCCGTGACAGCCCTCCAGGAGAGACAAAGATCACCTCGACGTCGACAGAGGCGCCACCTTACAGCTATTCCTAGCGATTTCTGCCACCGGCGCACCCTTAAGTCTATTCAACAAACAGTACTTCCGGTTGAATTTCAGCGGTTGTACGATCAGCTTCCTCTCCCGCGACAAAGTCCATTGCTCTCCTTAAACCCGTATCTCGATTCGGAGGGACTGATTCGCGTCGGCGGGCGGCTTCGAAATTCGGCATTACCCGAGGAAACCAAACATCCGATTCTCCTTGCCTCGCATCCTCTCGTTTCGCTGCTCATCAGCCATCTACACCGTAGCTTGCTACACGCAGGCCCTCCACTAACGTTAGCGAAGTTGCGACAAGAATTTTTTGCTCCTACGGGCACGTCCTACTGTTCGCCAAGTTTTATATAAATGCGTGATCTGCGCGCGACAGCGTGCGACAATTCCGTCCGAATTGATGGGAGAGCTTCCGTCGGTGCGCGTTACCCGCTCAGAAAGACCGTTCTTACACTGCGGTGTGGACTATGCGGGCCCCATCGCAGTCCGATCGACCCCCGGTCGCGGACATAAATCGACAAAGGCGTATATCGCACTTTTTATATGTATGACGACTCGTGCCGTACACATCGAATTGGTAGGGTCCTATACAACGGATGCATTTCTCGCGTGCTACGATCGGTTCATCTCGCGTCGCGGTTTACCGGTCGCCATGTACAGCGATAATGGAACGACGTTCCAGGGTGCCGATAAAGAAGTGACCACGGCGTTTCGAGCCGCCACGCGCGACCCGAATCTCCTTAACAAACTCGCGAGCGATCAGGTATCATGGCACTTCATCCCTCCCTCAGCTCCGCACTTCGGCGGACTGTGGGAAGCCGGAATTCGAAGCATGAAGCATCATTTTAAACGAGTCATCGGTTCGCACACTCTAACGTTCGAAGAGATGATTACCGTATTATGTCAGATCGAAGCTTGCATGAACTCCCGTCCGATTGCTCCGAGTTCGGAAAATATCGACGATTATACCGCGCTGACCCCGGGTCACTTTCTTATCGGCACGGCGATCACTACCATTCCTACCGTAACTCTGCTCGATGTAAACGATTCGCGCTTGACTCGTTGGCAGCTCTTGAAGAAATTGTACGAAAGTGTTTGGAAAGCGTGGTCGAATGACTATATTCACTCGTTGCAACAACGCACGAAATGGCGCACCGCGAGTCACCTCGCGAAGGTTGGTCGCATCGTCCTTCTCCGAAACGCCCTTGCACCTCCGTGTAAGTGGGAACTTGCGCGGATAATCAAATGTCATCCCGGAGAGGATAATATTACCCGCGTCGTAACGATTAAGACTGCCAACTCAGAGTACAAACCGCCGATCGTCAAGTTGTGTTTCCTCCCCGTTGATATCCACGAAACTGAAGCCCTCGATGCGAAAAACGCGGACGAGACACAGCTCCAAAACAACTAACCGCTCCGTCACGGCGGGCGGTCATAAACTTTATACATAGGCTAAGACCAACGTAAAGTCTAATTCTCGAGCGAACGCATTTCGCAACGAGTTTCAGCGAAACCGTTTCGTTGTACCTCCCTCCTTTTGTAATCAGATACAAATATCCGAGGCGGGCGGTATGTTCAGGACTACAACGTTCAAAATTGCCGGTAATTGGGCGCGAGTTTACATATCGATCACGCGCCTCGATCGATAGCGCTGCGTTACAATTACAAACGTTCCTGCCGTTGTCCTTCGTCTTCTTGATCCAGACAGCGAACGATCAACACGTACATTGTATTCGCGCCTATCGCAGTCTTGTAACCGTCTCGCGCAAAACCTTCCGGATTCGACGCGTATCGCTACCGTGCCTATCACGGGATTATCGTCTCCGGAGTGAACGTCTGTTAATTACAAATAAAACAAAAGGGTTCTTTTCGTGACCGAACAAGTGAAATTCTTTAAATCCCGTATACCGCTGTATATCCTTGACAGGATAGTTCCGCTATCACAATCAACCTCGCTACACGAGAAAACACCCTTAATTATTGACGAAAATCCTAATCTAGTAATTGAACGTTCCCACATGATACAATCTTACCGCTCGGATTGTATCAATTAAATTATACTAGTTACGAGGCCTACTAACACTCCTAGCGACTCCCTGATTTCGCATCAGGTTCGTTCGCGCCAAACCAATACTCCAAACAAAGATTTATCCAACCTAGTGGCTCCCCACTTTCGCACTGGGTTCGTCCACGAAAACTATACTATCCTTGCGGCTCCCTGGTTACGCATCAGGTTCGTCCGCATCCTAGCAGCTCCCTGATTACGCAATTACGCATCAGGTACGCTTGATTCTAATCTTCACACTAACAAATTGTAACCTTATTCCAACGGTAATAACCCTTCGCCAGCCACACGCGCTACTCGCGGCCGTGGCTCGTAACACGTCGAAGCTGAAGAAGAAACTTTTACTTGAAGAAGAAATGAAGTTCATTATAACACAGTCGCTGCGAGGCAATGCGGACGAATGGTGGGATATCGTGTCCGACCAAGTCACTACTTGGCCCCACTTCACAAAAGTACTCATCGACCGATTCTGGAGCCCCACCATCCAACGGAAAGTTCGGGATAACTTCAACATAGGAGTACACCGGTCAGAATCTGGAGTATCAAGGGTGGCATATGCGTTGAGGTAGATAGGGATGGCACGCGACATCCTATCGTGTCCAGCAGACGAAGAGATTGTAGAAATTTTTGCTCGGCATTACACGCACGCAGTGGATGATTGCGTTTTGGACCAAAACATCTGTACGATTGATGCTTTCCTGGCATTGGTGGGACGGTAAACAGGCAAATACATGACGATCGCCCCATCTATGCTCATGATTGGAACAGCCGGAACATTCGACCGGGTAAATCAACCTACAATAAATGAGTTCGGCGCAATCACGATATAATAGAGAGAACATGCGATCGAACACCAACGATCTGGTGCTGAGCAGCAAAGGCCAAGATTTGAGAATCCTCGCCCCTGACAAGATCACCGTCGCCCACAAGAGCGACCACGAGACGGTCCGGTCCTTCCGATCGTATACGGATGGCCCACCTTGAAGAGGAGGCACCGGAGGACGAGTTTGAGGTCACCGAGCCGGAGGCCAGCACGGGAAATGAATAACGGTCGGGTTATACTGGAGAAAACACGGTGGGACTCCGGATCCGGGCGAAGTTTGGCTACTCTGGTTTTGTATCTAGCACTTGTACAAGAACTGTCCGGCTGATCGAAGAAAGGTTCGTGGCAATAATGGCCCGTCCGAGCCATTTATCTTGAATGCCTAACCATTTCCAAATGGCCTTTCGAGAGCGCGTTGACAGTTCCCTGCTTTGCATGGAGAAAACAAAACAGGTTTTAGGGGACTCTACAGCTCCTTAGGTAAACTATCGGTATCTCTCCTCTACAACATGATGGAAATAGGAAACGTTCCTGCCACTTGGTGAAATAGCATTACACATCCTTATATGTTGTGACGTGGCAAGTTTTGCCGCCGTCCCTCGACCCAGAAAAAGAGAGGCCGGGCCGCCCTCTGGCAGTGCCGATGCGATCGGCCGTTTGCGAGCGCTCTCCCTGGGCATGCCGATTTGCCAAGGGCGAGTACTAACGCGTTTTGAGCGTCGCGCCACTTGGGCGACGCGAATTTCACAGGACCGAAACCGGGCTCCGGGGGAGCCCGGCCCCTATTTCTCGCCGTACGAGGCTTTATCGGAACTGGCTCCGGAAGGATTTCGTGCTGAGACATCGGAGGAAGTACCGAGCCCGGGTCGACGAACCTGGAGGCACCGACGAGGGAAAGTGGACACGAGACGAACATCTTCTCGGCCCCGTCGCTGCCTCGCCCGGAAAAGAAGGTGTCCACGATCGGAGCGGCGAGGACTTTCCTCTTCACGAACCGTCGCCGTTACCATCGGAAAAGCGGCGAACGCGATCGCCAATTTCCGCGAGCCAGGGATCCCGCGCGATAGGATGCGATCCTGCGAGGAGATACCGCGCGATAGGCCCGCGAGTCTCAAACGGGGGAAATAGGGTAGGGAGTAGGGGGACGCCTCGCTTCCGCGTTACCGAGCTTACCGAAAGTGGGCCACTGGGTCGTTGACCGTAGTAAACGAAAGTTGTAGTATTGCGAACAAAATTAAATTTAATAAGTGTGTTGCCGAGATGAAGGGACGAGAAAGGACGAACAGCCGCCCATCTGCCGTCGACCTCGTTGCCGTTGGTAAGCGCCAGTCAGGCTTCCATATTATCATGAGTTCACGTTCTGTTTTCTCTGAAGCCAGAAGGGAGCAAAATATTACTGTGAAAAAAGAAAGTGTAAAGCAGTGAGGAATGGACTAAAGTGGAAAGGACTAAAGAGGATAAGGGACCGGAAGCCGGAAAAGAGAAGGAAGGACGGAACGGAGAAAGGAGGAAAGGACCACAAAGGAGAACCGAAGAAACATCCAAGGAGGGAAGCGGGACCGGACCGCGACCGCCCTTTGTTTCTCGAGGTTCCCCCTCAGGCCTCATTCGCAAGTTGATAGATATAGTTTATTAAATAAGTGGTGAAGGGTTTAGTTTTTAGGATAAATAATAGAGTAGCGTGCGGATAAAGCGGATTAAGGGAGGGAAAACGAAGGAAGGGTAGAGATAAGGTTTAGGTTAACAAACATTAAGTATAAGGGAATTTATATTAAAATTAAGGGAGCTCTGGGCGAAAATTGGCCCAAGGGGCGATTTCGCAAGTTGATGCAGTACCATCTGGGCTAGATGAAATCTTTTGAAGGTGCGAATTTGCAAGAGTAGACAGTAATTAGGAAATAAGATTGCGAGTTAGGATTAGTTAGGTAAATAATTTATAGCGCATGCGGTAGGGGTTTTTTCTTTGTTGTAAACTAGATAATAAGCTAAATTAGAGAATAAACGAATGGAAATTTAACCTAAAAAAAAGGCTTCCATATTATCGTAATCTAACGATCATTTCGTGTTGGCTCGGTAACGTTTTCGCGAGGTCCTTGTTCGCGTCGCGAAATTGCGAAACCTTCTCCTTGCCGCGTGGTCGGCCATCTTTTCGGGAAAGGACGAACGGTCGTCGATTTGTTAACGTGCGTGCCGGTTGGTAACGCGAGGTCGCGGACTCGCGGGGGGCCGTATCGTTGCCGATTTTGCGAATAAAATAATACGACATCTTCTAGACTCTAGACGTTCCCCGGTGTGACGTCGCAGCGGTACGTATCGTGTCCGACGGCGAATTTCGAACGACCCACACATTGTACCGCGTATTCCATCGGAATCCGGCCGTTATTCCGCGCCGAAAGCGGCTTGTAACAACGCAGTAACATCTTGTATACGGTCGGGTTCGACGCGACCGAGAAAAATAGCGCAAGCGACCGAAGACCTGTCGCGAAATTATCGTGAAGGCGCCGGCTTGTAAAGTACCGCTGCCGGCTCTCACCGGCAGCCCTGTCGTGTCCAGCAGACGAATAAATTGTTCAAGCCGATTCTCTCGTTGATCATTTCCGTCGAGAAACCTTTCCGCCGCGGGAAATGCTCCGTACTTCGCCCACGTAGAATCCTGAGCCCATCCTAGAGCCATCCAGAACATCGCGAGGTTCTCGCAGCTTCGGAGCATTCGTTCGCGCTTCGCGTTAATGTCGCGCTATTCGCGTGACATCTTCGAGTGTCTGGCGCCCGAAAATTGATACCTTTTGTCTCGGGTGGACCACGCATCGCGCGGCCGAGCGTGGCCCGGCGTTTCGCCCGTAAATACCCGGAGTCGCCGGCGTTCCGTCCTTCCGACGGACACGTATAATTTAGGCGACGTGACATCACAAATGTAATGTCTTAATGAAAATATACTAGAAATATCTTTGTTCTGCAAATTTTATCACTGGTTCAAGAGAGAAAAAATTTGAAAAAATAATTTTTTAATTCGCGGAGCCTCAAAAATGACATATATTGGGCACTTAGAACTGTTATAAAAATATAAATGATATCGAAATGATTTCAGATACACAGGAAAATAATCAAATGTTAATTTTAGGGAAACCAATTATAGTGTCATATCGGCGAATACAATACTTTGCAACTTCATATTTAACTTTTTCTCTACAGATTGTCTACAAATTTCATACGGTACACAAACGGCTGTCGGATTTGAACTATTTATTATTTGGAGTCCATAAAAATGTTGAACATTCTTCAGACATTCTGAAATAAGGGTCGACAGCGCCTGCCCTAAAATTACAACTTTCTCGTAGAAAAAAGAAAAGGGACGCGAGATGACATTTATTTTACCTAAACTGTTGTTGTGGTGTCGTACGCTCCGAGTGTACATGAAAGGTTTATACCATCCATAGTACAATGGACATTGGTTTTTCAAAGTCGATCATTCGGTACGTTTACAATTACCTGACTCGCCGGACGCCGCGTCCTTTGCCGGCCTTACCTGACCGTAACTTTTGAAGTTCCCCAAATTAAGCACTTTATGAGAGGCAAAGCCAGATGCTGGTGAACTCGTCAGAGTTCAACGTTAATTAAAGCCAGCATAAAAATTAGTTTCAAAAGAGCACGTTCGGTGTCGTCCTTGTCATAAATGTACGTTTCTACGGACCTGCAAAGTGAAGTGCCAACCATTTATCATTAAAATATAACGGCGGCGCTAACAAATCAATAAAGACGATATTTGCGGAGCTTACAGCAAAGAGATAAACGTATCCAATAAAAATGGTTCCAGTTAAAAAAAAAATGTTTCCTTCGCCATTAGTCTGGCAATTGTTTTAAACAAATGAGGTGTTTTTTCCAGCCGGGAAGTATTGAAGAATTTGAAAAAAGAATGAGGACGTAGTTCCAAGTCTCCCTTTTACAGCCGTGTTCTCCAAAAATTGTGACACATTCGAAATGGCAAAATTAAAATTATTTCTAGCAAACGCTCGTCGGCCGTACGAGAAGGTAAAAGCGCGGTGCACCGATCCACTTGAATTTTAATTTTGCCATTTTAGAAGTGTTACCATTTTTGAGTTAAGTTTAGTTAGGTTAGTAATAAGCAGAACTTATATAAAACTATACATTTTAATAAATGAAAGTTATTTTGTTAGCATCAAACTTTAAAATTATTACTTTTCCGTTTTAAGTTAAAATTGTTCCCAGCGTCTCGAACCCTCGCAAGTACCCTTCCGGGCCCTAACTTAACCGGCTATGTTGACCTGAAGTCTATCAAAGGTTTCCGGATGACCTTACGGTTTCTCAATTCTCGGCATTGAGAGTTTTTCTCCACCGTCTCGACACGCTGGTTGACTTGTTCATTTTCGATCGCGTCCATGAACGAACCTTCCTCTTCTTGTTAATTTTCGATCGCGTCCATGAACGAACCTTCCTCTTCTTCTGTACCGTTGTCCCTTCCTTTGCCGTCATTATCTGGTAGTACGAGTTCATCACAATCCTCATCACGAAGAACCTTAACGTCCTTGCGCTTGTTAAAAACCACATCTCGCGATACAATAACGGTTTTCGCTTTCTCGTCGTAAAGACGAAAATTTTCAGAGTCATCTTGGTATCCCACCAATAGCACCCTCTTCGACTTCGCGTCTAACTTGCGCCTGAACTCCTTCGGGACGTGCATGAAAGCAGTTGATCCGAAGATCCTTAAATGACTCACACTCGGTTTCACACCATTCCATATCTCGTACGGAGTTTTATCCAATCGCGGTTTTGAAAGCGTTCGATTACGCAAATAAACTGCCGTATTTACGGCCTCGGCCCAAAGAAACCTCGGTAAACATTTCGCATGTAACATAGTTCTCGCCGTCTCGATGATAGTCCTATTCCCACGCTCCGCCTTACCGTTTTGCTCCGGCGTGTACGGCGCTGAATATGAAGTTTGAACTCCCCTTTTGATGAGGTATCCTTTCAAATTTTCATCCCCGTACTCCTTACCGTTATCGCTTCGAAGGAATTTAATTGATCGACCGAATTTATTAAATATCATTCTTTCGTATTGCTTGAATTTTTCCGTTACATCGGACTTGTGACGCAAGAAATAAGCATTTCGGAAACCCGACGCCTCGTCAATGAATATTACGTAGTATCTCGCGCCCCCCACCTACTCGACGGACATTGGACCTCCGACATCCGCGTTGAATAAATTCTCCCGGTAACCAATGCCGCCTATCTTTAAATTTCTTGAAAGGTAACCGATGAGCCTGTCCCAGCTGGCACGCGTCACAAAAGAAATTATCGATGCCCGAAACACTCACACAGGACACAAGCTCTCTATTTAACATATCACGCAGTGTCACCTGATTCGTATGACCCATTCTCTCATGCCATACTTGAAAGCTTGTCGTCGATACATTTGCTTCGACACTCTCTCTCGCGTCATCATTCTTTAACGTAACAAACAACATCCTGTAAACACCGTTGGCTTGCTTTATGCCTTGAGCTTTCACAGATTCATTGCTCGAAAAACTAACACTATTTCTCGCAAACGTCACCTCAAACCCTTTTGGGGGGCATTGTCCTACAGAAAATAAATTTTTCTTTAGCCTTGTACCAAGGCTTGACACTAGGCTAGTACTGCCGCTAGTGCTTGACACTAGGCTATTACTGCCGCTAGTGCTTGACACTAGGCTATTACTGCCGCTAGTGCTTCACACTAGGCTTGTACTGCCGATAGTGCTTGACACTAGGCTAGTACTGCCGCTAGTGCTTGACACTAGGCTAGTACTGCCGCTAGTACTTCACACTAGGCTAGTACTGCCGCTAGTGCTTGACACTAGGCTAGTACTGCCGCTAGTGCTTCACACTAGGCTAGTACTGACGCTAGTGCTTTACACTAGGCTAGTACTGACGCTAGTGCTTCACACTAGGCTAGTACTGACGCTAGTGCTTCACACTAGGCTAGTACTGACGCTAGTGCTTCACACTAGGCTAGTACATACAAGACGTTGTCGATTCTCGACGCGAACCATTCATTCTCAACAAACTTCATAACATTGACATAACCTGAACCAGTCACTTCACAAACTCTGTCGTCACCTAGTAACACTTGTTCACCAGTCGATGCCACAAACTCTGTCGTCACCTAGTAACACTTGTTCACCAGTCGATGCCACAAACTCATGAAGCCAGTCGCGTCTGCATGTGACGTGTCTCGATGCGCCGCTGTCTGCAATCCACATGTCATCGGTGTCTATTCGCTTGATACTTCTGATCGGTGCCACGCTCTCTTCTTGTCGCCCATCTTCATATGTTGAAACAAAAGCGCAACTCTGCGAGGAATCCTTCGCACCATCTTTGTCATTTTGCTTCACGGGACACTCCCATGCAAAATTCCCCTTTTTATAACATTTATAGCACTCGACATTCTTCTTGTCCCTCTTGAGTTTCTTGCCGGTGTTACCACTCTTCTTTTTCGCGCTCAATCGCATCGCGGAACAAGCTGTAGCAGATTCGTCGTCGGCGGAGAACCTCGTTTCCTCCTTGATGAGCCGCTCTTGTAGATAGTCAATTGTTTGCCTCTCCGTATCCACACTGTCCCATGCGGTTTTCTAGGCATTATACTTTGCGGGAAGGCTTGCCAAGATTTTTTGCCATAATCGCTATGTCAGATACCTTCTCTCCCACGTCCGCCAGTTGACTCGCCATGTTTTGAACTTTGGCCACGTGGTGCACTACGGAATCATTGGAATCCATCCGATAGTCGTGAAATCTTTGCGTCAGAATAAGCTTATTCGTTTCCGATTTCTGTTCGTGTATCATGATCAATTACAACCACATTTCTCGTGCGCAGTCACAGGTTTGGATACATTGCACATGAGGCATTTCCATCACTGATGAAATCAAGAACATGGCCCTTGCGTTGTCCTTTCTCCAAGTCTTCATCTCAGCACCTTCTTCCGGCTTCACTCTCGTGCCATCCACGTTGTCATCGATACCGCTCGCGACAAAAATGGTGTTCATTTGAAATTACCATAACTGAAAATTTTTGCCGTCGAACTTGACCACATTTCGAGTTGAAATTTGTTCCGACATGTTTAAATCGTACAAACTATACATGCTTTATGAAAACTCGACTTCGCTCTTGAGAAAAAAGTCTAACCGAACTTCCTCTTTCACACGTGGCTGCACTTTGCGTGCGATCACTATCGATATCACTTTTTTACTTTGTGTAACAGGCTGCGAACCTGGGCCCATAATCTATTGGATCTATAGATTTAATCCCGCTAAGATAATAATTACGCGTAGTATATTATTAACACTAATTTACTAAAACGCTTAACGAAGAAAATACAAAAGAAGCTAACACGTCCGCTACGTTGCCCGGTCAGAACAGAAAGAGATCGATTCCTTATATCTAATCTAGATGGCACACACAAATCGAACAAAATGCGGAACGTCTTCTCATTGACCACCTGCGTGGCATAGAGTATGACAAGCTTACATTCCAACAGAAACACTTTTTCCAACTGGAACCATTTTTTTTATTGGATACCCTTATCTCTTCGCTGTAAGCTCCGCAAATATCGTCTTCATTGATTTGTTAGCGCAGCCGTTAGAATTTAATGAAAAAAGGTTGGCACTTCACTTTGCAGGCTGTAGAAACGTACATTTATAACAAGGATGACACTGAATGTGCTCTTTTGAAACTAATTTTTACGGTAGCTTTAATTTTAGAGTTCACCAGCATTTGGCTTTTCCTGTCATAAAATTCTTAATTTCCAGCAATTCAGCTAATTGTAAGCGCACCGAATGATCGACCGCTATTACTGTCCGAATGCCATGGCTTCCAAGTCAATAGTAAGGGGGGTATATCGTTAGGTCTGCCAATCCCTACCTCAGCCGCGCCCGTAGGCCCAAGTGTGACCGCTTCAGCCAATATTTCGACTGCAATCGAAAATGCGTGTGAAACGTAGCCTGCCTCTTCCACTCTGATCCAATCAGCCGCGCATTCGTACCTACATTGTATGTATGTCATAGCAGTCCTGCCAGGGAATCTTCTTCTCAGCCTCGCATCAATGCATAGCACTGTGTCAAAATACAACATGGCGCCTTGCTACTCCCTACAATCGCGTAGTAGTGGGCGATGACGGTTGAACATCTCACCCCACTGCAGTTCAGCTATCGCTCGTACGGGCTGTGTATTGGGGACTACTCCAAACATAAACGAATCCGCGGGAAACACAACACGACTTTTTGGGCAACGTTGCATGTATCCATCACACGTACTGTCGTTATTGGCTGAAGGACTGCGAAAGCGATCGACAGCAGATCATATCGAGATTAGGCTAAATGCACTTAGGTACATAGGTTAAATCACGCGTCGTGGCAAATGTACAATCAAGAAATACTACAGTATATTCTTGTCGATATTCCTCTCGATAATTATTACAGGGAAAGAGATAAATCCCAGGAACTACTTTCAGGGAAATTGCTAAGATTCGGTGACGTTATTTAAATATAATTTCCTGAATATTGAACATTCAAAATCAGACCTCCTATTATATGCTCAAAATTTTGGCATCTCGCGTCCTCTTTTTTAACTACGCGAAAGTTTTAATTTTAGGACACGCGCTGTCGACCCTTATTTCAGAATGTCTAAAGACTATTCAACAATTCCATGGATCCCAAATAATAAATAGTTCAAATCCGACAGTCGTTTGTAATTGTGAGGCTCCGCGAATTAAAAAATTATTTTAAAAATTGTTTTTTTTCAAGTTTTTTTCATTTTTGAACCAGTGGTAAAATTTGTAGAACAAAGATATTTTACCACGTTTTTATTAGCTCACTTTCTTGTCTGTCTGTATATCTGTTTGTTTGTTTGTCTGTTTGGTACAAATTTTGCAATTGATTTTAAACTAACTTCCCGATGAGCTAGAGACTTGAAATTTTAAATATAGCTCAGAACTGGATGACAATGCTATATTTAAAAAAAAATTTTTAAAAAGCCTATGCGTTTAGGATATACAGGTGTCTCAAAATTCCTTCAGCTCCCGGAAATGGGCGGTTCCTTGGGTCATTTGAAGCGACATTTTCCTTAACAAAAATGGCGTCCGCGGCTTTGTTTAGGAGTTATTAACGAAAAACACAGACCAACCAGAGCGCGCCTAGTCGCTCGGTGGCACGGTCAGCGCGGCGAGCCGGGGGGAGGAGAGTGTTGTCGGTACGCCGCGATGTAACAGACAACTAACAGTTTCTCGATTATGTCCCGATTTCGATGAGCTTTGGATATGTTGTAAAGACCACGATTCTGAACAACATTTCCCTTTAGACTTTTTGCCTCGCGTCTTTAGTTTACGAGATATTTGTACAACTAGTACCGAAAGCTAAGGGTTGTACGGTCAGGTCAACGAACTGTACAGCTGATGGTAGATAGCAGGAATACGACAATCACATGTTTCGGTTTTCCTGCAGATTTGTACGCAGAGTCGATGGGTTACTGTTCGAAAAGGTCGTCCGTCCTTTCACCCAGCAAGAGGTAGAAATGTCAGGTCGGCGTGGCGTTTTAGGGTCCCTATTGTCCAATGCCTCCCTTAAGAAACTTTCTAAAAGATAGATCATCTAAATGCAGCCCTTCAAAAATATTTTCTGTCTCAGCCACAATGTCAATATATTGTTCTATTCCTTCAAAGTTTCTAATTTGTTTAGATGTTTTTTTCCTGAAATTTGATATAAGAGGATCCGAGGCGAGTAGGAGGTATCCATTGGTATCCTCTCTATTTGTCTTCCGGGTGTGATTTAGACGGTGTTTCCTAATTTCCTTATGGGTAGCTTCTAATGCCTCTTCGGAAAGAAGGCCTATAGGAAACTCAAAAGAATTTATTATTTCACACCCATGAATTAAAATTTTGTGGACAGTACAGGGCATGTAATACCAATTGTATAATTGAATATATAAATCAAACGTCTCATTTAGTAAACATTTAAAACGATCAATGTGGATTTTTTTGCTAAATGATAAAACTCGCAAAATCAAGTGAAAATTATCTATTAATATTTTATTTATATCCGTAATTTTAGAGCTTATTTCGGAATTATCGCAAAACTTTCTCGACGTATTACCGTCATTTGTTGACCCGAAACCAGGTTTTGGTTTGTCTGCCGCCCGCCAGTTGGCTGACGCCGGCAAGGTCCGGGTCGGGTGGTCGTCCGCCCGAGTTGAGGTGCTGGCAGCGAGGTCGCTGCAGTGTTTCCGCTGCCTGGCTGTGGGACACGTCAGGCAGCGGTGCACTAGCGCCGTAGACCGTAGCGGCCAGTGCTACAGGTGTGGAGCGGACGATCACCGGGCGAACATGTGCTCGGCGGCCCCTCGGTGCCCCATATGCACCGCGTTGGGGAGGCCTGCCGGGCACAAGGCGGGGGGCGCTTCTTGCCCCCCCCCCCGCCCCGAAGAAGAGCCGGAAACCTGGGGGGAGGGGACCCCCAGTAAGCCAGCGGTGGAGGGGAGGAGTGTGGTAGCTGCTGCACCCTCTCCAATACCCGAGGGGGTGATGGAGGTGGACGCTCCACCTCCACCGTCCACCTTAATCGAGGTGGCAGAGCCGGGAGCATCTACGGCCGATGCTCCTGGCTCTTCTGGCCAACCTGAACCGCTCGCGCAGGACCCAGGACCTGATAGTCCAGGGCCTTGCCGAGCGGCAGGTCGGGTTGGCTGTCATCACGTTGTCCCTGATTCCCCCCCTTGGGTAGGGGACACGGAGGGCTCCGTGATGATTTGGCACCGTCAGGGGGCGGAATTCCCCCCCTGTACGGTGGTAATGAGGGGCGATGGGTACGCCCTGGTGCGATGGGGAAGGTGTCTGGTCGCGGGATGCTACATCTCGCCCAATTGCGGCCTCGCAGTGTTCGAGGGGTTTTTGGACCGGTTAGGGGCGGCGATCGCCCCCTATATATCCGGTCCAGTTTTGGTCCTGGGGGACTTCAATGCGAAGTCCCCCTCTTGGGGTAACCCCCGGACCACCCCTCGTGGCGAGGCCCTTGAGGATTGGGCTGGGGGCATGGAGCTCCGGTTGATCAACCGGGGCTCCGTTCCCACGTGCGTGCGGTGGAACGGGTGGTCCATAGTCGATTTGACTTGGGCCACCCCTGCAGCCGTGCGCCGTGTGTCCGCTTGGAGGGTGGCCACAGAGTGGGAGACTCTGTCGGACCACCTCCACGTCACCATGATGGTGGCGGCCGAATCGGCAGCGGACAGGCCCCCTGGATGTGGCATCCGTTCGGCGCCCAAGAGATGGGCGCTGAAGCGACTGGACGTGGACGTCCTGAGAGCCGGAGCTCTCGCCTACTCCTGGCCGGTGGCCAGGGAGCGCGGGGCTGACGAGGGGGTGTCGTGGTTCCGGGGCATCTTAGAGTCGCTTTGCGACGCGGCAATGCCCCGGACCGGTCGACTACCCCCGAAGCGGTCAGTTTACTGGTGGTCGGGCGAAATTGCGGACCTGAGGGATGGCTGTGTCCGCGCCCGACGCCAGTTTACCCGCGCTCGTCGCCGCCTCTCCAGGAGCGGCGGCGACGAGGCGGGAGTGGCCGTCCTGTACGGTGTGTACAGGGCGGCCAGAATGGCTCTCCAGCGTGCGATTGCCGCTGCCAAGGCCAAGGCCTGGGATGAGCTCTTACGGACCCTGGATAGGGACCGTTGGGGGCGCCCTTATAAGGCGGTGCTTGGGAAGCTCCGCCCATGGGCGCCCCCTGTCACGGAGCAGTTGGAGCCCGAGTTCCTGGGGCGGGTCATATCCACCCTCTTCCCCCCTACGGGGGGCGGGGGGGTTGACCCGCCCACTGCGGTCCAGTTTGACTGGACCGCGGAACTCGGGGTCTCCGAGTATGAGCTCTCCCAGGCTGTTCAGCGAGTCCGGGAAGGGGGCCGTAAGGCCCCCGGACCAGATGGAGTTCCCGGACGCGTGCTGGCCTTGGTGTTGGACGTCCTAGCCCCGGCTTTCAGACGGGTATTGGATGCCTGTCTGAGCCGGGGCACCTTCCCCCGGGCGTGGAAGGTCGCCAGGTTGGTCCTCCTCCGTAAGGATGGAAGGCCCGCAGATTCTCCCTCTGCGTATCGGCCCTTGTGTCTCCTCGACGAGGCGGCTAAGATCTTTGAGAAGATCATTGCCGATCGCCTCGTCGAGCACCTCTCCCGTGGTGGTCCCGATCTGAGCGACAGCCAGTTTGGGTTCCGGAGGGGGCGTTCGACGATCGATGCGATTGGTCGTCTTGCCACCCTCCGGAGTGAGGCTGTCGCTCGGGGCAGGGTGTTGTTGGCGGTGAGTCTTGACATCACCAATGCCTTCAACACCCTGCCCTGGATTATTTCCAGGTGCCCCCCTACCTCCGGGCTGTGCTTCGGGACTACCTGAGGGACAGGTGGTTTGAGTATCCGGGCCGATACGTTGTAATGAGGAGGGAGGAGATGCACCGCGGTGTCCCGCAGGGGTCGGTCCTTGGGCCGCTCCTGTGGGACCTCACTTATGACGCGGTGCTGCGGGCCTCTCTCCCCCTTGGCGTCAACGTCGTCTGCTATGCGGATGACACATTAGTTGTCGTCGAGGGGGAGACGTGGAGGAGGACCAGTAGCCTGGCGACTGCAGTGGTGGGCTGCGTCGTCGGTGGGATCCGGAGGCTGGGTTTGGAGATTTCCGCCGGCAAGACCGAGGCGATGTGGTTGCATGCATTGCCTCGGGGCCGGCGGCCTCCCCAGCTCCGGATCCAGGTGGGTGATGCCTCTGTCGAGGTGAAGGGCGAGATGGGTATCTCGGCCTGACCCTCGACAGCCGCTGGTGCTTTGAACAGCACTTCGACCGTGCGGCCCCCCGAGCAGAGAAGGTGGCAGCTGCCCTTGGGCGGCTGCTGCCTAATATCGGGGGGCCCGATGGAAGGACACGTCGCCTCTATGCGGGGGTGGTGCGGTCTAAAATCCTTTATGGAGCCCCAGTGTGGTCACAGCAATTAATGGCCAGTCGGCGCAGCCTAGCGAATACTAATCGCGTGCAGCGCCGGCTGGCCTTGCGGACCATACGGGGTTACCGCACCATTTCCGCTGAGGCGGCGTGCCTCCTCGCGGGGATGGCTCCCCTTGAGATGGTGGCGGAGGAGTGGGCGTCCCATTACAGGACGGCCTGCTCCATCCGCCGCGGGGAGCTTGATCCGGAGGGGGAAGAGGTCGAAGTGCTTAGGCACCAGGCCCGGTTGGACACGCTGGCCCACTGGCGGCGGCAGGTTGTTGCCGCCAACTCGGGCCGGCCTATTGTCCGGCCCCTCCTGCCCATTCTGGGAGATTGGTGCAGGGGGCGGGTAAGGCTCACCTACCGTCTGACGCAGGTGCTCTCCGGCCATGGGTGCTTTAGAGAGTACCTGCGTCGGATTGGCAAGGAACCGACGACGCAGTGCCACCACTGTGAGGAGGAACGGGACTCGGCGCGGCACACGCTTGAAGAATGTCCGGCGTGGTCGGCGCCGCGCCGAGTCCTGAGAAGGGTGCTGGGAGCGGACCTCTCGCTGCGGGCCATAGTTGAAGGCATGGTCGGCAGCGAGAGGTCGTGGAGAGCAATCGCCTCCTTCTGCGAGGACGTTATCTCGCAGAAGGAGGCGGCGGAGAGGGGGCGCGAAGCCGACCCCCTCTCTGCAAGGAGATTGGCCTCTAGGGGTCGTCCCCCTAGAGGCCGGCGGCCCCCGGTGAGGGGTCGTAGGCGTGATGGCGGTGGTGGGACTAATTAGTTGTTCACCTCCCACCACCGCCATTGGGGGACTGTGGAGTTCCCCCAGGGGTTGGCCGGCTGGCGGGTGGGCTGGGTGCCTGTTTGCAACCTGCCTGCCCGCTCCGCCGGCTTCACCCCACATTAGGGGTGTACTGGGGGGTGGGATTGGGTTGGGGTTCGTGGAGGGGGGGAGCGCTTGCTCCTCTCCCCCTTCTTCTTCTTCTTTCTTCCTTCTTTTAGCGCGTGCGGAGACCTCCTCCCTCGGCCGGGTGGGGCCCCTTCGGGCCCGCCCCTCCGAGCGAGGAAGGGGGTCTCCGGGGGTCGCGGGCGGCCGGAGCTGGGGCTCTGGTCGTCCAGCCGAGCGACCCTTGGGATGGGGGACGCTGTGTGGGTGGCCCGCACGGCGTCCTACTAGGGGTTTAGGTTTGTTGGGGGGAGCTTCTCTCCCCCCCGGGATGGGGCTCATTGCCAAGAGGTGGGGGTGGTCGGTGGCATCCGTTCACGAGATCCCGACCACCCCCAATTAGCTCAGGGAGGCCACCGTGGGGTCGTTAGTGGGTATGCCCCGATCCGGCGTCCGCCGGGTCGGGGAGAGTCCCACATAACCCCGCTTCCCCCCCCAAGGGGGCGGGGTATGCGTAATGCATTTTTCCCCACGTAAAAAAAAAAAAAAAAAAAAAAAAAAAAGGATTTGGTTTGTCTATTAGAAGCCCTAATTGACATTTGAATTCTTCCTGAATTCTCTTTTTATTATTTTTAAATATTATTTTATTTTCAGCCCCTCTTATTTGCCAAGACTTAAGTGGTAGTCGATAAGAGATATGAATCAGACATTCAAAAAAACGTATGCAGGCGTGTAAACTGGATACAGTATTTCATCGATAATTGTCCCAACCACGGGTCCGGCCAGGGACAATTATCTGTGAGGGATACTATTCTTTGACTTGTGTCGAACGTAGAAATGGAATGGGAACCTCGAGAGGCCTCGGTCGCCGAGAAATGTAAACATAATACGGGTCGGGTATATCGGTGTGAGACCACTACTAATCCGATGGCAAAACTTCTTTATTTTTCATTATTTTTTTATGAATCTTTCACCAACATATTCCTGGCATTTTGCTAATGAAAATGATACCAAATATGATATAATTCCGATTATATTTACGTGTGTAATGGACGACCCCGCGTAACTTCGCATTGAAATTATATCAATGGAAAATTATTGTAAATATAATGCGAATTATATCGTGTTTGGTATCATCGTAATCACAAAAATGTCACAAATATATTGGTGAAAGTCTCATACAAAAATAAGTAATAATAAAAAAGTTTTTTATTGGGATTACATTGTGAGGACGCCGCGGGCCTTTGAACTGTGCCGGCGACTGCGACTCTCCGCGTCTCTTTCTTTCCCATACGCTGTATTTCCTTGCGCTCGAATCTCCTATCGTTCATTACACACGTAAATATCATCGGAATTACAGTAATGTCTCGAAATTTGTCAAAACACTGTTGTCTGGGCCGACAATTTTCGAGACAACTGGCTCGACATTTGATTTATGACTGCCTGTATAGTCTACCGCGCCGAGACATCAATCGAAAGCCGAACGTAGAGAAGGACAGAATGATTGTACTGATCGCGTGGCCGAAGCGTGTCGCCGTCGCCAGCACAGTTTAAAGGCCCGCGTGTTCTCACAATGTAATGCCAATTAAAAATGCTTTATTTTCCATTATTTTTTTATGGGACTTTCACTGGCTTATTTCTGGTATTTTTCTGGCAATATTCTGATTAAAACAAGACCAAACACGATATAATTTGGCCAATGCATAATGTCTTGAAAGTTGTCGGAGGTCTGTATGCGAAATTTGCCGTACTGCCAACCCATTCCACCGCTTGTCAACGCTGCGCCGGGCCGCAGGGGGCGATGTTCGATGTCGGCTCGGGTATATCGGTGTGAACACTACTACAATGACACCATGAATCGAATTTTCAAACTACTTAATTTTCATTATTTTTTTATGAGATTTTACTGGCGTATTCCTGGCATTTTTCTGATTAAAACAAGACCAAACACGATATAATTTCAATTTTATTTAGTGGTGTAATCGACGATGAAAGTTTCATTTGCAAGGAATAACAGCGTATGGAAAAGGCCGTATGAGAAAGGCCATTAAAAATGCCTTCTTTTTCATTATTTTTTGGTTTTATCGACATTATGGTGTAATTGAAGAACATGGAAGAAGATAGCGAGTGAAAAAGAAAGAAAAACTGTATTGTTTACTCTATTGTTTAAAATATCAATGCAATGGTAACACTTTTATTAATAACTTTTTGGTGATTATTTTTCTGATTATGTAATATGTACTGATTATAAAATACGTCGTTTAAATATTTTACGTGCCTTTCCGTTTCCTTGACGTTGGATAGCCTAAAAAAAACGTTGTGTTATGCTTAAAATAGTATGTATGACGTATTATTTATTACTTAACTATTTCAATTGTCTTACCTAAGACTGATAATTTTAATCCTTCTAAGTGATGTCGTGCCGGAAGTGGAAGGTATTTTTCTAATCGTTTCAATTGTTTAAAACACTTGTCAAATTGTTTTCTAACGTTTGGAGTTAGTTTGAGCCCATTTACTTGATCTCCTTCCTCTGTGGCCCTTTCTTCGCCTCCTTCCTCAGCGGCCCTTTCTTCTTCTTCTTCCCATGCAGCCATTTCTTCTTCTTCTTCTTCCCCTGCGGCCATTTCTTCTTCTTCTTCCTCTGCGGCCCTTTCTTCCAATGATCTCGACAATCTTCGTTCCTCTTCACTACATGCAGTGAAATAATTTTCAATGTCTTCAATCGATACGTCGTGCTCCGAAATTTGTGACCAAGCTTGCTGCATTTCCATTGCTATTGTATCTTCCTGTGTTTCGTCACTTGTTTGCATGTTAGGAATAATGTTCTTCCACGCGTTTTTTAGGTCACTGCATGTCAGATCCTTCCAAGATGCACTGATCGCGTGTATACAATCTTTAATTGTGTACTTTTTAAAAAATTCCTCTATGGTATACCCGTGTGCAATGAGATGCTGTGACAGTTGAATTCGGAATCGTCTCTTTAGTTTTTCAACCACTCCTTGATCCATTGGTTGGATCAAGGATGTGGTGTTTGGTGGTAGAAATTTGACTTCAAAATTGTCATCGTGCTCATAGTCATACGGAAATTTGTGACCTGAAAAATTATCGAGGAGTAATATCACTTTTCCGCACAATCTATTTTCTAAGTGATATTGGCGTACTTCTTTTTTAAAATGGTTTTCAAACCAATCTACGAATACAACTTCGTTCATCCACGCATTCTTTTGTGCTTTATAAATTACTGGAAGTTGTTCCATACAATTTGCCAGTGCTCTTGGTTTCTTGTACTTATGAATTACAAGAGGCGTAATTTTGTGAGTCCCAGAAGCATTTGCACACAATCCTAATGTCACTCTGTCTTTCCGCATTTTGTGGCCACTCACACTCTTCTTAGTGCCAAGCGCCAAGGTTCTAGTTGGCAAAGTTTTCCAACATAACCCTGTTTCGTCCATATTATAAATGTGTTCTAAATTAATGTTTTCTTCTGTAATGTATTTTTCGAAATTACTAACGAATAATTGAGCTCCATCTTCGTCGGCACTGGCTTTTTCACCATATATGTTAACCAGTCGAATGTGGCGACGTCTTTTAAACTTTGAGAGCCATCCTCTGCTGAGTCTGAAATTTGAGCTCGCTCCAAACTCTTCTTTCAATTCTTCTGCTTTTTGTGTAAGTAGCGCATCTGACACAACATGTCCCATGGTTCTCCTTTCTGCAAACCACACATACAACCGTTCTTCCAACTCGTCATACATCGGTTGCCGGAAAGTTGCACAGCGTTGCTTTGGATTCGTTCAATTGTCCTGCGATGTACTCCAAACTTTTCAGCGACATGTGCAATAGGGTATGTCTCCAAGTTCTTTCTGGCCCTTAACATGTTTATCACTTAAACTAGCACTAACAACTAATCAATAATTTTCAAAACTATTACAGCGTAAAAACTAAAACAAAAAAAAACTAATCACTATATAATAATCCATAAAAAACTAAAAAATCGCACACACTATGAGTCAGAACGTCTTGTATTAACTGTGGAGTAACCGAGATGTCTCTACCACGATTTGTAACCAACTGACCCTGTCAACGTTTAGAAAACTTTGCAGGAATAGGTAAAAAATAGTGGGAGAAAAGTAAGGAGAGGATGGTACGGGAAAACCCAGGAGGAGAAGAAGGTAAGTTAAGGACACGCGGAAAGAAGCAATCGCGGAAGGATGCTATAAAAACGCAAAGAGTGGAAAAAGGCAATCAGGTAAGAATGTCATAAAACAGGAAATGTTCGCTAGGCCCTCACCTTGAACCTGGAAGAGACACAGGAGAGGATTAGGCCTGCATGAATCTGGTCGCCAGATGTGTACCAGGACTGGCCAGACCCACGTAGAACGGGGAACAATAGGAAAGGAATATGGCAAGGAAATTATGTGTAAGGAGTTTTCTAAAGTGACAGCGGCGTAGAGTGCCAAGTTGACTCTTGTCCTTCTTACATAAAATTCGTATATGTATGTACTTTTGTTTCCAAGAACGTGAATGTTAAGTTGTCTATTTAAACATATGCTATAGCATATGTTAAATGTATGATAAATTATAAATTATGCTTCACATGTAGAGTAAATATGGGCCAAATTATATCGTGTTTGGTCTTGTTTTAATCAGAATATTGCCAGAAAAAATGTCAGTGAAAGTCCCATAAAAAAATAATGGAAAATAAAGCATTTTTAATTGGCATTTCATTGTGAGAACACGCGGTCCTTTGAACTGTGCCGGCGACGACGACTATGCGCGTCTCTCTCTTTCCTACACGCTGTTATTCCTTGCAAATGAAACTTTCATCGTCGATTACACCACTAAATGACTCGGCCGACTCGGCGTTGACAGGCAGTGGAATGGGTAGGCACGTCGCAACGAGCGCATAGACGATTCTTCGCAACGAACGAGCATTTACTGTACTATTTTAAGCATAACACAACGTTTTTTTTAGGCTATCCAACGTCAAGGAAACGGAAAGGCACGTAAAATATTTAAACGACGTATTTTATAATCAGTACATATTACATAATCAGAAAAATAATCACCAAAAAGTTATTAATAAAAGTGTTACCATTGCATTGATATTTTAAACAATAGAGTAAACAATACAGTTTTTCTTTCTTTTTCACTCGCTATCTTCTTCCATGTTCTTCAATTACTCCATAATGTCGATAAAACCAAAAAATAATGAAAAAGAAGGCATTTTTAATGGCCTTTCTCATACGGCCTTTTCCATACGCTGTTATTCCTTGCAAATGAAACTTTCATCGTCGATTACACCACTAAATAAAATTGAAATTATATCGTGTTTGGTCTTGTTTTAATCAGAAAAATGCCAGGAATAAGCCAGTAAAATCTCATAAAAAAATAATGAAAATTAAGTAGTTTGAAAATTCGATTCATTGTGTCAATGTAGTGGTGTTTACACCGATATACCCGAGCCGACATCAAACATCGCCGCCCTGCTGCCCGGCGCAGCGTTGACAGGCGGTGGAGTGGGTAGGCACTGCGGCAAATTTCGTGTACAGCTCTCCGACAATTTTCGCGACATTACTGTATATCGTTTTTGGTATCAATCTCATTAGAAAAATGTCAAGAATATCATGGTGAAAGTTCCATAAAAAAAAAAAAAAATAAAGAAGTTTTGTTTTTGGATTAGTAGTGGTCTTCTGGTTTCACACTGATATACCCGACCCGTATCATGTTACACTTCTCGGCGGCCGAGGCCTCTCGAGTTTTACCGGCCCCTCAATGGGTATACCCCGCAGGAGTGGGGATAGTTCAGGGACAATTATGTGTCAGACATTTGGGACATTTATCGATGAAATACTGTATACCAAAACAATAATTTTGAATATTTGGAGACTTTTCAGTAACTCTCTTACTGTTCATCTCTTTTGGAGTTGTTCTGCAAATATAACACTTCGAAGACGAATTTGTGCCCGATAATATATTTATGACACTCCCTTCTACCATGGGAAAATGTAGTTCATACATAATGGTTAAATTGATATTATTAGGAAGGTCAAGTTTATAGGGAGAAAGTTGGCTGATCTGAGTTTTCATTTAAAGTTCTTGTTTCCTAATAAATTCTGCACTTTCTTTAGCAAAAATAAATTTCAGCGGTCTACAAAAAAATGTTGACGATGAGCGGGTGTTGACCAATAACTCTCTCTTATTTTTTAAATCTACTAATTTTAGTGGTAGTAGGGCCGATACATAGATAAATTTCTGCTTGTAAAGGCTGTGGTCCGAACTACCATCGAAACCCCATTTACATATAAGTTTCAGGTTTCCACTCTTTTTAATTTCTACTAATTTTGAAAGGCTAAGGACAGTAATATTTAACAAAGTTTGTATCCCAACCTCAGCAGACACTTCGGTAATTGAGATACGTGGTAAAAAAGAATTTTTAATATTTCTGAAGACCTTGATACAAGGCAAACAGTTTTCATGTAGTTTGTTAACAAACGATCTTAGTATCTCGTATTTGTTTTCCGTAAGAGCTAAATCGAAGTATACTGTTAACAGTTCGTGAGGTAACATATTACTTGGGAAAAGATTGTTTATATCTAGTTTCTTCGGTTGTTTTACAGCTGCAGCAAAATTCAGTTCTTCGCACGAATATGTGGATACCAATGATTGGACGCGGCGTTTCTTCGTTTTATTTGATAAATCCTCAAAGGATTTTAGAGGTCTTCCTCGACTAGAACCTGGCAGTGGTTGAATCATCTCTGTCTCACTTGGAATATTTATTTCCATGTCAAGCCACCGATGGTGATGCTTAAATAGGTGAGGTCGATTTCTATAACTATCTCTCCACTTTCTTGCAAGTGCCACACAAAAAGCTTTTAATCTCTTTTCCATTTCGTCTGATATAACGTTCACGTTTAATAGAGAACAATGTTTTTGTCTAACTTTTGATAATTTCTGGGAATAACTGCGTTCGGACATGCAAGCTTCAACCAAATCGTGAGTACGAATGCATCTCTCTAACAAAAATTAAATAACATAGAGTCTTGCAATTTATCGCCGAAAAAAATTATATAGCAATATAGTACAATATCTTGTTGATACAGAACAGCCAAAATTACAGGATGTTTTGAACCGTTTTTTTGTAAATTGCATTTTAAGAAAAAAACGCAATTCCTACATTGCCAGTTAAAATTATGCATACCTCTGGTCAAATTCTCCATACCTAAGTTGTAACAAACAGTTTAAAACAAAAACCAGTCTAAAAGAGCAATTAGGGCACGAGTCATCTAACTTTTTAGTATTTATACTACAATAAACTCTTGGCTGTTACTGACCCCCTATTGATTTTTACGGATACTACTTTTTACGTACACATTCCTTACTTACCGACTGATGACTTTATTGGATAATTAGATTAGAATCGAACCATGATTATTTTGATTTTTGTCCATTGCATGCCGCACTGTGCTGCGCCTCGATCTTCTAAGGAGCAGAACTACCCCCACCCTGCCAGTACCATACATCTGTAGAGATAAGGATTCCAGCCCTATAAAACCAGAGCGCCGAGCCCCAAAAATCACAGCATCCATGTCGAGGAACACATTAGCATTGTTCAAGGAAAAACGCAACGTTACCACACAGACTGAACAGGACCAGTGTCTCAATAAGGAATACAGTTCAGAGAAAGTTCTCACCTCCCAACCTTACCAACCAGCATTAGAGGGAAGGATTGTAAAACGCAGGGGCACAATAACAAAATCCATCAGGAAATCTACGGTCCACGTCCCAGCTAAACGACTGCATCAGGGTCCCGAATTCTTCAAAGTAACAGATAAGAATATTTGTCTTTGGATACCGGGGGAGCCATGGTGCAAAAAGGCAAGATGGTGAATTCCATTGCACCTCGTGAAGTGGATGCGTCGTTCCGTTGCATCGTTCGCGAGGTCGAGGACCAGATGACCGCCTGGGTCATCGCAAAAGATCACTCGGAGGAAGTGAAAACCTTCCTCCGGGAATTCGGCAACCACATGCAAGCGCGCCACCACCTATGCGTCCCCATGTTGGCCGCGGTAGAACCAGGACTCCACACGGCGCGGCGGTACGGGACGGGTCCTCCTGACTTCGAGGCAAAATAATCGAAGTACGGGCAGGAGTGGTATCCGTCTTCCTCGGGGATCGTGACACGACAACGGAGCGAGAGATCAGGCAGGTGTGGATCCTTCGTTTGATTGTTTTACGTCGCTTCTTCAACTGCTCTGGTTATTAAGCGACGGCACCTACAGTTTAAGGTGGGTTCCGAACCACCTTGGGCACCACAGTTTAAATGGCACATGGAATTTTCCAGAGGTGCCGGCATCGGCGATCGAACCCGCGACCACGGAGTGCCGCAACGATTTCGGCACCTGCCTTGGCAGGCGATCAAAATGATCCTCAAGGGCATCCGCCCGCGAAACAACCGCCCCATCAGCCGGATCACCACCATCGCGAGGCATGTGATGCAGAATAGGAGAGGTTACGCCACCGAAATAACCACCACGGAGAGTGGACACTAGGGTGGACCTCATTTTTCAACCAAAAAATTTTGGGCACGACTCCTCACAATATTGTTCCATGTCATGAAAAAATGGTATTTCCAATAGTTTAGATCAATCGGACGTCGGGAAGGCGTGCCTAATCGAACGCGAAGTTTGAAATAGAAGTAACTGCGCGCCAGCGCGCTCTATGTGAAGACTTTTTATTATGACTAAATGTTCTTCTTGTGTCAATATATTGATTATAATAGTACCAAAATGTAATATTTTCAATATAACAATTAACTAATTATCATATTTTTATAAATATTTATGCTAACTTTTATGTATTTTATTGAAAGTACCAATTCTTTTACTTGTATTCTTATACTAATTTAAAAAGTAAAGAAATTAACGTTCGACATAAATATGTTATATTTCGCCCACCCCAAATCTCGTGTTTCGAGTTAACGGTATAAAGATCCCATCACAACCCCTCAAAAATTTTGCAGACGGTTAGAGGCCCTTGCAGTAATAATAATTCAACTAATTTGTTGCAGGTGTAGTAGAGGCTCGCGTTGCATTGGGCTCGATACATGACTTTTATAATTTGGCTACGGCGCGGCGGCGTGGGCCCGTCATTGTCACTTCCATTAACGGAATTGCTGTCTTACCCGGGTCACGGGGGCTGCATTCGCCATTCTTCGACGCAGTTCCATGCCCTAAAACATCTAAAACTTTACAATTGGGATTTTGTATCCTTCGGCTCGACTCGCCTATGCGAGGTCAACACCAAACTTTCAATTACACATCTGGTAATCCATTTATTGCATCCAACGATGCAAACGTGCATGTCCAGGGCCCTAGTCCGACGATCCTCGATCCCGACCATAAAAAACGGACATTCTATTAGCGACACCAGGAATTTTCTTCGACACCTGGGACCATCGCCGGGTCACCATCCCGTCCGTTCGGGGAAATCCGCGTCTCCCTACCCTTAAAACACTCATTGTTCAATTTAGTATTTAAGGGGGACGGCCCACTAATACCATCACCACTCACACATCGCTAGATCCCCATATACGTATACACAAATGCAAGGTTTTACGGGGGCTCGTATTCACGCCTGAATATTGCAATGAGTTCAGAACTGGTCGATTATGTTTCCTAAAAGTCCAATCTAGGATTATGCAGAGCGTTTTTTTCGATACGAAAGCTAAATCTCTTGATATTTAAGAAAATCTGTCAATGGCGGCCATCTTGTGACGTCACACTTGCTTCGAACGGCATGAAATCACCGAATATTACAAATAACTCCACGATAGCGTAGAAATTGACAATTTGGGCTCTGCATAATCCTAGATTGGACTTTTAGGAAACATAATCGACCAGTTCTGAACTTCTCATTGCAATATTCAGGCGTGAATACGAGCCCCCGTAAAACCTTGCATTTGTGTATACGTATATGGGGATCTAGCGATGTGTGAGTGGTGATGGTATTAGTGGGCCGTCCCCCTTAAGACCTAAAAAATGTACAAACCGATCAGATCTGAACCTAACGAACACCACAGCAGAACGCCACACTGCCGTTGTGTTCAATCAGTATTCGTTGAGAACATAGCGCGATAGTGACGGTGATAGTGAAAATTCAAATTGAAAATGGATACCAGAGGAAGAGAAAAATTGTATCTTCTCAACCATGACGCAAGTCAAATCATTGGTGCTAAGTTACCAAGTAATGGACAAGTTTTACGCGTGTTATTTTACAATTTACGTAAAGTAAAATTAAATATTCGTTGAAGTGCTCACTTGGTTATAAGAGAAGTCGACGTTTTATGGGATAAAGGGTGTATTCCAACACGCCTATTAAATAAAAAAATTGAAAAATTGGAAGCATTATATGAAGAGTGGAGGGCGTTGCAGAGGAATAGCAAACGCAGGACACCGTTGCAGGAAAACCGGGAGCGTGATTTTCTTCAACGATTAGATTATCTTTTCGACATTGCTCATGCTGATGCTCTGGTGACGATGACTATTGAAGAAGATAAAGCGTTCCTTATAAATCAAAGGAAAAAAGGAAGACCCGGATCAATGATTGGAAGCGACATTAACTTATTAGAAAAGGAAAAAAAACGACTTCGTCGAGAGAGAAACAAATTTAGACAAGAGAGATATGAAGCAAATATACAAGGTATGTAATTTTAAAAAGTTATATAATTTGCGTTATCCAATATTTCGCTTTTTTACTCATATATTTTTGTATGTATGATTTAAGAAGAAACAGCCGTAGCATCAGCATCAACATCAACATCAGCATCATTATCAGCATCATCATCAGCATCATCATCAACATCAGCAACACCATCAGCATCATCATCAGCATCAGCATCAGCATCAGCACCAACTGAAGAACAGGAAGAATTCATGGAAAATCCTATGGATTATTATATGGAAGATTCATCGGAGAATTCTGTGGACGAACCAGGACCGAGCACCCACCCTAACAGAAGCCGCGCTTGCATTCCGTTTATAACACCAAAACTTGTGGCGACGATAGACAAATGCAAAGTGAGTGATCGTGATGCTGTCCGAATTTTAATAGCAGTAGCAGAAGCTCTAAATCATAATGTCAATGATTTGATAATAAATCGATCATCTATTCGTCGCTGTCGTATGCAATTGCGCTCTGAACGTGCTACAATTTTACGCGCCGCATTTAAAGAAAAACAGCTTAATGCAATTACTTTGCATTGGGATGGTAAAATGTTACCATCTTTAACTGGTAAAGAACAAGTTGACCGATTACCAGTAATAATAACTTGTAATGGAGATGAACAATTGCTCGGAATTCCAGCGATATCTTCAGGCACTGGTAAAGAGCAGGCTCATGCAGTTTATGATTTATTGGTGGATTGGGAACATGTTGATAAAGTAGAAGCACTTTGTTGTGATACTACAGTGACGAATATGGGACGATTGCAAAGCGCGTGTGTAATATTAGAACAAAAAATTGAAAGGGACCATTTATATTTACCTTGCCGACATCATATCTGTGACGGATAGAGAACAGTTCCCTATTAAATTCTTCATAGGAATCTGTTCAGGATCGTCTCTGGAAGGAAGCGCCCTAGATAACCTTCTCATATCATAGTTGTTTGAGACCAGGATGATAGAAACGATTCAAGTCAAAGAAAAGTCAATTTATTAATCCCTTAGTGGGAACTCGTCGACTCTAAACTTATACAATTAAACTGTAAACTCGACACGAGCGCGTGAGTTTACCTTACAATAAAACCGTGGACTTTAGAATTGTTAATAGTAGCTCCTTCTTTTCCCGGAAAGCTCCGCGGATGTAGGAGGATCTTTTAACTCACAGTGACCGGTCAACCGACGCTTGTACACTTGAATTCGCAAGAGAGAAAGAAAGATAGAATCGCTGTTTGTTCGCTGAAGATCTATAGAGAACTGATAATCGATCGATCAGCTGGCCGTTAGCCGACACCGTCGAGCGCCTGATTGGCGGGCCGCAAGCGCGATCCGTCAATCAGCGTAGCGCTCCGCGGTCGATAATCGATTAAGTCGATCTCGACGGTGGCGGCCAATGACTTAGCGAGCCGTCGATCGATTCCAGATCTCGTAGTTCCAGTGCGATTAGCCAATAGCGCATGGCTGTACTTAATCGTTACGCTGACGCTGTCGACACACCCAGCCAATCCCGAACATTCCGCCCGCCTCGTCAGCCAATGACGAAACTGAAACCGCGAGTCCGCCAGTAGGGGGGCGATCGACCAGGGAGAACGACCAGGCTGAATGGATCGACAGCGTACTGCGTAGTATCTACAAACAAAAAAAAACGCGTCGTAGTGAAAGTGACCAGTGATCGTGAATGCGTCGCACAAAGTGATGGTTTGATGAACAGTGTGAAGCAGCGATGATACAGAGGTGAGTGAGAGAGATGTGATGATCTTAAACTAAGTTTTAATCGCGACTATGTTATTAACTGCACTTTAACTTTGCAGTTGCTGATCGGGAGGATCGCTGGAGAGTCCAGCCGCTTGAGCTCCACTCATATCCGTCTCCTCGTTGTCCGGTGCCAACAGAGGAATGAGCTTGTGTACCGGTCTAACGAATTGCGACGTGGAAGTACGTACTGTGGCAACTCTAACTGAACCGTCTGGTCCCGGGTGTACGTCAACACCGCGAGCTAGCGGCCATTGTGTAGGAGGTAAAATTTCGCTCTTGATTATACAGAGAAAGCCTGATTTAATTAATTTGTTATTCTTCCTCCATTTGCCTCTAGGTTGCAACGTGTTCAAGTATTCCCGAGACCAGCGTTTCCAAAAATGCTGCTGCAGCTGCTGGACCAGCTGCCACCGAGATAATCGTGACACCGGGAGCTCTTCGAGGCTGGGCTCTGGAATTGCGAGGAGTGGTCCCCCGATCAGGAAGTGCCCAGGGGTTAGGGCGGCTGGATCCTCAGGGTCATCGGTCAAGGGTTGTAGAGGTCTCGAGTTGAGACACGCCTCGATACCTGTCAGGAGCGTGGCCAGCTCCTCGAAGGTTAGTCGCTGTTCACCGATGAGCCTTCGAAGGTGATGCTTCACGGATTTAACGGCTGCCTCCCAGATTCCTCCAAAGTGTGGAGCGGCAGGTGGGTTGAAGTGCCACAAGATGCCTTCCCTGGAGGCTGCGGCGAATGGCCCTCCGCCCTGTTGTGTCGCTTGTCGGAGCAGTGCGCGTAGTTCGTGGTTGGCTCCTATGAAGTTGCGGCCGCAGTCGCTGTAAAGTTCCGCGCAGCGGCCTCTCCGTGCTATTAATCTGCGAAGTGCAGCTAAGAAGGTGTCGGTGGAGCCATCCGACACAACCTCCAGGTGCACGGCCTTCGTAGCAAGACAAACAAATACTGCAATGTATCCCTTCGACGTGAGCTGACCACGACCCCGACTGGTTCGAAGATGTATAGGTCCCGCGTAGTCAATTCCTGTTCTGAAAAAGGGACGACATTGTGTTACTCGCGCCGAGGGGAGATTTCCCATTTTTGGTTGACTTGTTTGACCTTTCCAGCGGATACAGACCGTGCATTGGTGAATACAAGCCTTTACCAATTGCCGACCTCTGAGGATCCAGCACTCCTGGCGTAGCGTTGCCAGGGTTAGCTGTGTCCCCCCGTGCAGGCATCGCTTGTGGGCAGCTGCGACCCACAACTTAGCCAGAGGGGATTCGTCAGGAAGAATAGCAGGATGCGTCCTGTCGTAGGAGAGGCTGGCAGCCTGTATGCGTCCTCCGACCCGAAGCACTCTGTCCTGATCCAGGAATGGACAGAGCTTGGCCAGTCTGCTCTTTGCTGAGACGGGTTGCTCCTTCTGCAGGTTACAGATGTCGTCAGCGAACGCCGTTGCCTGCTCCATCCGCAAGAGGGTGAGTTTTGCTTCCTGCAGTTCGGAAGCTGTGAGAATTGACTCCCCCCTTTTGTTTCCAGGGATCCACCGACGACACCCGGCTAGAACTCGAACTAGGCGAGTCAAATTAGAAATCCGTTCGATTAGCTGGTTCGAACCGCTCTCCACCCTGCTGGTAACATGGTGGACTCCCAGCTCCTCCGCTTCGTGGCTTATCTCCTCGATGGTGCCCGCCGGAAGAGGATCTGTTGACGACAGCCACTCGGGTCCTCGCCACCAGAGCTCGAACTTGGGCAGTTCCGCCGGAGACAGTCCTCGGGAGGCGCAGTCGGCTGGGTTCTCCGCACTCCGGACGTGATGCCACTTAGCCAGGGGCAGCATCCTCTGGATCTCTGCCACTCTGTTGGCGACATAGGTCGGCCAGAGAGACGGGTGCCCTTGGATCCAGCTCAGAGCCACAGAGGAGTCCGACCACAGGTGCAGGTCGACCTCTTGCCAATCGAGCACCTTGACGACGTGCTCGACGAGCCTGGCCAGCAGGAAAGCTGCACAGAGCTCTAGCCGGGGCAACGAAACCCGCTTCAACGGAGCCACCTTAGATTTGGCGACAATCAAGGAGACTGTCGCTACTCCATCTGCATTGAGAGTGCGAGAGTACACCACGGCAGCGTAGGCGCGCTCTGATGCATCCGCGAACCCGTGGATCTCCAGCGGCTGCAACAACGAGCTGGTTCCGAGCCATCGTGGGACCCGAAGATTTTGCAGCGCCGGGAGTTGAAGTTGGAATTGCTGCCAAATCAATTCCTCCTTCTCCGGTAGAGGGGTGTCCCAATCCACCTTTAGCAGCCAAAGAGACTGGATGAGCACCTTGGCGGCGATCGTGACCGGGGCCAGCCATCCGAGAGGGTCGAACAGCTGGGCAGTTCCGCTGAGTACCGAACGCTTTGTGAACCCCGCATTCCTGAGAGCCTTGACAGTGGTGACCTGAAAGCAATCTGAGGCCGGTACCCATTGGATACCGAGCACGCTATGCAGCGTGGGTGAGTCCCACTCGACGATGCCAGTCCTCTCGTCGCTGGAGAGTCCGTCCAACAGCCCCTTCGAGTTTGAGGCCCACTTGCGGAGAGGGAATCCGCCCGCCATGAGGAGCTCCCGGAGTTCCTCTTGCTTCACCTTGGCTTCTTCAAGGTTGTCCGCTCCAGTGAGGACATCGTCCATATAGATGTCCTGTAGGACGATGCGAGAGCCAAGTGGATACAGCTGTTCTTCATCCTTGGCGAGCTGGTGCAGGCAGCGGATCGCAAGGTAGGGTGCACTTGCGAGTCCGTATGTGACCGTTTGTAAATCGTAATCAACGATGTTTTGTCCTTGCTTAGGTCTCCATAGGATACGCTGCCATTTCCGGTCGTCGGGGTGCACGAGGATCTGCCGATACATCTTCTGTATATCTGCTGAGAAGACTACAGCATGACGCCTCCACCTCAGCAGCACGTCAGCAAGATTTGGCAGCAGATTAGGCCCCCGGAGCATGAAGTCGTTCAGGGACTTCCCGTTGGAGGATGCCATTGAGCCGTTGAAGACGACTCTCAACTTTGTAGTGGCGCTAGCTTCTCGCCACACGCCGTGATGAGGGAGATAGTACCCCTCTCCGGAAACCGAACGCTGCGTCGGTGCCATATGTCCCAGCTCTTCGTACGTTTCCAGGAACTCCGAGTAGGCTCGCTGGAACTCGGAAGAGCGACGGAAACGGCGGTCCAGGGACTCCAGTGTTCGGAGAGCGATGCGCCTGGAGTCTCCCAATTCTGGCGTGCGGTGGAAGGGCAAGCGCACCATGTACCGCCCGTCAGTTAGTCGCAGGTGAGTCTGGACGAAGTGTTCCTCCGCCCTTCGCTCGTCCGCTGTCCTAGGGATCGACGTTTCGATCTCCTCCTGCTCCCAGAATCTGGTGAGAAATTCTATTAGTTCTCTGTCTACGTTACAGTGGTGAACATTAACTTCTGATGCCCTTGACGCCTCGTGCCCTTTCTCGGAGTCGATTCCTCCCGTCAGGATCCAACCGAGGGCAGTCTCCTGAGCGACGGGAGTGTTGGGAGGACCCCTCTTCACACCTTCTCGCAGTATGAGGTTGTAGGTGTCTGCTCCAAGAAGAATGTCTACCGGATCGGAGAGGTAGTACACAGGATCCGCAAGCGTCAACCCTTTGACGTGCGGCCACGAAGCGCGATCCGGTAGATTTCGAGGCCTATACCTGGAGAGCTCCGGGATGATATAGACGGGTATCTGAAACGGAATCTCCCCGCCGCAATGAGGAGCAAGGACCAACGTGGTTTTTCCCCTCGTGAATCTGGCCTTTGCACCACCGACCCCGAGTAGAGGAACTCGAGCTTGGCTCCTTTTCACGCCGAGTCGCTGAGCCAGAGCCTCCGAGATGAGGGACACTTCACTTCCAGGATCAATTAAGGAACGAGCTAGGCATTCCTGCGTCCGAGAACCTGAAACCTTGACTCGTGCGGTGCTTAGAAGGACTGAGACGGAGCAACTCACGTGTGTGGAAGAGTGTTGCACACAGGCTCCCGAAGCGATGGTTCCCTTGGCGGTCGGAGCAGAATCGTGAACGTGAATAGTGGTATGGTGCTTCCCTTCACACTTCTGGCATCTCTTCGGTGACTTGCACTCACTCGCGGTATGTTTCCGCAGGCAATTGTAACAGAGACCAAGCGATCTTACTGTCTCTTTCCTTTCAGCGGGTGTCTTCTCCTGGTACCGACCACAGAAGAGGATAAAATGTTTCCCAGGGCACAGACTGCACTTATTTTCCGCAGTGCGGAAGGACGGAGAAGCTGGCACTACCGAGGAACTCGACTCCGACACCTGGTGCACCCTGAAGCCCTTGGACGATGATTTCTCGGACCCAGCTTTCCTTTCGTCAGAATGGTTATCGCGTTGCGGAGTCTCCAAGGCTTCACTGGTGCGTATCCGACCTTCCATAAACTCCCTTAATTGCTCCAGCGTAGGGAATTCCTTGGAATTTTTCATCGAGTCCTCCCACTCGCGTCGAGACTCGCGATCCAACCGATCGACAGTCAGCTCGACGATCCAATCGACCGAGCTGCCGACAGGTCGACCCAGGTTGCTGAGCGAATCAACGGCATCGAACGTCTCGTCGTACAGTCTCTTCATTTCGGTCGAAGACCGAAGCTTGCACCAAGAGTCTCGGGTTGTTGAAACGGTGCTCCAGCTTGTCCCACGCTAGCTAAAAATTGTCGGCAGTAGTCGGCACATTTTTCAGCAGGGAAGCTGCGTTGCCCTTCATGCAACCCTTAAGATAATGTAGACGTTCGACGGGAGAAAGCGTATGGTCATTTCGGATGAGCGAAGTGAAAAGATCGCGAAACGATACCCACTCCTTGTATTCGCCGTGGAAATCGGGGAGAGGCATTTTTGGCAACACGGCGCGTGACCTCTGCGCGCTCGTTTCACCGACCGTTGCTTTTGAATTTTCAGACCCCGTACTGGACTTTGCGGCCTGAAGTTCCGAGATCATCGAGTTAAAAGATGCAACTTGGACCAGATAATCTTCCTCAACAGTTGAGTACTCGTCCTCCTTAAAATACCGACTCTCCTTTAATCTACTGTCTTTCCCCGCAGCGGAGCATACAGCATCATCCCCTTGGCGGTATTCACTCCATAACTGTTTCAGATTATCTGAATAAGCTCGCACCAATTCCAGCGTGATGTTGGCCTTTCCTTTCTTTTTTAGATTTGTTTCTGCGCGGGAAATTCGTTGCGCGAGAGTCCGTTGCTTTTCTATAAGGTCAGCCATTGTTAACTCACAAGGTCGAAGCACAATACAAAGCTAACGTTCCGTTTGAATTTTTCAGTTGACTGCAGCACTGAATCCGGCTCGAAGGACCAAAATGTTTGAGACCAGGATGATAGAAACGATTCAAGTCAAAGAAAAGTCAATTTATTAATCCCTTAGTGGGAACTCGACGACTCTAAACTTATACAATTTAACTGTAAACTCGACACGAGCGCGTGAGTTTACCTTACAATAAAACCTTGGACTTTAGAATTGTTAATAGTAGCTCCTTCTTTTCCCGGAAAGCTCCGCGGACGTAGGAGGATCTTTTAACTCACAGTGACCGGTCAACCGACGCTTGTACACTTGAATTCGCAAGAGAGAAAGAAAGATAGAATCGCTGTTTGTTCGCTGAAGATCTATAGAGAACTGATAATCGATCGATCAGCTGGCCGTTAGCCGACACCGTCGAGCGCCTGATTGGCGGGTCGCAAGCGCGATCCGTCAATCAGCGTAGCGCTCCGCGGTCGATAATCGATTAAGTCGATCTCGACGGTGGCGGCCAATGACTTAGCGAGCCGTCGATCGATTCCAGATCTCGTAGTTCCAGTGCGATTAGCCAATAGCGCATGGCTGTACTTAATCGTTACGCTGACGCTGTCGACACACCCAGCCAATCCCGAACAATAGTTGACCCCTTTTTAACGAAGACCGAGTTCAGACCCGATTTAATTGAAAGTGACAAAAAACGAGAGTCTGGCCCTAAGTGATACAGATAATGAACAACGTGTTCCATTCATTCTAGGGATATATAAACCCTTGCGTCTTTACTCTCGGGGGCTAGTACTCTCGTAGACTCAAACCGTGTCACGTCGTGCTGCATCTCGTAAAGTCACTTCCAGTGAGATCGGGCTAAAGTTCCCCTTCGATCAAATATAACCGTACAGATTCCGCTAGTCCGGTATTAAATCTATTAGGCTCTTCTTAAGTTGATTTCGAGACCCCCGCATTGCCAGTGCGTCAAAACCGAGCATCTTAGGTAATAATATCAAACATATACTACTACTTCAATTCAGTCGCGACACCAATTGTACATACTCATTCTTTATTAGAATATATTTGTGTTATTTGGTAAATCGTGCAATTTTCTTAAACCCTTAATTATTGACCAAAATCCTAATCTAGTAATTGAACGTTCAGACACGATACAATCTTACCGCTCGGATTGTATCAATTAAACGGCTCCCTGATTATCGCATCAGGTTCGTCTGCACTCTTAACCATCCTAGGCGGCTCCCTGATTATCGCATCAGGTTTGTCCGTTTCCTAGCAGCACCTTGGTTACGCATCAGGTTCGTCTGCACTCTTAAAACCTTAATCCAAGAGTAATAACACCTCGCCGGCCACTCGTACTACTTCACAGCCCTGGCTCGTAACATATCTATGAATTAGTTTTGCGGGGTGATTTTGAAGAAACAATGTTTAAATCTTCTGGATCTAATATTTCTATATTCAATAAACATACATCAATAAACTTCATTTTAGATCAGGAGTTGAAGATGAAGTTGTTAAAGGATCACTTGACAACGCATCCGAAATAATAGAGTTTGCAACTGTAGGGATACGCACGTGCGTGTGCGCACACGTGTGTGCCGGTGTGGCTGTGGCTGTGTTTGTGTGTACGATCGGCACGGCGCGGCGTGGCGGTAACGCGCCGCACCGCCTTTGCGCGCAACATAGTTGCCGGCCAAAAGCCGAGGTTTTGCCGAAAGACAATCGATCTCGCCACCGTGGAGCGGCGGCTACCAAAAGCGCTCTTTGGTGATCTACCGAATTCTATAAGGAATAGCGAGTATATAAGAGGGCTGGTGTGCTCCACGAGTCAGTCTGACTCTCGCCGTGAAGCACGCGCCGTTATACCGAATAAAACAGTTTTACCACGAATCCTCCTCTCAGTTATTAACCCCTACAAAATTCAGAAGTGGGATATAGTAACCTAATTAAAAACGCGTGTCGGGACAGACCTGAAAGTCAGTGATTTTTTTTTCTTTCTTTCCCGCTTGATTACGGTGGTGTCAGTGTTTTAAACATGAATTCATGCACCGTCGCCGAATTAAAAGACATGCTGCGTGCGAAGGAGTTGCCGACGACCGGGACGAAGGTCGAGTTAATCCATAGATTGCTCGCAGCCGGCGTTTCCGAACCAACTCCTCGAGCGGACGCAGAAAACGAGGACCGTTTCGAAGATTCGGTGGACCACGAGGTGTACGAAACGATGCAACGACAGGGACGATTCGAGAGGAGCACCGTGACGTCCGAAGTGGAACTGCTGCAACGGGAGAGAGCTTTGGCCCAGCGTGAGATACAGCTGCTGCAAAGAGAGCTGGAAGTCGTACGGTTGGAAACGCCTCGAACAAATAGTGCAACGCCCACGCGTACGCGTGAACTAAAATGGACGGAGATCAAGGACATGATCGGCGATTACGACGGAACCGGTTGTACTTTTAAGAATTGGGACAATCAGATGCGTAAGCTAATCCGAAATTACCGATTGGATGAACAAGCAGCGAAGGCTCTGATTTGCCAGAAATTGAAAGGGAAAGCACTCCGATGGTTCCACTCGAGAGAAGATTGCGTAGAGTTAGCATGGGAAGAATTGCTGAAGGAGTTGTCCGCTATGTACGGTCAGCGGATGAATATTGTGTCACTGCGGCACGAGTTCGAACGGCGAACGTGGAAAGCCAGTGAATCGTTCGCCGATTACGCCCACGAAAAAATAATTCTGGGCAACAGGGTACCTGTGGCCGCCCATGAAGTGATCGACTACGTGGTGGACGGAATTCCTAGCGAGAATTTGCGTGCGGTGGCTCGCGCACAGCGATTCAAGGAAATTAAGGACTTGCTAGAGGCATTCGCGGAAATATCGCTGTCCCCAGAACCACGACGACTAGGGCAGGTGCAGCATCGCGAAGATTACACGCCGAGGGATAGGCACAGAGAGCCGTTCAGGCCACAGCAGGTCAGGCAGGTCCGGTGCTATAATTGCAACGGCATGGGACATTTTTCGGCGGAATGCAGGCAGCCAAGGAGGGAACGAGATACCGCGCGCAGACACGGCGGCAATGGGAAGGCAGAGGACGAACGACGGGCACTACCACAGGGGCAGGTAAACTTCGTGAACCGATTGGCGGAGGAGAAGGATGATTTTCACCCGAAGGTTCAACTGACAGTTGGCGACGAGGACGAAACGACAATAGAAGTAAGAGCGTTAATTGATACTGGTAGTCCGATAAGTTTTGTAAAGCAGAGTCAGGTACCGCGACGGTTGGTTACGGAGAACGTTGAAAAGAGTAGATTCTTCGGGATAAACGATAGTGCTTTGAAAATCGTCGGCGATATCAAAGCGAAAATTAAATTTCAACGACGCGAACTCGATACATCGCTACGGGTTGTGGCAGACGAGACGATGCGAAGCGCGCTAGTTCTAGGCCGAGATTTCATAAAATTAGCCAAGCTCGCGTTCATTGTAGACGAAGAAATTGCAGAAATTATGAATATCGAAATAGATTCAGACACCCGTAAATCAGTGTCACGGCCTACAATAAATAAAGCGTTACGATATGAGATAAAAGAGAATTTCTACCGGTTATTCGAGGAGGAATATGTTATTCCAACTCGACCAGAACACCCGCAAACAGAAAACGTATTAAAGCTTAGATTATCCGACAGTAAACCTTTCCATTTTGCGCCGCGTAGATTGTCATTTGCGGAAAAAGATAAGCTAAGGGGAATCCTGGACGACTTGTTGGCAAAAGGCGCGATTAGGGAAAGTACATCCGAATACGCGTCGCCGATCGTTCTAACAAAGAAGAAAAACGGGGAGACCCGAATGTGTATAGATTTCCGAGTACTGAACAAGGTAACGGTGCGCGATAATTTCCCGTTGCCCCTAGTCGAGGATCAGTTAGATTTGTTACAGGGAAAAAAATATTTCTCATCGCTAGACTTGAGAGACGGGTTTTTCCATATCCGAATGCACGAGGATTCTATTAAATACACCTCGTTTGTTACACCGTTCGGGCAATACGAGTGCACCAAAATGCCGTTTGGTTTAAAAGGGGGCCCTTTAAGATTTCAACGGTATGTATCGGGAATATTTAAAAATTTAATTAGCAGGGGGGATGTTTCGGTATACCTAGACGATTTTTTGATTGCGTCGGTCACGATTGAACACCACCTAGAGGTGTTAGAAGAAGTTTTCAAATTATGCGTAGCAAATAAGTTGGAACTAAGAATGGACAAGTGCAAATTCTTGGAAACAGAAATCGAATATCTGGGATACAGGGTAACGAGCGACGGCATCAGACCCACTGAACGCGGTATCGATAACGTACAAAAATTCCCAGTTCCACGAAACACCCGCGAGGTGCAAAGTTTTCTGGGCCTTTCCTCTTATTTTCGAAAATTTATCGAGAATTTTTCAATTATTGCCAAGCCGTTGTACGACCTAACTAAGGAGAAAAGTAAATTTAAATTTGGCCCCGAAGAAAAAGAGGCATTCGACGCGTTGAAAGATTGTTTAGTGCAGGCACCCATTCTGGGCATTTACTGTCCGCGTGATGAAACAGAGCTACACTGTGACGCCAGCGCGATAGGTTTCGGCGCTATTCTATTACAGAAAAAAGCCGATCAAAAATTCCACCCGATTTTTTACTTTTCGAAACGAACGACAGACACCGAATCGAAATACCACAGTTTCGAGCTAGAGACGCTCGCAATAATCTACGCGCTGCGCCGATTCCGCCCGTACCTATGCGGAGTTCCGTTTAAAATAGTCACGGATTGTCAGGCGCTCAGTTTAACGCTTAACAAAAAAGAAACAAACCCTAGAATCGCCCGGTGGACTTTAGAATTACAGGACTACGATTACACTCTCGAACATAGAGCGGGTACGAGAATGAGGCATGTCGATGCGTTAAGCAGACAAGTTTTGGTGCTACAGGATAACAGTTTAGATAGAAATTTAGCTTTATGCCAACAACAGGACGAACAGATTCAGAAAATACGTCAAAAGTTAGAAACATCCGAAGACAAATTTTTCGAAATGATAAATGGGTTGATCTACCGTAAAATCGACGATCGCGCTTTATTTTTTGTTCCGGCAACGTTAGAAAACAGTATAATGCACCAATACCACAACGAGCTAGGACATGTCGGGCCAGAGAAGACGATAACGAATATCATGAATAGCTACTGGTTCCCCAAGATAAAAGAAAAGGTAACAAAGTACATAAAAAATTGTTTAAAGTGCATAGCGTTTTCACCAAAATCGGGACGACAAGAGGGCATGCTACACGAAATACCGAAGGAAAATAAGCCATTCCTTACGTTGCATATCGATCACCTAGGGCCAATATCAAAGAAACAATCTTTAAAATACCGCCACATTCTTTTAATAGTCGATGGTTTTACAAAATATACAAAGATATACCCAACAAAAAGTACGGGTACCGCTGAGGTAATTAAATATTTAAAACACCATTTCGCAACCTATAGTAGACCACTACGCATTGTGTCAGATAGAGGCAGCTGTTTTACCGCGCACGATTTCGAACAATTTTTAGAAAGTCACGATGTACAACACATCAAAATCGCCACCGCAATGCCGCAGGCGAATGGCCAAGCGGAAAGAATGAACCGCACGATTATACCAATGATAGCAAAATTAGTGGATGAGCGTAACGCGCATTGGTATGAAGTACTCGAAGATGTAGAGTTCGCCATAAACAATTCAGTCAACAAGTCGACCGGTGAAACCCCTAGCGTATTATTGTATGGAGTGCCACAACGCGGAAAAGCGATCGACGCTGTTCGAAATATATTAGAGTCTTCCGGAGCGTTAAGAACCGAGCGTAATTTAAGCGAAACACGCGAAAAAGCGGCGTTACGGATACGCCGAAGCTTTGACGCAAATAAAAAACTATATGATAAAAGGCATAAACCAGCCATAACGTACAAAGTCGGGGATAAAATAATGATCGCAAATTTTGTAAATTCCAGCGACTGTACGAAACTGGTACCGAAATATAAGGGACCGTACGAGGTAGCACGTGTCTTGCGCAACGACCGATACGTTATCAAAGACGTCGAGGGGTTCCAGGTCACTCAAATACCGTACCAGGGAACATGGGCTGCGTGTCATATGCGGCCGTGGCTACCCAATTAAAAATGCGAGCCAAAGAATCTTTGTTTTGTTTATTTGCGATTAGTTTGTAAGAGTCAAGTATTATTAGAATAAGGTATATAGTAATTATAATGTATGACAGTATTTATAAGTTAATCCAATATGTATTAGGTTAATCGGGACGATTAAAAAGCCAGGATGGCCGAGTTGTAGGGATACGCACGTGCGTGTGCGCACACGTGTGTGCCGGTGTGGCTGTGGCTGTGTTTGTGTGTACGATCGGCACGGCGCGGCGTGGCGGTAACGCGCCGCACCGCCTTTGCGCGCAACATAGTTGCCGGCCAAAAGAGCCGAGGTTTTGCCGAAAGACAATCGATCTCGCCACCGTGGAGCGGCGGCTACCAAAAGCGCTCTTTGGTGATCTACCGAATTCTATAAGGAATAGCGAGTATATAAGAGGGCTGGTGTGCTCCACGAGTCAGTCTGACTCTCGCCGTGAAGCACGCGCCGTTATACCGAATAAAACAGTTTTACCACGAATCCTCCTCTCAGTTATTAACCCCTACACAACTAACAATTTGGAAGTGAAACAACCACGCGAGGACTATCGAGAGTTTCTTCAATTAGTGATAATTTTTCTTAAGGGGGGAACCTTATGTAAAAAAAAATTTTTCGCATTTTTTTTGCATAAATCGATAGGAAATTTCCTTGTTCATATACTAAAAAAAGTTTGAAACCGATCGGAGATGTCCTTGTACCTTATTTTCAAAATAAAGTGAAAAGTTGTTTTGAACGCTTCGCTCGACCTGCGCTAAGCCGCTCCGGCTTAGGTAGTTGGACCCTCGTCGGACGCTCGCTCCTTCGGGCCCATTGTATTCTGACTGTGTTAAAACCTATACTAAGGTACACCGTTTTTGGCGTCTATACCTGCACATTTGTGTGTACAGTATTCTCGCGATAATTGTCCCAACCACGGATCCGGCCAGGGACAATTATCGTCCAGGGATACTATTCTTTGACTTGTGACGAACGTAGAAATGGACTGAAAGAGGCCTCTCGAGTTTTATGGCCCCTCACGGGGTATACCCCGCAGGAGTGGGGATAGTTCAGGGACAATTATCGTCCAGACTTTTGGGACATTTATCGCGAGAATACTGTAAAACTGTTTTGAAAAAGGTGTACCCTCGGCGAGGAGCCTTCGCTCTTTGTCAGTTCACCAGCGTCTCTCGAGTGAAGTCAGTCGTTTGCCGGTCAGTGTATTTTCAACTACGGAAAGTAATTAACAATGAGTCGGAAAGTGCCAAATGAGAATCGGAATTTTCGTCCGAATCGTTTCAAACGGAAATATGTTCCTCTAAAAAAAAGGAAAAGTGAAGAGATGGGCGAAGGAACGAGCGCTTCTTCAAAGAAAATAAAAGCTACGTCGGCAGATGTAGTAGTGAATTTAGCCCACTGTTACCGCATTATAGAGTTTCTAACTGTATTTAGTGCATTATCAGATATTTCGGTGTGCAAAACATGCAAACAAAAACAAACATTTGGTGAAACAGGCAACCGTGGATTGGGTTTCAAAATCGCAGTTACATGTACATGTGGAACTGTTTTACTTCAATCGGGTCCTTTCATAAGTAATAGTTTTGAAATTAACCGCAAAATAGTGTTAGCAATGCGGTTATTAGGCGTGGCACGTAAAGGCATAAATATATTTTGCGGCATAATGGATTTAGGCTGTGAATTGAGTGAATCTGCTCATGGCAAAATTATAACGCATATGCATACCGCAGTGGAAAAACTGTTTAATAATACGTGTCAAAAAGCTGTTAAGGAAGAGAAACAATGCAATGAAAAAAAGGAACAACCAATAAGAAATCTGAAAGTATCTGGTGACGGCTCCTGGAAGAAGCGAGGATTTTCTTCACTCTACGGTGTAACGACGCTCATCGGTTACAACACGGGGAAAGTCATTGATTTATTAGTGAAAAGTAGCTGTTGCCAAACATGTACATTTCATAGAAACGATAAAAAGAACCCCGTATATTTAGAACATACAGAAGATAGACAATGTACAATAAATCACAGTGGCTCTTCGGGTAAGATGGAAGTAGAAGCCATCGTAGAGATGTTTCTCCGCTCTGAAGAATTACACGGAGTACGTTATAGTAATTACATAGGAGACGGTGACGCCAAAACGTTCAAGGCCATATTGGATATTCATCCGTATGGTGAAGATTTCATTGTTAAAAAGAACGAGTGCATTGGACATGTAGAGAAGAGGATGGGCAGTCGGTTGCGCAATGTAAAAAAGAGTGCAAAATTAGGAGGAAAAGGAAAGCTGACCGATAAGTTAATTAAAAAATTAACAAAATATTACGGTCTCGCTATCAGGCGTAACAGTGATTCTGTAATTGAGATGAGAAAGGCGATTATGGCAACGTTTTACCATCTCTCTTCAACGAATGGAAAACTGCAGCACGACAACTGTCCCCCCGGCGCCGATTCGTGGTGTAAGTGGCGCGTCGCACAAGCCTTGGGACAAGAATTTGACCATCCACCTCCATTACACGAAGATGTTCAAAAACATACTCGCCCAATTTATAACGAGCTATCGCGGGATGATTTACCAGAGAGATGTCTAGGTGGACATACGCAAAATGCTAACGAGAGCTTTAACGCTGTCGTTTGGCGTTTAGCTCCTAAACACCTGAACTGTGGCTTTAAAACTGTTGAGATAGCTGCTTATTTAGCTGCCGGCATATTCAACGAAGGATTTTCGTTCGTCCTTCAAACAATGCAACAGCTGGCAATAATAATTGGACAGCAGAGCAGCAGATTTGCCGAAAATGAGGACAAACGCCGCATTAAAGTGCAGGAGCGACGCAGTCTTCATTGCACTAAAGAGGCTCGTGCTTCTCGAAAAGAAGAAAAAACGGCTGAAATTCAACATTTCTATAAAGAGGAAGATCTGTTCTATGGCCCCGGAATCGCAGATTAGCAACAAACTGCGGTAAGTTAAAATGAATTACGATTTTTTCACAATTTTTCTAGTATACAAACTTTAAACGCGTTTTTCTCGAAACGCAAAATTTCGCGCGCGGGACAATGTAGCGCTTAAACTAATTATTCGATCTTTATGAAACTTTGTACATAAATTCTATAAACAATTCGCCTCAGCATGACGTTCTCCGATTTTTTTATTTTTTATTTGAAATAAAGTTATTATCAATTATTTACATCAGAAAACACGTTTTTTTCTTCATAACGCCGCCATTTTTGCAATTTGGCAAATTTAAAAAAAAGGAGAACGTCATGCTGAGCGCTCATGTTTCAACTAACGATTCCATTTGGATTTTTTTGTTTCAGATCATTTTTGTGCCCTGTAGAATGTCCCGCGCAAACGCGGATGGCCAACTTCAAGCCGTTATTGCACAATTATTATTAACAATTAAACTTAAAAAAAAATATTTTTCGTTCTGCTATAACATGAATAAATGATACCTGAAATTTCAAATCAATCCACGCATTACATTCTTTAAAAAAAATTCTTGAAAAACAGGCCGTTTACATAAGGTTCCACCCTTAATGGAACCGTTCCACAGTTTTCTTTTTGAGCACCAGGAGCATTTCATCATGTCCGATGGATGGCGAAAGCTATATATTTTCTAAAAATTTTCTTATTTAGAGATCAATTTACATTGACAAAGGATGAAGAAAATGGAATACGTCAAATTTGCATTTTTGTCAATAAATTGTATGTAAAAGCATGGATTCAAGCTCCAATTGCTACAGAAGCTCCAAGACAAGACCATGATTTTTTAAAAAATCTATGTGCGTATAGTGCCATCAATGACGATGTAAGTCGCGTGGCATTACGAAAATTTTGTAATCATTTGTGGTATCTAACACCCCAAACTGTAGCATTAGCCTTTTTCGACCCCAATATTCCGCATCATATAAAACAACAAATGGTTGTAGCTTTAAATACCGTTAGTGACAATGATGTAAAAAGATTGGTAGTTAATGAAAATAATGTAAATGAGTACGTTGATAGAAATATTGCAGCCTTCATTTCTCAAAAAACTTTACATTTTTTTTAACAGATTTTAGATTTCCTTAGATTTTATAAATAAAGAACCCTCAGAATGGGAAAGTGATCCCAGTTATAACGTAGGCTTAAATACAGGGTGGTCCGTTTAAATAAGAACACCTAAATATCTCTTCAGGTTATTGTGATGCAAAAATTATTTGTTACGTAATGTGCATGGTGTCAATGGACCAAATATTTGACACGAATATTTTTTTCCGAGGGTCATTTTTTTCGGAGTTGTCAAGGTCATCGATGTTTTTTGGTACATAACTACATTTTTTTTTATTGCATCGTGTAACTGATGGAAAAATACATTCAGATATGTATAATAACATGACCTTGAAATGACCGTCATCCTCGAAAATTAAAGTTCGATTTACAAAATTTGTTCCGTGAAGGTCCTGATGTAACGATAGATGATAGGGATGATATTTTTCTTCTTTCAATATCCGTATTATGCTTGTTTTAGAAATGCCAGTTTCACGCTCGAGTTGTCTTAAACTCACTTGTGGAGTTTCGTTAACTTCATCGACAATAATTATTTTGTTTCTTTCGTTCGTAACAGTTCTGATTCTTACATGCTTTTTGCCAACAGTACCAGTTTCACGAAAATGACTGATCAAATTTTTATAAGTAGAAAGTGATGGACAATTACGGTCTGGAAATTTATCTTTATACATTATAACTGCTTGCCTTAAACAATGATCAGCTTTACCGTAAATGAAGACCATATCAACTTTCTCTTGCGTTGAGTAATTCATTTCAAACAGCACGTCGATACACGGATAGATAAATTGAAACTGATCGAAATTTCAAATCGTTAGGTATCATCAGTATTGTGACAGTAAACATGTAAACATGTTTATTTACATTCACGCTCTTGATGTAGAGTCTTGGTCAAAGCCTACGATCTCAATAGACATCAGTTCTAGGTAAAAATTTAATTTTCGAGGATCACGGTCATTTCAAGGTTGTTATTATACATATCTGAATGTATTTTTCCATCAGTTACACGATGCAATAAAAAAAAAATTTAGTTATGTACCAAAAAACATCGATGACCTTGACAACTCCGAAAAAAATGACCCTCGGAAAAAAATATTCGTACCAAATATTTGGTCCATTGACACCATGCACATTACGTAACAAATAATTTTTGCATCACAATAACCTGAAGAGATATTTAGGTATTCTTATTTAAACGGACCACCCGCTATAGTAAATAATTTAGCTGTAGTTAATGATTCGGCAGAACGCGGAGTCAAACTAATGCAAGAATATAATGATGTTGTTACGTTCCGAACAAATTAATTTTATTTTATCTCTTTCCATCGGCTGTGCTGCGGCTTGATAATGCGTTAGCATTGTGGGAATTCCCTAATCAAACGCAGAACGGTCATTGATGTGATAAAACTAAAATCATTCTTTTCTACAGCAACACGATTGTTACATCTTATACTATAACGCATACCTTCCTTGAAATCAACATGGTCCCAAAATACGGGAAATCGGTAATTTCAAAGTCAGTACCAGGTATTGTAAAAAGTCGCGAAGATACGCCAGTCAATAACCGTGTGCGTAAAACCATATGTACCGACACAGCCTACTCTAGTGCTAGCCATGCTGAAGGATGTGGCAACACGGCGAGAGTCCTATTGTATCTATATCTGTATATATAATATATATAATATATATAATATATATATAATATACATATATAGATATAGATACAATAGGACTCTCGCCGTGTTGCCACATCCTTCAGCATGGCTAGCAGTAGAGTAGGCTGTGGTACCGATCATCGAGGACAGGACAAGGTCCGTTCAAATGTTGTTGTGCGGGGCGCGATAGCAACGCTTAGGCCGTGGTCACAGTGGATCCGTTTTCGTCCTACATCCGACACCGGCACACACCGACGAGCGTTTCGAGCGCCTCGGGAGGCATGTGTTGGTGTCTTTTCGTCTGATGTCGGACGAAAACGTGGTTACAGTGGCCCAGTCGTCGTACGAAATGGTCAAGCTCAGCGAGGAGCCGAACCTTTTCGAAGGGATACAATAGGCAAACCCCATGGGGTCCCTACGTCGGATGCTGGCCGGAGGAAAATCAAATCATTTTGTTTTTCGTCCGCCGTAGGACGGTGCAGCGTTCACTTTAAATAATTTTCATGTCGCCAATTTTGAGGTATCCGTATTTTTAAAAACGGTTCCCTAAAGATGACACTTGGGGCTATGTTATCGTTATTTTTATTTTTTGAATTTTCTGGTGCAATGATAGCAATGCACCTGTTTAAAAAGCAACTGCAAAATAAACTATGAAAACCAACATTTTTTCAACAGAAATAATTTTTATTAAATACTCTTTATGGTTTCACTATGAGCATCCAAAACTAATTTTCATCGTTTTGTTAGTTAGACCGTTATAATTAAATGAAAGACTTGTGACACCTCGTAGTGCACGTCCGTAAAGCCATTGATTTTCAAGATTTCAAAGAATTCTCTTTGAGATACGTTCTTATTTTACTAAAGACTGCAACATATCCAAATTTGAACAAAATTCGAAACGGTAGGCCTATTTCGCATGTGATGATACATGTGCATTAATTGTATGTATGTAGATCAACGCTGATGTAAGTATGGATATGCGAAAGTAATTATAAAAATCATTTTCGGGCCATTTTTGGGTGACCATTGTTCGGGACATTATTGGGCGATCGCCAGGAAAGCTATTTTCCAGAAAGCTGTTTTTAGCGCGTCCAATGCATAATATTGGTGCTGTGAGGAGTTGGTGATTTAAAAATTACTTTACTAATAATGACCTGCCATAAACCTCTCCAAAGAGAACAGCCCCGGGAACGGCACATAAACAAATCGAGCCTATCGCCAGGTCTGCCTATCCCCACCACAGCCGCGCGCCCTCAGTCTCGATGTTTTAACTTCGACGTTGCAGATTACATGGTTTGTGTGGCCGCTGTAGCCAATATTTCGACAACAGCCCCAAATGCGTGTGAAACGAGGCCTGCCTCCTTCACTCTGACCCAATCGGCCGCGCATTCGAACCTAGACACGTCACCGTACTCCTGCCCTGAAAAGAGCATCCCAGGCTCGCATTGATACAATGACACAAGTTCGGACCCATACGAGATGGCGTCTTGCCATCCCCTACAATCGCGTAGTAGTGGGCGGCAACGGTTTATAATATCTTAACCCACTGTTGCTCTACTTGTTGGACATAAACCGATTGAAAATGGTTTTTCACTACGTGAAAGGTGCAATTTTAGGACAAACGCTGTCGAGCCTTATTTCAGAATGTCTAGAGAATATGCAGCAATTTTATGGACCCAAAATAACAAACAATTCAAACCTAACAGCTGTTTATAGTTTGCAGTGTGAGCATGACAACATGACGATCTCAAATAACTCGCAAGTTATTCGTTACGCGAAAAAAAATGTTCAAACAAATGTTGCGTGGTTCCTAGGGGGCGTATGTATAGCGCTTCAATCTGATTTTTGTTACTTTGATTCAAGGTATGAAGGTCGGCTTCAGTTTTTTTAAATAGAATGCCCATTATTTTTGCTCGAACTCGGATGAGGCACACAATTCTGCGTTACAAAGTACCGACCTTCACATATCGCAAATCTAGTAGATAACGAGATATTATCGATATAATTTTCCAGATGTATCTACTACCTGAGAGCTGGTACAGTAATATTCGGACACTCTTAAAAACACCATAACTTTTTTAATATTTGAATATACGACTTGAAATTGTTGGAGAAGTTAGAACAATTGGTTTGCTACACAACGTGACAAAAATTTTTGAAAAAACTGCAAGTTGTCGGAATTGCAGGAAAAATATTAAAAGTTGTATTTTTCTACTATCTTATTGCGGACTCATGTGGATAATTTAGAAAACACGTTTCGTAGATCTGTGTATCAATTAAACATATTCTGAAAATTTCATCCAAATCGATCGACATTGTAATGAGCTACAAACGTTTAAAGATGGTAAAAATTGGAGTTTTTCACGATTTGCGGCCTCTAACTACAGTAATTCTACGGATTCTTACATCTTTCAATGCCTCTCGTTTTGTCCCCCATCAACCGATTTCTATGAAACTTTCACAGTGCATATAATTGACACAGATCTACAAAACGAATTTTTTTTAAATTTCAATATAGGCCCGCATAATAAAGTTGTAAAATGCAACTTTTTGTGTTTTCTCTACAATTCCGACCAAATGCAATTTTTGAAAATATTTCTTTTGACATTCTGTAGTAAACTATTTGCTCTAGCTTCCCAAAAATGTTGAAATTGCATAGTCTAATATTAAGAAAGTTATGGTGTTTTTAAGAGTGTCAGAATATTAGTGGAAGTATGTACATACTCTATTTAAAAAACTGAAGGTCACCGAATCTCGATGGGCATTTAATCGGAATGTGCTTTCCGTCGATGCTCCCTACACAATTGGGAAAATCCCACAAACGTTCATAGTCCGAAGCAATTGTGCGTAGAGTATCCATAGACGGCACCGGAATATGGATTTGTTGCAAAACCTCCCAAATTGTAGTGCACGTCTCTCTCTTAAAATTCGTGCAATTGTATTATTTGCAATATGTATTAATACTGTAATGTATTTCAACACAGATTTTTCAAAATGACGTGCAATAAAACATTTGGCGTGCAAATGGTCGGGCCATTATTGGGCGACCGACTGCGAAGCTTTATTTCAGAAAGCTGTTTTTAGTGCGTCCAATTCATAGTGTTGGACAAAGCATACTCAGGTTCTTTACAATAGTTTGTTTTCGGCTGTACCAGCAAATGCTAATAGAGAATATAAACTCCGAGTTTCCAAAAGGCTTTGCTGAACGAAGTCCGGCGGTCTGCAACAGCTGTTTTGCAAGGGAAAACCATTCGCATCTTTTATGATTTAAAAAAGTAATGGTCTTGATTTTTATGTTCAAAATGCGTGCTGGTTCCCAAATCTTGTTAATCTCTTTATGACCACCGTGGCTCGACACTTCATGACGACCGGCCATTAATCACGACATCGTATTTACGATACAATGCTAAAAGTTTTTCCTTGACAGTCTCCCACTCAAAAAAGAAAAGACGTACAGACACACCCACGACCAATTGGAAAATTCAAAATCCCACCACTTGAATCCATAGTAAGCCAATCATTAAGAAACCGAGGTGACGACAGAAATAACACAACGAGACGCTACCAGTTCGCGAAGAAAACCTTATAGAGAACTTGCACTTGAAGGTATACACTATGGACGCTAAAACTTGGTTTTGCCTCGAGACAAGTACCCTTGCACAGGAATTTTATTCGAGAAGGAGATTTCACGTGCATAACGTATATTTAGAGCGCGAGAAAAAAGGGGAATATCACGTTCTTTTCCCTGACTTAGTGGATCATCCAGATAAATTTTTCGGATATTTTCGAATGAAAAAGGAAACATTTTATTATATATTACAAGGGATAACGACCAGAATCCTAAGACAGTCGAACTTTCGGAAATGCATATCACCAGAGGAGAGGCTTGTTGTAACGTTGAGGTAAGTTATTTTTTGATTTGATGGAAATTAATGTCATCTAATAATTTCTACAGCACAGTTTTAAAGTAATATTGATTTCTGTTTAAGGTATCTATCAACGGGTCTGACATTCCGATCGCTGGCGTTTTTCTTTTCGCATGGCGCACAACACAATTGCACGGATTGTTAAGGAGACGTGCACAGCGATTTGGGAGGTATTCAGAGACATTCATATGCCAGTGCCGTCTAGGGACACTCTGCGCCAAATTGCTTCCGAGTATGAAAGTTTGTGGGGTTTTCTGAATTGTGTTGGAAGCATCGACGGGAAGCACATTCGAATTAAATGCCCAGCGAACTCCGGCTCCATGTTTCACAACTACAAGCATTTTTTCTCCGTGCATCTGCAAGGAGTTGCAGATGCGAATTGTAGATTTGTGACCGTGGATGTGGGGGAGTATGGAAGGAGAAGCGACAGCGGTGTGTTCGCAGAATCCAATATATACCGCCGCCTCCAGAACAATAAATTCAACATGCCCCGTGACAGAGAAGTGGGAGGTACTACTCTGCCATACGTGCTAATCGGGGACCAGGGATATCCACTAAAAGAGTATCTACTACGACCATACCCGACCATCAACGGCGAGGATCGCGACCAACATGTCTTCAATCATAGATTGAGCAGAGCTAGACGGTGCATTGAATGTGCGTTTGGCATACTCGTAAGCAAATGGAGATGCCTGAGATACGAACTACAGGTGCACGAGGATCATGTCAACACTATTGTACAGTGCGCATGCTTATTGCACAATATCGTGTATGACAAAGAGAGCACAGGCGCCTTGGGAATGGTGGAACCCAACGCCACGGTGGAGGAGGACAACCGCGGGAACCAGGCGCGCTCACGAGCTTCAAATCGCGCATCGCGGAGGGCGTATGAAATACGCGATACTTTTAAGGAGTATTTCGCGAATCAACGCTAGTTTATAAGTAATTGTTGTACATAATGTATAATAGTAATATCTAATTTGTGTTTGTTGTATATAATGTGTAATAGTACTATGTAATGTGTGTTTGTTGTATATTATGTATAATAGTAGTATGTAATGTGTGTTTGTTGTGTATAATGTGCATTGGTTGTATGTAATGTGTATTAATTGTATGTAGCGTGTGTGTGTATTGATTGTATGTGATGTGGTGGAGACCATGGATCTAGAAAGAAAATAAAAATTGTCTTACAAGGAATCGGATCAAAATTTAATATAATTCCTTCCCTTAAGACATTATTCCTTCCTAGGCATCTTCAATGTTAAAAATTTTCCAACAAGTTTGAACTTCATCTATTCAATTTTGCGTGGTTTTAAAAAACTTTTTTATACACACCTCTTACATTCTACATCATCTTACATTTTCATCTAGCATATTAATATACTTATCCTCATTCATAATTCCGCCAATTCGTACTAACAAATATTAAATGATCGCGTAATAAATAATCTCTCCGTGGATTCGGTCCCACGGTGTCATTAGAGCGTTTAAACGCGTCATTTGTTAGCGAGACTTAATTAGGTATAAATTTGTATCTATCGATTTAACGGGCATGTCGCGTAGGCATGGTACATTAGAGGCTATTCAAAACAAAATTCAAATGCATTCTGATCTCCGATTTAGCCTGAGGCTCCTGGTAACGTTAGGATGAGTTAACTTTTCAATTACTACATACCACTCTAGATAAGAAGCAAATGGTTTGGAGGGGGTCACGGTTTTGTGCGGATAGTTTATTCATGGACGTTTTTATTCTGTAATGGGAGGTAGGAGAATACACGTTCTTGAAGAAAAAACAATGTATGTTGTACATATACATATATTTTCTAATCAAACATAAAATACAACATAATATAAAATAGAAAATAGAAATAAAATAAAATAGAAATACATTAAAAAATACTTATTTCTAGAGAATATAAAATACGAAATAGAAATACATTAAAACATACTTAGAAAGAGAATATAAAATACGAAATACACACACACACACACACACACGCGCGCGCGCGCACGTGGCGGCGGCGGCTTATTGCGATGGAAACGAATTTAAATAATAATCATCATTTTTTTGTCTATCTTCAATAAGGACCTGCTGCAGCTGATTGCGTATTTCCAATTTTCTGCATTCAGGTATCGCACGTAGAAAGGGGAGCAAACTATTTACAAACATATAGTCGGCATCCTCCTTTTCTACTCTGTCTTCTCACATTTGCGCTAGGTGATCTAGCTTCGCCTTTTCAATTTCTAATAATTCGTCGCGATGATCTTTCGATCTTCTCCTCATTCGTTGTGGCGTGGATCTATTACGGACCTCCCTGTCCGTCTCTACCAAATCAATATCAACGTTGACATCGCCGTCCGAATCCCTGCGCCTTTCAGGTGTATCGGGAATATTCCCAACCATTCCTCTGCTCGCATATGTATCTTCTAAAAAACTCATCTGGCTGAAGTAGCGCCAGGTTGATTGCCCCTGCGATTGAGAGCCTGTCGGTTGGTTGCTCTTTCTGATTTCTCGTCGATACGAGTCTCTCAACCGATGCCACTTCGATTTCACGACCTCGCCTAGAATATACATAAATAATAAAAATTGAATAGTATAATGTATACTAATTGTAATGTGTTATAGTGATATGTAATGTAGATTAATTGTATACACACACAATGTACAATACAGTGAATCGGATTAATATTCGGATGCTCTAAAAAAGACGATAACTTTCTTAATATTTGATTATACGATTTGAACTTTTTTGGGAAGCTAGAGCAATTAGTTTACTACAGGATGAGAAAAGAAATTTTTTCAAAAATAGCATTTGGTCGGAATTGTAGAAAAATTTCTAAAACTTGCATTTTACACATTCTTTATGTGAGTCTATATTGGAAATTAAAAAAATACGTTTTGTAGATCTATATGAATTATATGTACTGTGAAAGTTTCTTCGGAATCGGTTGTTGCGGAAAAAACGACAGGCATCGAAAGATGTAGGAATTCTTAGATTTATTGCAGTTACAAGCCGAAAATCGTGAAAATCTGCAATTTCACCAGCTTTATAAACGTTTGTAACTCATTGCCATGTCGACCGATTTCGTCGAAATGTTCAGAATATGTTTAACTGACACAGATCTACAAAACGTATTTTTTAAATCTTCAATATAGGTCCACATAAAGAATTTGTAAAATGCAAGTTGTAGTATTATATATATATATATATATATAATATACAGGGTGTCTCAAAATTCCTTCTGCTCCCGGAAATGGGCGGTTCCTTGGGTCATTTGAAGCGACATTTTCCTTTTGCAAAATGTTGTCCGCGGCTTTGTGTAGGAGTTATTAACGAAAAACACGGACCAACCAGAGCGCGCCTAGTCGCTCGGTGGCACGGTCTGCGCGGCGAGCCGGGGGGAGGAGAGTGTTGTCGGTACGCTGCGATGTCGTAACAACTAACAGTTTCTCGATTATGTCCCGATTTCGATGAGCTTTGGATATGTTGTAAAGACCACGATTCTGAACAACATTTCCCTTTAGACTTTTTGCCTCGCGTCTTTAGTTTACGAGATATTTGTAAAAACTTGTAATTGAAAATGCTTCGTAATGTGTCACTGTCACTGGGTCATTCGGTGACGAACTGCACAGATGTCTTCAGGTGTTCGACAGTACCGAAAGCTAAGGGTTGTACGGTCAGGTCAACGAACTGTACAGCTGATGGTAGATAGCAGGTATACGACAATCACATGTTTCGGTTTTCCTGCAGATTTGTACGCAGAGTCGATGGGTTACTGTTCGAAAAGGTCGTCCGTCCTTTCGGCCAGCAAGAGGTATAAATGTTAGGTCGGCGTGGCGTTTTAGGGTCCCTATGGACGTCCCGACGGACGACGTTTTCGAATAGTAACCCATCGACTCTGCGTACAAATCTGCAGGAAAACCGAAACATGTGATTGTCGTATACCTGCTATCTACCATCAGCTGTACAGTTCGTTGACCTGACCGTACAACCCTTAGCTTTCGGTACTGTCGTACACCTGAAGACATCTGTGCAGTTCGTCACCGAATGACCCAGTGACAGTGACACACATTACGAAGCATTTTCAATTACAAGTTTTTACAAATATCTCGTAAACTAAAGACGCGAGGCAAAAAGTCTAAAGGGAAATGTTGTTCAGAATCGTGATCTTTACAACATATCCAAAGCTCATCGAAATCGGAGATAATCGAGAAACTGTTGTCTGTTACATCGCGGCGTACCGACAACACTCTCCTCCCCCCGGCTCGCCGCGCTGACCGTGCCACCGAGCGACTAGGCGCGCTCTGGTTGGTCCGTGTTTTTCGTTAATAACTCCTACACAAAGCCGCGGACAACATTTTGCAAAAGGAAAATGTCGCTTCAAATGACCCAAGGAATCGCCCATTTCCGGGAGCAGAAGGAATTTTGAGACACCCTGTATATAAATGTTTACACGTCAGTGACATTACCCGAACGGTATCGACGTCGCGATATAACACGTACGTGAGAACGAAATGGTTAATCCGGTTCACTGTAGATCAATTGTATGTAGGAATTGTCGTAGGTACTTACTGGAGGAATTTAATGACGTGGCTATCTCACTCCAAAGTTGCCGATTTATTTCCCTGTTGTGGTACTGTCTGTTTTGAGGGTCCCACAAACTCTTCCTCTCTTGAACTAAACTTATGAGTCTTTCGCAATTCATGGTTGAACTATACTGTCCGCGTCACAAAATCGTTCTGATGTGTTGACTCCCGCGCTCTAGCAGGAAAACTTCATAATGCGAACATTTGCCCGAAAATTTGCTGATTGGTCAGCAATTTTCAGGTAAACCGACCAATCAGGTCATTTTTAACAACGTGACTACGCTCACGGCATCGAAACTTTGACAACGTACCTGAATAAATGGAAAATATACCTTCTTTTACGGACGTGACTCCCTTGCTATTTTTGAGAGAAAGCCTCTCTTAAATGCATTTAGTTCTTTATTACTTTATTGTCAGAGCCGCGAGGAAAGACTTGAAGGATATATTTCTATGCCTCAATAGTAATTATGTGTCATTAACCTGAAGACCTCAACGGTCAGTTGTGAGCTGCAGCTATTCACATTGGGGTTTTCCCGTCAACCCGCACACCATGTGCAGTGACTCTTTTACCTGTCTCCCGCCACCGCGTGGTGGACAAGTTGGGATGGGTTTAAGAGAAATGCATTTTTTTAAGATATTAGAAGAATCTTTTTACTAGATAATGCATAAGAAAAATATTTAAAAATTACTATTGCTTGAAATTTCGAAGATAAATGAGAAGATTACGATTTTCAACTTTTTTATCTGTGTCTTATAATGGAAATCCTAGATTTCCTTAAAGAATAAAAACGAATTAACAAGATTTGGGAACCAGCACGCATTTTGAACATAAAAATCAAGACCATTACCTTTTTAAATCATAAAAGATGCGAATGGTTTTCCCTTGTAAAACAGAGCGCCGGACCTCGTTCAGCGAAGCCTTTTGGAAACTCGGAGTTTATATTCTCTATTAGCATTTGCTGGTACAGCCGAAAACAAACTATTGTAAAGAACCTGAGTATGCTTTGTCCAACACTATGAATTGGACGCACTAAAAACAGCTTTCTGAAATAAAGCTTCGCAGTCGGTCGCCCAATAATGGCCCGACCATTTGCACGCCAAATGTTTTATTGCACGTCATTTTGAAAAATCTGTGTTGAAATACATTACAGTATTAATACATATTGCAAATAATACAATTGCACGAATTTTAAGAGAGAGACGTGCACTACAATTTGGGAGGTTTTGCAACAAATCCATATTCCGGTGCCGTCTATGGATACTCTACGCACAATTGCTTCGGACTATGAACGTTTGTGGGATTTTCCCAATTGTGTAGGGAGCATCGACGGAAAGCACATTCCGATTAAATGCCCATCGAGATTCGGGGACCTTCAGTTTTTTAAATAGAGTATGTACATACTTCCACTAATATTCTGACACTCTTAAAAACACCATAACTTTCTTAATATTAGACTATGCAATTTCAACATTTTTGGGAAGCTAGAGCAAATAGTTTACTACAGAATGTCAAAAGAAATATTTTCAAAAATTGCATTTGGTCGGAATTGTAGAGAAAACACAAAAAGTTGCATTTTACAACTTTATTATGCGGGCCTATATTGAAATTTAAAAAAAATTCGTTTTGTAGATCTGTGTCAATTATATGCACTGTGAAAGTTTCATAGAAATCGGTTGATGGGGGACAAAACGAGAGGCATTGAAAGATGTAAGAATCCGTAGAATTACTGTAGTTAGAGGCCGCAAATCGTGAAAAACTCCAATTTTTACCATCTTTAAACGTTTGTAGCTCATTACAATGTCGATCGATTTGGATGAAATTTTCAGAATATGTTTAATTGATACACAGATCTACGAAACGTGTTTTCTAAATTATCCACATGAGTCCGCAATAAGATAGTAGAAAAATACAACTTTTAATATTTTTCCTGCAATTCCGACAACTTGCAGTTTTTTCAAAAATTTTTGTCACGTTGTGTAGCAAACCAATTGTTCTAACTTCTCCAACAATTTCAAGTCGTATATTCAAATATTAAAAAAGTTATGGTGTTTTTAAGAGTGTCCGAATATTACTGTACCAGCTCTCAGGTAGTAGATACATCTGGAAAATTATATCGATAATATCTCGTTATCTACTAGATTTGCGATATGTGAAGGTCGGTACTTTGTAACGCAGAATTGTGTGCCTCATCCGAGTTCGAGCAAAAATAATGGGCATTCTATTTAAAAAAACTGAAGCCGACCTTCATACCTTGAATCAAAGTAACAAAAATCAGATTGAAGCGCTATACATACGCCCCCTAGGAACCACGCAACATTTGTTTGAACATTTTTTTTCGCGTAACGAATAACTTGCGAGTTATTTGAGATCGTCATGTTGTCATGCTCACACTGCAAACTATAAACAGCTGTTAGGTTTGAATTGTTTGTTATTTTGGGTCCATAAAATTGCTGCATATTCTCTAGACATTCTGAAATAAGGCTCGACAGCGTTTGTCCTAAAATTGCACCTTTCACGTAGTGAAAAACCATTTTCAATCGGTTTATGTCCAACAAGTAGAGCAACAGTGGGTTAAGATATTATAAACCGTTGCCGCCCACTACTACGCGATTGTAGGGGATGGCAAGACGCCATCTCGTATGGGTCCGAACTTGTGTCATTGTATCAATGCGAGCCTGGGATGCTCTTTTCAGGGCAGGAGTACGGTGACGTGTCTAGGTTCGAATGCGCGGCCGATTGGGTCAGAGTGAAGGAGGCAGGCCTCGTTTCACACGCATTTGGGGCTGTTGTCGAAATATTGGCTACAGCGGCCACACAAACCATGTAATCTGCAACGTCGAAGTTAAAACATCGAGACTGAGGGCGCGCGGCTGTGGTGGGGATAGGCAGACCTGGCGATAGGCTCGATTTGTTTATGTGCCGTTCCCGGGGCTGTTCTCTTTGGAGAGGTTTATGGCAGGTCATTATTAGTAAAGTAATTTTTAAATCACCAACTCCTCACAGCACCAATATTATGCATTGGACGCGCTAAAAACAGCTTTCTGGAAAATAGCTTTCCTGGCGATCGCCCAATAATGTCCCGAACAATGGTCACCCAAAAATGGCCCGAAAATGATTTTTATAATTACTTTCGCATATCCATACTTACATCAGCGTTGATCTACATACATACAATTAATGCACATGTATCATCACATGCGAAATAGGCCTACCGTTTCGAATTTTGTTCAAATTTGGATATGTTGCAGTCTTTAGTAAAATAAGAACGTATCTCAAAGAGAATTCTTTGAAATCTTGAAAATCAATGGCTTTACGGACGTGCACTACGAGGTGTCACAAGTCTTTCATTTAATTATAACGGTCTAACTAACAAAACGATGAAAATTAGTTTTGGATGCTCATAGTGAAACCATAAAGAGTATTTAATAAAAATTATTTCTGTTGAAAAAATGTTGGTTTTCATAGTTTATTTTGCAGTTGCTTTTTAAACAGGTGCATTGCTATCATTGCACCAGAAAATTCAAAAAATAAAAATAACGATAACATAGCCCCAAGTGTCATCTTTAGGGAACCGTTTTTAAAAATACGGATACCTCAAAATTGGCGACATGAAAATTATTTAAAGTGAACGCTGCACCGTCCTACGGCGGACGAAAAACAAAATGATTTGATTTTCCTCCGGCCAGCATCCGACGTAGGGACCCCATGGGGTTTGCCTATTGTATCCCTTCGAAAAGGTTCGGCTCCTCGCTGAGCTTGACCATTTCGTACGACGACTGGGCCACTGTAACCACGTTTTCGTCCGACATCAGACGAAAAGACACCAACACATGCCTCCCGAGGCGCTCGAAACGCTCGTCGGTGTGTGCCGGTGTCGGATGTAGGACGAAAACGGATCCACTGTGACCACGGCCTTATAGAACATAGACACACTGCATTGACGAAACATTCAATACAATTTGACCATTGTTTTGATTTCGAAAATGTAAAAGTAATTGACCATGAGGCAAATATACACCAAAGGATACTTTTAGAAACAATTCATATGATTAAACAACCGAGCGTTAATCTTAGGTATGAAACACCTAAAATACATGAGTATTACGCAGCATTACTTTTACATTATCTCACATACAGTTTGATATACATAAATGGTTCAGAATTTAAATTGAATGTCAATTAAAATACACCATAACCAGCATGGTATTACTGCAGTTAGTAGTAGGTCATATAAAATTTCGTGTTTGAATTTACCGCTCAATATTGATCAGCCAATATGGCGATCGATAATACGGTACATTCCCAATCAGCACACGTCGTCTCAAAGCTGTCTCTCACACGGCGTTTTCCCGTCTGAACGTCTTATGTCCCAAAGATACGTCTTTTAGTCGGCTTAAAGATATCTTTATGGAGACGTCGTTTTCACGGCAGAGGTTGAACGTCTTTTAGCTGTCTCATTTCAGTCGTAAAAACAACGTCTCCATAAAAGATATCTTTTTGGCGACTGAGAGACGTTTTTCCGGAGACGTTGTTTTTGCGGCTGAAGGTAGCTGTCTTTTAGCCGTCTCATTTCAGTCGTAAAAACAACGTCTCCATAAAGGATATCGTTTTGGCGACTGAGAGACGTTTTTCCGGAGACGTTGTTTTTGCGGCTGAAGGTAGCTGTCTTTTAGTACAATGGGTAAAATATACTGGTTTTTAATTTTGCTATTTCTTGGAATGATAAAAAAATTAATTTTCAAAACATTATATATTTATATGATAATATTTATATTTAAAATGAATCTTTATTTAATATTAGAAGTGGAATATTTATTTCCTGATATACAGATAATATTTATTTCATATTATGAAAAAAATATTTTTTTCTAATTATAAAATGAATCTTTATTTAATATTAGAAATGGAATATTTTTTTCCTTATATACAGATAATATTTATTTATTGTTATTTCGTATTATGAAAAAAACATTTTTTCTCATTATAAAGTGAATCTTTATTTAATATTAGAAAAAGAATATTTTTTCCTAATATACAGATAATATTTATTTCATATTATGAAAAAAATATTTTTTTCTCGTTATAAAATGAATCTTTATTTAAAATTAGAAATAGAATATTTTTTTTTAAATATGCAGGGAATACTTTATGTTTATCATGGAAAAATATTTGTTCCAGAATATGGAAGACATACAACTTTCATATTACGAATGAAATATTGGTTTCAAATATTGGAAGTAAAATGTTTACTTTTAATTTACTTTGAATTCGTGCGTGTCATTTAATTTTTTAATAGAAGTTTATCTCTTCTAATTATATGATTTCATATGATTTGAACTTTTATAAGAATAAAAAGTAAGAAACGTAACAATAGGTTCGCATGGCTCAGCGAGGAAGCACATCATCAAGTAAACGGTCATCCCGAGTTCGAATCCCGCCAACTGCATAGAAATTTCTGAATTGTAATAAGGTCCTTTCGAAGACAAATTGGAATATTTCCTCAAGCATTGCATAGAGAAAAGTATATGTATATGGATAGTTTCTAATTTTTGTTATAACTTTTTTTTAAAAGATGTCTTTACAAGGTAACTTTCAGATGTCTTTGAAAGATGTCTAAAAGCTGTCTTTCGACGCCCGACAAAGTCGTGAAACATGTCTGAAACATGCCTTTGGAGGCCTGTGAGATGTAAAAAATACGTCTCTACAATGACTGAAAAACGACCAACAGTCATTCTAAAGACGACTTTAAGACAGACAGATTTGTAACAAACGACCTTCCGGAGCCCTTCCAGAGACGCTCCGGAGACATTCGCCGACGGCTTTCGGACGTCTGAATGTCTTGCGGCAGACAGCTTTCAGCTCTCTTTGAGCTGTCTCTGTGCTGATTGGGTTTGTTTCAAATGTTTTTCACGTTACCTCACTATACTATAAACCGGCCTGACGGCAACACGTGTTTCATACATAGTCATGGAAATCTTCATTTACACTCGGCAAGTCAGTAATAAGAGTCTTATTCACTTTTCCATTCTAATTCACAATAAATTTGAAATTAATTAAAATTTTTTTAGTAATTTACAGACGCAATTTTGTTAATTTCTTGAAAATGATCTAAAATAAAGATCGAAACGTAGAAAATACTATTGTGGTAATTTGCAAATAGTGTAGTTAATTTTTAAAATATGATCGAACCAGTGCGCTGAAATCATGTAACTTAACCATTTCAACTATTTACGATCGATATAAGTAAACAGTTATAAAAAATAAATCTGTGCAAAGTTTGAGCAGCACCCTCGGATAACGGGAACACGTGCCCCCGGGCCCTTATACATTAAAACAATCTATTAAAATAATTAATTAAATGCTCATAAAATCGTTTTCTCGAATATCTTCCTAATTATTAATTAAGTATCGAAAAATATGTTAGATTTTATCACAGAACAAACGGTTTTCCGGAAAAATTGAGAAAAATGTCGGAACAAAATAAACAAATTTTTTTTGAAATTGGTAAACTGAAGTAGTGTGTTTTCGATATCTTTTACCAATTAACGTTAACGAAAAATGTGTATATTTTTTTTAACTTGCGGAACTTGCATTTTTTAAATTGCATATAACATATGTTGAATTAACAAAACTAAATCGGCGTTCTCAGATTCATTTCCAAATAGAGATTTCAAGGGAACTCATTCTTTGTATACACTTTGTATCAAGAGCCGGACTGTGAAGGCTAACCTAAACAGTCCGGAGATATAAGGGGACCCTGTTCCCTCTTAGGGTACCAAAAGTGTTTCTTTCTTCTAAGAGTCAGTCGAAGCAAAGATTCCTTCCAGTAAAGAGCTTCCTCCCGCGCCGGAAAATAAAGTCATTTATTTTAAAAGAAGTATCAGTGTGCCTTTATTTAATAACCCATATCCAATAACATATTTTGTAGGAAATTGCGTATATTTCTATTATTAGAAAAAAATTTTCAGGTTCGACATCATCAATGGTAAAGGCCTTATAAAGAGAACTATTTCGAAAAGCCCTCTACAATAAATTATTAAATAAATATGTGCGAATGCGTAGAACGTTGTCCGGGCGAGGCAACAATACGTCGCGCCTCGCCCGGCCGATTCGGAGAACGTCCCACGGATTCGCTCATATTTATTTAACAATTCATTTTACAGGGCTTTTCGAAACGTAGCTCTTTTTATAAGACCTTTACCCTTGATAAAGTCAAATCTGAACATTTTTCTTTAATAAAAGAAATATACGAAATTTCCAGCAAAATAATATGCAATTTAAAAAAAGTAAGTTCAGCAAGTTAAAAAAAAATACACATTTTACGTTAATATTTGTTGATAGAAGATAATGAAAACACGCTTCAGTTCAGAAATTAGAAAAAAAAATTTTTTATTTTGTTCTGACACATTTTCCAATCCTTCTGGAAACCAATTGTTTTGCTAATCACTATATATAATCACATATACAGGGTGGGGCATTTTAAACAGGTCACCTGAATAACTCGCTTGCTTTTGAAGATAGAAAAAAAAGGATCATACCAAACTTACTTGATATCGAGGGGCTCGTAATCTGATGTCACTAATTTTTTTATAGGTGGAGACGTCAAGGAGATATGAAGGTCAACTCTGTTTTTTTAAATGGAACGGTATGGTTTTTTATTTACATTCTGATAGTGTATTTCAAGACGAATGGAATGACCTATTATAAAGGTCATTCAAGGTCACGCAAGGTGAACTGAAATAGAAAATAAAATGTCTCAAAGGAGTCTTCAAATACTTTTGTGTCTTCTCTGGTTGTTGGCATACTGCTCTTCTAAGAATTGGTAAGGGTCGCAGAACATAAATAAACATACCATCACATTGTATGCTTACCTGTATCCACAAATGTTATTAGTAGTTTGACTACCGACTAGAGTACGGCTTCGAAATATTCAATGTGAGTGTTCAATTTTCAAGAATGCGTTACACAATAGCAGAGAAAGTGGAAATGGTTATCATTTATGGTGAATGTCATAGAATTATGAGGAAAGCAGTACACGTGTATGGTGAAAGAAGTACCGCGAAAAACCAACAACCACAGTTGATATGCAAGAACGTATAAAAAGACCTTGCTCTGTAATAGATACAACTGAAATTTGTCAGGCAGTATCATCAGTATTGCAACGTTTTAGATTCTGTCTCCGTGTTCAAGGTCGACATTTTGAACACTTGAAGTAGCAGTGAATACGTACATAACATGTTACATGTAAATCGTCGTAGTGTTCGAAGAGTGCTTTGAGACATTTTATTTTCTATTGCAGTTGACCTTGCGTGACCTTGAATGACCTTCATAATAGGTCATTGTATTCGTCTTGAAATACACTATCAGAATGTAAATAAAAAACCATACCGTTCCATTTAAAAAAACAGAGTTGACCTTCATATCTCCTTGACGTCTCCACCTATAAAAAAATTAATGACATCAGATTACGAGCCCCTCGATATCAAGTAAGTTTGGTCTGATCCTTTTTTTTCTATCTTCAAAAGCAAGCGAGTTATTCAGCTGACCTGTTTTAGGTGCCGCACCCTGTATATGTATACATACATATATATATATATATATATATATATATATATATATATATATATATATGATATATGATATAGGAATTTTGAGACACCCTGTATATATATATATATATATATAATATATATATATATATATATATATATAATATATATATATATATATAATATATATATATATATAATATATATATATATATATAATATATATATATATATATAATATATATATATTGTGACGTGGCAAGTTTGCCGACGTCCCTCGATCCCTAAAAAGAGAGGCCGGGCCGCCCTCTGGCAGTGCCGATGCGAACGGCCGTTTGCGAGCGCTCTCCCTGGGCATGCCGATTTGCCAAGGGCGAGTATTAACGCGTTTTGAGCGTCGCGCCACTTTGGCGACGCGAATTTCATAGGACCGAAACCGGGCTCCAGGGGAGCCCGGCCCCTATTTCTCGCCGTACGAGGCTTTATCGGAACTGGCTCCGGAAGGATTTCGTGCCGAAACATCGGAGGAAGTACCGAGCCCGGGTCGACGAACCTGGAGGCACCGACGAGGGACAGTGGACACGAGACGAACACCTCCTCGACCCCGTCGCTGCCTCGCCCGGAAAAGAAGGTGTCCACGACCGGAGCGGCTAGGACTCCACTCTTACCGAACCGTCGCCGCGACAATCAGAAAAGCGGCGAATGCGATTAGAAAAATCCGCGAGCCAGGGATCCCGCGCGACAGGATCCGATCCTGCTAGGAAATACCGCGCGATAGGCCCGCGAGTCTCAAACGGGAGAAATAGGGTAGGGAGTAGGGGGACGCCTCGCTTCCGCGTTACCGAGCCTGCCGAAAGTAGGCCACTGGGTCGTTGGCCGTATTGACGATAAGTCACGGGTTTCCATTAAAATAGATTACAAATATTAAATTGTGCGTGCCGAGACGAGGGACGACAAATACTAGCGTGCCGTTCAGCTGCCGCCACCTCCTCGTTGCCATTGGTAAGCGCCAGTCAGGCTTCCTTAATTATTTACCGAATTAAGTGAACTTTTCGCGTTGGCTCGGTAACGTTTCGCGAGGTCCTTATTCGCGTCGCGAAATTACGACGCCGTTTCCGTGCCGCGTGGTCGGCCATATTTCGTGAACGAAGGAACGGTCGTCGATCGGTTAACGTGCGAGCCGGTTGGTAACGCGAGAGCGCGAACTCGCGGGGGGCCGTATCGTTGCCGATTTTCCGAATAAAGCAATGCGCATACCGAGTTTTTGCCTGTCAGGCTTCTAATATAGTAATGGGCTTTTGTATCTTACGCGCATACCGAGCTTTCCGGCAAGTTCCCTTTACCATACTTGGTTTTGGTAGGGTCCGGAGTTTCAGCTCGAATTTCGACCTGGCTCTTCGAGAGAGGGTCGAGAGTCCCTGCTGTGCATGGCACAAAAAAAAAGGTTGCAGGAGGGAGCTCCACAGCTCCTTACGTGTAAACTATCGTTATCTCTCTTCTACAACATCATGGAGATAGGAAACGTCTATTGTAATTTCATTATTTAGTCATGAAGGAACAATTTTCAATCACGAAAGTATTCTCCAAAGTGTACAGATTAACACAATATGAAGAAATAAGCATAACTTTTCGGGCTAATAAATACCCCACTGTGCATCGTCTTTTTTTAAAAATGTTCGAATATTGTACTCTGCCAGATAGTAGGTGGCACAAATTTAATAAACATACATTTTAAATTTTCCTTAGAGGTTTACATAAAGAATTTGTAAACAGCAATGTTCATAATTTTCTCTAGAATTCTTGACAGATAGGAATTTAAAAAAAAAATTGTAAACACGCCATTTAGTAAAATGATTCTTCTAAGTTGTTGAAGAAACTCATCGTCGTTTAGGTTTACTTTGAAGGGTATACGGAGACTTTTTCCGACCATCGATTGTACGTTGCCGTCGCGTCGATCTGCAGGTGGTAATAAATCTTTTTTTCGCCGTCAGAATTGCCGTTTTGCCTGCGAAGGAAGCAATGTTCTTTGCATCGGTTTGTTTCTCGCCGTTCCAAGGAACATTTTATTGGTGGGATATTTTTTGGGCGTACTCCGTCAACGTTTTTCAGGACGGCAAAGAACCAGAACGTTCAAAAACCTCCGCCGTGTTTAGTTGAGTTGTTTGACGAATTGTTTCACCGTACAGATTGTCAGATGTATTTTACTTTTTTTTTTCGTTACTCTTTCTTATAATGTTTATAAATTCCTTAACAACGTATTCCCCACCTTAGAATACCACGAAGAACTCTAAAAATTTCTAGTCTATAGCTACTTTAAATAAACAACGCCATTTGCCGGACAGAAAAATAGTCTTGAGGCATACTTGCTAAGCACTTGTCCGGCTCTAGCAAAGGTATCTCGGATTTTGGGAACCCCTAGGTTTTGGGTAGCAGACGTCACGCTGTGCCTTTCTTCGTCGAGCATCTCGAACCCTCTTAATTGACGTTCCGGCTCCAAAAACTCGGTATGCACTAGCAAAACGGTGTCAGGTATCTCCGGCTTGCCGGAGACTCCGGTATGCGCAGTCCTTAATTCGCTAACAATTTTCTTGCATTACAAATGACATGAACTGTTGTGTGTGTTTTCTCAACGGCAGCTACTCTCTACACTCCTTACTACATATTATCTTACGACCCACGTTTTTCGTTTTAAATCTTAAAAGTATTTTCATAGCTACATATTTGGGTGTCGGGCTGCAGAGCGGACTGACAAATTGACTTCGCTGCCTTGCCTCGCATTTTACCCTACTCCTTGGCGGGCTCGTCTCAGCGAAGCCACTTCGTCCACGTGCACGCATTGTCAAAGGAACCGATCCTGACTGTCGCGGCCGACCAAACGTTTCGGCCGCGCTACAATGTAGTGCACGCGCGGGCGGTCTGCAGCCGACTCCCGCGGCATTCGATTATAACAATCCTTAGCCTATCTTACAAGCTACTCCGCGCTTTATCTACGACATATATTATATTATATTAATTCTTCCGTGTGATTTTCTCTCGAACTCTTTATTATTCGGAATAGTATGTCAAATAAACGTTACTCTGTTTTTCAACATATAAAATTATTCTAAGTTCGAATTTAAAAAATGATCTTTATTCGTCTGATAAATTCTCGTCGAATAAAATTATTTAATCGAACCTCGTCGAATAAAGACATTTTTTTTATTCGATCCTTCGAATAACCAATAAAGATATAGTAGCTTTTATTCCAATCGTTATTTAAATAATTTTTCATCGAAATAATTGCCCAACCCTGGTTTAGTGTTAAACGATTAAATTATGGAATACGATCCTGAAATGGAACGAAGCATTTTTACGCGTATGATTTATCAAGCACTACAACCTTTGGAGCTGCACTTTGAAGAGTTAAAACGGATGAAACAACAACTTCCCATAACAATGTTTCTTCAGGAAGTACAAAGACCTTCAGTTATCGAGAATATTGAACCATCGTCAGCTTCGGAATAATTGTTTTGATAAATCAAAATAAAAGCATTCATTATGTGCAATATATTAATACGTATTTTAAAGAATATTAAGTTCATAAAGGTGTTAAAAAGGCGTGTGCATAAAGGCGTAAGCTACAATCCGCGGAAGGTCTTGAAACCAATCCCCCATGGATACGGAGGAATTACTGTATTTTCAAAAACAGCGGAGATAATGATGTGCTAATAATATGTACTGGGCCACCCAGTGTATTTATAAAAATTTGGATGAATTTGAAGGGTAGTTCACAGTGTTGCGTAAAGCCAATAAAGTGGCTCTCCGCCCCCCTGAAGGGTAATTGTAATATTTGTAATCCCTCACAGTGAATTTCAATAACAAAAGAAATACGCAACACATATCTGTATGCACTTTAGTTTCTGTGTATGCTGTGAACGCGTACGATTACTAATTAATTATAAGAATCTTGTGGTGTACAACTTAACATCCAACAAAGTATAAAACTTGTGTTAACCTAATCTAAATGATACAAAAAGCAATTTAAAATATATGAATGTTGTTACTGAAAACAATTTAGTCAATAATCACATAAAAGAAAATGATTGAAAAAATTATGGACATTTTCATATTATTTCATTATTTTACTGCGATACAACGAATCTGTTTTATTGCTACTGAAAGAAAATGATCCGAAATAACAGGCACATATGGAACTTATGTTCTTTTTTTATTTTTCTTTTACGAAACCGAGCCACGGGTAATTGTATACACACACACGGTCATTGATAAAAATTGACTTTCCAGATACATTCGGCACTAATAGTCATGGTAAACAAGCAAATTCAAGAATTTTAATCAGGTACAGTATTTTATCGATAAATGCCCCAAAAGTTTGACCGATAATTGTCCCAGAACTATCCCCACTCCTGCGGGGTATACCCCGTGAGGGGCCAAAAATCTCAAGAAGCCTCGGCCGCCGGGACCAGGAGACCACTACTAATCTGATAACAAAACTTCTTTATTTTTTATTAGTTTTTTACGGAACTTTCGCCAACCTATTCTTGACATTTTTCTAATGAAAATGATACCAAATATGATATAATTCCGATGATACATATTTACGTGTGTAATAGACAATGAAAGTTTCGCGGAGAATCGCAGTCGCCGGCACAGTTCAAAGGCCCGCCGCGTCCTCACAATGTAATCCCAATAAAAAACTTTTTTATTATTACTTATTTTTGTATGAGACTTTCACCAATATATTTGTGGCATTTTTCTGATTAAAATGATACCAAACACATTTACAAATCAGGTACATCGGTGGGGCTACTTGTCCCTTCCACTTCACCCGTGCAAGACACTCTCTTGACTGGGACATTTAGCGACTCTTAAACTCAGAAAGCGGGTAGAAGCTCAGCTATAGTAGTTAAGTAACCAAGTTTATTTCACCATAACTAGAATTTATTACCGTACAAAATATAAAAACTATACAAAATGCAAATTTTTGTTATTCAATATTCAAAAATACAAAATATACAAAAACTATAAAAAATATTTTGTCCTTCGAATGACGATGGTCGTCATCCACATTAATCGTCTTGTCTTCTCCGTATTAGTCGATCGTATATTGCAACGGACTGTTTTACGGTGAATTTATGAAACCTGACTTGTAAATGTCCATATACCTTTATACACTCCGCGACAATACTATAATATAAGACATCATATAAAACCATGTAATTTCGTATTAAAAGAAAGAATTTCCCATATTTACGTACAGTGTGTTATTGTTTATATCAGGAGACGTTCTTCAACGCAGAGTGTTTACTGGTACATATTTATAAGAATTACAAAGCAACATCGAAATACCTCTTATTAGCCGCGACAAAATTATAAGACAGTTTTCGTCGAGCATTCAAACAGGAACAGTGTGCGAATAGAATTGTCTTCCAAATTGTTAATATTAAACGTGCAACGTTAAAGATAATATTAAGTGTGTAAAACACGTTGTTTCTTAAAATGCCACGTGGAAAAAAGTTGAACGAAAGTGAAATTAAAATACTTAATAATTTACGAGATAAAAACTATACGATGACTGTTTCGAAAATATTAGGACGGAGTCGTTGTGTAATATATAACTATTTAAAAGATCCTGGAAATTATGTTAAAAAACATCCAGGTGGTCGTCCAAAAGCGACAACTTTCCGAGAGAGACGAGCAATATTGAAACATGCTTCCAATTCTGCATTAACAACGCGGAAAATAGCAGTAGAAGCTGGCGCGAAAGTAAGTGTTCGAACTGTGCAACGTATAATAAACAGTTCGAATCATTTAAAAAGGCGTAAAATGTTTTAAAAAACCACCTCTAACCAAGAAACACAAACAAGCTAGATTAGTGTTCGCGGAGCAACGGGTACACTGGCGTAAAAAATGGAGAAGAGTTATCTTCTCTGACGAAAAACGTTTCAATTTGGATGGGCCTGATGGTCCGAGTTATTATTTTCATGATTTAAGAAAGGAGGAAGTTTTCTTGCAAAGGCGACAAATGGGTGGCGGTGGAGTAATGATATGGACGGCAATACGCTACTACGAAAAAAGAAATATTGAATTTATTACCACAAAAATGAATAGCAAATAAATAACGTTGTAAATAAACAATTATCAAACCATGCAGCTAGTGCAAAAGCTTACTTTGACATTAACGGAATAGATGTTTTACCATGGCCCGCGAGATCCCCTAACTTAAACATTATAGAAAATTGTTGGGGAACAGTAGCTAGGGCAGTATACTCTATAGGAAAACAGTTTAATAACGTGGAAGAGTTAAAAATGTGTATTGAAGAGGAGTGGACACGTTTAAGCCAAGAAACAATTAAAAACTTAATAAGGGTGTCACAAACTCTACGTGTTATTTATTTTACACAAATCGCAATTGACTTATAGTTTTGTCGCGGCTAATAAGAGGTATTTCGACGTAGCTTCGACATTTTTAGAAATTTCAGAAAAAACTCTGCGTTAAAGAACGTCTCCTGGTGTAAACAATGACACGCTATACGTAAGGAGGGGAAATTCTTTCTTTTAATACGAAATTACATGGTTTTACATGATGTCTTACAGTATTGTCGCGGAGTGTATGATCCGAAATATATCGTGTTTGGTATCATTTTAATCAGAATAATGCCACAAATATATTGGTGAAAGTCTCATATAAAAATAAGTAATAATAAAAAAGTTTTTTATTGGGATTACATTGTGAAGACACGGCGCACAGTGGTCTGGAGACCCTGTTTTCGTGGCCAAAATTCAATTTTTCAACTGTAATATATTGAAAAATTTTTTTTCCCTATAAACTAACAACCCTTTAAAACTCCCAAATCCAAAATATTATTCATTTTAGATAATTCTGTTATGAGATACAGCGTTCTAAAGACAAAGTCAGAAAATTCAAAGTAAAATAAAACGTTTTAGATTTCAATCATCGAATATCAGAAAATAGATTTTAATGATGGTTTTATATATGTTAGTAAGCGCATTTAAAATATTTAATCCATTTTTAAGCATTGTATAGTCCATACACGAATAGCGTAAATTAATAGCATTTCAAACTTTGAAAAGAATTATACAAAAACGCTTAAGACCGCTTTCTTGACTCCCGCATTCTTGAACTATAAACGGATTTTAACAAATACGGGCCCGCGGTTATTCAACGCCTGGATACGCAGTTCCACTTGAATCTTGCATAGCAGCTTGGAAGTACAATGTATGTATTTGTTTTTTCTACGCCAGTCTTGTTCGCTTTAGTGTTTTGTTTTATAAACAAATGAAATCGGTTTGGTCCGAGGATACTTCTACTGTTCACATTAGTTTTTAGTGTAATATTCGAAGTGAACAGAGAAACATCTCTCCTAGCGGACGAATTTATTAACCGCTAGCATAACAGCAACGGAACCAATTGACAATGAAGATTTAGAAGAAGAGGATGAATATGATTTGCCCATGCTTGAATATTTGGAGGATATAGAATTAGAATCAGAATTAGTAATCTAAAAATCATAATATACAGGGTGTCTCAAAATTCCTTCTGCTCCCGGAAATGGGCGGTTCCTTGGGTCATTTGAAGCGACATTTTCCTTTTGCAAAATGTTGTCCGCGGCTTTGTGTAGGAGTTATTAACGAAAAACACGGACCAACCAGAGCGCGCCTAGTCGCTCGGTGGCACGGTCAGCGCGGCGAGCCGGGGGGAGGAGAGTGTTGTCGGTACGCCGCGATGTAACAGACAACAGTTTCTCGATTATCTCCGATTTCGATGAGCTTTGGATATGTTGTAAAGACCACGATTCTGAACAACATTTCCCTTTAGACTTTTTGCCTCGCGTCTTTAGTTTACGAGATATTTGTAAAAACTTGTAATTGAAAATGCTTCGTAATGTGTGTCACTGTCACTGGGTCATTCGGTGACGAACTGCACAGATGTCTTCAGGTGTACGACAGTACCGAAAGCTAAGGGTTGTACGGTCAGGTCAACGAACTGTACAGCTGATGGTAGATAGCAGGTATACGACAATCACATGTTTCGGTTTTCCTGCAGATTTGTACGCAGAGTCGATGGGTTACTATTCGAAAACGTCGTCCGTCGGGACGTCCATAGGGACCCTAAAACGCCACGCCGACCTAACATTTATACCTCTTGCTGGCCGAAAGGACGGACGACCTTTTCGAACAGTAACCCATCGACTCTGCGTACAAATCTGCAGGAAAACCGAAACATGTGATTGTCGTATTCCTGCTATCTACCATCAGCTGTACAGTTCGTTGACCTGACCGTACAACCCTTAGCTTTCGGTACTAGTTGTACAAATATCTCGTAAACTAAAGACGCGAGGCAAAAAGTCTAAAGGGAAATGTTGTTCAGAATCGTGGTCTTTACAACATATCCAAAGCTCATCGAAATCGGGACATAATCGAGAAACTGTTAGTTGTTACGACATCGCAGCGTACCGACAACACTCTCCTCCCCCCGGCTCGCCGCGCAGACCGTGCCACCGAGCGACTAGGCGAGCTCTGGTTGGTCCGTGTTTTTCGTTAATAACACCTACACAAAGCCGCGGACAACATTTTGCAAAAGGAAAATGTCGCTTCAAATGACCCAAGGAACCGCCCATTTCCGGGAGCAGAAGGAATTTTGAGACACCCTGTATATTACTCATATTGGTAGCATTACTTAATGCTTAGACATGTTGAAAAATTTCAGTATGTACGTAATTAATGTAAGCCAAGAAAAAACGACTTTCGAGAAGCATTGTCTACAATGTTTCAGTTATATGTGATGATCTGACAAAAAAAAGGTTCCAACAAAAGTTAATCAGCATTCAGTAATTTATAAACGTCAATATAAAAAATTTGGAAAAAATTTTTTTTTCTTCAAATATCAAGGCCACCTCTATTTTTTTAGACGTCACTATATGTTTTTTATTTCATAATCACATAGCTGACGTCAAGACGAATTCAACGACCTACAATACTATGATTTTAACTCGTGAAATAATGCTAAAATAATATTGGCCACGAAAACGGGGTCCCCAGACCACTGTGCGGCGGGCCTTTGAACAAAGTATTATTCGTTTCGTTCAGGATAGTTTCTACGGTATTCCTTAATGTACGACAGTTCTCTCATAATATGGCTCTAGATTGCAGATGCTGTAATAATAAAATAAATGGAACTTCTGAAACAGCAATAGTCGAACATCCAACGCGCGAAATGGTGAAATCTCATGCGTGGGAAAATGTAAAAGGTTCGTAAACCGTGGTCGCGTGGTAGGCACGCAATTTCAAAAATATTAAATAGACTAAACCCTTTTATAATACAACATTGTATGTAAATAGACGTTTGTATGGTACGCGTACACAAATGAGAATCGTGACATACATAATGCACTGCATTCACTAATATGTACGACAAACAACGATTACGATGACTTTCAGTAACGAAATCAATCTCAACAATTCGCATTTCATTACGTGTTCAACAAAACCTGACGACTCGGTATTCAATAAAATGCAATCATCCCAGTTTTTTGTCGGGAAAAATTCGTAAGACTCTGTTTATAAAACTTATGACAAGAGATCCAATCTCACGCAAAACCAGGGTTTGAAAACTGTTATATGTAATATCGGTTTCGATTCTTGAAGCCGTTACGAAGAACCGAAATTTCCAGCTAATATCGATTTCGAATACGGTCCTTATATCGGGTCTAAATAGTTGTTTTTACGGTTCTATAATGTCGGTTCTTACTTTTATCGAATCCATGTTCGCAACAAATTTTCGTGCATATTTTTTTTTATAATATTCATAAAAAAAAGTAGAAACACTTATATAGAATGTGAAAAAGTAATGCTTATCCGATCTAGGGGTGAATCTAAACCTCTGAATTGGTGGACATCCGTAAAACAAACTTCCTACAAAATTGTTTATACCAAAGAAAATTGTTACGAAAATTTTTTACATCAGCACCTTCTACGCATGGAGAAGAGAAAAAGTTTGAAAGGAACCAACCATGTGTCGCACACAAGTAATTGTCGAGGTATAAGATCATGAAGTTTTTGCAAAATTTAACTGTGTAGATTTACACGTACAGTGCATCACAGTAATATTCGGACACTTTTAAAAAGACGATAAGTTTTTAAAGATTGGATCAAACGACTTCAATTTTTTTTTTTCGGGACTTTAGAAGGATTAATTTACTAGTTAACGTGAAGAAATTTTTCTGACAAAATTGCATTTGTTCGGAATTGTGGATACAATGTTAAAAGGTTATTTTTTACAATTTGAATGCGAGAATCGATTCTATAATCGTAACAATCGATATTATAGAACCGAAAAAAGAACCGTTCAGAACGGATATAAGAACCGTAACAAAAACCTGATGTTAGCTGGAAATTTCGGTTCTTCGTAACAGTTATTTATAATTTCACTTCTTCATAACAATTTTAACCAGTTATTTTCGGAACCGTCTCGAGCCTAGCGTAAAACTAATAATGATACAAGTATCGGAATAGTACGACTTACCATAATTGAGATGCCTTCGTCCAGATTACGTATCGGGGAAAACTCGGCAGGATATACCGCATTCTCGCACTTCGGTGCGAAACACTACGCGACTTTAGATTCGAGGATTCCGGCGACTATGTCACGACACTCACGACGACAGCCAACACCAGACTGAAGTTCAGTCTGGTGTTGGCTGTCGTCGTGAGTGTCGTGACATAGTCGCCGGAATCCTCGAATCTATTTTGTTCGTCTGGTCGTCTGGAAGCGAAGCAGCGTGGCGGTTGGGCCTCTCCCCTCCAGTGATAGGATGTTAGTTTCCGCGCCTGCGCTACAACCACAGACGAGATATAGAAATAGACTTGACACCTATGGGACTTGGTGGCCATAGGAATCTGTAGTACCGTCACCTTAAAATGCTAGTGGTTTTAGCCATGGATATAGGAATATAGGGATGGAGCATGAGCTAGCATCAGAGGCAAGGGGGGTGTTCAGGATTGAGGAGGAGGCAGGGTAACATTTACGCCTAAATTTGATTGGTGGCATTTCTGCGCATACTCTGTACCGCCAAGTATGAAATATGTTTACAGATTGCTTACAGGCTTACATATATCTGACAAGTTGAAAATAGAAAAGTGATATTTAGTTAACCCTTTGTCCTATAATAACGTATGACACTCGCGATACGAATTATGTCCCAAATATTGTAACGAACGTTGTTAAATGATTAAAAGTGAAATAGAAAGTAGAAATCTTCTACACTTTTTGATTTTATGCAATTAGTAGTTACATATTTCATGTTTATGTACAATTTCAAATAATTAATAAATCTGTAGTCTGAAAAAAATTCTAGGAGGAGGGATTAAAGAAAACTAAAATTAGAGAATACAGAAAAGAAATTAAAACGTGTAACATGAATTAAAGAACATACTAATTTTAAATAATTTATATTTTAAAGTCATTATTTTTATAAAACGAAGAGGTGTTATATATTTAATAATTAATAAGGATAAAATAAATGTTATATATTTTTTCCAATAATACAATTAAAAATAGGGTACAATAAGTTTTTGCACATAATAGGCTTATATATATGTAATCTTTATTACAGCGTTTTGTTCGTTTTACAATATTTAACAAGAGACTACTATTTCCTTTGGAAAATTTACTATCAACAAGACATTCGGATTCTGGTTCTTTACAAGGACCAGAAATCTTACAGGATCAGCCAGCTGTAGATGAGATTAGACCTGCGGAGGTCATTCAGGAACCTCAGCTACAGGGTCCGGAGAAACAATCACTGGCTCCTGAATTACTGGAAGCTATAGGAAAGCGTTTGGATCCAGCAAGGACAATGGCATCTCCAATTCTCGATGATATTGCCATTAGATGGGCAGATATTCTGAGGCAGGGGCTTCCGGAAGAAGAGAAGAAAGAGTTAACGAGGAAGTATCCGATACCGGAGAATTGTGTAACAATGGAGCCCCCAAAACTAAATCCACAAATACAAGCTACCCTGTTGGATCCACTTATCTCAAGGGATAAAAAAATTGTAGAAAAACAACAGAAAGTATCTGTTTGTTTGGCAGCATTGGGCCCAATGCTAGGTGATGTACTGAAGGGTAACATACCAAATAAGCTGTCGCTAGTTACTACCCTAAGTGATGTGAGCAGATTGTTGGTAGATTTACAACGAGATGAGTCTCAAACTAGACGTTTGCTCATTGTAAGCAAATTAAATAACGCGATGAAGGATACATTGATATCGTCCAACCTGGATGAACGGCTTTTTGGCAAGGATGCTCCAAAATGCTCGATGTTCACAGGTTATCGCTGCATACATAATGACGTACTGCGCTTGCGCCCGGACACAGCCAATGAAAATTAGGCGTCAATTTTACCTCGTCCCCGTCCCTAAATTTGCCAACCCCGCAGCGACACGCTCCATCCCTATATTCCTATATCCATGGTTTTTGCGCCCTCTACGCTTCGAGCACCGACGAGATACTATTAAAGACTGCCAGCCCCTGTGCTATTCAGCGAGACCAGTAACCGGGCGCGACCGGGCGCGGGGATAACGTGGAACTTACAGTGATCTGATATACCACATTGCTAAAAGTTCCACCACCGACGAGATACAGATTTTTAAATTCAAAATCCTGCTTGTAAAAAATCCAAACCCTCAAAAAATCGAAAAAATGCAGATTTCACATGGCAGTATCGATATGTAGCGGCCATCGGCACGTACATTTAGCAACATTTGGCGTGCAAATGGTCAAGGGAGTTTATGGAACGCGTTGTCTCACAGCTGTTTTTGAGTAAACCGTTACTAGTTTTAGCAAGCGTTTTAGCGAGCTTTTGTGTTGGCACGTTTTGGCCATTAGACCTTTTTGCCTTCGGTCTCAACAGCTAGTGCGGGTACCATAAACCTTGAGTTTCCAAAGGGACAGCGAGGCTAAGCAGGTAAGCGACAGCTGATCGCGTCATGCACCGTGGGCCCGTAGGAAATCCCGCTACACCCTTAATTACCGGGATTCGCCCCCACGTTCTAGAAGTCGCACTAAGGGCACAAGGAATGGGGGGCGCAAAGAATACCTGAAAAATGTCCTGATTGGTGGAAAAGGCTAGTTCAGGCTTAACCAATCAGGACATTTAGGTATGAAGAAGATCCTTAGGTGTAGGACGAGCGGGGAGACTTCAGTCGAGTCCGAGTCAGGCTACGAGCAGGGTCTCAAGCGATTAAGACATTGTATACCAAAAGAATAAACGTTTAACCTTGCCCAGGAATAGAACACGTGACTGATTTATTTAATAACAGTAAACGAAAACACTTATTCCTTCATTGGTGACTTCGACGTTGCAAGTGTGAAAGTTTTTCTTTTGTTTGGTGCGAGCCGCGTAGTTAATTAGTTAGTGTTACATTCGCGATACATATAGACAATTAGCTAAAAATGGCTCAAGTACCAGGTTCGTCATCGGGAGACGTACCCGCGAACACCGGTTTGGCTATGATGGCCGAAGTCCATCGAGTGGCAGTTCGGGTACCACCTTTTTGGCCGGAGCAGCCGTCGATTTGGTTTAGCCAAGTCGAGGCTCAGTTTGTGTTGAATGGTGTTACAGCTGACGCGACGAAATTTTATTACGTTATGTCGCAGCTGGAGGCTAAGTACGCCTTGGAGGTCCAAGACATTTTTGTTAACCCGCCGGATAAGGACAAATATGAGACTCTGAAGGCTGAGTTAATTCGCCGATTGACAGCGACGCAGGGCAAGAGGATCCGTCAACTGTTGGAGCAAGAGGAAATCGGAGATCGATCCCCTTCGCAGTTCTTGCGGCACATGCGACGTCTAGCAGGAACCACCGTGTCCGACGAATTCTTACGGACCTTGTGGGCTGGAAGGTTGCCGAATATGACGCGTGCCATAGTGACAGCGCAGGCAGACCTTCCTCTTAATAAATTGGCGGAGATCGCGGATCAGATCCACGCCGAAGGAGCTGGTCAACCGCAGGTAGCAAGCGTCGCGACGGACCGTGCTACGGATTTGCTGCTACAGCGATTAGAGCAGTTAGAGGCTCGCATCGCTGAGATGTCGTTCTCGCGTCCTAAACAACGCGGCGGCGGATCAAGATCGCGAAACAGGTCGCGATCAAACAGCAGGAACCGGGAGCAAAGGTCGTCATCGCAGTCGGGCTCGAGAGTGTGCTGGTATCACCAGGTCTTCAGGGAGCGATCGACCAGGTGCCGTCCACCATGCAGCTACGAGTCGTCGGGAAATGGACCAGACCGACACTGAACACGGCGAGCAGTGACGGGCCGAGGACCAGCCGTCTTTTCGTTACTGATAAAGTGACGAAAATCGAGTATTTAGTCGATACCGGTTCTGACCTTTGCGTGTACCCTCGTACAGGCGTTAAAGGCAAACTGGAGAAGACATCGTACCAGATGTTTGCGGCCAATGGTTCTACGATAAGTACGTACGGAGTGCGTACCATTAATGTTAATCTGCGACTACGACGAGCGTTCCAGTGGAAGTTTGTGGTTGCTGACGTCGATAGACCCATCATTGGAGCTGATTTCCTGAGCCACTATGGTCTACTAGTGGATCTTCGGAACCGTCGCCTCCTGGACCAGACTACGTCGTTGTTTTCAACTGGCAGGGTCGCGGTAGATGAGGTCGGGTCAATCAAGACCATCGTGGGAGATTCGCCATATCATCAGCTTTTGGCGCAGTTTCCAGACGTCACGCGACCAACAGCGATTCAACGCAAGGTAAAACATGATGTAGTGCATCACATTACCACGACTTCCGGCGCTCCGATATACTGTAAAACGCGTAGGTTATCGGCGGAAATGTACCAGGTCGCGCGTACGGAGTTCGAGGAGCTGATGAGTCAAGGTCACATTCGTCCATCCAAGAGCCAGTGGGCTTCGGCCCTACACATGGTGCCTAAGAAGGATAACGGATGGCGACCATGCGGCGACTATCGAGCTCTCAACGCGCGCACGATCCCAGACCGGTACCCAATTCCTCATATAGAGGATTTTTCGCGTTTGCTGTCGGGAATGACGATTTTTTCGACAATAGATCTGGTGAGAGCATACCACCAGATTCCGGTACACGCGGACGATATTCCGAAAACAGCGATAACCACCCCGTTCGGATTGTTTGAATATACCGTAATGCCGTTCGGTCTGAGGAATGCTGCGCAAACGTTCCAACGCTTTATAGATTCCCTTTTAAGAGGTTTAGATTTTTGTTATGTGTATTTAGATGATATTTTAGTAGCGTCAAAGAATGAAACACAGCATATGGAACATTTAAAGCAACTTTTCTCACGACTCGATGACTATGGCATCGTAATCAATCCGAGCAAGTGTGTTTTCGCCGCGACAGAGGTAAAGTTTCTCGGGTATATCGTGAATAAAGAAGGCACTAGGCCGTTAGCGAATAAAGTCCAGGCGATAGTAGATTTTCCGAAACCCGAAGTTGTTAAGCAACTCCGAAGATTTCTCGGAATGATTAATTTTTATCGGAGATTTATTCCTAACGCAGCAGAAGTCCAGTCCCCGCTCAATCAGTTGCTTTGCGGTCGCAAAGTAAAGGGAAACACTCCGATTGAGTGGTCCGCGGACGCGGAAAAAGCCTTTCAGGCATCGAAGGAAGCTTTGGCAAACGCGGCATTGTTAGCGCATCCGTCGAATCACGCGCATCTCGCGATTATGGTAGACGCGTCAGATTTTGCGTTAGGCGCAACGTTGCAGCAGCGAGAAGAAGGTTCATGGAAGCCTTTAGCTTTCCATACAAAAGCCTTGTCTCCTGCGCAACGAAACTATAGCGCGTACGATCGCGAGTTATTAGCTGTTTATGCTGCGGTAAAGCAATTTCGTCATGCTGTAGAGGGCCGAACGTTCACGATATACACCGATCACAAACCTCTAGTGTTTGCGTTCAAACAAAAGTCGGACAAGTGTACACCTCGGCAGTTCAGATATCTGAACTACATAGGTCAGTTCACAACCGACCTAAGGCATATTAGCGGAAAAGATAATGAGGTGGCAGATGCTTTGTCTAGGATCGAGTCTGTGACTGCATCGTTAAATTACGACGATTTAGCGCAGTCACAAGAAGCAGATCAAGAGTTAAAGGAACTCCTGAATGCGTCTGGCACCTCATTGCAGTTGAAACGCGTTAAGTTAATAGATAGCGACGTTTATATTTATAGTGACATTTCGACGGGAAATGCTAGACCATTCGTCACAAAGCCTTTTCGTCATCAGGCATTTTTGTCCGCACACGCGCTTTCGCATCCCGGAATTAAAGCCACGGTGCGATTAGTTAAAGAGCGTTTCGTGTGGCCGTCGATCGAAAAGGATTGTCGCGAATGGTCCCGTAGTTGTTTAGAATGTCAGCGTGCTAAAATAAGTAGGCACGTAACAAGTCCTGTCGGGACATTCGCATTGCCGTCCGCTAGGTTCGATCACGTGCACATCGACCTAGTGGGGCCGTTGCCGATGTCCCGCGGGAACAAGTATTGTTTAACGTGCGTGGATCGTTTTACGCGGTGGCCAGAAGTTTTCCCGATAGAAAACATAGAGGCCGAGACAGTCGCGAGGGCGTTCGTGGCTGGATGGGTTGCGCGTTTCGGTACGCCTTTAAGGGTTACTACCGACCAAGGGAGGCAGTTTGAGTCTCATTTGTTTAAACAGCTCAATATACTACTTGGGTCAACACATTTACGTACGACAGCGTATCATCCAGCAGCAAACGGCTTAGTAGAACGATTCCATAGGCAGTTGAAAGCAGCGATTAAGTGCCACGGCGATGAGCGTTGGTCTGATGTTCTTCCGATAATTTTATTAGGCATTAGAGCAGCGTATCGCAAGGATTTGGAGGCATCGGTCGCGGAATTAGTGTACGGCGAGAGCTTAAGCCTGCCAGCTGAATTTTTCAGTAGCATAGCGAGAAATAATACGGAACCGGTAGAATTAGTTAGACAACTCCGCGAGCATTTTCGTGATGTAAGACCGGTTGCGGGATCGCGTCATGGACAGAAGAAGATTTTTGTTTTTAAAGATCTGTCCACGGCATCACACGTGTTCGTGAGAGTCGACTCGGTAAAGTCGCCGTTAGAGAATCCGTATGAGGGACCGTTCCCTGTTGTTTCTCGTTCAGAAAAGACGTACGTCGTTCGGGTTAGAAGTAGAGACGTAACGATTTCTATTGATAGGCTAAAACCGGCGTATATGTTAGAATTTGACGAAGGGTCAAGACAGACCCAAGAGCAGACGTCATTGCCTACCGATCAAATTATTGCAGGGGACAATAGACCTACTTCCGCGCAAGAGTCGACTACGACGCGTTCAGGTAGGCGCGTTAGGTTCCCATCGCGTTTACAGGTTGGTCGGTAGTCGATTGTAGTGTAAATAGTTAAGCAATGTATATATCGAAATAATTCGTAGCGTAGTGTATATAGCTAAGCGGTTAGTTAAGTTAGTGATAAGTTAATTAGTAAGTATAGTTGCTAGTTAGTTTAGGTAATCGCAATAAGACGTTTCCACTGGCAAGGGGGTGATGTAGCGGCCATCGGCACGTACATTTAGCAACATTTGGCGTGCAAATGGTCAAGAGAGTTTATGGAACGCGTTGTCTCACAGCTGTTTTTGAGTAAACCGTTACTAGTTTTAGCAAGCGTTTTAGCGAGCTTTTGTGTTGGCACGTTTTGGCCATTAGACCTTTTTGCCTTCGGTCTCAACAGCTAGTGCGGGTACCATAAACCTTGAGTTTCCAAAGGGACAGCGAGGCTAAGCAGGTAAGCGACAGCTGATCGCGTCATGCACCGTGGGCCCGTAGGAAATCCCGCTACACCCTTAATTACCGGGATTCGCCCCCACGTTCTAGAAGTCGCACTAAGGGCACAAGGAATGGGGGGCGCAAAGAATACCTGAAAAATGTCCTGATTGGTGGAAAAGGCTAGTTCAGGCTTAACCAATCAGGACATTTAGGTATGAAGAAGATCCTTAGGTGTAGGACGAGCGGGGAGACTTCAGTCGAGTCCGAGTCAGGCTACGAGCAGGGTCTCAAGCGATTAAGACATTGTATACCAAAAGAATAAACGTTTAACCTTGCCCAGGAATAGAACACGTGACTGATTTATTTAATAACAGTAAACGAAAACACTTATTCCTTCAGATATATTATTATGAGTGTCGATCATGAATTTTTTCAGATTTTTAAGAGAAGTGCGCCGTTGTTAAAAAAAATAGAAACTGATTTTTTCGAAGTTTTTTCCGCGAAAAGCTAAGTTAACCTTCAAATTGTTATATTTTATTTATTCTTAAGCCTATTAGACACTGAACCTTGAACACCATAAACCTTGAACATTTCACAGAAATTATTAGAAAATGCAGTTAACTTGATTATCAACCTGCGTGTATGTACTAGGTTTCGCGCCCCGTCATATACTGCTTTTTTTTTATTAATTTTTTTTTTTTATTCCTATGTAATAATTAGACTGCGGATCTTTATGCAAAATAAAAATTGTCTTCGTCGATTACAAGACGCACGAACCACATAAAAATTTTAATAAACCGAAAATAGCATATGCAGGTTCTTAAATCGTCTTAATGTTTGTACCGTTTTAAATTACATCCACCCTTTTTTCTTATAAATGCATAACAAATATGGGTTATTTATGTGTTATTTAAAAAATTACGAACATTCATACAAGATTAAGTATTATATTTTACAAAGTTAGTGACTATAATCAATTAACCATACAGATTGGCGAACCTCGAGGAACCATAAAGGTGCGTTTATACCAAGGTTTCCCGCGGGCCGCTTCCCGCGGGAAAATGCCATAAATTTGGAGCGGGTTGACGGGCCCGCTGTGGCCCGCTGTGCGTGGCAAAAAAAAGGTCTCCACGGCTTCACGGTTCGTTTAGGTAAACTACCGATAGCTTCCCTTTAAGACATCATTGGAAAAGGAAATGTTCCTGCCACTTGGTGTGAATTCTTAAATAATAATTTAAAATAATTATTAGAAAATATATTAGACACATCTTTGTTCTGCAAACTTTTCCCCACCGGTTCAAGTGTGTGAAGAAATTTATAAATTCTTCCTCTTTGAAATTCCATTTTTTCCCCATAATTTGTAACAACTTGTTGGCATCTTTCAGGTGACCTGTAAATTCCCGTATCTCAATGACTCCTAGGCAACATGTGTTTTCGATGTACAAGCAAAATCACTTGCTTATTTAAAATGCGACAGAACTTTTCTTCCAACCTAATTCACCTGAAAGATGCCAACAAGTTGTTAATAATTATGGGGAAAAAAATGGAATTTCAAAGAGGAAGAATTTATAAATTTCTTCACACACTTGAACCGGTGGGGAAAAGTTTGCAGAACAAAGATGTGTCTAATATATTTTCTAATAATTATTTTAAATTATTATTTAAGAATTCACACCAAGTGGCAGGAACATTTCCTTTTCCAATGATGTCTTAAAGGGAAGCTATCGGTAGTTTACCTAAACGAACCGTGAAGCCGTGGAGACCTTTTTTTTGCCACGCACAGCGGGCCACAGCGGGCCCGTCAACCCGCTCCAAATTTATGGCATTTTCCCGCGGGAAGCGGCCCGCGGGAAACCTTGGTATAAACGCACCTTAAACGGCCATAAATGGCCATAAACGACCCCGGCACAGCACCCCGGGTCCCAGTAATCGGAGGATTAAATTATAATAATTTTAGAACGTAAAATACTAAATTTCAGTTAGTTCGTATTCCATATTTCGATATACACTACCCGTATTCAAATGTTCAAGAAAATACATTAATATTACAAGTAAAAGAGTGAACAGAAAATAATATTTTTTAATATATTATTTAAACAAATAGTAACATTTTAAATTTGTCTTCAAAAGTTTATTCCCCATAAAAATACACACAACTTTGCCATTTATATACTATTCATCTATCTTTAATAGTTTCCAAGATATTCGTGGAAATTGTTTTCTACCCTCACTTTTGAGGGCTGTTTTCACCTGGATTCTTCCCTTGTGAAAACTAGTAGAATCGTATATTCTAAACAACTTGTAACATAAGCCTCTTTAACCTCAAGATGCACTGGGTGGTCATCAACGCGTCTCGTGCGACGCGACTCGCCACGGAGTTGCGTGTCACGCGACACTTTAAAGTACTTTAAACTATCATAATTTCCAAACGGGTTTACGAGGGGACGAGATCTTTCAGGATCTTTTAGAGGAGATGTTGCTGAAAATGTTCCACTTTGTTAGATCACTCGAATCGATAAGCTTTTTAACTTATCTCTTGTCAAAGGTGAAAAACTTTGACGATTTTCGTTAATTCACTAAATATTTTTTTTATAATAAATTGTGAACAATAATTTTTAGTTCCTGGCGCGTTCTCAACATAGATATACATTATTCATAAAAAAAAATTGGGCACATAATGTTCAGTAGGTTCTCCAGGACATCGTTATGAAGAAAAGGAATGTTTTCAGTGAAAAATTGTATCTGAAAAAGTTTGATCTTTGAACGCTTATTGCAACGAGAGTTTTTAATCATTTTAATTAATATTATCGTTTTCGAATGTAATGGACATTTAAGAAACATTATACATTCGTTAAAAATCGATATGATGACTTTGATTTTTTAGCCCATGAACAGCTAGCGCGTCGATCTGGCCCACTGCGGCGGCGCAGCACACGCCGCGCCGCGCCGGCAGCCTTTATGGGTAGGAAGCAAGAACCCGACGCCGACACTCGAGGTCCTGAGGCTGAGGCTTCTCGAGACGAGATATGGGTTGACGATTGATGACATATACAATACATAACTAAACAGTGATTTTTTTAACACAAGCAGTAAAATACCATCGACCTTTTTTTGATGAACAAAAAATATTATATGAGTATTTGTTATAATTTTGCTATTCTATCGTAACTATGAGTACCTAAATATTAATACAATGTTGTTAATAATTTTATAATATTAAGTCTTCATTTCATGAAATTTCTTTTTTAAGTAGAATAATATGAAAAAAGCGTTACTGCGACATATTGTAATTAATTTTATCTAAGCAACTGCCTAAATTTTCCTAATGGCAACCGTCCCTAGATTTTGAGCACGTTTTATTTGCAATAAGAAATAAAAAGTAATAAATAAAATATGAGGATTTATTCGTGAATGTAATTTTATTCGGTAAACAATTATTCAGTAGTATTCATTATTCGAAATAATTTCGGGACACATACACACATTTACTGTCACGATTCTTGGCTTCACTGTCTAGACTGCACCAACACATTTATTCATACACACACACATCGCTGGTGCGTATCGAGTGTCGAGTCGAGTCGAGTCGATGTCGATGACGCGATGTCATTCGCTCGCTGGCCTATTCGAATAAATTTTTATTCGCTGGTCTTTTTGAATAAATTTTTATTCACTGGGTTATTCGAATAAAAATTTATTCGAATAAAAGTTTATTCGTTACTTCGAATAAAGTCACTTTATTCGCAACTTTCATTCGAACTTTTCTTCGAATAAAATTATTTTCGCAATTTTTATTTGCTGGGTTATTCGAATGAAATATCATTGCTGCCGGCTGCGCTTATTCTCGGCCTTTATTCCCTGAGCGTCATTTAGAATAACGAATAACGAATGAAAGTCCGAGGATTTATTCGTGAATAACGAATAACGAATAAAGCGTTATTCGCAGGCTACGAATCATTTCTCGGCGAATGAAATCGGTATTCGTTATTCGTGAATAAATCCTGAGACTTTATTCGTTATTCTTTCTTCTTCATTCGAAATAAAATTTGCCCAACGCTGGTTGGGGATAATTATCGATAATATGCTTTATTGACATTTGAGATTTTTTCCGATTTTTCGTTTCAAAATCTTATTTGCGAAAAATTGTAAACACGTAAAAAATCGAGAAATGCAGTTTTTTTTATAGAAATTGAAAAGAGCATTGATTATATTTTTAAACTATCAACATATCATTAGAACTTTTTTTAATCGGAGAAAAATAACTATTGTGAAATAAATTTTTACAACAGAGTCAATATATTAATGTACAAAGTTCAATTATACCAAAAATGAAATGATGCAAAAGTTAAAAAGTCTAAAAAGAACTACGATTTAGAATTTAGAAGAATCCACAGTCTTATTCGATCCCTGCATTCGTCTTTGAGCGATACATACTATACATTGTAACGCGCGTTTCAGTCTTTGACTGCTCGGTCCTTTCTAAAGCATTCGAACGCGGCTCGGAAGAGTATTCGAAGTCGAATAAAGGCCGATTCATACTGGGGTTCCGCGGACAAGCTGTCCGCGGACATTTCCCATAAATTTCGTTCGAGTTGACAGTCCCGCTGTGCCCCTGCTAAGCGCGGCAGAAAAAAAAGGTCAGCAAGTGGCAGGAACGGTTCGTATTTCCTCGGTAGTTTACCTAAAGGAGTGTGGAGCCCATAGAGACCTTTTTTTTTTGCCACGCTTAGCAAGGGCACGGCGGATTTGTCCACCCGCTCGAAGATGGGAAAATAGCAGCGGACAAACTGTCCGCTTACGAACTGTCCGCCGCGGACACTTCACTAGCGACAGAACTTTTCTTCCAACCCCACATATGTGGTATCATAAATTATTTCGGATACACCGGAAAATAATGAAATGTTCATTTTAGGGAACCAATAGTGTAATTTCGGCCACAACGATACTTTGCAACTGTACGCACCATGTAATAATTTCATACGTCACACAGTGGACGAAATTTGGAGCGATGATTTTTTGTCCAAATCAAAGCTGAAACTTTGCAGAATATGGGAAAAGTAGGGAGATTTTAACTTCTGCTGATACCTTATTCTTTCATTTTTATCATCGGAAGTTAATAAATTTGTTGATACGAAGTAAGTTGAAAAGATTGAATACTTACCTTACTTCCTGTGCAAATGAAAACATAATTATGGAAAATAGATATCTAATTCAAATTACATTACAGTCACACACAGCCTATTTACCTACAAGGGAGTGCCAGCGACAATCGCAGCGATACGTCAATTTATCGTTTGTCAAATGATATACGACAACTAAGCGTTCAAATACTTCGTTATATTGATTTTTATCCTTATTTTTGCCATATTCTGCAAAGTTTCAGCTTTGATTTGGACAAAAAATCATCGCTCCAAATTTCGTCCACTGTGTGACGTATGAAATTATTACATGGTGCGTACAGTTGCAAAGTATCGTTGTGGCCGAAATTACACTATTGGTTCCCTAAAATGAACATTTCATTATTTTCCGGTGTATCCGAAATAATTTATGATACCACATATATGGGGTTGGAAGAAAAGTTCTGTCGCTAGTGAAGTGTCCGCGGCGGACAGTTCGTAAGCGGACAGTTTGTCCGCTGCTATTTTCCCATCTTCGAGCGGGTGGACAAATCCGCCGTGCCCTTGCTAAGCGTGGCAAAAAAAAAAGGTCTCTATGGGCTCCACACTCCTTTAGGTAAACTACCGAGGAAATACGAACCGTTCCTGCCACTTGCTGACCTTTTTTTTCTGCCGCGCTTAGCAGGGGCACAGCGGGACTGTCAACTCGAACGAAATTTATGGGAAATGTCCGCGGACAGCTTGTCCGCGGAACCCCAGTATGAATCGGCCTTTAAGGACTGCGCATACACCGTTTTGCTAGTGCATACCGAGTTTTTGGAGCTGGAACGTCAATTAAGAGGGTTCGAGATGCTCGACGAAGAAAGGCACAGCGTGACGTCTGCTACCCAAACTCTAGGGGTTCCCAAAATCCGAGATGCCTTTGCTAGAGCCGGACAAGTGCTTAGCAAGTATGCCTAAAGACTATTTTTCTGTCAGGCAAATGGCGTTGTTTATTTAAAATAGCTATAGACTAGAAATTTTTAGAGTTCTTCGTGGTATTTTAAGGTGGGAAATACGTTGTTAAGGAATTTATAAATATTATAAGAAAGAATAACGAAAAAAAAAAAAGAATATACATCTGACAATCTGTACGGCGAAACAATTCGTCAAACAACTCAACTAAACACGGCGGAGGTTCTGAACGTTCTGGTTCTTTGCCGTCCTGAAGAACGTTGACGGAGTACGCCCAGAAAATATACCACCAATGAAATGTTCCTTGGAACGGCGAGAAACAAACCGATGCAAAGAACATTGCTTCCTTCGCAGGCAAAACGGCAATTCTGGCGGCGAAAAAAAGATTTATTACCACCTGCAGATCGACGCGACGGCTACGTGCAATCGATGGTCGGAAAAAGTCTCCGCATACCCTTCAAAGTAAACCTAAACGACGATGAGTTTCTTCAACAACTTAGAAGAATCATTTTACTAAATGGCGTGTTTACAATTTTTTTTTAAATTCCTATCTGTCAAGAATTCTAGAGAAAATTATGAACATTGCTGTTTACAAATTCTTTATGTAAACCTATAAGGAAAATTTTAAATGTATGTTTAGTAAATTTGTGCCACCTACTATCTGGCAGAGTACAATATTCGAACATTTAAAAAAAAAGACGATGCACAGTGGGGTATTTATTAGCCCGAAAAGTTATGCTTATTTCTTCATATTGTGTTAATCTGTACACTTTGGAGAATACTTTCGTGATTGAAAATTGTTCCTTCATGACAAAATAATGAAATTGCAATAGACGTTTCCTATCTCCATGATGTTGTAGAAGAAAGATAACGATAGTTTACGTAAGGAGCTGTGGAGCTCCCTCCTGCAACCTTTTTTTTTATGCCATGCACAGCAGGGACTCTCGACCTTCTCTCGAAAAGCCAGGTCGAAATTCGAGCTGAAACTCCGGATCCTACCAAAACCAAGTATGGTAAAGGGAACTTGCCCGAAAGCTCGGTATGAGCGTAAGATACAAAAGCCCAATACTATATTAGAAGTCTGACAGGCAAAAACTCGGTATGCGCATTGCTTAAACCGTCGAATGAAAAAATGAAAAGGAAACGTTTATTCAACGCTAAAAATAAATTTTCATTGAATAAAACATTATTCTTCATGCGTTGAATAGAGAATAGAGATAACCAAAATTATTTTTATTTGACGCGTGACAAATAATTTTTTTATCTTTTATTCGATATCTGAAATTTTTAATTCAATGAAAACTTGTCTATCTCTGCTCCTACAATTATATTATATTTATCAGCGATTCGAATTTCTAGACATTCCTACACTTTTCCTCTTCGTGAGGCGACGGTTGTACATATACATATGTTTTCTTCGCGAAGAGGCTAAGCGGAACGAAATGCGAGGAAATGCGTTGGGCACGTCCACTTGGGACTCCCCCTATTTTTCCAAATATGTTTTCCACGTCGCACAGTGTGTCGTCCAATGGAAAAAAGTCCGAAAATCAAAGTGTAAGATCTGCAAATTTATGCATCTTAAAATGTTCGTAACAAAACGTAGTTTCTAAAACTACCTTCAATTGTAATTGAATAAATCAATTTGTTATTAAAATTGAGGCTCAAATTTTACTGTCAAATTCAGTGCATTTTTTTAAACATGCGTTCCCCGCAAGCTATTTGGTTTTTTAAGTTGATTTTTACATTGTGTGTTTAGTATTATCAGACCGTCCTTCTGTCAAAAATTTCTTGTGAAATAATCGAAATTTGTCCTAATTTTTTATGTTTAACATTTATCAACTTTGTTATCACACCGAGACCGCCAAACGTTCCGTCTCGAGGGGAAGTGTCGTCACAGGAGAACGTCATACGGTACATCGCGAGACGGGATCCTTTGATCGATACTTCTGGCGATCGTCTTTCGATTCTGGCGATCGTCATTCCACAATTCAGGGCGTCCTTCGGCCGAACATCGCGCCGTGCGTCCTTCAGTTATTCGACATACGCGATAGACAACGCATCGCGTAACGAGGCTCCACCGATGTAATGTACAGGGTGGTCCACCTAAATGTGTACACCTAAATGTAGCCACCTAAATATCTCCTTTATTTGTGATGACATAAAAAGTGCTTTTAATGCAATATAAATGGTATCACAAGGTGAATTTTTTGCAAATATTTTTTTTTTCTCAAGATTATCTTTTCCGGAGTGTTCACTTTCATTTTCAAAGATTAAGGTCATTTGAAGGTCACGTTATTATACATATCTAATTGTATTTTTTGCTCAGCTACACGGTGCAATAAAAAACAAATGCAGTTATGTGTCAAAAAAACACCGATGACCATGATAACTCCGAAAAAAATTACCTAGGTGGAAAAAATATTCGTGCCAAATATTTGGTCCATTGACACCATGCACATTACGTAACAAATAATTTTTGCATCACAATAACCTGAAGAGATATTTAGGTGTTCTTATTTAAACGGACCACCCTGTATATAATCTGTATTAATAAACTCTCATTCTGTTTACCGTTATTAACTACGTGTATCCATTCGCCAACCATTTACAATAAACTTTAATTCGAGTTTTAAAGAAAGTACCAGAGAGTACCCCCGTGAATTTTTTTACAATAACTGGTAGCATATTAAACTTTAATTTCGCGTTGGTTTTAATTCGCACATATTTGCACAAAATGGAGAAAATAATAAAAATCCATATCAAGAAGCTTGCGATCGGCGGCTTTCTGCGTAGTCTTTCGAAGAAATTTGTTGCAATTATTTTTAAACGCTTTTTTTAACACTTTTAACATTTTTTTATCATTTAACATTTTTTTAAGCTATTTTTAAACATTTGATAAGTACTTATGTGTTCAATTTTATTCTTATAAATTATACAGGGTGTCCCAAAACTCCTGCAGAACCCAGAAATGACCTCAGGAACCTTCCATTTCCGGGTTCTGCAGGAGTTTTGGGACACCCTGTATATTTAGTTTTAAAATTGTTTAAATACTATATTTACAATCTTTCAATTGAGTATTAAAGAAAGTACCAAAAGGTTTCTTTGAAATTTTGTATCGTATTAATTTAGACCACATTAGATTTGACATGGCGGTCGACCTTAAGTGCATAAATATACACAAATGTTAAAAATCGTAATTTATTTTGATGTTGAGACACGCGCGTTCGCCGACCACGAGTTCCCACTTGAGTCCTCACGAAACGATAAGACACTATGTTTATTCATTATGTTATACATATTAAATATACAGTTCCTTATTTTCAATTATCTATAATACTATATCCGTCGTGGTCAGACGTATCAGATGTGAAACAGAAGCTGAACATAATCAATTGCACACGCGTTCAAGTTATTAATAATCTGTAAATTCATTTCCTACAGTATTTATATTTACTCTACATATTAAGGGTGCGCAGGAGCCAGACAGAATTTAGAATTGAATTCAGCGACAGATGCGGATAAACTAAGACGCTCCTGGACAAGGATAGAGAGATCCTAGTCTCTCCTACAGAGCTGTGACAGAGAGGGAGTCTGTCACTCGCAGGAAAGACAAAGACAGAAAGATAACCAAGCGGCTTATTTTTCGTTGAATTTCCTGAACTTTACAACAATTTTCTGAAGCGAAGAAGCAATATTTTCTCACGATTTTTATGTAGAAATATTCGTTGTTATATTCTAAATCTCAACACAGAGCCCTTTTTTGGAAAAAGTGTACAAAAAAAAATTTCTTCTATAAAAACGTACACTTTTTTTTTTTTATAAAATTTCAAGAGCCCAATTGCAAAAAAGGGCTCTGTGTTGAGATTTAGAATAGAACAAACAATATTTCTACACAAAAATCGTGAGAAAATATTGCTTCTTCGCTTCAGAAAATTGTTGAAAAGTTCAGGAAGTTCATCGAAAAATCAAGCCTCACGGTTACTCTGTCTTTGTCTCTCCCTCTCTGTCTCAGCTCTGTTGGAGAGACAAGGATGTCGCACAAAGTTATGAAATACATAGAATGACAACCTCTACGCCGATAGAGTCACCAGATTGGCTCCTGCGCACCCTTAAAATTATAATATTCTGTAGTAGTATTTTTGTTATTGGGAATTCTTAAGGACTCCTAAGTTTTAATTCCTCCTTGTGAAGATTTACGTAAACAATGTATGTATATAATACAGTAAATGTTCGATAGACGCGAAAAGTTCTATACGATAGATGCCAAAAAAATATCCCCTCCAACTTAGTAATCTGATCTCGGCTCGGTATATCGGTGTGAACCACTACTAACGCGACACGGAGAGTCGCAGTCGTCGGCACGGTTCAAACGCCCGTGCGTCATCACAATGTAACACCAATATTTAATCTTCTTTATTTTTCATTATTTTTTTATGGAACTTTCAGCAACATATTCCTGGAATTTTTCTAATGCAAAATGATACCAAACGCGATATAATTTCAATGGTTTAATCGACGATGAAAATCCATTACTTTTTGGTAAGAAATAAAATTAAGTAAATCTTAAATAAATCTTAAGTAGTTACTTAAACCGGTTAAAAAACTACAAAAATTGTGTCTTTTCCTGGCGGATGCAAACGCTCCAATTCGATGGTTTTCCTTCGATGGAATTTAGACTGTAATGGTTTAAATGACGATGGACGTTTCGGGCGCAAGGAAGGATACCGCGTATAGAAAAGAAAGAGACGCGGACAGTTGCCGTCGCCACGCCGCGCCGGCACAGTTCACAGGCCCGCGCGTGATCTCGCTTTACACGCGCTGTCCTTCTCTACGTTCGGCTCGGCCTTTGAAGTTAAAAAAAATAGCTCCCCTCTATACGATAGATGCGAAGAAATCCCCCCGAGGCTTTCGCGTCTATCGAACATTTACTGTATAGTACTTTTTTTTATTTTTCGTTAAAATTGTAAACCACTTTTTATTCAATAAAAAAGCATAAAAAACAAGGTCATCGCAATAAAAAAAAAAATTTCTTTAAGTAATCAAAAAAAATTTTTTTATTTACCAATCGATTCGTCTTCGCATTTTATTTCAAAAAGTATTAAGGTACTTTACTCGAAAATTACATAATTTAAGAGTTACGACTTTTTTCCCCGGTTTGATCACCGATCCACTCGTCAAGTAAGGTATGTCAAATAAAAGTTATTCCATTTTTCTGGATATATTTGTTTCCACAGATCGCAATTATGTATAAAGAAAGTGTAAGGAAATAATGTTCATTTATGAAATATTTTTTAATTAGAAATTCAGGTATCTGTAGGTATCTCAGGTATCTTAGTTTAAAACATCGTCTGAAATATGGCGGAGAATGTAACATTTGATGATAATCAATATGGTTTCGTGATGATTCGCCTTCTCACCAACGCGTCGCGAAGAGAATCTCCTCAGTGGTCTACTACATCGACGAAATGGCGTCGGTGGCCTTCTGTTTCTCACTTCAGTCAGAATCTATCCTAGAGGGCGTAAGAGAACACCGAAATATTTGCGTCTCACCAACTCCCGTAAGGCTGGCAGTCTTTAATAGTATCTCGTCGGTGGCTAGGGTAACCTGGCACCAGTGTCGCCAGTTGAGTCCAAATCTGGACTCATTTACTCCCCTACTTTTCCCCTTCCACTATCCCATTCCAGCACCACGTCCCACTCAATCCCCGTCGCGCACGCGCAACGTGTCACATATTACGACTCTGGCCATCAGAGAGGGCTATCGTCGAAATCTCTCCAACATGGAGAGAATCCGTATTTATATTTTCGTAAGGATAGGAATATATATGAAAGTTAAACAATAAATAAATAATGCACAATTGAGCCGAAAGAAATAAAATTGATTTATTGGCTCATTTGGGGAAAAGCCTTGCGGCATAAAAACCCCAGAAATTACAATGTATTTGTTACAAGTTACATAAACAAGAAAGGTGTGAACATTACTACAATCGCAGTATGACATTGAGAATTGTTTTAGTGTGTGCAAAGCACGACCTGACGGAATGAATCCGTATGTTTGTGTGTGCAAAGCACGACCTGACGGAATGAATCCGTATGTTTGTGTGTGCAAAGCACGACCTGACGGAATGAATCCGTATGTTTGTGTGTGCAAAGCACGACCTGACGGAATGAATCCGTATGTTTGTGTATGTGTTTGTGTGCAAAGCACGACTTGGCGGAATGATTCCGCGGATCCCTCATGTATGTTGTTTTGTGCTAGGCACGACCTGGTGGAGATTGACTCCGAGGGATCCCTTATATTTGTATATGTGTATGTACGTATGTGTATGTATGTCTATGAATATGTAGCACAATTTACTGTCACTCGCATTAAACACTATCGATTACTGCGTTCTTAACTTCATACAAAGGGTCCCGTTAGACCATCTCGGACGACTGTGTTAAAGCGATTCGCACGGAGGACCGGTTTCAACTAACTTTTCGACCTACCCGAACGGCCCGTTCAATCCGAACAACAGTCCCATAAAAAACCTTCCCCTTACTCGTTGAAGTGTTCGAGGAAAATTCGGCGCTGAGCAATCGGCGATCGATTTATGACGCCTACGCTAGGCCTACACGTGTTTGTCTCGGGACCGACCCGTACTAGAGTTCCAAACAAAGAAGCCCTGTTCTGACCGTTTTTCGAGTTTTACTTTATTGCCGACGTTTCCGCTTAGACCACTTAACACGAAGGACAACGTCTTTGTCACGGCAAAGTTTATGTACGCGGCCGAACATGCTCCCCCCGTTGCGAGTAAATGAGCAATAAATCTAAATTATAAAACTACGCTATAAAGTCCGCACAAACATAGTGTTCACATCGACTAACACAAAAATTGTTCAATGTTTCTATTACATGTGTTCAGTCAGAGGACACAATTGTGTTATATTTCGCTTGATGACGCCGTTGGTGGTTTTAAGTGTGGCAACTCGAACTTCGCCATTATCGCCAGGGTGAACTTCCATAACTCTGCCCAGCCTCCATCGCATGCAGGGTAGATTCTTGTCCATCAAAATTACAATGGAATCGACTTTGATCTCGCCACGTGTTTCGAGCCATTTCTGTCGCCTTTGAAGTTCATTGAGGTACTCTTGGTACCATTTTTTCCAGAAATCTTGTCGGGCCTTTGAAATGACCTTCCAAGAAGTTAATCGGTTCTCTGGAACGGAAAGATAATTATCTTCCGGTAGCATCGTAAGCGGTCGGCCTACCAATACATGCGCTGGTGTTAATGCAATAGGGTCATTTGGATCCGTCGAAATAGGACATAACGGCCTAGAATTTAAGATCGCTTCGATCTCTACCGCAAGCGTATTTATCTCTTCGAAAGTGAAGAGACGTTCGCCAGCAACCCGTTTAAAATGATGCTTAAAGGATTTCACCGCGGCTTCCCATATGCCTCCGAAATGCGGTGTCAATGGTGGATTAAAATGCCACGTTATTGACTTGCTTACTGCAAATTCATGTACAGTCTCCTTAAATTGATCAGAATCAAATAACTTATATAACTCACGTAACCGACTATTCGCGCCGACAAAATTAGTGCCATTGTCAGAGTATACATGAGCAGGTATAGCTCGACGCCCAATGAAACGTCTGAAGGCGCCGAGAAAACCCTCGGTCGTGAGATCGCTCACGATTTCAATGTGCACTGCCTTGACCGACATACAAATAAAAATGCAGCCGTACGCCTTTACACTGTTCCTGTTCCGATGCTTCTTTTCTTTAATATATATTGGCCCGAAGAAATCTACACCGGTGTGAGTAAACACGGCTGCTTTTTCGACACGCGATTTGGGTAAATTTCCCATTTTCCCTTGCAGCGGAGACGGTCGGAAACGGATGCAGCGAACACATCGTCGTACAATTTTTCTCACTTGATTCTTTCCATCAAGGAGCCAGAAACGGTGACGAATTGTGTATAATGTGGTTTGGATTCCGGCATGATATGTGCGTTCATGTACTTCGCGAATAATCAAATCAGTTACGTGATGATAGGACGGTAAAAGAATCGGATGCTTTTGCGAATACGGAATTCTGGCGTTCTGTAACCGACCGCCGACTCGCAGAAGTCCGTGTTCGTCCAGAAACGGACTCAACGATGCGAGTCGGCTACCTTTTACAGCCCCCGATGTCGAAATACGATGAATTTCCTCAGAGAATTGTTCTCTTTGGATGGTTTTAATGATGACGCGTTCCGCATTGGCTATTTCCTCTAGACACAATTCGCCCTTATGCGTGTTAGATCGAAGCATGCGTAGACAACGAGCGATTACACGCATAAGTTTTCTATACGACGAAAAATCTTGTAAAAATTCACATTTATTTGGGTGTAATGCCAAACATATGTTCTTCTTTAAACCCGGCAGCTCCTTGACAGGAACATTCAAAATTGCTGGCCAATTAGACTCGTGTTGGCGTAACCAATGGGGCCCCTCGAACCACGAATCGTTCTCCCGAAAAGCCGTAGGAAGTTGCCCGCGAGACAATGCATCGGCCGGATTATCTATAGTTTTAATGTGCCGCCATTCAGCCTCTTTAATGGCTTGAATTTCTGCAACGCGATTCGACTCAAACACTTTCAACACGGTTGGAGATTTTTTCAGCCACTGCAACACGATAGTCGAATCTGTCCAAAAAATAACGCGATTCACTGTGAAATTAAACGCAACCCCGGTCTCTCGATAAAGTCGAGCTAAGGTTAACGCACCGCATAGTTCCAGTCTCGGTATAGTTGTCTCTTTAAGAGGTGTAACTCGCGATTTGGCACATGCGAGACGAACGAGAGTGTGACCCTCCCGATCACAAGAACGGATGTAAATACACGCGCCGTATCCCACTTTACTCGCGTCGCAAAACCCATGAATTTCAATCTTGATCGAATGTTCGATCAATAGTTTCCGATCTATGGACAAATTCGTTATACACGGAAGTTGGGTTGAGAAGTTCAACCATCGTGTGTGCAGTGCCTGCGGAACCGATTCGTCCCAATCAAGCTTCGTCTTCCAGCACTCCTGCATGAAAACCTTTGCAGTAAGAATTACCGGTCCAAGAAGCCCGAGAGGGTCGAAGATCTTGGCGATCTCCGCTAAAATCTCCCGTTTCGTCGATTTCTGAGCAGATTCCGATGAATTTACACTATAAATTAATTTGTCTCCTCGTGCATGCCATCCGACGCCTAAGGTCTTTATTACGGGACTCTTATCAGTCGCGTAATCCGTCCCGATGATCTTTTCGTCGATAGAATCGAGAACGTGATTGTGGTTCGAGGCCCATTGTCGAATACTAAACCCGCCGCGTTTTAGAAGATTGATGACTTGATCACGAATTGTAAGGACTTCCTGTAGTGAATTTGCACCTGTCAAAAGATCATCGACGTACAAGTCGCGTTTCAAAATTTCGGAAGCATACGGGAAATCTGCGCCTTCGTCGTCCGCGAGCTGCTGTATGGTCCGAATAGCCAAATATGGAGACGAAGATACGCCAAAGGTAACGGTGTTTAGTTCGTATGTCCTAATTCGATTGTCGTGATACCAAAAGATACGCTGATATTTGCGATCTTGCGGATGGACCAAAATTTGTCGATACATTTTTTCTATATCGGCTGTGATGACATATGAATGGGTGCGAAAACGTAGTAAATGTTCGAACAATTTATCCTGAATCGTGGGACCTACCATGAGTCCATCATTTAAAGAAATATCATTAGGTGATTTAGCCGACGCGTCGAACACGACGCGAACCTTTGTGGTTGCGCTAGTGGCCTTTACTACGGCGTGATGCGGCATATAGTACCTGCTTGTTGAATCGTCGTTGACTAACGACATATGGCCAAGCGTAATGTACTCCTGCATCACCTTATGATATTCCTTTTTTAAAATTGAATTGGTGTCGAGCTTCCGCCGAAGCGCGTGAAACCGGCGTAAAGCAATCCTTCGCATATCAGCGAAGTCTCTACCACCGGCACGAAATGGTAATCGTACAACGTATCTACCGTTGTCATTACGCGTTGTATTTTCGTTATAATGCTTCTCGCATAACGACTGTTCCGACAGTTTCGACGTCTCCGCGTCCACGTTTTCAATCAGCCAGAACTTCGCGATTTGCTCTTTTAACTCGGATAAATTACACGAAATTATCCGAGTTTCAGCACTATCTGTACCGCCTACTATGACCCATCCCAACTGTGTTTTCTGAAGGACTAAATCGCAGTCGTCGTGAGACAGATTAATCTGCCCTATCGATATCAATGATAAAGTGGCCCCAGAGCCAATCAAAAGGTCAACGGGTCGCGGAATATGAAATTCAGGATCGGCAAGACGTATATTCGCAGGAATTTTGATGCACTCACGCGGAAATACTTCATCGGGCACCAAACCCGTGATTTGTGAAACCGTTAAGCATGTCAACGTTTTTTGGAAATTACTATGAAGTGCTCGGAGCGTAATCTGCATTAACTCTCTTGACATTGTAGTCATCTCATTGATGGTATTAATTGGAATCGAGCATGGTTGTGTTGGAAGTTGCAATTGTCGGGCAAGACTTTCCGTCATAAAATGAGCCGTCGCGCAGGTATCGAGAAGCGCCCGAGCCTCTATAAACGTCCCGTCGTTTTTTCGGACGCGAACTATCGCGCTCATCATTAATTGGGATCGAGGAACGCGACACGCGGCAGTTAATGCAAACCGTGCTAGTCATGCTGAACCCGGTTCAGCCGCGTCTTTCACGGACTTCGGTATTACCGCATGTTGCACAGCGAAGGGCTGTTGCGCGCTGAAATTGTGCAGCAGCGAATGATGGAGACGCCCACAATGTTTGCATCGCGACGACCGGCATTTCCCATTGTGGGGTCTCAAACAATTCCGGCATAAATTCTTTTTCTTTATACTATCCCAGCGTTGGGATACGGATAGTTTCCCAAATTCTGGACAGCTGTACAGGAAATGTTGTTGATTGCAATAGAAACAATTACGCGCGGTAGCGGTGACAAGAACACGCGCGCCGGTTTGGTTTTTTCGCGCTTTAATCGGACGGACTTCCCGATCGGATCGACGCTTAGTTCCCGCCTCGGTATTATGGCGAACAGCATAGTTCTCGAGAGCGATTCGCCGAAACGTCGACTCGTTTATGAATTTATAAAATTCTTCTAACGTAGGAAGAGTATCTAAATTTAGCGTCTCTTCCCATTTTTCGCGAATCTCGGTGGGCAATGCTCTTTCTAAAAATCTAATTATTATGGAACTATCCGGAATAATGTCCAATGATTGTAACATGGTTAAGTGTTGACGAACATCATCAACCATTTTCGCGAGCCCGTCCGCGGTAATTTTAGTCGACGTCCCGATGTCGATAATGGCATCTAAATGTTTCGAGACTAATATCCGTCGCTTTTCGTACGAATCTACTAAAAGATGCCATGCGTGTTGATAATTATCCGCGCTTACGTTGTAAATTGATATTTTGTTCAGCGCGTCACCTGTTAATGAATTTTTCAAATATATGAATTTTTCCAGGTCCGTTATGTCGATGCGCCCGTCGATCATAGTCAAAAAAGTGTTTTTATACGAGAGCCATTTGTCTAAACTACCGTCGAACTTCGGCACTTCCGCGATCGGTAATTTCAATGTCCGGCGTCGTCCCTCTCCCATGGTTGAATTCAAATATGTGTTCCCGAGCGTCTCGTTTCCCTGCGCGGACGAAGATGCCGCGACTTCCATCGACTTGACCTTACTTGCAATATCGTAATACCGATCTTGAATTTCCTGCATTTCCTTCAAATGGATATTTGCCGGCTCGAGAACTGCGAGTTCATCGTTCAATCCTTCATACGCGTGGAATAATTCCGTGACTCGAGTCAATCTCATTTGTACATTCGTCGTATCTAATCGACCCGACGCGACGCAGTTTTCAAGCTGCGTTAATTGCCGTTTAAGCGACGTACGCTTCTGATGGATCATGCTAATTTTGTCCATTATGATTCTATTACGTATTCGCACACACCGTATATGTAATCGACTTGAATCGAAATTAAATAAAATACACGACTAAAAGGCTGTAATCAAGTATTGGTAGGCACTTATCTTTACTGATGGACAAGATCTGCAGCAGGAGGCAAATGTGGGCGAGAGGTCCACCGTAAATGATCAGAAGGCGTGTCCGTAGTTGTAAATGTTCGCTCGTAAAGTTCGACGTATAGTCACTGAGTCTTATTGTTTTTCACACCACCTTTTCACATATATCGCGTATTTACTAGCGCGGTATAACAGCTGCACCGTACATCGAATACACGGTACGATGTTGATACACGATCTATCGAATACACGAATATCGAATGCAAAAGTGCTAAATGTACGATAACTTGTACTAGATTCGGGAGCAAGTTGCTACGTTCGCAGTCAAGACCGAATAGACCGTTGACCGCGCGTCATCCCTTACGGGACTGCTTTTCCCCCTCCAAGGAAAGCGGCCTGACTTGACGGGCCCTCCCCCAAGAAGAGGAAAATCATTTCGCTCCCTTACCCGTGAAGAGCTCAAACGGGCAGTTGCGCTCAACTTCCTCCTTTGTCACACCTTCACCGTTGCAATGCTCACACCTCACAGGAGGCACCATAAAATGTATCGTCGAAATCTCTCCAACATGGAGAGAATCCGTATTTATATTTTCGTAAGGATAGGAATATATATGAAAGTTAAACAATAAATAAATAATGCACAATTGAGCCGAAAGAAATAAAATTGATTTATTGGCTCATTTGGGGAAAAGCCTTGCGGCATAAAAACCCCAGAAATTAAAGGTGTGAACATTACTACAATCGCAGTATGACATTGAGAATTGTTTTAGTGTGTGCAAAGCACGACCTGACGGAATGAATCCGTATGTTTGTGTGTGCAAAGCACGACCTGACGGAATGAATCCGTATGTTTGTGTGTGCAAAGCACGACCTGACGGAATGAATCCGTATGTTTGTGTGTGCAAAGCACGACCTGACGGAATGAATCCGTATGTTTGTGTATGTGTTTGTGTGCAAAGCACGACTTGGCGGAATGATTCCGCGGATCCCTCATGTATGTTGTTTTGTGCTAGGCACGACCTGGTGGAGATTGACTCCGAGGGATCCCTTATATTTGTATATGTGTATGTACGTATGTGTATGTATGTCTATGAATATGTAGCACAATTTACTGTCACTCGCATTAAACACTATCGATTACTGCGTTCTTAACTTCATACAAAGGGTCCCGTTAGACCATCTCGAACGACTGTCTTAAAGCGATTCGCACGGAGGACCGGTTTCAACTAACTTTTCGACCTACCCGAACGGCCCGTTCAATCCGAACAACAGTCCCATAAAAAACCTTCCCCTTACTCGTTGAACTGTTCGAGGAAAATTCGGCGCTGAGCAATCGGCGATCGATTTATGACGCCTACGCTAGGCCTACACGTGTTTGTCTCGGGACCGACCCGTACTAGAGTTCCAAACAAAGAAGCCCTGTTCTGACCGTTTTTCGAGTTTTACTTTATTGCCGACGTTTCCGCTTAGACCACTTAACACGAAGGACAACGTCTTTGTCACGGCAAAGTTTATGTACGTAGCCGAACAGGGGGTACCTGTATTCCCCTCGATTTTCTCGACCTGGCGACACTGCCTGGCGCCTCAACCCCAAGCAGGTACCCCTCGAGTGTACCCCTTCGATTTCGCGACGGAACAATCGCAGTCGATCGTCATTTCATTGTCGCTCGATCGTGGGCTGATCGGGAAAACATTTATGCTGAGAACTTGTGTACCAAAATTTCACAAGAACACAACTTTGCGTATAAAATAGAAAAAGAAGATACATACTGTGCTAAGAAAAGCAATATCCGCTTCTTAGCAACAAGAGATTCGTACAGCAGTCTTAAATATATATGTATTTAGAAAAAATAAATTATTATTATTATTATTTCCACGCGAAATCGGACATATTTTGGAATTCTGTTTCGGATTTTGTTCAAACTTGAATATGCTGTAGCCTTTAGTGACCTGTGAACGAATCCTAAAGGATTTTTCGAGAAAATTGCAATTCTTTTAAACAAATGCAATGTTTTCATAGCAGGGGATTTATTAAAAATTTGAAAAAAATGACTTTACGTAACCCCTTTACGGACCTGTTTCTAAAAAAGCGCGGACACTTTTTTAAAATTGACGATATTAAAATTATTTGAAGTCAACACTGCCCCGCGATATACAGCCTTGGACGGCTGCACACACTGGGCTGGATCGAGAAATTTGGTGACATTTTACTATAACTCTTGAACCATAATTATGAGATATATCGGGATGAAGTTTGCACTAAAATTAATTAAAACATCATCACAAAAAATATATATTTATAACCGATAATTATCAGTAGATAGGAATAATTTTTCAATGAAGTTTAGCACGTTCGCACATTCGCAGTTTTTTTTTCTTTTTTTTTTTCTTGTTCCGATCAAAACTGTGAACAAATTCGCGCGCATTCCCTTTGATGTATACCAGTGACGGGCACGGGTGGGGCCCCTCAAACGCCTGCTTCTCCCACCAACCTCTCTTCCATGCAACGCGCGCCTTCATCGCGAACGCGCACTGCTCGCTCTCGCGGCCGCGAGGACGCGAGACATGCGCACTGCTCGCTACGGGCGAAACGCGTTCTTTCTCCATGGTAACGGTGGATGCTGGTGGGAGGCAGTGGGCGCTGTGGTAGGGACGCTCTTGCCTCAATTGAGGCAAAAATGCCCATCACTGATGTATACGAACAACCGACAACTGATGGATCGACCGCGCGCACGAATGCGCGCCCGAATGCGAACCGGTGGGATTTGCAAATCTGTTCGCAGGACAGAGATGTTCAATCAAAGAACACCTCTGTTAAATATAGTTAAACTCGATATAATAAAACATTTTTCTCTAGATTATATGCATTTATGTTGCTTAGGGGTAATGAAAAAATTACTCGGTTATTGTTTCAAGATACAGCTTAGTTCCTTTTATACTTGGGACCCATTCTGTTAAAACAAATTCTTCCAGATAATTATTATGATCACTTTTTGTTGTTTCATGTCGCTGTTAGAATTTTATTACATAATAAGTTATATCCACACACAGAGTGGTTAAATACAGCTCGGGGAATGTTATTCAAATTTGTTGACAATTGTTATAGTCTTTATGGCAGAGAATTTTGTACATATAATATTCATAATTTAGTGCACATTTCAGACGACGTTGAAAATTTAAAATATTCTTTGGAGGAATTAAGTTGCTTCCCTTTTGAAAACTATTTGGGAAAGCTAGTAAGCATGCTACGTAGATGGAATAAACCTTTAGCACAAATAACAAATAGATTATCGGAAAATGGAATACCTACAGTCACGGAAAATATTAATACCCAAATAAGGATTACAACCAGCAATAACAAAAAAACAATGCAACTTCCTTATTTTAAATTAAAAGCGTATGGATTTTGTGACTGTTATGTCTTTTTAAAAAATGACCATGTCCTATATACAAGTCACAGACATATTAAAAAACAGAGTAGTTGGGAAATTATCAACAAAATTAAAAAATTTTTACAAACACCCTATTAAATCCAAAATAATAGGATTATTTAAATTTGATAAATTCACTGATGTAATCTTGTCTTACGAACTAAATGAAATTTTATATAAATCATTCGTAATTAAATGCCATTCGTATTTCGTAGCATATGAACTGTTTCATCAATATCATTCATTTAAGTTCCTATTATTAATTACGTTATTTTAAAGTAAATATTAATTGAGGTATTTATAAATTTATATTTTTAAGGATTATTTCATATATTTTTTAAAATGTCGCCAACGAGAAAAGCCCACCACAATGTATCCAAAAAGCGCATTATTTTCGATTCATCCGACTCATCCGATTCTTCGAAAGAAAGCCAACCAATTGAGCGATCGCAAATGGAAACACCAAGTAAGTCGGAAAATAGACAAAAATGCTAAATCTTTATCATAAATATCAAAATAATAATCAATTATACATATAATAAGATAATAAACCTAAGGTGATAATAATACTTTGTGATATTCTCCACAGATGTACATAATGTGACAACAAAGGATGAGGGGACAATTGGCCGCATTAAATCGGCAATACATTGAGATAAAATACGACGTGAAACTAATTTTAAATAAACTAGAGACTATTGAACGTCTATTAAATGTTAGAGTAACGGCTGGAAGCAGCCATGACGAATTAGCTAAAGATTTTCTGAATCAATTACAATTAGCGTCGATAGTTGCCATCAACGATTTTGATACGATGATATCAGAACACGCGAAAAAATTTAATTCGCTGGTTTGTATTTATTTTTGTTTAGTAAGTGGTTCATGTATATATAATCTGTAATATTAACATCAAATAAATAATGGCATATATTTTTCAGGTACAGCTGTTATATTTAGTCGGTGGAGACACCAACAAACAAGTTATTTATAATATGCTTCGCAAAATTATGACGAATGAAGCAGCTACAAATTATTCCGGACAAGGAAAGAAGAAAAAATTATCATTTGTAAATTTAAAATTATATGATGCTGTAATGAGTAAGTACCTATAATTATTACTTTTATGTATCGCCACGAGCTATACGTAATACATATGCATGTATTTTGTTTCATTTTTAATTTCACAGCTGCCACAAGAAGAAGGCAAACGACAATTACGGAGGTGGAAATAAGACAATGCGTGTCTTTATTTTTAGCGACAGCCAAGTCAAGGCTGTAACCATATATAATATTTCACGCTGATTAAATAAATGTTAAATTAATATGCCATCAAATCCGTATTCGTTATTATGTATCATTTGTTCCTTTGCCTTTTTTCCTTAGCTTCTTTAGCTTTACTAAATTCAATTTTCAGAGAAAGTCATACTTCGATTATAATAAAAAGTCTTAAACAATAAAGTTCCATAAGATTCTGTTCAGCTGCTTCCACACTTTTGAACGGTAGTGTATCTTTTTTTGTGCCACTTGTATTGTTAGAGAAAATTGAAATGTCGGCACAACGATTTTATCTGATGATTCGAAGAGATAGAAACACCGTTACATTACAGATCACTGAGGTTCAGCAACATAGGCCCACGTAACAAGGAATCGAAGTTTAAAAGAAGATATATAATAAATTAATGTTTATTAAAGTTGTAACGAGTCCGCGAGTTGCTCGCCCGTTGCAACGGAATCTCCTCGTGCCGGATTGAGCTCGTCGTGCCAGGGTCCGCGGTCGGACGAGGGAATCGGTAGTTTCAGGAGGGACGAGGTGAAATAAGGCTACTTATATAGGTTAAATGCTCGTCGTTCGCAACGCTCGCGGAGGCGCAGGATCGCGGCGGTGTCGGGACGTGAAAATACGGGTTACCGGACCGTGTTACCGTCGGTGTCGGATCGTGTCGGTTACGTGACGGACGGCCGACGCGACGTGGTGATCGCAAGAGCGGTTACAACGCGGTCGAGGGTACGGGAACGTCGGACGGGCTCGTCATCGCAACGAGGCGCGGACGCGGAGTTCGAGATCGCCGTCAAGACGAGGTCGGGGGTACGGGGCCGTCGGTGCAGCCCGTTGTCACACGGAGGCGCCGACGCGGAGAGTCGACATCGCCGTCAAGACGAGGTCGGGGTTGCGGAGTCGTCGGTGGGCCTCGCTGTCACAGAGAGGTACCGATGCGGGAACGGGAGATCCCCGTCAAGACGAAATCACGGGGCAGGATCGCTGGAGCGGGCTCGTTATCACGACGAGGCGCTGCAGCGCGGGAAGGACTTCGCCATCACGACGAAGCCGCGGGAACGGGAGAGTCGCACGGTCTCGTTATCACGACGAGGCGTTTGACTCGGGGACTCGATGACGCCTTCAAGACGTCATCGAAGTACAGAAGAACGAAATGATCGGAATGGTACTTACGGGAACGTCGGGGTGGTTGACTCGAATGATGTCGATAACTTAGGTCGCGTACTTTGTTCGGTATCTATCGTAGTTAGCGCGTTTACAGAAATCGTACTGATGATCGTTGCGTCGGTCGGGTGCTATATTCCCGCGGCCTGGCAATTTTGCTAGCGGGAATCGGTAGTCGCGGCGTTGGCCATCTAGCGGCCGATTCCCGAAGGTGTACTGTGCGTACTTTTACCTGCGAGAATTGTAGCCGCCTAGCGGCCGATTTCGGAAGGCGCGCTGCGTATACTTTTACTTGCGGGCATCGTGGCCCTCTGGCGGCCGATTCATGGTACTGGCGTTGTTCGCGTTTCTGAGCGGTACGCGGTTTATTAGTAACAGGCCTGTCTCGTTACAGGTCTGTTACAAAGTAATCATTAAAAAAACACTAAACCCCGATCTAGAGAACCATAATTATCATCAAACCAAATATAAGTGAGTTAAATATATTTTTTCAAACATCAAAACAAAATATTTGTTGAGCCACATATTTTAATATAAAGTAAACATTCCATTCAAATATTGTATATACATACATTAAATGTAAAATAAATGTTTAAAAAATATAGACTAACCATTCATAGAATATAACAGCAAAAATTTATTTTACATTTTTATAGATATTGATTGTATATTTTCTGAATATTTACTATACGTATTTTAAATATTTCTTTCATATTTGATGAATATTTAATTTACATTTCTTTAACATTTATTTCATATTTCCTGTATCTATAACATTTATTTCATGTTAAAAAGTCTGGCTCAAAAAATATTGATTGAATATCTGAAAAAAATATTTAAACAATATTTTGTGCTACTAGGGTACCGAAGCGAGTCAAGAATGGTTCGGTGCGGTGTTGTTACAGAAAGTCGGAAAAGAGAATGCGGAACGAAAATACCATTCATACGAGCTTGAAGTAATTAGCCGTGATAAATGCAGTGAAAAAATGTCGCGTTTACTTATTAGGTATACATATACCATTTAGACTTTAGACTAGTAGCAGACTGCGAAGCGTTTAAGAAGACATTGTAGAAAAGAGACTTGTGTCCTAGTCCTAGTGTCGCGCGTTGGGCATTGGGCCAACATTGGGAAAAATTAAAGAAATTTATTAGCTGAGGCATTCAATGCGTAGTATCGGAGAAAAAGTTAGGGAAACGCGAAGGCAAATTATCGCAAATACCGAAAGGGTCAAGACCCTTAGATACATTTCATGCCGATCACGCAGGTCCAATGACGGCAACGGGCAAAGCATATCGCTACATTTTCGTAGTGGTAAACGGATTCTCAAAATTTACATGGTTGTATCCGACAAAAACAACCAATGCAAAAGAAATTATTAACAAATTAGATAATCAACAGAAAATCTTCGGAAATCCAGACCGTATTATCTCCGATAGAGGCGCCGCACAGTGCGAGATGGAGTGATGCCCGTTCGGACTCCGTGCCGATTGGACTCGTGCCGTTTGGACGCCGTGCCGTTTGGACGCCGTGCCGATTGGACGCCGTGGCGGCTGAATTCATGACGTTTGGACGCCGTAAATTTTATAATCATTGCTTTTCGAAGTCTACATATGGTCTACATACGGTGATATTGTATTGTGAAATATATGGGAACCTATTAAATTTGGATTTGAATTTTAATTTTTATGTGTTTCATCAGACTCGTGCCTTTTGGACGCCGTGGCGGTTGGATTCATGACATTTGGACGCCGTAAATTTTATAATCATTGCTTTTCGAAGTCTACATATGATGATATTGTATTGTGAAATATATGGTTAAGGGGGAAGTATACCCATCAGAAGTAACTAGAAAGGAACTAGAATCTCACTAGATTTTGGGTCGAATCATGGGTATGCGGAAAAAGATTTTTCGTCCTTATTTGGGCAGATTTTGGGCTGTGTAAGGGCTCATTCTAAAGAGGAAGGTTAAACGCGGATCGCTCTACTCATTATTTGACGAGATTATGTTTATATCTAATAATATGAGTGTCCAAAGTAGAGGAAAACATCGAGAAAAAGAACCGCACATTCCAATGTATTTTTCTGTCTCTAAGAGATTTTTTTGACTGATTTGAGGAGTAGAGCGATCTGCGGTGGACTTTCCTCTATCAAATGAACCTTTGTGCAGCTCAAAATATGCCCATATAAGGACAAAAAACCTTTTGGCGTGATTGCATTCACATTAGCATAAATTTCCCCATGATGACAGAGGTCCTGGGTTAGGTCTCTGATGGAGAGGAGTCTAGAGCCAATTTTAGTTCAGCTAGTTTAGACGAGATGGCGCCTAGTCAGGAGCACTGTTTCTTTATTCTACAAGTAAATAGAGATGGCGTTTATTTTCAATGATACACTGCATATTACGTTATATTGTAAGGTATTTTCAATAATACACTACAAATTACGTTATATTACAAGAATTCAGTACCGAGCTGAATAGAATATGGAAATAGCAAACAACTCCATCTCGCGCAACTGCCTAATAGCGTGTTTATCAATGTTACCAAACTTCTTTTCTGCACAGAGGTTGGTAACACTTCCTTTCTGGTTACTTCTGATGGGTATACTTCCCCCTTAACAACGCCCGATTACGGGGCTAGATCCCGCACTAGAATTCCCCTAGAATACCCTAGAAATCTGGCCGAAACATGGGTTACGCGGTACCACTTTTCGCCCTTATACGAGCATATTTCTTGCTGAACAAGGGCTCATTCGATAGAGGAAGGTTAAATGAACGGGGCTCAGCCCACGATAGCATCCAGAAAATTCATCCAATGGCATAAAAATGGCTTGGATTACATGGCTGAACATCATCAATTTTGGCTTACTTCCAACACTTATATTACAAAATATATGCATAATTTCATATAACAGAGGGGCAGAGACCCATTCACTTAACTTTCCTCTATCGAATGAGCCCTTGTCCAGCAAGGAATATGCTCGTATAAGGGCGAAAAGTGGTACCGCGTAACCCATGTTTCGGCCAGATTTCTAGGGTATTCTAGGGGAATTCTAGTGCGGGATCTAGCCTCTTAACAACAACTTCAGTTATCTAGCCAAACCTAACCCAGACTAATGTCATTTCCGCTCGCTCTTAAAATAAACTTTCCGGAGTAAGACTTCGGAATCACCCCCCTCCGAAGCTTTACATAATTATTTTTCATTAATAGATTCTTAATCATAATTTAATGGTTAACAACGTCCGATTAACAACAACTTCAGTTATCTAGCCAAACCTAACCCAGACTAATGTCATTTCCACTCGCTCTTAAAATAAACTTTCCGGAGTAAGACTTCGGAATCACCCCCCTCCGAAGCTGTACATCATTATTTTTCATTAATAGATTCTTAATCATAATTTAATGGTTAACAACGTCCGATTAACAACAACTTCAGTTATCTAGCCAAACCTAACCCAGACTAATGTCATTTCCACTCGCTCTTAAAATAAACTTTCCGGAGTAAGACTTCGGAATCACCCCCGTCCGAAGCTTTACATAATTATTTTTCATTAATTGATTCTTAATCATAATTTAATGGTTAACAACGTCCGATTAACAACAACTTCAGTTATCTAGCCAATCCTAACCCAGACTAATGTCATTTCCACTCGCTCTTAAAATAAATTTTCCGGAGTAAGACTTCGGAATCACCCCCCTCCGAAGCTGTACATCATTATTTTTCATTAATAGATTCTTAATCATAATTTAATGGTTAACAACGTCCGATTAACAACAACTTCAGTTATCTAGCCAAACCTAACCCAGACTAATGTCATTTCCACTCGCTCTTAAAATAAACTTTCCGGAGTAAGACTTCGGAATCACCCCCCTCCGAAGCTGTACATCATTATTTTTCATTAATAGATTCTTAATCATAATTTAAAATTTAATAGATTCCAAATCATATTTAATCATATATTTCACAATACAATATCACCATATGTAGACTTCGAAAAGCAATGATTATAAAATTTACGGCGTCCAAACGTCATGAATACAGCCGCCACGGCGTCCAATCGCACAGTGGTCCCAAAGCCCGAAAACGTGGCCAAAACCTCAAGACGTTCCTGGATTAAATTGAAAATTTGTGATGTAATGTTTTCAAGGTCGCTGATTACGAATCTGAACTTGGAATTTCGAAAAATAAAATGGCCGATCCAATATGGCGCACGGGTATTTGAAAAAATGATTCGATTACTATAAAAATTGGTAATACGATGTTTTCGTGATCTCTGATTACGATTCTGAACTTAAAATTTCGAAAAACAAAATGGCCGATCCAATATGGCGGACGGGTATTTGAAAAAATGATTCGATTTCTATAAAAATTGGTAATACGATGTTTTCTGGATCTCTGATTACGATTCTGAACTTAAAATTTCGAAAAACAAAATGGTCGATCCAAAATGGCGGACGGGTATTTGAAAAAATGATTCGATTTCTATAAAAATTGGTAATACGATGTTTTCGGGATCTCTGAATACGATTCTGAACTTAAAATTTCGAAAAATAAAATGGCCGATCCAATACATTTAATTATTTTATTATTTTATGACCACTGCAACGCCTGGCCCTCACGCCATTGTCATCCTCAAGACCCGTGAGGGTCCGAGGCACGTATTCACATCCCCTTAGGCCATCAGGTCGGACCAAAAAGCCGTGTTGGTCATTAGATATTTTAGGAATCTACAATTTCTAAAGGGTCCTGTACGCGAGGTACCTAGGGTCCCCGATCCAAGGTCCGAGCCTGGTGGTCGTAAACTCTATGTTTGCACTGTATAAAGTGAGGTATTCTTCCAACTCGGAACTGGCAATTGGAAAAATAAAACGACTTTACTGTATTACCAATTTTTGTAAAAATCGAGTCATACTTTCAAATACCTGTCCGCCATTTTGGATCGGCCATTTTGTTTTTCGAAATTTTAAGTTCAGAATCGTAATCAGAGGTCCCGAAAACATCGTATTACCAATTTTTATAGAAATCGAATCATTTTTTCAAATACCCGTCCGCCATATTGGATCGGCCATTTTGTTTTTCGAAATTTTAAGTTCAGAATCGTAATCAGAGATCCCGAAAACATCGTATTACCAATTTTTATAGAAATCGAATCATTTTTTCAAATACCCGTCCGCCATATTGGATCGGCCATTTTGTTTTCCGAAATTTTAAGTTCAGATTCGTAATCAGCGACCTTGAAAACATTACATCACAAATTTTCAATCTAATCCAGGAACGTGAATGTTTTCAATTACCCTTTCAAAGCTCACAGAATACCTACTCTGCATTACAAAAAATAGTAGTACGAGCAAATCTGTCAAATTCTGCAGTTCATTTTTGTTTCATTTGCAAGATAATAGTATAAAGTAGATGCTTGAACAAGTTTTAGGGCGTGATATTCCATGATATATAACTTCCACTCTACATCTTTAAAATTTACGCCTTCACTTTTACGTTCTCTTTTGCATACATAGTTACCGGTTAATAATAAACATTTGGCACTAAAAACTATGCAACTTATCTTCACAAACAGCATTCATAATGCACAATTAAAATCAATACGATACAATACAATTTGTATACTGTACACTCAAAATTCGCACTGAGGCTTGGAAGAGTATGAAAGCACTGTCTAATAAAACCGAAGTTCGGACTGCGATTGTTGGTCAGGTAATAAAATGCGACCTTCTTGCCGTTTACCCCCAAGTAGAAACACTCTTAGAATAACCAACCCCATAATTAAAACTTACCTACCTGAAAGTTAATTTTTTAGGTTTTGGCCACGTTTTCGGGCTTTGGGACCACTGTGAATCGGCACGGCGCGGCGTACAGTGGTCCAAATCGAGAAATTCAGTGACTTTTTGTTATAACTTTTGTACCATAAGAGATATCGGGATGAAATTTGCACTAAAGTTCATTAAAAAAATAGTCAATTTGAACTAAAGAGAAATTAATATTTTTTTAATTTGTTAAACAATAATTTTTAATTAATTTTCATTAATATTTTTCACTAAAAAAAAATTGTTTAAATACAATCTTCCAAACCATTTTTTTCTTTCTAAGTGTGTATTTTATATTTATGTTTCACACATGGAATGTTTAATGAAATGGGCAAAATGTAAATTTGAGGAGTCGCGTAAGGTAAAAACGTCACATAACTGTTTCAAAAGATATTTTTAATAATAATTGATATTATTTGTAATATTGTATATAATATAAAATAATTTAGTAACATTTTTGTAAGTCTTTTGTGATAAAAATGTGATAACAATAATAGTTTCATAATACATATAATAATAATAGCATACAACGAATAACATGAAATATAAAAAAATAATATTTGTTTATACTATTAACACAAAACATAAAATGATTAAAACGAAATAAAAATCAATAGCGGAAACTAAATGCAGCAGAAAGTCGAAGACTCATTTGAAGCCTTATCTGCACCATAATATAAACATTTCAAGTATCTCTAATCGAAACAGTTCGTTGAAAAGAACTCCGTATCCCTTTGGAAGTTTGGTCGGAGAATACAAGTTAGTCCGTAAAACGTAAGGGGACGCGACGCGACGTAACATTGACAGTTTTAAACTAATATAATTTGTAAAGGCGGAAAGTGAAGCAATTTTTCTCGTGAAAAATACTCTTCTTAAAATGTCCAACTTTCAACATGTATTACAACTATAATATTTAATAAATTGTACTAATTTCTCCATTTCCGAGGTCTATGGACATTTGGGAAGCAATGTTCATTGATCAGGTATCGATACAAGAAAGTTCGTTTTTGGGCAAAAGTCACTGAATTTCTCGATTTGGACCACTGTGCGACGTCCAAACGGCACGGCGTCCAAACGGCACGAGTCCAATCGGCACGGAGTCGAAAAGGAACGCGTCCAATCGGGACAGTCCAATCGGGACAGTCCAATCGGGACAGTCCAATCGGGACAGTCCAATCGGGACGTGTCCAATCGGTCGGAGTCCAAGTGGGACACCCCCGCGAGATGCAATGGACAAAAATCAAAATATGCATGGTTCGATTCTAATCTAATTATCAAATAAAATCATCAGTCGGTAACTAAGGAATTTATATGTAAAAACTAGGGTCAATAACAGCCAAGAATTTATTGTAGTTTAAATGCTAATGTATTAATGCTCGTGCCCTAATTGAACTTTTAGACTGGTTTTTGTTTTAAACTGTTTGTTACAACTTAAGTATGGAGAATTTGAACAGAGGTATTCATAATTTTAACTGGCAATTTAGAAATACCGTTTTTTCCTAAAAATGCAATTTACAAAAAAACGGTTCAAAACATCCAGTAATTTTCCATGTTCTGTATCAACAAGATGTTGTAATATATTGCTATAATTTTTTTCTGCGATAATTTGCAACACTCAATTTATTTTTGTTACAGAAATGCATTCGTAATCGCAATTTGCTTTAAGCTTGAAACGTGAAAGTTATATCAGATGAAGTGGAAAAGAAAATAAAAGCTTTTTGTGTGGCACTTGCAAGAAAGTGGAGAGACAGTTAACGAAATCGACGTCACCTATTTAAGCATTATAGTAAATATAATTTTTAACCATATAATTAAAAAATATTTCGAACAAAAGTAGTTCAGTATACAGTTGACAACAAATTGCAATAACAACTAATCATAAAAAAACTTTTCATTTAAAAAAAAATTAGGATAAACTTTTTTACTAATGGAACCTTATATTTTTGGTGCACTTGTGGCGACTGTGGCAATACTCACCAATGTGAAGTTGTTCACCAATGTGAAGTAGTTGTTATGTTTAAAATGTTTTAAACGTTATTATTTTGTCTTTAACAAAATAGGAAATGTTTAATCAATAATCTACATTCTAAGAAGAAGGATCAAGGAATTGAGTTCTTAAGATTTATTACTAATGAAATTTTGTTTACAACTTTATAAGAGTTATAAACAGAGAGGAATAAGAGAGGGTCATTCCATGCCGAATCGATCACTTTTTGCGGTCACCATCTTCGATTGTGTTCTAATTGAAATATGTTGTAGTCCATATGAAATTGTGGGGGGTTTAAGTCATCATATGGCCGATTTCGAGTTTTTGTAGAAATGGCAGACCTTCAAAGTTTGCGATTTTTGCCCATTTTGGCGAAAATAGGCCTCACTTACGAATTTTTATCTCAGGAACTGTTCGTCCGATTGAGCTATACTTTTTTTTGTTTTATTCGGGAGGGATTGGGCTATTATAAAATAATTTTTTCATAATCGATAATTAACTTTATAATGTCAAAAAATTTAAACAAATTCTTTGTTTATGTTCTTTTTTCAATTTTCGCCAGTAATGTAAATTTTAAAAACAATATCTTTGTATTCCATGACGTTTCCTCTTGAAAATAAGACCTTTTACAAAATGGCGTTTTTCCTGTAATCGTCACAATATGCTGGAAAAGGACGCGGTGTACCCGCGTTTCAGGTAAAGGCGAGTCGAGCGCACCGCTATTACTACCTTGATCAAAAAGTTCTAGGAACGTCCACCGTGTGGCGCTGTCAGTCACCCGATTAGTTTTTTCTTTTTTTTGTTGGATTACCATATCTGTCATTGACACTTCCTTCCAAATTTCAGCGTCATAGCTTGATATTTGTAAAAGTTACGCTGCACCGAGTACATCTACCTTTGTGGGTGTTTTCGACTTTATACAAGTTTGAAAATGGAATAACGATAACGCACCGTCGCACGATGCGATCCTTATCCGTGAGTTTTTGACCAAAAACAACACGAATACACTATCCAGCAGCCATCGAATTCACCTGATCTGGCTCCCTGCGATTTTTTCCTGTTCAACCGACTTAAAAAACCGCTTCGCGGAACGCGTTACAGCACCCGAGAAGAGGTCGTGAAAAAATCGAAGACGGCTCCGATGGATGTACCGAAAATTGAGTACCAGCGTTGTTTCAAGGATTGGATCAAGCGCTGGCGTAAGTGCGTTGCACTCGATGGGAAGTACTTGAAAGGGACCATATCGATTTTGATGAATAAACTTGTATTTTTGATTTTATGAATAAAGTCCTAAAACTTTTTGATCAAGGTAGTTTGTTCAGTTTTCTATTCCGGTGGTCTCTATTTGTACCTCGAGAACAATATTAGTAACTACACTTGGCCAACGACACCTTTTTAATCATAACTTTATTTATAGATATGTAGTATCTATACGAATTGTACATGTTTTACAAGAAAGGTATCGTTGCTCAATGGAAACCACGCCGTACGAGCCCCAACCCGGGGAACCTGGGAACGACGGGTACCCGGTGAAACCTTGGCGGGACGCCCCAGGAGCCCTCCCGCCCATCCGGTACGAAGTGCCACACACGCCGTGCCCCATGGCGTGGTACCAACTCCCCACAGGACGCCGCGTCGAGGTACCGGTACGCTCGTGCTGACGCAGAAGTTCCGCGCCTCCATCGGCGAGGAACGATGGCTACTGTTCTTCGACAAGAATGGGCGCCTCTCACGCTGCCGAGAGCGGAACAGCGAGGACACCCCGGCGGAGGGTGGCGCCGGAAAATTCCAAAGACACTAACATAGAGCATAAGGTAGCAAGTAAGTTAGGTGATAAGTTAGTAATTAAGCTAGAGTGTAAGTTCAGGAAAGGGAACCGCGACACGGTGCTCCCCGGCGAGGGGAACACAATGATATCCGGGATCAAACACATTGTGATATTTTTTTTGTTTGTTTTGTTATTATTTTGCTATATTAACCGCGAACGTGAAGAGATACTAGTTTCTGTTATACTTCTTAGGTTTTAAGTAGAATTAAGACATTACTAATCGAGCACAAAAGGGATTTTTTTCCCCTTTCGTTACCAAAGACTGATGTTAAGTTTTTTTTCCGATCAGTAACGAACCAGTATTAAGTTTATACCAAAAGTAAGAGAAATAACGTGATGTTGTTAACACTGGTGGAAACCAGGACTAGGTGTAAGTAAAGTAACATTTTTTTTTGTTTTGTTCTCGATAGGATACACTCCGTTGTTAAACCAGAGTAAACCAAAAGTAATTACACCGTATTTCAACTAATCAATCCGTTGTCTGTGCCGTTATTAACTTAACCCAGAACCCCAGTGGAAGTAAATCGAACATGTAAGAACACGATACCAGAAAGGACAGAGCGCTGTCATGCGAATGTACACTTTAGGTAATAAGGTATTATGAAAATAAAAAGTCTCACGCTCGTTTGCTCGCTAACCCGAGGAAAGGGGGGGGGAGGGGTGTAACAGACCTGCAGCGTGCAGGCCTGTCACTAAAAGCAGACTCCGAAACACGACCGACCGAACCCGAACACAGCCGAGCACCGCACCGCCGGAACACCGCGCACCCCGCTCCCACAACCGCATCGCTCGCGTATTTGGCGGGAACCGGACGTCAACGAGACACAATTCTGGCGCGAACCGGATATCACTTTCCGCACTTTTGGCGGGAAACAGACACGCAACACCGCACCGTACCACCGCCCCTCACCACCAATCGCGAACTATATAAGACGCGGCGAACACGACTTGCTCTCCTGTACCAGCTGGGATTCCGCCCAGAACACTTCCGTGCGTATCACGATCCGTAAGTAGTCCCGACGTTTCACTACCCGTTTTCACGACACCCAATCCACTCCCTGGCTCCGGACGGCGAGTCTACGAGCACCATATCCTTCCCTGCTCCGGGTGACGGCGAGCCACTCTTTCCGTGCGGTGACGGCGAGTCGCCATTCCGCTCCGGGTGACGGCGAGTCACTATCCTAGTCCGACGACGGCGAGTCATCGGCAAACCACGAGACGGCGAGTCTCGGGGAACTTCGACCCCGTCGAAGTCGTTTGACGCGGAAGGTGCGGTACCCTCCACGTCGAACGTAGAACCGCCACGGGAGGCCTCGACACCGGTGCAACACCGACGTCGCGGATCCGACAAACCAGACCCGTGGTAGGGGAGATCGTGGTTTACGCCACGATCGGAATATCGGTCCTGCAATCACCCTACCTCCTCTGACACCCCGTATTCCAGGTCGGAACCGTACCTCCCCCGCCACCCCTCGAGTCTACGAGAACCCCGCACTATACCCTGACGATACAGCCAAGACAAACGAACGCCGCGAAACGCGAGACAAACGAGCACGAGCATGTAAACGACACCGGCACTGTCTCTTCATTTCTTAACCTCTCCCCGCCGACCGACGACCCTGGCACGGCGAGCTATTCCAGCACGGGGAAACCGCCGAAACACCGTTATGACGGTCGACGACACGGACTCGTTACAATTGTTACGGTATGAGAAGAAATTCCGTTGACTTTCTCACGGGAATCTCTTCAAGATCGTCTCTGGCAGGAAACGTCCTAGATAACAGGCCCTTCTAGAATCTACCCTCTTGACGAAGATCGAGCTCTCCCCGATTTAATGGAAACCCACAAAAAACGAGAGTGCAGTCCCATGTAACTGCAGATTAAAATCAGACTACCCCTCCTATTTTTGGGGTATATAAACCCTTGCATTTTTACTCTCGTTGGTTAGTACTATTCTAGACACGAGTAGTGTCACGTCGTGTTGCAGTCGTTAGAATCCACGTCTAGTGAGATCGGGCTAAAGTTCCCCTTCGATCAAAGTTAATCTTAAAGACTCCGCGAGTTCGGTTTAAAGTCTATTTGGCATTATTAGTACTATCAGGCACCGCATTGCCAGTGCGTCAACACCGAGCATCTTAGGTAATAATATTATACATACACATTATTCAATTCAGTCGCGACACCACCATTGTACATACACATTCCTTATTAGAATATATTTGTGTTATTTTGGTACATCGTGCAATTTTCTTAAACCCTTAATTATTGACCAAAATCCTAATCTAGTAATTGAACGTTCCCACACGATACAATCTTACCGCTCAGATTGTATCAATTAAATTATACTAGTTACGAGGCCTACTAACAATCCTAGCGACTCCCTGATTACGCATCAGGTTCGTTCGCGCCAAACCAATAGTCCAAACAAAGATTTATCCAACCTAGTGGCTCCCCACTTTCGCACTGGGTTCGTCCACGAAAACTATACTATCCTTGCGGCTCCCTGGTTATGCACCAGGTTCGTCCGCATCCTAGCAGCTCCCTGTTTACGCGATTTCGCATCAGGTTCGTCTGCGCTTCATCCAACCTCCTAGCGGCTACCTAATCTTGTATTGGGTTTATCCGCGCCCTTCTACAACCTCCTAGCAGCTCCCTGATTACGCAATTACGCATCAGGTTCGTCTGCACGTCTTTCCTACACCATCCTAGTAGCTCCCTGTTCAGGTAGTAACTACTGTTCAGGTTCGTCTACGCTTGATTCTATTCCTCAAACTAACAAATTGTAACCTTATTCCAAGGGTAATAACCCTTCGCCAGCCACACGCGCTACTCGCAGCCCTGGCTCGTAACACAATCGTAATGTATTAATATTAGATATCACTGCATTCGGGAAAGTCTAAGGAATCTTTTGCTGTAAAGATCAATTCAATATCTTTTATAATAACATCACAATATTTGTTTAAAGTCTAAAAAGATGTCTTTTTTTCAAACTCAAATTTCTCAAAAACTGTGCGTCTAGGAGAAAAATTAAGGACAGATTCGGAATCAGCGCAAGAAACTCTATAAGAATTGCATAGTGAGAATCGAAGCCCTTTTTGGCTGTTGGACAGTGTTATCGCAAATAACTAAAATTATATTTTTATTTTTCCTGTACTTATTGTTTCATTGTAGAATTCAATTAAAATATTTATATTTCCAGTTAGATTTTTGTAACAAGTACATTTGTTCTATCTAAGAAGGTAATGCGAAATAATTAGTTCTAATATTATCTTTGGCCAAAAAAATGTGAATTATTATTATGTGTGAGAACCTAAGAGAACCAAGATCATTTTATAAATATTAATGCTGGGTAACAGCAAATAACGTAATCTAAACATCGAAGTCAGTCGGTTTCTCCAAATGGCTGTTGCTGCAGGTATTGCCGCATCGAACAGACACTTGGAGATACGGACTGACTTCGATGTTTAGTTGTTTAGATTACGTTATTTGCTGCAATGTTGCGAGCGTCGACTTGTAAAAGTGTGCATAATACTATGAACTGCAGGAGACTGCACTTAAAATTCATATACTTTTGTTAATAAATATATCAACTTCCATTTTAAACATGAGCTTGAACGGGTTCCATGGAAATCATCGACACAGATTTTTCCGACTCGGTTTTCACCGACAACATTTCACCGACTCCAGATTTGACCGACAATAGGTTTGGCCGACAACGTCTTTAACCGACAACTATTTTGACCGACATCGAATTTGGCCGACAACTTTTTCCTTTTCCAATATAGGGAGGTCACTTTTAGTTTGCGAGATACATATTCACAATTTCTTCTGCGTGGTCGGGCCGGCCTGGCGGCTGGCCCTCTCCGCCCCTCTACGACCTAACCCAGACCTCACTCTGTTCGCATTATTTTTCCAGTACTATTTCAAATTCTGGATAACAACTATAATGCAAAGATCATGCGAACAGAGTGAGGTCTGGGTCAGGTCGATGAGGGGGCGGAGAGGGCCGGCCGCAAATTGTTAATATCTCGAAAACTAAAAGCGACCTCCCTATATTGGAAAAGGAAAAAGTTGTTCAAAATGTCGAAATTATTAATTCTACGATAACCATGTACCATACATTCCATCCATCCCAATGAAACCTACTCCAACACTCTATTTTCGCGAATATCTCGAAAACTAAGACCGAGCGCCGGGTAGTTGTAATGACAAAAGTTGTTTAGAATGTTGTCCTTGACAACATATGTCAAGGTCAAGGTCATCGGAGATGCCTTCCCTAAAGTAAATATTTACCGAAAGGCTATTGCCGGGTTTGGTGGTGAAATTCGCCCCCGACGAGTTTTTAATCGAGCTTTGGCTATTCGATAGCCTACCCAAAAAGACCCCGATCTGCCAAGTTACAGCCCCATATCTCATCTGTAAGGGTAGTTATTGAGGAAAATCAAAAAATCAGTTTTTGGCCCATTTTCCCTATTTATTGACAATTAAAAATTCTGAAAAAATTCTGACACATTTTGGATACTAAGCCACATATTACGTATCATTTTCAGATTTTTCCGTTGCAAACTCTGGCTGTAAAACGCAAAAAACACGAAAAAAATAGAAAAAATGCTGATTTCATATAGAAATCGAAAGAACACTACTCCAGATTTAATTCAGTAATGAGATATTATCATCAGTATTATGCTCAATTTTTTTCAAATCCCTGAGAGTGGTGCGTCATCGTTGAAAAAAATAAAAACCACTTTTTTCGGCGTTTTTCCTAAGTTATATCTATCTTCTCTGAATTAAAAAAATATATTATGTTATATTAAACATTCCTACGTTCAGGAAAATATTTTCCAGACTTTAAAAGTTGCGTAGTACAAAAAACGAAAATAATACTAAGTCGTTATATTCGAATATTTCGAAGATAGTTTCAATGGCGCCGGTTGGTGCAGCGGCTATGGTCTCAGTCTGCGGAACCGCTGATGACTTTTTAGACCAGGTTCGAATCCCGTCCGGGTCAATTTCTTTTTTTTCGTTAATCAGATGTTTTTTCGCTTTCTAACCATCCGATTGTTGCTAAATCATTGTAAAAACATTGTTTAACCATGTTTAAATTATTTTTAAACAATTTTTCGGAAAAATATTTATCGAGGATTTTCGGCCTCTAGTCATTTACGGACTGTATTACTGCTATACTTAACATTTTTTACATGGAATTGAGCATCGACTTGACTATCAAGTCTTTTATTTTTTCTAGGTCCTCTGCGTGATCTGTTAATTAATAGATTGATTATTTTTGTGACAGGAAATATATACATGAAGTAATAATTTAATAATTGTAGATGGGTTAGTGTGCGGTGGAATCATGTGTGCTTTCAATCTTCGTCACTATCTTCGTCAATTATCGGTAATATTTGTTTAGTGTCAAAAATCTTTGTGAGAATCTCTGCTGGCCGAAATATGTCTGTATCGTATCGAGCATAAGATAAATAATAAATAATAGCAGCAACATGTGAGCAACATCCAAATTATCTGGATTTATTACTGAATACGGAACCTAGTAAAAGTAAAAGACTTTATAGTCAAGTCGATGCACAATTCCATGTAAAAATGTTAAGTAGAGCAATAATACAGTCCGTGAATGACTAGAGGACGAAAGTACTCCAAAAATATTTTTTCAAAAAATATTTAAAAACAGTTAAAAAATGTTTTTACAATGGTTTGACAACAATCATATGGTTAGGAAGCGAAAAAACATCAGATAAACAAAAAAAAAAGATTGACCCGGGCGGGATTCGAACCTGGTCCAAAAAGTCATCAGCGGTTCCGCAGACTGAGACCATAGCCGCTGCACCAACCGGCGCCGTTGAAACTATCTTCGAAATATTCGAATATAACGACTTAGTATTATTTTCGTTTTTTGTACTACGCAACTTTTAAAGTCTGGAAAATATTTTCCTGAACGTAGGAATGTTTAATATAACATAATATATTTTTTTAATTCAGAGAAGATATATATAACTTAGGAAAAACGCCGAAAAAAGTGGTTTTTATTTTTTTCAACGATGACGCACCACTCTCAGGGATTTGAAAAAAATTGAGCATAATACTGATGATAATATCTCATTACTGAATTAAATCTGGAGTAGTGTTCTTTCGATTTCTATATGAAATCAGCATTTTTTCTATTTTTTTCGTGTTTTTTGCGTTTTACAGCCAGAGTTTGCAACGGAAAAATCTGAAAATGATACGTAATATGTGGCTTAGTATCCAAAATGTGTCAGAATTTTTTCAGAATTTTTAATTGTCAATAAATAGGGAAAATGGGCCAAAAACTGATTTTTTGATTTTCCTCAATAACTACCCTTACAGATGAGATATGGGGCTGTAACTTGGCAGATCGGGGTCTTTTTGGGTAGGCTATCGAATAGCCAAAGCTCGATTAAAAACTCGTCGGGGGCGAATTTCACCACCAAACCCGGCAATAGCCTTTTTATTATATTCATTATTAGTTAAATGGACTTCCTTTTCGCTATTTTGAGAATAATATAATGTATCTAATACTTTAAGAACATATCAATTATATGTATACAAATACATTCTGTTCGGTTTAATCGATGAGATAGCACATCCTTATTAGTGAACATATGCGTATCGTTGTAAATCGTGTTACTGTTGGTTACTACTGTGGTCGTCTCAAGTTGTTGTCGGTCAAATTCGATGTCGGTCAAAATCGTGTCGGTCAAAATCGTTGTCGGTTAAAGACGTTGTCGGCCAAAGCTATTGTCGGTCAAATCTGGAGTCGGTGAAATGTTGTCGGTGAAAACCGTGTCGGAAAAATCTGTATCGGTGATTTCGATGAGAGCCAGCTCGAACAGCTTCACTCGGCGCAGCATAGAAAAACTACCGAAAACGGTAGTTTTTGTGTCTAGTCAGCGGTAGACTCGGGCACGAATTTTATGATGGCCATAAACGAATTATTATTTTCTGGTTGAGAGCGCAACCATAATTACGGGTGCTAACCAGTATGAATTTTGAATTTTGAACAAGCATAATCTATATTACATTAATGAGGAAAACATGACACAGTTTTTAATTTTCAACTTTGCCAAAGTATATCGTGTTTAGTGTCATTTGAATCAGATAAATGCCACAAATAAGTTGGTGAAAGTGCCATAAAAAAATAATGAAAAATAAAGAAGTTTTGTAAGTAGATTAGTAGTGGTTCACATCGATGTACCCAACCGAGTATCAGATTACGTCTCTACGTCTTCAGTAGCCTGGCTTTCAAGCCAATAACAATTATTAGCGTGTCATAAACCTTTAGATACAATACAGAGCACGGTAGCTTTGCTAGCAACGCGACCATCTCTCCGGACTCAGTGGATCTTGGGGCCACTTTCTTGGGGTTTTTGTTTCGATGCCCAAGTTCTAAACTCCTCAAAAATAGCGGATTTTTTGGCGGCTAATATATTTTACAACTTAATACTATGCATGGAACAAGGGACATTGGTTTTTCCAAGTCTGTCGGTGAAAAGACACCACACAGTGGTACCGAGGCGGCAAAAAATTAATTTAATAAATTTTCGATTTTTATAAAAAAAAAAGTATTTTTGTATTGTATAATAGTGGCAATTACTGTCTAATACATAGTTCTACGTACACTGTACAAAGAGTGTATTGATGTTTTTCTTTTTTTAAATATCGAGCAGAAAGTATGCAACAAACAATTCATTCAAGATATTTACATTTTCTTTTATCTGTACCTTTATTTGAAGGCTTCGAATAAACTCTTCGAATACCTTCAGCCAGGTCGAATAAACGCGTTCGGGCCGCATCGGTCGCCGAGTTTTGTAAACATGCCATGTATCCCGAAGGGAATCAGGTATGTACTTACTTACACCGGTGTAAAACCAGTACTAATCTGATTACAAAACTTCTTTATTTTTCATTTATATTTATGGAATTTTTTGTTTTTCCATTTAACAACAATTATTAAATATCTAACATTTTCAGATCACGTAGGGGCGAATACTGTTTGGACTTATTTCGTAAATAATAACATATACCGGGTGGTTCACGAGAAACAGGCTACCTGAATAGCTCCGTTAGGATTAGAGATGGAAGAAAATGTTAGAGAGAAAAGTTGTACTGTTAAAGGGGGCAAATATGGAGATATAAAAAAATGTTCACATTGTAGTCGTTTTCAAGGTTTTTTGAAGGTCATCGATGATTTTTAAATAGCACCATATATTTTTATCTTCACAGTGTTGTAGCTGATGTCAAGGCGTGTTCAATGATGTGGTACACTACGACCTACAAATGACCTTGAACTAGAAAATTTATGATAAGGCAATGATAACTTCAAAATGTGCAATCATTTTATTTGAATTAAAGTAAATGTTCCAAATTATGACTTTGAGCAGTAACACAAACATTTAAACGTTTTGCAAGACAATCAATTGCACTTTCAATTATTTCTGTTGAAATTCATGTACAAGATTACCTCCATTAGCTAACATAACCCAGTAATGCTTTTCTGGGAATATACAGGGTGGGGAATTTTAAACAGGTCACCTGAATAACTCGCTTGTTTTTGAAGATAGGAGAAAATGCATTAGACCAAACTTACTTGGTATCGGGGGGCTCATAATCTGGTATTACCAATTTTTCTGTAGGTGGAGGCGTCAAGGTGATATAAAGGTCAACTCTGTTTTTTTAAACGGAACAGTATATTTTTTTGCTTACATTCTGATAGAGTGTTTCAAGACGAATATAATGACCTATTATGAAGGTCATTCAAGGTCACGCAAGGTCAACTGCAATAGAAAATAAAATGTCTCAAAGCACTCTTCAAATACTTTTGTGTCTTCTCTGGTTGTTGGCATACTGCTCTTCTAAGTATTGGTAAGGGTCGCAGAACATAAATAAACATACCATCACATTGTATGCTTACCTGTATCCAGAAATGTTATTAGTAGTTTGACTACCGACTAGAGTACGGCTTCGAAATATTCAATCTGAGTGTTCAATTTTGAAGAATGCGTTACACAATAGCAGAGAAAGTGGAAATGGTTATCATTTATGGTGAATGTCATAGCATTATGAGGAAAGTACCGCGAAAAACCAACAACCACAGTTGATATGCAAGAGCGTATAAAAAGAGCTTGCTCTGTAATAGATACAACTGAAATTTGTTCACGTTCAGATTAATACAGAAATTCGAAAATGTCGGAAAAGCGGTACAGCAGGAAATGCAAATTTATAAAAAACAGCAGACGGCTTTTATTCTGATACGGCATTATACATAAAAAAATATTGAGGTTCATTAAAAAAGTAACGTGATCTTAAAATCTATCCTACGCTGCATATTAAATTAATTTATATTGTACAATTTTCTCCAAGTTGGATGTTAGATCTGAAAGTAAATTTTTTCAAATCAATTAATTTCTCTTGCTTCAAAATGATATGGGATCTGATCCAGGCTAAGGTCGGTGTAGGTTCTTGTCCGGCGAAGAGTGGGTGTAAGTTCTTGTCCGGGGAAGACTGGGTGTGGGTTCTTGTCCGAGACAGAGTGAGTGTAGGAGCACTTTATGTTGACCAACTTCTATCAATGGGGTGATCACTCTCTTATTCCTCTCTGTCCGCGATAACCACGCTCTGTAATACCGCGAACGCCGCTGCGTAACCATCAGGACTGTCCCTGAAACGTTCCATTAACCGTGATGAATACGTCGTTCGTATTACACCGTCAATATTAAAACCGTAATTATTTAAACCGTACTTATGAAAACCGTAGCTATATTAAGTCGTAATTATTAAGTCAACCGATACACAGGAACCGCCGCCGTTAGTTTTAGAACCGCGCGAAATAAAACGAGTTATATTTCTCAAACCGGTGTTGCTCTTTCGTGGACCCGCGAACCTTGGCGACCGACTGAGTCGGCATCATCCTCCCACCACCGAACATTACAAACTTAACATCTCAAAAATATGTTCTCAAAGAATTATCTGCACATATGCCGCATAACGATACTTTTGATATAAATTTGGCCTCTTCGTACAAGAAGCCTCCCTTAAAACAAGACGACGCGACGCGACGCGCGGCAGCTAAAGCCCGATTCACACGGGGAGTCCGTGGACAGACTTTCCGCGGCTATTTCCCATAAATTTTGTGCGGGTTGACGAGTCCCGCTGTGCCCCTGAGTAGGTAGTGTATGTCGATTCTGGACCAAGTTCATTGACCTTTCGAGGCAGACCTAACCCGGGGGGGCTCCCCTCCCTCCCCCACCTCCCGTGGGGAGGGGGCTTTCCCCCCTCCCCCCTCCCCTCCCTTCCCTCCCCCTCTGGGGAGGGGTTTTTTCGGTGGTCACCCCCAGACCTAACCGGGCGGTCTTTTTCGGGAGTCACCCCCAGACCTAACCGGGGCGGTCTTTTTCGGGTGTCACCCCCAGACCTAACCGGGGCGGTTTTTTTCGGGTGTCACCCCCAGACCTAACCGGGGCGGTCTTTTTCGGGGGTCACCCCCAGACGCAGTCTTTTTCGGGGGTCACCCCCAGACGCAGTCTTTTTCGGGGGTCACCCCCAGACGCAGTCTTTTTCGGGAGTCACCTGCGGTCTTTTTCGGGGGTCACACCCAGACGCGGTCTTTTTCGGTGGGGGGTCCGCGGATTTTTGGGGGATCGCGAATTTTTTAGGGGGTCAAGGCCTGATTTTTTCGCGAATGTTTTTCGGGAGAGTGACGTCACAAAGGATAGGAGTGGAGGTCGGTGGATTTTTGTGACGTCACAGCGGTATCCTCTCGCGCACGAACCGTATACTTTAACGATCTAACCGAGAATGATGGAACAGACGCCTCTCAGACCCCGCCCGTTCTTTCCTGCAGTGGTGGGGGTACAGGTCGTTTTGCTGAGTAATCAGTTTGTTGTAACGTTATGCCCCTTTGACATCAGGGAATCTCGCATTTTGCAACTGAACACTTTGCTGAGTAATCAGTTTGTTGTAATGTTATACCCCCCTTTGGAACCTCGACAAACACATCGGGTTAAATATTATAACTTCTATTAAGACGTTATAAATATATTTACATATGTTTAAAGATGTCAGTCTCTAGCGAGAATGCATTCACGAGAAACCAATCGCAGTTCATGGATCGTGATTTTGTTTAATACAATTTTAAATCTCTTTTGTTCAAATCCTGAACATGAGCAAAGAGAAGACGCAATTAGTGGAGGAACTGCATGCCCCCGCCAGACGGATTTTTCCACGACGTCGAGTTTTAGTGCATGGATATGACGATCTGTGGCAAGCCGATCTCGTAGATATGCAGACTCATGCGCGTATAAATGGCGGTAACAAGTACATATTAACGGTTATCGATGTGCTATCCAAATATGCTTGGGGCATGCCACTCAAGACTAAAAGTGGAGGTGAGGTAGCTAAAACGTTCAAAAAAATATTTCGCAATCGATGTCCAAAAAATTTGCAAACCGATCAAGGAAAGGAATTTTATAACAGTGAGGTGCAAAAACTCTTGACGAAACACGGTATTAGGCATTATTCTACGTATTCGATTATGAAGGCTTCCATTGTAGAACGGTTCAATCGTACATTGAAGAATACCATGTGGAAAGAGTTTACACTTAATGGAACCTATAAATGGGTCGATGCGCTACCGCAACTAGTTGCAAAGTACAATGCGCAAAAGCACAGAACTATTGGAATGCGACCGTGTGATGTCACCCCTGCCATTTCCGACAGGCTCTTAGACACCGTATATAACAACATTAAGATTGCCGCGCCGGCGAAATTCAGTGTGGGTCAGTCTGTACGCGTCAGCAAATTTAAAACCGTTTTTGATAAAGGTTACACACCAAATTGGACCACTGAGGTGTTCAAGATAGTCAAGGTACAAGCAACTAATCCGGCGACTTATCTGCTGCAAGATTCCCGTGGAAACCCCGTTGCTGGAGGATTCTACGAATATGAGCTGCATCGCGTTGCCAATCCAGATGTATACTTAGTGGAGAAAGTGTTGCGCAGAAAAGGAAATAAGGTGTATGTAAAATGGCTAGGATTGAGTAAGGTGAACAATTCGTGGATAAACAAAGACAATTTATTATAAACAACTTAGACTGTTCAAATAAAAAACACAATCTTCTATTTACATTGAATATTAACAATTTTTATAGTTACAAAGGAATTCGATAATGACCCCATGGTAGCGTTTCCGTCGAGTTGGGTAAGATATACCGTTTGTCATCGTATGGACTCAGAGCAATTTTTCGTTCTGATACAGTATACACTTCATGTAATTTCGATCTTATGCATGTCTGAGTACGACTCATCACAATTTCATTTTGTAGACACTGCAAGTCACTGCAAGACACTGCAAGAAATCATCGAACGTTATTGTTGTCCTTACAACGTTAGTTTTTACACCTTTCGCTTTTTTTGTGTCTTGTTTCCCGTCTACACGCAATGTATACATTTTTGGTCTCAACCCGACAAAGTCTGTCATTATCATCCCATTGTTCTCGTCTTTCATCAAGCCGGGGACCTTTTTATTTACAAGTGGGATATTATACTTATTCTCTATCGGATAATCACTCGTGTCGAAACGGCTAATGTCGCGCCTCATGGTTTCATAAATATCCTCACACGTAATATGATAAATTAAACTATCTGTGTCTGTGTACATTATTTTGCAATTTTGACCATATTGAGGAAACATGTACTCATGATGAAATTCATACAAGCAAGTTTTAGATATATCTAATATACACATACCCACATAGATGGGCTTGTTGAATTTCACCCTGAGTTTGCGCAATTCCACAGCCACAAAATTTTCAGAAAATACGCAACGACTGTGGAAATTTGGTTTCGCGATCATTGCCTCTGCACCATATCTTCCATCTCAATGTGTTACGAGTTTTACGTCTACACGATTTCGTACATTTTCCATAGTTTTACCGAATACCGCGTTGTTCATCAATTTGTATAAATTGTTTTCAAAATCGTTTGTCGCACGTGTTCTAAAGAGCGTATTTAATTCTATGTATTCGCGGAGCCATGGTGACTGTGCGAATTGGAGGATGCGATGAATCTTTGTAATACGAAGACCGTGGCGCAGGCATTGTTGCAGGTTATAATAGTGGATAACATATCGCTGCTTATCATGTAACGTTGCAAGCAACTTGGCCTCTCTTTTGCCAAGTGGTTTGGCACGCGTCGGACAGAACGGCAGGTCGGCGTGAACATCGTGCAGACGTTGCGGATATTCTAGAGTAAAGCATTGGCCACCGCTGGCTGGTATCGTAAACTGGATAGCGCAGATTTCAATTTCTGCATACCATTCAATATGCTATTCGGCTTCGGTGAAGATTATAACAAGATAACCGTTAATGTGCGTCAAGAGTTGGTCTTAATTCGATCACGAAACGATCTAAACGCGTTGAATGGTTCTAGTATTTTAAGACCTAAAATCGAATTATTCAAAGTTCAGTGGCGAATGCAGCACATAAGTCTTGAAGAAGTAACCAAATTGTCGTTACTACGCATTCTCAAGAGAGGACAAATGATACCTGTGAGTTTTCGCTCTTGGGATCTATACGAATATCCACATTTACAAACAACTACGATGCATACGTGGGCCATCAAGACTGTAACACAACTGGAGAAACCTCGCTTCATCATATTCGCATTGCAGAATGATAGGAAGAATCAATTGCATAAGACTGCTAATCAATTCGACGATTGTAAACTGTCAAACATACGTTTGTACCTAAATTCGGAATCATACCCATACGATGACCTAAACTTGGACTTTGAAAAAAATAAGTATGCGGTACTTTACGATATGTACGCAAAATTTCAAAACTCGTATTATGGTGATCGATGCAGTGAGCCGCTATTGGACGAATTAGAGTTCTTATCACGTGGCCCATTTGTGGTCATAGACTGCTCTCGTCAAAACAAGTATGTTAAAAGTGCTACAATTGATGTCCGCATAGATTTCGAATGCAGAGATAATGTGCCAGTCAACACAGCTGCATACTGCTTGATTATACATGATCGTATAGTCGAGTACAGCCCGTTGACCAACGTAGTGCACAGAATACTTTAACAAGCGGCGATGGTTCATCTAACGTTTGTCGATGATCGTATAGTCGAGTACAGCCCGTTGACCAACGTAGTGCACAGAATACTTTAACAAGCGGCGATGGTTCATCTAACGTTTGTCGATGATCGTATAGTCGAGTACAGCCCGTTGACCAACGTAGTGCACAGAATACATTAACAAGCGGCGATGGTTCATCTAACGTTTGTCGATCTACAAGGCTTCAAGATCGGGTCAAACGAATTCATTGTAAAAGAAGCGGCCATTTTACGGGATGGAAATAAACTATTGCACTGGATATTCGAGCCACCACTTGGGTTCCACCGATTGACTGCTGCCGAAGCACGTCAGGTTCGATGGCTAACGAGAAAACATCATGGAATCGGGTGGATGGACGGATATGTTCCATACAAAGAAGCTGGAAGCTGTTTGAAACTAGCCCTGGAAAATACGCAGCAGATCGTTGTTAAGGGATTGGAAAAGAAAAAATGGCTGTGGAAATTAACTGGAATCGAGGCTCTTGATGTGGATCTAGAATCTAGAGGATGTTCCAAGATTGTCGATGTTGCAAAAGGGGCTGCATAGATGTGCATTCCATACTGGCGTATGTGCCGTCGAAAATGTATTTAAACTGTGTAAAATATATAATGATCAACAAGAATCATATTTTGAATAAAGTATATTATTTAACAAAGTTTTTTCCGTATTTCTTAAAATGGTATAATATTTCACCCAGTGTATTTGCGATGTTGCCGACAAAATGCGCAGTTTGTGGTATAACATTACAAAAAAATGATTACTTGGCAAACTTATTTCTAAGAATTTTTGGTGTAATATTTCACCAGATGTGTTTGCCGAGATTCCTGTTCGTTCCTGACTCCAAAGGGGTATAACATTACAAAAAAAAAATGATTACTCAGCAAACTTATTTCTAAGAATTTTTGGTATCATATTTCATGGAATTTGGAGATTCCTGTTCGTTCCTGACTCCAAAGGGGTATAACATTACAAAAAAAAAATTGATTACTCAGCAAACTTACTTCTAAGAACACGTCGCGTTGGCTATAGGAGACAATCACGGCAATGAAATTCAACTGTCTATGGCTACCTGGAAAGATCTTCTACGAAAGAAAGAAGACATTCTGCGGAACATTACCAGCTCAGGGGATGCGGTGCATGTTGGTGATATAACTGTGGAGTTCTGTCAGTTAAACGACGATCTAAAGCTTGCAAAATTATCAAATTCGACTAAGTGCATACAGATTGCCCAGAAAACGATGCGAAAATTGTTTGATTTAGAATTTTGTATCGATCACATGTACTCTTGGCTATCCGAGAACCTATTCTGTGTACAAACAAAATATTGTAAGTTTATGCAAATAATATCTAATGTTACCGATGATTTTGCAAAAGCCATCGCAGAACATGACGATTTTGATCGCAATTCATTAATAGACACTGAATTGTTAGCTTTAGTTTTTCGTCCGACGTCCGACTTCGGCGCACACCGACGTCATTTCGAGCGCTTCGGGAGGCATGTGTTGGTGCCGCTACGGCCGATTTCGTCCGACAAGGTGTTCACAGTGGGCCCGACATCGGACGAAACGGTCGAGGCTAGCGACAGCCAACCTTTTTAAGTGCTTCGAGAAGGGTTTCAATGGGACAAACCCCATAGCGTCCGACGTCGGACGATGGTCGCAGGAGAACCAAACCATTTTGTTTCTCGTCCGACATCGTACGGTGCTGCATTCCGTTCAAACAATTTCCATGTCGCCAATTTTGAAGTATCCATATTTTTAAAAACGGGTCCGTAAAGAGGACACTTGGGGCTATATTATCATTATTTTCATTTTTCAATTTTCTGGTGCTATGATAGCAATGCACCTGTTTAAAAAAACAATTGCAAAATAAACTATGAAAACAAATATTTTTTCAACTGAAATAATTTTTCTTAAATACTCTTATGGTATCACTATGAGCACGCAAAACTCATTTTAATCGTTTTGTTATAGTTTGGTCGTTATAATTTAATGAATAACTTGTGACATCTCATATTACACGTCGGCGTAAAACCATCAATTTTCAAGATTTCAAAGAGTTCTTTGAGATACGTTCATATTTTACTAATAAAGACTGCAACAGCTTAAGTGCTTTTATAATCTATGATCGATGTATTAATACTGAAATGTATTTCAATACATAGATTTCTTAAAATGACGTTACCATAGTAAACGAATTATTGCCACGTCTTGGGGATTTTGTACCATTGTGCGACGTACGATAGCGTAGCGACTATCAGCACGTGCAATAAAACATTGAGCGTGCAAATGATCGGGCCATTATTGGGCGATCGACAGCGAAACTGTTTTTAGCGCGCCCAATTCATAATGGTGGTGATTTAAATATTACTTTACAGTCAACAGGTATTGTCCGAGAAAGTGCCGACTTCCAGCTCAATAGTAATGACATGTCATAAACCTCTCCACAGAGAACAGCCCCGGGAACGGCACATAAACAAATCGAGCCTATCATCGCTAGGTTTGCCTATCCCCACCACAACCGCGCCCGTAGTCCCAATGTTTTGACTTCGACGCTGCACGCTACATGGTAAGTATGTGTGGCCGCCTTGGCCAATATTTCAACAACAGCCGAAAATGCGTGTGAAACGACGTCTGCCTCCTCCGCTCTGATTCAATCAGCCGCGCATTCGCGTACATCCAGACACGTCACCGTATGCCTGCCTGGAAATGGAAACCTTCTTCTCAGGTTCGCATCAATACAATGTCACCAGTTCGGCCCCGTACGAGATGGCGCCTTGCCATCCCCTACAACCGCGTGGTAGTGGGCGGTAACGGTTTGATATCTTTTAACCCACTCTGCTGTTCCGCAATCGCTCGTACGGGACAGTGTATTGGACATAAACAAATTGAAAATGTTTTTTCACTACGTGAAAGATGTAATTTCAGGACAAACGCTGTCGACCCTTATTTCAGAATGTCTAAAGAATATTCGGTAATTTTATAGACCCAAAATAACAAACAATACGATAATGTACATACGTATGTACGTATTCTATTTAAAAAAAAACTGAGGGACACCCTCATGCGTTGATAAAAAATCAAAGTGGGGTCATTCCATGCCGAATCGATCACTTTTTGCGGTCACCATTTTCGATTTTGTTCTAATGGAAATATGTTGTAGTCCATATGAAATTAGGGGGGGTTTAAGCCATCATTTTGCCGATTTCGAATGTTTTTAGAAATGGCAGACCTTCAAAGTTTGCGATTTTTGCCCATTTTGGCAAAAATAGCTCTCACTTACAAATTTTTATCTCAGGAACTGTTTGTCCGATTGAGCTATACTTTTTTTTCTTTTATTCGGGAAGAATTGGGCTATTATAAAATAATGTTTTCATCCTCGATAATTAACTTTATAATGTTAAAAATTTTCCTGTAATCGTTACAATATGCTGGGGAAAGACGCGGTGTACCCGCGTTTCAGGTATAGGCGAGTCGAGCGCACCGCTATTAGGGTCAGTTTTCTATTCCGCTAGTCTCAAAACAATACCAGCAGACCGTATACGACTAAATAACCCTATTTATACCTGGAGAACAATATTAGTCTCTCTTGGCCAACGACACCTTTCTAATCATAACTTCATTTGTAGATATGTTGTTTCTATACGAATTGTACATGTTTTACAAGAAAGGTGTCGTTGCTCAATGGAAACCACGAGATGGTGGCGCTTTTATTCCATCAGGAAGGGATAAGGAAGGGTCAGAAGTATGTATTGGTAGGATCATTGAAAACTATTTCATTACACTGAAAACAGAGCCATCATTATCGCACGAGCAAGTTTTACATAGCAGTTCTTTATTTGATAATGAGGTAAAGCTATGAAAGCTTCTAGTGCCTGTAATAGGTAAAGCTATGAAAGCTTCTAGTGCCTGTAATAGGTAATGCTGTTGCAAAGCGAGCTTGTAAACAATCAGCATGGTTATAACACAACGTTCGTCTTGGGTGACGTAATTAAATGTTATATTTTAAAAAGATGTTTCTGCCCATTCAAATAAATTTTTAGGGGCGAGAATTTGATTATTTAATGGTCTTTGTAAACTAGTGTACATTGCAAGTCTTTTCATGCTTCCACCAATACCATTACATGGTCCCTTACCACGAGCCGTTGCCAAAAAATGCCATTCAGTAGGAACACCGAAATCTTTAACCCCTTCCCCTACGATTTATTTTACGGTTTCAGTGATTAGAACTTTTTTGTAGTTCGCAATTTCCTAAAAAAAGAGAAAATATGTATCTATTGTATGCCTATACATGCTCTCCAATAACTGTAAATTAACAAAACCAAAATAGAATTTCATCTCGATTTAAAGGAAATTAATAGCATACATATGTATTTATTAGACTCTGTTCAGAATCTTCATCACGAGTCTGACACGTTATTATAGGGCAAGTGGTTAAAATGATGCGTTAAATTAATTAAATTCTTTTTGTTTTTATATTGCGTATTCTGCCCCGTCAGAAAAGTAAATGTATGTATAATCATTTTTATTTTTGCCGTATATATGTATATGTTTAAGATATTCTATTAACTTTTTTTGAAAAATATGAATGGCAGTTTTCACTTTTAAAGTCGTAGGCCAAGAGTCGTTACTAATATTGTTCTGTAGGTATAAATAGAGTCATTTAGTCGTATACGGTCTGCTGGTATTGTTTTGAGACTAGCGGAATAGAAAACTGACCCTAATAGCGGTGCGCTCGACTCGCCTATACCTGAAACGCGGGTACACCGTGTCTTTCCCCAGCATATTGTAACGATTACAGGAAAATTTTTAACATTATAAAGTTAATTATCGAGGATGAAAACATTATTTTATAATAGCCCAATTCCTCCCGAATAAAAGAAAAAAAGTATAGCTCAATCGGACAAACAGTTCCTGAGATAAAAATTTGTAAGTGAGAGCTATTTTCGCCAAAATGGGCAAAAATCGCAAACTTTGAAGGTCTGCCATTTCTAAAAACATTCGAAATCGGCAAAATGATGGCTTAAACCCCCCCCCTAATTTCATATGGACTACAACATATTTCCATTAGAACAAAATCGAAGATGGTGACCGCAAAAAGTGATCGATTCGGCATGGAATGACCCCACTTTGATTTTTTATCAACGCATGAGGGTGTCCCTCAGTTTTTTTTAAATAGAATACGTACATACGTATGTACATTATCGTATTGTTTGTTATTTTGGGTCTATAAAATTACCGAATATTCTTTAGACATTCTGAAATAAGGGTCGACAGTGTTTGTCCTAAAATTACATCTGTCACGTAGTGAAAAAACATTTTCAATTTGTTTATGTCCAATACACTGCCCCGTACGAGCGATTGCGGAACAGCAGAGTGGGTTAAAAGATATCAAACCGTTACCGCCCACTATCACGCGGTTGTAGGGGATGGCAAGGCGCCATCTCGTACGGGGCCGAACTGGTGACATCGTATTGATGCGAGCCTGAGAAGATTTCCATTTCCAGGCAGGCCTACAGTGACGTGTTTAGATGGACGAATGTGCGGCTGATTGGATCAGAGCGGAGAAGGCAGACCACGTTCCACACGCATTTTCGCACACATACTATGTAGCGTGCACCGTCGCAGCTAAAATATATGTATAATGGAACTACGGGCACGCGGTTGTGGTGGGAATAGGCAGACCCAGCGATAGGCTCGCTTTGTTTATGTGGTGTTCCCGGGGCTGTTCTCTATGGAGAGGTTTATGACAGATCATTATTATTGAGCTGGAAGCCGGCACTTTCTCGGACAACACCTGTTGACTGGGAAGTAATTTTTATATCACTACGATTATGAATTGGGCGCGCTAAAAACAGCTCTCTGAAAAACAGCTTCACTGTCGATCGCCCAATAATGGCCCGATCCTTTTGCACGGTGAATGTTTTATTGCACGTGCAGATAGTCGCTACGCTATCGTACGTCGCACAGTGGTGCAAAATTCCCAAGACGTGGCAATAATTCGTTTACTATGGTAACGTCATTTTAAAAAATCTATGTATTGAAATACATTACAGTATTAATACATCGATCATAGATTATAATAGCACTTAAGCTGTTGCAGTCTTTATTAGTAAAATATGAACGTATCTCAAAGAACTCTTTGAAATCTTGAAAATTGATGGTTTTACGCCGACGTGTAATATGAGGTGTCACAAGTTATTCATTAAATTATAACGACCAAACTATAACAAAACGATTAAAATGAGTTTTGCGTGCTCATAGTGATACCATAAGAGTATTTAAGAAAAATTATTTCAGTTGAAAAAATATTTGTTTTCATAGTTTATTTTGCAATTGTTTTTTTAAACAGGTGCATTGCTATCATAGCACCAGAAAATTGAAAAATAAAAATAATGATAATATAGCCCCAAGTGTCCTTTTTACGGACCCGTTTTTAAAAATACGGATACTTCAAAATTGGCGACATCAAAATTATTTGAAGTGAACGCTGCACCGAAATATATCGCACGAGGGCCGTCCTGTCGGTCGACGTCGGACGAAACTCGAAGGGTCACACAGACGGGCCTACCTACACATTGGAAATGTCGGACCGAAGCCTCTGACGTCACCAAGTCGGTCGGACGTCGGATGTACTGTGCACGCGCCCTTAGATGTAATGCTAATAAAATCAAATCAAAAGGATATTTCTCTGACATTTAATGCATGATTTACATTTCCTGTCCCCGAGATTCCTGTCCGTTCCCAAGGGGTATCATATTACATAAAAAAAAATGTCAGGGTCAATCAAATAGCGTCTTAAAAGAAGTTATAATATTTCGCCGGATGTGTCGGGATTCCCTGACTCCTATCATTATAAAAAAACTGATGACTCAGCAAACTTATTTCTTCGTCTTAAAAGAAGTTATAATATTTAACCCGATGTGTTTGCCGAGATTCCAAAGGGAGGTATAACATTACAACAAACTGATTACTCAGCAAAGTGTTCAGTTGCAAAATGCGAGATTCCCTGATGTCAAAGGGGCATAACGTTACAACAAACTGATTACTCAGCAAAACGACCTGTACCCCCAACACTGTAGGAAAGAACGGGCGGGGTCTGAGAGGCGTCTGTTCCATCATTCTCGGTTAGATCGCCAATGTATGCGGTTCGTGCGCGAGAGGATACCGCTGTGACGTCACAAAAATCCACCGACCTCCACTCCTATCCTTTGTGACGTCACTCTCCTGAAAAACATTCGCGAAAAAATTAGGCCTTGACCCCCTAAAAAATTCGCGATCCCCCAAAAATCCGCGGACCCCCCCGAAAAAGACCGCGGGTGACTCCCGAAAAAGACCGCGTCTGGGGGTGACTCCCGAAAAAGACCGCCCCGGTTAGGTCTGGGGGTGACCCCCGAAAAAAGACCGCCCGGTTAGGTCTGGGGGTGACCCCCGAAAAAGTCCGCCCCGGTTAGGTCTGGGGGTGACACCTGAAAAAGACCGCCCCGGTTAGGTCTGGGGGTGACCCCCGAAAAAGACCGCCCGGTTAGGTCTGGGGGTGACCCCCGAAAAAACCCCTCCCCGGAGGGGAGGGAGGAGGGGGAAGGGAGGTGGGGGGGACTCCCCCCCCCCGGGTTAGGTCTGCCTCGAAAGGTCATTGACATTGATCCAGAATCCCCCTAGTCTACCTACTGCGCCACTTGGGCGACGCGAACTTTACAGGACCGAAACCGGGCGCCGGGGGAGCCCGGCCCCTATTTCTCTCCGCACGAGACTCTATCGGAACTGGCTCCGGGAGGAAATTCGTGCCGAGACACCTGAGGCAGGACCGAGCCCGGGTCAACAAACCCGGAGGCACCGACGAGGGAACGTGGACACGAGACGAGCATCTTCTCGACCCCGTCGCTGCCTCGCCCGGCAAGAAGGTGTCCACGACCGGAGCGGCCAGGACCCTCCTCTACACGAGCCGTCGCCGCCACCACCTGAAAAGCGGCGAACGAAAAGGCGATTTTCCGCGAGCCAGGGATCCCGCGCAGCAGGATGCGATCCTGCGAAGCGATACTGCGTGATAGGCCCGAATGTTGCGAACGGGAGAAATAGGGTAGGGAGTAGGGGGACGCCTCGCTTCCGCGTTACCGAGCCGGCCGAAAGTAGGCCACTGGGTCGTTGGCCGTTAACCGAATTGGTACAAAGTATTGTCGCGCTGAAATCAGAGTTGTCTTAAAATTGTGCGTTGCCAAGAAAAGGGACGAGAAAGGACGAACAGCCGTCCATCTGCCGTCGTCTTCGTTGCCGTTGGTAAGCGCCAGTCAGGCTTCCTTAATATCGTGATCCAGTGATCTTTTCGTGTTGGCTCAGTAACGTTTTTGCGTGGCCCTTGTCCGCGTCGCGAAACGACGAAACCGTCTCCTTGCCGCGTGGTCAGCCATCTTTTCGTGAAAGGACGAACGGTTGTCGATCGGTTAACGTGCGTGCCGGTTGGTAACGCGAGGTCGCGGACTCGCGGGGGCCGTATCGTTGCCGATTTCGCGAATAAATTATACGACATCTTCGAGACGTTCCCCGGTGTGACGTCGCAGCGGTCCGTATCGTGTCCGATGGCAAACTTCGAGCGATCCTGCTATTGTACCGCGTATACCATCGGAATCCGGTAATTGTGCCGCACCGAGAGCGGATTGTAACACGGCGAAAATCTCGTGAATTGCCGGGTTCGACGCGAGAGACCGAAGAAAGCGCGAGCGACCGAAAATCCGTCGTAGATTTTCGCGCCGGCTTGTAAATCACCGCTGCCGGCTTCACCGGCAGCCATGTCGTGTCCATCGGACAAATAAATTGTTCAAGCCGATTCTTTCGTTAATCATTTCCGTCGAGAAACCTTTCCGCCGCGGGAGATGCTCCGTATTTCGCCCGCGTAGAATCCTGAGCCCGTCCAAAAGAGAGTTCGTTCGCGCCTCGTGCCATTATCGCGCAATTTGCGTGATACTGCCGAGTGTCTGGCGCCCGAAAGCAGATTCCATAAACGGTTCCTTTCGTGAAAAATCCGAATCTGCGAGATACCTTTTGTCCCGGGTGGACCACGTATGGCGCGGCCGAGCGTGACCCGGCGTTTCGCCCGTAAATACCCGGAGTCGCAGACGTTCCGTCCTTCCGACGGACACGTGAAATTTAGGCGACGCGTGACAACGTATATTGAAAAAAAAGGTTGGGTCAGCGCGGTAGGTGCTCGTCTCTCAACCTGCGTGTACTAGGTTCGCGCCCCGTCATATACCTACTTTTTTTTATTAATTTTTTTTATTCCTAACTATGTAATAATCAATGCTCTAAAACAGGGCTGCCGTTTAATGGCTCGCGACGGCCGATTTTCGAAGGCTACGCCCCTCGACCCGGCCGCGCGTCTCGCCCCCCCGTGATGGTCCTAGTACTCGGAGCCGCTCAGGCGCGTACCATAGCGTAGGCGCTATTCGTGGCGCTTCAGACCTACACGCGTGTCAATATATTTCCACATTACCATCGAGGTACTATTCCCAATGGGTTTTTTTTGTTAGTGGTGTCCCCTGTAGGCCTATTCAACTATATCGCACAATAATTTCGGACAACAGCTGTAGAAAATTAATTAGAAAAATAAATTCGTAAAATAAATTTAAAAAATAATTATTAATTTTATTGTTCAAATTTTAATACCATCTGGAATAGCATGATTTTCGCGCATGTTTAGACGTGCTTGGCAAATTGGTCAAATCTACTGGAAGTTTAGATGTGACTAATTAATTTTTTTAATTAATTTTCTACAGCTGTTGTCCGAAATTATTGCGCGATATAGTGGAATAGGCCTACAGGGGATACCACTAACCAAAAGAAAAACGCATTGACAATAGTACCTCGATGGTAATGCAGAAACCTATTGACACGCGTGTAGGTCTGAAGCGCCACCTACACTATGGTACGCGCCTGAGCGGCTCCGAGTACTAGGACCGTCACGGGGGGGCGAGACGCGCGGCCGGGTCGAGGGGCGTAGCCTTTGAAAATCGGCCGTCGCGAGCCATTAAACGGCAGCCCTGCTCTAAAAGATGCCTGAAAGACCTCTAAAAAGACGTGTAAAGGATGCATAAAGGAAGCCTAAAAAGACGCCTAAAATATGCACAAAAAGACGTCTTAAAGATATGTCTTTCAGGCGATTTTTTAGACGTCTTTGCAAGGCATCTTTAAGACGTCAGAAAGATCGGTGAGAGACGTCTTTAAGACGCGCAGTTGTGTAACAAAGACATGTTAAAGACGTACGAAGACGTGCTAAAGACGTAGCAGACGTCTGTCAGACGTACTTACGTCTTGCGGCAGGCAACTTTCAGACGTCTGTGAGATGTCTTTGTGCTATCTGGGCATTGTTTCAATGTTACAATGAAACTGTTAAGAATTTAAGCAATAGCATATGTTAGCTTTTACGCTTGTTTCAGCTCAAAGTGTATAGGCCCAATGAAATTATCAGATCAACTTTTATAAAGGATTTTTTGGCCTCGACCCTAAAAGTTCTTTAATTATATTGCAATTTTTATTATAAAATAATGCACTTTTGACTCCATCTAAGCAATTTTATTTTTTTAAAAACTGAAAACACTTCGCTTAACTAAAAAGGAACCACAGACTTCTTAGATCGTATATGTATCAGAGAGTAGATGAGACTGCTCTCACGCACAGGTATTGGAGATGCCCATTATAGTGCTGTCCCCTAGTCCAGTTCTTAGCCTGGAACAGCACCGATTTCGTCTTTAGTGTGGAACAGACCGGTATCAGAGACATTACATCTAAGATGAGGTATACCTCGTCTGTGATTACATCTTCTGGCCTTTTCTGTCCAGATTTTTCGGGGCTCTCGGAGCCTCAATATTACTTCGGTCAGAGAGTAGATGAGAGTGCTCACGCTCGGGTTTTGGCCGTGCCACTTTTCGTTTCGTTTCGACTTAGCCAGGAACAGAACCTGTTTCGACTTAGCCTGTAACAGAACCTGTTTCGACTTAGCCTGTAAGAGAACCTGTTTCGACATAGCCTGTAACAGAACCTGTTTCGACTTAGTGTTTCGACTTTGACCTGGATCAGAACGTACAGTTTAATTGTTTTATCTGTTAAATCTAATATACCAAACTTTAATTAATATAAATTAAATATAATATTAATTATATAATGATAGAAGTATTTTCATTTTTTCCGATATTTCAGTTGCAAACTCTAATTGTAAAAAATAAAAAACCCGGAATAATTCGAAGAAATACAGGTTTCATATCAAAGCATTAATTTAATAATGAGGTATTGTCATCAACAATGTCTCCAATTTTTTTCATATTGTTAACTACAGCTTTATATCTAAATGTTTCGAATGTAATTCCGACAGCGCCGATGGATGTAACTGTAGCGTATCCGACTGTGAAACCGAGGGAAACTTTCTCAACATGGTTCGAGACCATTAGGGGCATAATTTTTTTTCTTTCATGAGTACATATTTTTTCCACCTTCTGACCTTAAGATTTTTAGTAGATGATTTTAAAAACATATTTGAACTACTTCTAAATATAGTTGTAAGCGAAAATATTGTGGCTTACTCTTTATTTGATCGTTCTTTTGATCTCTTATGGGCTACATTACAGCTCTGTTTAACACTCGTTTGCAATTGTCACGCATATGTTGGTAATTCTTAAATATATAAAATGTATTAGACTAGTTATGTGAGGTATGTGTACACAAATATAATAGAAGAAATGTCTGTGTCCATGTAATTTAATAAAAACTCATGAAAAATTAAGTATGATGCGTTATTACTATTTTCTTCGGATAAAATTGGGAAGAGCACAATATGCATTTGGTGGAGTGTGAGGGTGAGGAACTCTAAATATGGGGTCTCTACTACTGGGGGGTCCCCGTTGGAAATAGTGACCGGGCCAGCGAAGTGTCGAGTATCGATGAGACTCACACAAATGAACGGGAAGCAAATGATTACAACTTTTCTAATTTTTAATTTATTTCTATTAAACTTTTTCCATCGTATTTGTTCCTTTTTCTGATTAAATATCAAAATAATATCCAACGCGATATAATTACGAATATAATTACTCGTGTAATGAGCGACTAAATTTTCGGACACGAAAGTGGACGGCAAATGTGAAAGGAAGAGAGACATAGAGTGGAAGCGTTCGACAAAGATGAAAAACGTTAAACTTGGCTATTTTTGGTCTCATAAATGCACGTTGTAAATGAGAACTTCCTAGTAATGCTCGATAAAATTATAGACAATCTGCTCGGATTAATGTTATCAAAATTTATTACAAGAAATAAAGAAATATAGAAGAAATTATTTGTAGTACATACATGTACTGTGACATTTTGTAATCAATGTATGTATCAGTGCATCAGCGTGCGGGAAGGAAAGAGACGCGGAGAGTCGTGGCGCACCGGAACACTTCCAAGGTTTTTCAATACGCTGTCCTCTGCGTCCAAAACATTTCGTTCATCACACAAGTAAATATCATCGAAATTATATCATATTTGGTATCATATTCATTAGAAAAATGTCACGAATATGTTAGTCAAAGCCCCATAAAATAATAATGAAAAATAAAGAAGTTTTGTTATTGGATTAGTAGTGGTCTCACACAGATATACCCGACCCGTATTATGTTACACTTCTCGGCGATTGATACCTCTAGAGTTTTACGGCCCCTCACGGGGTATATCCCGCGCAATACAGTATTTTATCGTTAACTGTCGCAACTAGGCTTGCCATATTGCCCGGGCAAAAGCGCCCCTTACCGCTGCGCCCCTCGCCTAGCTGTGCCGCTGAGCCCGTCTAGCAAAGCCCCACTCTTCCGTCTGTGGGACCCACGGCCACGGGCTCAGCGGCACAGCTAGGCGAGGGGCGCAGCGGTAAGGGGCGCAGCGGTAAGGGGCGCTTTTGCCCGGGCAATATGGCAAGCCTGGTCGCAACCACGGTTCCGGCCAGCGACGTTTATCCGTCAGGGATACTATTCTTTGACTTGTGCCGAACGTAGAAATGGAATGGGAACCTCGAGGGGCCTCGGTTGCCGAGAAATGTAAACATGATACGGGTCGGGTATATCGGTGTGAGACCACTACTAATCCAATGACAAAACTTCTTCATTTTTCATTATTTTTTTATGGGACTTTGACCAAATTATTCGGGGCATTTTTCTAATGAAAATGATACCAAATATGATATAATTCCGATTATATTTACTTGTGTAATGGGCGATCAAAGTGTCGAGCGCAAGGATCGATGGCGTATGGGAAAGAAAGAGACGCGGAGAGTAGCGGTCGCCGGCACAGTTCAAAGGCCCGCCGCGTCCTCACAATGTAATCTCAATAAAAAACTTTTTTATTATTACTTATTTTTGTATGAGACTTTCACCGATATATTTGTGACATTTTTCTGATTAAAATGATACTAAACACGATATAATTCGCATCAGATTTACATTAATTGCCGTTCATATAATTTCAATGAGAAGTTACGCGGGATCGTCCATTACACACGTAAATATAATCGGAATTGTATTATTTTTGGTATCAATTTCATTAGAAAAATGTCAAGAATATGATGGTGAAAGTTCCATAAAAAAATAATAAAAAATAAAGAAGTTTTGTTATTGCATTAGTGTGGTCTCCTGGTCTCACACCGATATACCCGACCCGTATCATGTTACACTTCTCGGCAGCCGAGGCCTCTCGAGGTTTAAGGCCCCTCACGGGGTATACCCCGCAGGAGTGAGGATAGCTCAGGGACAATTAGGTGTGATTGCTGCCAGCAAGAAAAGTGAACTTGCCCTCCAACGTCGCCATTCTCCTCACGCCTCTCCGAACTCGCTGTTTCGGCGGGTGGACCGAGTAGCTGAAATTCGAGTCAGGACTGGTCAGGAGAAGCAGAACCAACAAAGACAATCACAGAAATCCGCCAATGTTAGTTTAATGAATTATTTACAACGCAATCAAATTGTTGGAACAAATATATTTTTTAAATGTATCTCATAATTATATATTTCAATACATTAAATTTTTCCAAACAATACAGTTTGTTTAAGCAAATACAATTTTTAACAAACATAATTTTTTAAATGAATTAAATTTTAAACAAATAATTTTTTTTTTAGTAAACGTCTTTTTAGACATAATTTTGTATGTCAATAAAGTTGTTTAAACAAATTGAATTTTTACATAAATGTTTTTTTAATGTACAGATTTTTATGAATAAAAATTTCTGAGTAAATAAAATTGTTTAAACAAATAAAGAATCTATATTGTTTTTTAAATAGATTTAAATAGATTGAATTTCAATAGAATGAACCTTCAAATTCTCCTCACGCTTCTCGGAACTCGCTGTTTCGGTGGCCCGAGTAGCTGAAATGCGAGTCAGGAGAAGCGGAGCCAACAAGGAAAATCACCGAGATCCGCTGCTGTCTGTAGGAAAATTCAAGTTGTCCCGCACATGCTGCCCTTTACTACGTTCTACAATGTCCCTTTGTACTTTCGGCGCGGTCGACGTAGTCATAAAAAAATAGATTCCCTTGACAATCTTTTTCCCTGCTACGAACTGGTGATGGGAGCTAGATTATGACTTTACTGTAGTACCTTGTATATTTTCCTTTTTGTTGGAAGCAGAACTAGAATGTTGCTCTTTTTCTTTTGTATAAATAAAATAAAAATAAATAAAATAAAATAAAAATAATTATTCCGTAATGTGTCTACTTCTTCAATCCTTTCTTTTATTTGACCTTATGAAATAAATATTTTGTACAATCATTTTAATACAGGATTTCCTTTATTTCGTGAAAGTCTGAACTTGGCAAAAAAATATGTACATACAAATTATTTGATACGAAGGTGTATTCAATACGGTGCAAGTTAATTTTTTCATTTAATTAATGCTTTGATATGAAATCTGTATTTCTTCGAATTATTCAGTTTTTTATTTTTTACAATTAGAGTTTGCAACTGAATGGTCGGAAAAAATGAAGATACTTCTATCATTATATAATTAATATTATATTTAATTTATATTAATTAATGTTTGGTATATTAGATTTATATATTAATTACATATTTTATGTAAAACCAGATAAAACAATTAAACTGTGCGTTCCCTATCCAGGCCTAAGTCGAAACAGGTTCTGTTACAGGCTAAGTCGAAACAGGTTCTCTTACAGGCTAAGTCGAAACAGGTTCTGTTACAGGCTAAGTCGAAACAGGAGCTGTTCCTGGCTAAGAACTAGACTAGGGGGCAGCACTATAATGGGCACGGCCAAAACCCGAGCGTGAGCACTCTCATCTACTCTCTGCTTCGGTGTCGTGCCCAACGTTACCAATATTTGATGCATTTAGGTGTATTAGCACAGACAAGTGTCCACACTCAGTCCGGACAAGAACCTATCTCCACACTCAGTCCGGACAAGAACCTATCCCCACACTCAGTCCGGACAAGATCCCATCTCGACACTCAGTCCGGACATGAACCTACATCATCTTTGGCCTTGATCAGAACGAAAAGTTTATATCGTTTTATATAAAATATATAACTAAGATATAGATCTAATATACAAATCTCTAATTAATATAAATTAAATATAACATTAGTTATAATGATAGAAGTATTTTAATTTTTTCCAATCTTTTAGTTGCAAACTCTAGTTGTAAAAAATGAAAAACCCGGATGAATTCGAAGAAATACAGATTTCATATCGTGGCTTAAATGCGACCATCTTGAATATTATTAACTTAATAATGAGATATTGTCATCAACACTATCTCCGATTTTTTCTCTAGTCTACACCACTAAAAAAATTGATTTTTTATTATTTTTGCATTTTCTGAAAGTAAACAGAAATTTTTTCAACACGAGGAAAGACCATTGTATGGACCTGGGTTAGCAGACTAGTCGTAAGTATGCCATTCTCATATAACGGGTATGAGAAACTTTAAACGCGTTTTTCTCGAAACCAAGTTTTTTTTACATAGCTGACATGATATCTCAAACTCTAGTGACTAGAGTCTAGTCGACCGATTGACTTCAAAGACGTACACCTTCAGTGGATGTGCCGATATCGTCTCTGAACCAGAATTATAGAAAAAAAATGTCTTATTTGTAAGTGCCACCATTTTGTAAATTTTCACTTTTTTCATTCTGGTTCACACCATAATTACAATCATACTAATCAAGAATCTTTTGGGTCGTTTCATGCCAAATCTATCACATTTTGCAGGCACCATCGTCGATTTTGGGATTTTGAAAATCATAAAATATCTTGTTGGGTTCTAGAAAACATGCCAAAAGTTTCATTACTAAAAACAGATTCTCTATTTAGTACATAGCGACAAAAGGTCATTAGTAAAAGAACCATTCCTAAGCAAACCAGCTAACACTGGTCAGAACCCAACAAGACTTATGATTTCATTCCATTCAAACCGATGAGGGTTTCGGGGTTTTTACCTCTTCATTAAAAAGGTGTCGATGGCCAAGAGTGGTTACTAATATTGTTCTCGAGGTATAAATAGGGCCATTTAGTCGTATACAGTCTGCTGGTAAAAATACCAGCTCGAGACCAGCGGTGTAGACAACGCAACGGCCCATAATAGCGGTCCGCTCGACTCGTCTGTACCTGAAAGGGGGGTACGTATTTTATTTACCGATATAAGTCCCCAACACGGGTCTGCCGAGGGTCATTTATACGCCAGAGATACTATTCTTTGAGTTTTGCCGAATGCCGAGAAGTGTAAACAACCACCCAGTAAGCAAAATGCTCTGATTCTGCTCAGATTTGGACAGCGCTTCTGCCGTCAGAAGCGTATACTTCTACTTCCGCATTAGTAATTGTGTCTGACGGCAGGGTGTGCCCGCACAAGCTGAGGGCAGAATGTGGGCAGATCTAAGGCACACCGTGCCTTCGTTATAGAGGGTAGGTCGGTCGCACTAATGTGGTGGATGTAGATCATGTAGATTATTATGTCGGTAAAGTGAATTTCTATTGTATAAATGTATATCAGTTCTCCTTTTTACCGACAAAATTACTATTGACTTTTGGACACATTGCAAATATTCATTCGTTTATTAATTTTATGCGTGAAATCTAATCTTAATATACATATACATCAAGACAAATGATTCATAAACAAACGTAATAAAATTTTTTAAAAAACTGAGTCTGTCGGCAGGATTTGAACACTGGACTTCCGCGTGAGAACTTGACACGCTACCATCACACCACACCGGTTCTTGTTATAATCTTAAAAGAATATTGTATTTCATGGAAGCAATGAAACTTTAATTGTCAATACATATCTCGAAAACTATTGAGTTTCTACACCTATAATGATATACAAGGTGCGGCACCTAAAACAGGTCACCTGAATAACTCGCTTGCTTTTGAAGATAGAAAAAAAAGGATCAGACCAAACTTAGTTGATATCGAGGGGCTCGTAATCTGATGTCATTAATTTTTTTATAGGTGGAGACGTCAAGGAGATATGAAGGTCAACTCTGTTTTTTAAATGGAACGGTATGGTTTTTTATTTACATTCTGATAGTGTATTTCAAGACGAATACAATGACCTATTATGAAGGTCATTCAAGGTCACGCAAGGTCAACTGCAATAGAAAATAAAATGTCTCAAAGCACTCTTCGAACACTACGACGATTTACATGTAACATGTTATGTACGTATTCACTGCTACTTCAAGTGTTCAAAATGTCGACCTTGAACACTGAGACATAATCTAAAACGTTACAATACTGATGATACTGCCTGGCAAATTTCAGTTGTATCTATTACAGAGCAAGCTCTTTTTATACGTTCTTGCATATCAACTGTGGATGTTGGTTTTTCATATCTCCTTGACGTCTCCACCTATAAAAACATTAATGACATCAGATTACGAGCCCCTCGATATCAAGTAAGTTTGGTCTGATCCTTTTTTTTTATCTTCAAAAGCAAGCGAGTTATTCAGGTGACCTGTTTTAGGTGCCGCACCCTGTATACATATTTGAAAACAAGGAGAACGGTGCGAAGTTTCAACACCATCGGTGACCCGAAGGTCGCGATGTCTCCTTGTTAGTATGGGCAGTGTCCTCAAATAAATTATGTAATTAAATAATATAAATGATTCGGACTTCCATTTCCGGTCGAATGAGAGGTAGAGGCGTGTGTTTAGCAGTGTGAAAGATTGTGTGAAAGAACGCACAGTGGTCTGGAGATCCCGTTTTCGTGGCCAATATTATTTTAGCATTATTTCAAGAGTTAAAATCATAGTATTGTAGGTCGTTGAATTCGTCTTGACGTCAACTATATAATTATGAAATAAAATACATATAGTGACGTCTAAAAAATGGGGGTGGCCTTGATATTTGAAGAAAAAAAATTTTTTCCAAATTTTTTATATTGATGTTGTAGCGGCCATCGGCACGTACAATAAACAGTTGGCGTGCAAATGGTCGGGTCGGTTTATGAGGCGAGCAACAGCGAAGCTATTTTTGAGAAAGCCATTTTCAGCGCGTGCAATTTAGAATGTTTTAGACAATGCATGTTTTGTACTTTAGAATATTTCATTTCTGGCCTCAATAGCAAATGCATGTATCATAAACCCCCGAGTTTCCGAAGGGTCGCGCCGACCGAGGTTCGAAGGCCACGGCTGGCCGCGGTATTCACCTCGCGAGCCTGAAGGAAAAACCCGCTATATCGTAAAACCCCTACGGTCATACCTGGCATTCCCAGAAAAGTGCGCCTCGAGCGCAAGGAATGGTAGGGATAATCGGGCCCAAAATAAGGAACCTGATTGGACAGTAATTGTCATTGACGCTGTCCAATAAGGTCATTTTTCCGTCAAGGACACGCCCTGGGGAGTTTTCCTTAAGGATCGCGGAAAACGCAGAAGGCAGAAGCTCCTACGACTCCTCAAGTAACACTTCGTTCAAAAGCAAAATAAAGTCTCTGATAGCCCGTAACTTGTGTTAATTTATTTAGTAAACACGTCCTACGACTATAGTATTTCCTTCAACGTTTTGTGACGTGCAGATTTGCCAACGTCCTCCGAAACAGTTAGCGGAAGACGGGGTCACCCTCACGCAGTAATAATGCGAGATGGACAGTGGCGAGCGCTCGCCCTGGGCACAAGCGAGACCCATGGGCGAGTACTTATGTTTTGAGCGTCGCGCCAATTTGCGCGACGCGAGTCTGAAGGACCGTAACCGGGACCCCAGGGGGGACCCGAGGCACCCTACCTGCCGAAAGAACGGAAGAACGAGCGGCGTCGGCGAAATTCCCGCACCAAGGACGAGGGATCAACGCGGCCCAGGAGAAACAGCCTGGAGGCGCCGACGAGGACGAGCAGTACCGAATCAGGAACTTCCGCAACCTCGCCGTCGCCTCATCCGGAAGACAACCTGATCAGTTGCCGGAGTGGCTCGCGCCGATCGCCGCCGCGGGAGAACAACCAATCATCGGGCACCGCTGTCGGAGCACCGAGGAATCGCCGATCGCCAGGGACCGTCGTGCGGGGCTAGAGCCCCGTCCGAAAATCGAGTAGCGATAGGCCAAATCGTTTGCGGGGGGAAGCGCGCGGTAAGGGGAGGACGCTCCGCTTCCGCGGTCCCGAGCCAACGCGTAGAGGAGCACTTCTTCGTTGGCCAAAGTGACGAATAGTCAAACTAATTGTAAAATCAAAAGTATTGTAAAATCGTTGTGAAGTACTACCGGTTAGAGGGCTCGAAAGAAGCTGCCGGACAACCGCCGCTCATCGAGTATTCGTGGTAAGCTAACGTCCGACTTTATTACGAATTAGTGATTGTGCTCGCGTTGGCTCGGGAAGCGTGTCGGGTCTGAATTCGCGTCGCAGAAACCCCGACGTGGGTTAGCGCAGCCGGCGATCGCGAAATCGTAAGTTCGCGAACGGTCCGGTCCCGTCGGGCGACGTACGCGCGGAAAAGAATATTTAGCGGGGGCGAAGCCCTATATTACGTTTGCGAGAATCCGCGCGACGTCGTAGTTTTCCCTCGAACCTCGTGTCGTTCCACGGTGTGTCGCCGCCACGTGCTCTCGTCGGATTTTCGCAATCCATTCCGCCAACGAGAAGAAATTATAAGCGCGCAGAACATCCGAATTCGGGCGTAGAACGCGGGTATCGCGTACGCCGACGCTTACATCGCGTAGCTACCGAGTTCGCCGCGCCTCAGGAAAGGCCCGTGAAGGGCAACTCGCGCGTTCACCGACCACCTGTCACGCGCCGGCTAACCTCAAAACGCTGCCGGCCGCTGCCGGCAGTGCGATTGTTATCTCGCGAAAAATAAAGTATTGTTAGCCGAAACCTCGAGTATCGTTCTTTCGTGAGAAACCTTCCCGCCGCGGGGAACGCCTCGTGTTCGCCTCGCGTAGTCTCCTGTGCCCTTTCGCGAAAACATCTCGGTCAATTATCGGTTGTCGCCGGCTCGTTCGAACGTTTCTCGGAGTGCTCGCAGCTGTAGAAGCTTCGCGTGGCACCTTGGTGCCTGGCGCCCGAATATCTCAACGAGGACTCTGAGGGACGACGAACCGGCGAACAACTTTTGTCCCGGGTGGACCGCGTTTCGTGCGGCCGAACGCGGCCCGGCCTTCGGGCCTGTAAAAACCCGGTGTCGCCAGCGTTCTCGTCCTTCTGACAAGGGCGAATCGCCGGGCGACGTGATAGTTTATAAAATACTGAATGCTGATTAACTTTTGTTGAAGCCGTTTTTTTTGTCGGATCATCACATATAACTGAAAAATTGAGGACAATGCTTCTCGAATGTAGTTTTTTCTTGGCTTACATTTTTCAACATGTCTAAGCATTAAGTACTGATATCGATTGGTAAAATATCAATTGGTCAATACATAGATCAATGAGAAGTCTCCTTCAAATGTTTTCCACAGTTGTGTCTCAGTTGTTTGTCTACTGACATGGAACTCACATGTGTTTCTACTTTTTCTTATTGCAAAAGAAAAAGTTTTTTCCTCTTTTTATTAAAATTAAATTTGTTTCGTCATAAATACAGCAAGTAAGTTTTGGTATTTTTAATATTGTTAATTTAAAATGTATGAATATATCGAATAATTAATTTACAGACGCAATTTTTCTTGAGAATTGTCTAAAAGTAGACCGAAACGTCGAAAATTAATAATTGCAAATTTGCTAGTAACTGGTAAAAACTGATCGAACCCGTGCACCGATAGCATCAACACATTTCTTATTAAATACTGAACTATGAATTATGTACAGACTATGTGTAATGTATAATGTAACTGTAATTATATAACAGAGATTAAAATACACAAAAAATTTAATAAATGCGTCTGCTACGAGAGATGTTTCTCTGTTCACTTCGAATATTGCACTAAAAACTAATGTGAACAATAGAACTATCCTTGGACCAAAGCGATTTCTATTGTTTATGAAACAAAACACTGAAGCGAACAAGACTGGCGTAGAAAAAACATATACATACATTGTACTTCCAAGCTGCTATACAAGATTCAAATGGAACTGTGTATCCAGGCGTCGAATAACCGCGGGCCCGTATTTGTTAAAATCCGTTTATAGTTCAAGATTGCGGGAGACAGCAGTTAAAATTTACATGATCTTCTTAGTAAATGTTCAAGCTTCCACATAAAACAAGTCCGATGCTTAGCGGTCTTAAGCGTTTTTGTATAATTCTTTTCAAAGTTTGAAATTCTATTAATTTACGCTATTCGTGTATGGACTAAACAATGCTTAAAAATGGATTAAATATTTGAAATGCGCTTACCAACATATATAAAACCATCATTAAAATCTATTTTCTGATATTCGATGATTGAAATCTAAAACGTTTTATTTCATTCTGAATTTTCTGACTTTGTCTTTAGAACGCTGTATCTCATCACAGAATTATCTAAAATGAATAATATTTTGGATTTGGGAGCTTTGAAGGGTTGTTACTTTATAGGAAGAAAAAATTTTTCAATATATTAAAGTTGAAAAATTGAATTTTGGCCACGAAAACAGGGTCTCCAGACCACTGTGGAACGGCGGCGTGGACAAGGTGCGAGAGGGGAGAAAGTGGTGGAGAAGGGAGAGTGTGGTGCAACGGCAGGCAGGGAGTAAAGGGAAAGTGTGGAAAGGTGAGGAAGGGAGCGTGAAGGAAGGAGAAAGTGGGAGAAGGATAGAGGTTAGGGTGGAGTGGCGGCAGGAGCGTGGTGTGGCGGCAGAAGCGTGGAGCGGGAAAAGTAGTGAGAACGACAGGTGGCGCGATCTAGTAGGGGAGAAAGGAAGGAAGAAAGGCGGGAAGATTTCAAATTCTGGTAAGGCGTGAGAGGGACAATTAAGAGAAAGAGAGAGGTGTGGCAGAAGAATGAGCGCCAGAGGAGAGGAAGACAAGGGAGAGGGAAAGTAAGGGGGAAGGGTAGAGAAAGGAATGGTGGGTAGACCGTGGAATGCGGAAAGATTCGGAAAGGAAGGGCTAAGTGGTGGGAGAAGCTTGGAGAGCTTATGGATGAAAAGGGAAATAGAAAAGGGGGCGGACGGGAGCGAGGACATGGAGGAGAAGGGGTGGTTTTTAAAAAGAACGCGAGGACAAAGTGGCCATCGAAGGGGGAAAGAAAAGGGGAAGATAGCGGGACTGGAGGAGTGGGGGAAATGTTAAAAGATTTGATGGGGTGAGAAAAGGATTGGAGATGGATGGAGGAGAAACGGGAGAGAAGGAGGGAATTATGACAAGGAGAGTGAAAATAGAAGGGGATGGTGGAGAGTAGTAGGGGTGTACGTCAACAGAGATTTGGAAAGGAAGCTGGAAGATTTGGGGAAATGGGTAGAGGGGGATATAGGGTGCTAATAGGGGGGGATTTTAACGCGAGAACAAGGAAGGGATGGAGGGGAGATGGAAGAGGAAGAGGAGAGAGGGTGGAAGGGAAGCAGGAATTCCAAGGATGAGAAGGTAAATGCGGACGGGAGGAGGTTATGCGAATATCTAGAAGAGAGGGGGTGGGGAATCTTGAATGGAAATGTGAGAGGGGGCGAGAAAGGGGAGAGACAAGAGAAGGGGTAGAAAAAATGGAGGTAGGGGAAAGGATTCATTCGGACCACTCCCCCTTCACGGTATGGTTAAAAGGTGAAGGAGGAGAGAGAAGAAGGACGAAAAAGAGGGGGAAGAGTAAGGCTATAAGGTGCTGGTCGGAGGAAGGTAGGAAGGAATTCAGGGAACGGTTCGGGAAAGGGAAGGAAGGAGAGAAGGGAGTGGAAGGAGACTGGAAAGGGCTGAAGGAAAAAATTGAAGAGGTGATAGCGAAATTAGGGAAGAAGGAGAAAGGGAGGTGAAAAGGGTGGTGGGACGAGGAATGCAGAGAGGGGAAAAAGAAAGTGAGGGAAGAGCTGAGGAGATGGAGAAAACGGGGAGGAGAGGGTGGGGAGTACAAGAGAAAGAAAAGAGACTACAAGGCAGTATGTGAGGAGAAGAAGAAAATAGAGGGAAAGATGGGACAGGGAGTTGGAAGGGGTAAAGTCGGAAAAGCAGGTATGGGAGATTGTGAGAAGGGAAAGGGGAAAGAGATCGAGAGTGGATGAAAGGATAAGGATGAAGGAGTGGGATGAGCACTTCAAGGTACTTTTGGGAGGTGTGGAATGGAGGGTTAGGAAAGGAGGTGTAAACAGAAGGGGAGAGGATGGAGAGAAGGACTTAGAGAAGAGAGAGGTCATCAGGATGGTAAAGGGATTGAAGGAGGGGAAAGCGGCAGGGGGAGACGGGATTCCGAACGAGGTCTGGAGATATGGGGGGAGTGAGGTGGAGGGGTGGCTATGGAGGATATGCAGCAGGGTATGGAGGGGCGAGGGATGGTTGGCCGATTGGACGGAGGGGATAATTATCCCAATTGCAAAGAAGGGGACAACAGGGTAGTAGGGAATTACAGGGGTGTAACGCTAATGCAAACTGCGTACAAAGTGTACGCAGCATCATTAGCAGAAAGACTAAGGGAAGACGTAGAAGCGAAGGGGATACTACCACGGAGTCAAACGGGCTTCAGGAGGGGAATGAGGTGTATAGATAATATATACGTGGTAAACTATCTGATAAACAGACAAGTGAGAAGGAGACATAGGAAAATGGTGATCTTTTTTGTTAATCTAAAAGCGGCGTTTGATTCGGTGGATAGAGAAATTTTGGTGAGAACGATGAAGGAAAGGGGGGTGACAGAAGGGTTGGTTAGGAGAAGTGAGGAGCTGCTCAGCGAAACGAAAAGCAGGGTGAGAGTGGGGAGGAGGAAGGGGAAGGCTTTTGGACGGCAAGGGGAGTCAGGCAGGGGTGCCCGTTGAGCCCGTTACTGTTCACAGTACTGCTGGCGGATATTGACGAAGCACTGGAGAGGGGAGGCTGGGGAGGGGTAAGGTTAGGAGAAAAAAAGGTATATTCGCTAGCATATGCGGACGACATCGTGATGCTATCGGAGGAGGAAGAGGGAATGAGGGGAATGATTGCAGTGCTGGAGAAGTACCTGGAAGGGAAAAAACTCTAGCTCAATGCAGAAAAATCGAAGGTGATGAGATGCAGGAGAGGAGGGGGGAGATGGAATAAGATGAGTTGGCGGTGGAAGGGGAAGGAGATTGAGGAGGTGGGGGAATATAAATATTTGGGGTACGTGTTAACCAGAGACGGGGCCAGAAAAAGCAGGTGGAGGATAGGGTAAGGAAAGGGGCGGCGGTAATGGGGCAGGTATGGGGGATCGGAAAGAGAAAATTTGGAAACGACTGGGGGAGAAGAATATGGCTATTCGATAAGCTCGTATGGCCAGTAATGAGTTTCGGCGTGGAGGTATGGAGGTGGAAGGAGAGAGATGGGGTGGAAAGGATGCAGGAGAGGTACCTAAAATGGGTGTTAGGAGTAGAGAGGTACACGCCAGGGTACTTGGTAAGGGAGGAATCACAGAGGGAGCTGTTGAGGGGAAGGGCAGGATTAAGGGCATGGGAAGGAGAGGAGTTGGCAAGAAGGTGTTGGGAGGAGGTAAGGGAAAGGTTCAGAAGGGGGGCAGCGGACGGGTGGGAGAAGGAGAGAGCGAATTTCTGGGAGGAGAGGGAATAGACAGAGCAGGAGGTGGTTAAAATGATGGAAAGTGGGGGAGAGTCGGTGAGTGAGGAAATTGTATAGAGGGAAAAGAACAGACAGAGAGAGGAGAGATGGGAAAGAATAAGAGGGTCAAGGTTTAACAGTTGGTATGGGAGGGTGAAGGCGAGGGGGTGCCGGGGTATTTGCGAAAGGGATGGGGAGAAAGCAGATGGAAGAGGGTAGCGAGATACAGATTGGGGAATGAAATGAGAGGGGGGTTATATTGGATGGATGAGGAAGCGAGAAGGTGCAGGGTGTCTGGATGGGAAAATGAATCGTGGGAGCATGTGTGGGAGGTATGTATGAGGGCGGAGGAGGAAAAGGACTGGCAGGGAATGGCAAGGGAAGTGCTAGGGGATGGGGGAGAAGGGGAAGAATGGCTGAAGATGGTGGATGAGTGGAGAGAAGGGAAGTATGGGAGAAGTGGAGAAGAAGGAAAAGTGGACAAGAATGGAGCGAAATATCGATATTCGTCCATGCGGATAGGGGTGTGTGTGTGTGTGTGTGTGTGCGTAGCTAGGGTTGGAGGGAAAGGGGATGCGGCGGAGACTAGGTTAAGGATGTAAATAGTTTAGATATAAGGATATACATGTAAGGAAGTAGGATAAGGTAATCGTAAGGTTAGGTTAAGGAAGGAGGAGATTGTAAAGGAATTGTAACCCTTAGGGGACCAATAAAGCTATATATATATAATATAAATGATTCTTATTTCCACACTTATAACTTCGTAATGAATTCAGATAATTTATGTATTTACAAATGCAACATTTGGTGTTCTACACAAGTTATGTTACTTCTCCGATGGTTTTACTTGGCACGGTTATACAAAAGTAACCTTTGAATATTTGCCACGTGTCCAAAAGTTAATAATAATTTTGTCGGTAAAAAGAATAAGTGATATACATTTATACAATAGAAATGCACATTACCGACATAATAATCTACTTGATCGATATCCACCACATTAGTGCGACCGACCTGCCCTCTATAACGAAGGCACGGTGTGCCTTCCATCTGCCCTCAGGTTGCGGAGGGCACACCCTGCCGTCAGAAGCATATACTTCTACTTCCGCAAAAGTAGTAGGGTCTGTTGGCACGGTGTGCTGTCCAATTCAGAGCAGATAGAGGGCATACTCGTATACTTGCATTAAATTGGATAGGAACGTCCAATGGTCGATCAACACGTGGGATGCCACTCTTCGTACGTGGATTAAATCCGAACACTCAGTTAACTCAGAAACAGTTTATTCAACTAAACAGATGCAACAATTATGAACGCGTTAAGGCACCATGCAGATGCATTGTGCCCCACACCGTACAGCAATGTATGGAAGTCACGCGGAGCTACAATGCTCGGTCTTTACCGCTCGAAGTCACGTCGAAGAAGAAGGACTGGTGACGCGCTCGTCAACCAGATCCTCGGACGACGGTGATGCGCGGGCGCAAGCTCCCCCCTCTACTACCACGAGCAGAGCGGTGACGCAGTCCCCACACACTCCCCCCTCCTAATGCGTTACAGCATGAAACGCATGATAAAAACATATGAATGGGGCGAACGAGCCAATCGCTCGTGGTGTCGTTCTAATAAAAATTTTTCGGAGCGCAAGACACGACGCGAGGTACAAGAAAAATAATAATACTGGCACAGCTACACGACAGACTTTTGCTGTTTGAGCCAAATGCTCACGCGAAAAGCTTTGTCTACCCAATGCTGACAAAGTCATCACTCGCGCGAACGCTTATCCCCTTTCACCCGGTGAGTTTGCCGCAACCATGTGGTGTCGACGAAAGCACGGGTGACATCATGGCAGAGCGCAAAAACGATGCGTAAGATGCAAAAATCACGAAACGAATCGAACGCCCGGGGTACTTCACAGAGCGCAAATGCGATGCGGAAACCTCTAACACGAGACGACACAATACGATTCCACGGGACGCTAAACGCGGCGCGGGGGCATCACAAAACCGATTATTCATTATAGAACTGGGAGAAAGCATATCCTCTACCTTACGCGCGAGCGTGAACACCCTACATTAACATGCGAGGATTGCGATTCAAGGGCGACACTAGACTCTGCCCGCGACCATGCACAATAAGCGGCGCGGGGACGTGGTGCGGAACGCAAAACGCGAACATAGATTCGCACCACCACGAAGAAAAAAAGAAAAAAAAACTTTGTGACGCAAGGATTCGCAGTGGTAGGTTTGGAATTAATAAGGATATCTGGGAACACAGGATATATTTTCGAAAAATTAGTTAACAAGTATTAGGAAAGTGGAGCTTTGTACAAAGGTAAAATTGGACGAAGGTTAACAACGAAATTCTAGATTGACTCTAAATTCAATATTACACGATTCCTCCATCAGGCGTCCGGTTTGTTTCAACCGTACTCTCCTTCTGGGGAATCGGTGATGACTCGAATCTCCTGAATTCTCCTGTCCGTTCGGCGGCCGGCCTCCATGGCCGTCCTCTCTGAAGCGTACAGAAGAATCAAGGGTCCTATCTTACAACGATAGCTCGGATTTGCCTGGAGACCTCTGCTCGTTCGGCGGCCGGCCTTCATGGCCGTCCTCTCCGAAACGTACAGAGGAACCAGGGTCCTACTCTCAAACGACGACTCGGATTCGCCCGGAAACCTCTGTTCGTTCAGCGGCCGGCCTTCATGGCCGTCCTCTCCGAAACGTTCAGAGGACCCGGACGATCCTACTCTCAGGCGGCCAGGAAGCTACCCTGTACTCTCCTCTCGGCGGGCGGCCGGCCTTCATGGCCGTCCTCTCCGGGAAAGGCGTCCAGGTGCAACCCCTGTCCTCTCCTGGGCTGCTGGGCGTCCGATAGCATTGCTTCGTACTCTCCCAAACTTAAGGGCGGCCGTGGTCTTACCTCGTCCTCTCCCAAAGGCGCAGCGAAAAGTGCCCGCTCCGCGATACTCTAGCGGTATTTATATCGTTTCGTTGCTAACCTTATCAACAACGTGTTACTAATGAATTTCGAAGTTTCTCGACTCCAGGGTCTTCTAGAAGATTCGGCCACGGCGCGATTCTTCTGTCGTTCAGGGTGGTGCCGAGGCGCCCCGGCGCCCCTGAAATATCCCGTTCCTCGTCGCGTTACAGTCTCCCCCTCTGGACACAACGGCGTCCCGACGAGTAGTCCAGGAATTCCCTTCATCTGCGCCGAGGTTGCTTTCTTGGGTGCCCCGTTGATTGACCCTCAGGCTGCTTGCGAGGTCGGCCCCGTCTCCGGATTGTCGTTACTGGATCTGGTGGGTTTGCCCGTGCTCCGTTGTAACGCCTTAGCGCCGAGGTGTGGTACACCCCTACGCACACAGGCTGGTCATCACGGGTCTCGATCTCGTAGCTGTTGGGTCCTACACGACGCTTCACCTCGTACGGTCCATCCCTCTTTGGAGCGAACTTTGACGTGTAGTTCCTCTCTCGTCTGCTGAGGGTGTGAGTGGTTACCCACACCAGGTCCCCTCTCTCGTATCCAGGATTGGGCCGGCGCCGTTGATCGGCATACTCCTTCCTCTGCTCCTGCTGTTGTTCCTGGTTCTGCTGGGCAACCTGCATCGTGTCCGCCAGTGTCAGCAGCTTTGGAGTAATTTCCGGCAGGAAATTTTCTGCTTGGATGATGGTCCTCAAGTCCCGATTGGCGTCATCGGGCGTCCTCAGCTCTCTCCCGAACGTAAGGTAGGCTGCTGAGTACCCGGTCGTCACGCACCGGGCCGAGTTCATCGCAAATCGTATGGTTGGCAGCCTCTCGTCCCATGTAGCGTGATCCCTACCGACGTAGATTCCAAGCTGCGCCTTCAGATCACGATTCTTCCGTTCCACTGGGTTGGTCTCGGGATGATAGACAGGGGTGAAGGCCTGATGCAACCCAAAACAGTGGGCTACCTGCTGCATGACCCCGCTGACGAATTGAGTGCCATTGTCGCTGATGATTCGCCGTGGCATCCCAAAACGAAGCATAACTTCGTTGATGAGGACCTCTGCACAGGCTTCCGCCGTTGCCTGCTGCAGTGGAAACAGTTCTACCCATCGTGAAGCTGCGTCCTCCACGATGAAGATCCATCGATTCTCCCTCATCGTAGTCGGCAGAGGTCCAAAGAGGTCCATGGCGAGTACTTCGAAACGCTGCTGCATGACGGGCGTCTGTAACAACCCGGCTGGTTTCAAATTATTTGCCTTATACCTTTGACACTCCACGCAAGCTTGAACGTAGTCTGCAATTTCCCGGCTCATTCCTGGCCAGAAGTATCGGCTGATGATCCGGTGTAGTGTGCGCTGCGCTCCATAATGGCCCGCAGTGGCGTCGTCATGATATGATCGGAGTATTTCCGTCCTCTCGTGCGAAGGTACCACCAGCTGGGCTTCTTCCATGTCCACATTTGGTGCGTGCCGATAAAGTACTCCATTGTTGATCAAGTATCCCCTCGTGGCCCACTTGATCATTTCGTCGTCTCGCGTCGTTGATTCCAGCGATTCTATTATTGTCTTCAGGGCCTCGTCTTTGAATTGCTCCTCCCTGGTTACTGCTGGTCCTCGTGCTGGTACGTCGACGGAAATCTCCGCGACCTCCGCTCTGCTTTCTTCATTCCACGGTTCGGTCGGTAATCTTGACAGCATATCGGCAACAACATTGCATCGACCTGGTATATACTGTATGTTAGGACAATAAGGTTGTAATAACAATGCCCATCGGGCGAGCCGTCCACTGGGAGAACGCAGAGACATCAGCCATTTCAGGGGTTGATGATCCGTGGCGATAGTGACAGGAGTTCCTTCGATGTAGCCTCGGAACTTGTCAACGGCCCAAACTACCGCTAGTGCCTCTCTCTCGGTGGTTGAATAGTTTCGTTCTGCTGGCGTCAACAACCTGCTAGCATATTCAATGGGGTGTTCTGATTCCTTCTCACCTTGTAAGAGAACTGCTCCTATGGCGTAAGCGCTGGCGTCAGTGCGTATAATGAAGGTCTGGTTCTCGTCGGCGTATCGCAGGATCGGAGGGCTCGTAAGGGCTCCTTTCAGGTGATCGAAGGCTTCCTGTTGTCTCGTCTTCCACTCCCAAATTGCCTTTTTCTTGGTTAGCTGGGTCAATGGTTGGGCAACTGTGGCGAAATTTGGTACAAATCGCCGATACCATGAGCAAGTTTGCAAAAAGGATATGAGTTGTTTCATATTCGACGGTGTAGCATTGGATCGCCTTGACCTTCTCCGGGTCGGGATGTAGGCCTTCAGCTGTTAGCACGTGTCCAAGGTATTTGATTTTCGGGCAACCCAGACGGCATTTCTGCCGATTCATTCGAAGGCCAAATTGACGAAGTCTTCTAAACACGGCTCTCAAGTCCTCGAGGTGCTCTGCGAAGTCGGTCGAGAGTACCAATATATCGTCCAGATACACCAGAATATTTCGACCTCCCAATCCAGCTCTCATCCGGTCCATGAGGCGCTGAAAGGTAGCCGGTGCGTTCTTTAGTCCAAATGGCATCCGCTTGAACCGGAAAATTCCAAACGGTGTCGTGAACGCCGTTTTGTCCTGGTCTTCCTCTCGTACGCCAATTTGCCAGTATCCTGACTGCAAGTCCAGTGCAGACATGAATCCTGTACTCTTAGCCGAATGGAGCAGGTCGTCGATCCGTGGCAGAGGGTACGAATCCGTAACAGTAACGGCGTTGAGCTTTCGGTAGTCCACGCATACTCGAATACTGCCGTCCTTTTTGGGCACCAGGACTACGGGTGCGGCCCATGGGGATTCACATTCCTCGATGACCTCTGCCTCGATCATTTTCTGGATTTCTGCGCGCAGCAATTCCCTCTTCGCCGGTGGTATGCGGTACGGCGGCACGGCGATTGGGGCGTGGTCTCCGGTGTCTATTCGATGGACAGCTTCAGCTGTCGGTGGTGCTGTGTTTTGGAATAAGTCGGCGTGTTCTTTCAGTAATTTGTACAGCTTACGTTTTTCTTCTGGAGAGATACTCACCGCCTCGTCTTCCCTTATGTCTTCAATGTCGACAGCTGAGATGTCCATCCTCGTTTCGAAAGTTTTAAAACATCTTTCGAAGAAAGGGTCGATGTCTGGCCAATGCGTGTTTGATACCAGCTCCTCCATCTCGATCTCGTCGTGTAGGAAAGCCTGGAGTTCCCTCGCATCTTCCTGGATTGGGCTTAAACATCCCGGCGGAGGTTCCGCGAACTCCTGGATTCCACTGAACGTATCCGTCGTCAAGGATGACAGAGACACATCAGTCTCCCCCTTGCCGAAGCATACACTCCCAAGCGGGACTTCTCCTTGGAAGTCGTGTAGATGATCCGGTGTCTCCACGAAGTGCCATGTCCGCTGCGGAACATTCAGCACGACTCGTATTTGTATCCTGTGTGGTCCGGAACAACTCCGTGTACACCTGGTACGCGGGACGTCGAGGTGCAAAAGTTGTTTTTATTGTTTCCAAGGCTTCCGTCCATGACAAGACGGTTTTCCGTACGCCCCGTCACCAGATAGCCGCGTGTCCCTCGAAGAGCAGTGGAAGACCTTTCAATGCGTTTTCATCGCTGATATTTTCGATATCCTTAAATATCGAGATGGCGGCGATGAACGCGCTGACTTTCATGTAATCATGAGAGCCGTCGAAGCGTTCCTTACACCTCGTAAAACTTCTTTGACAAACAGGGGGTTGGGAAAATTGACTCGGCGAAAACTGGACCGTTGGACTGGGACTCAGGTCATGGTTGGAGATGGAGTCGGAGTTTTGGTCGTGAGCCTCGGCCCCACGTTGGGCGCCAACATTTTGTGACGCAAGGATTCGCAGTGGTAGGTTTGGAATTAATAAGGATATCTGGAAACACAGGATATATTTTCGAAAAATTAGTTAACAAGTATTAGGAAAGTGGAGCTTTGTACAAAGGTAAAATTGGACGAAGGTTAACAACGAAATTCTAGATTGACTCTAAATTCAATATTACACGATTCCTCCATCAGGCGTCCGGTTTGTTTCAACCGTACTCTCCTTCTGGGGAATCGGTGATGACTCGAATCTCCTGAATTCTCCTGTCCGTTCGGCGGCCGGCCTTCATGGCCGTCCTCTCCCGGAAAGGCGTCCAGGTGCAACCCCTGTCCTCTCCTGGGCTGCTGGGCGTCCGATAGCATTGCTTCGTACTCTCCCAAACTTAAGGGCGGCCGTGGTCTTACCTCGTCCTCTCCCAAAGGCGCAGCGAAAAGTGCCCGCTCCGCGATACTCTAGCGGTATTTATATCGTTTCGTTGCTAACCTTATCAACAACGCGTTACTAATGAATTTCGAAGTTTCTCGACTCCAGGGTGTCTAGAATCGTCTAGACATTGTATCTGGGCCTGTACTGCGATCAAGTGAAACATTGTCACTTTTGAGATATTTATTGGCATCCTTGGCTTTAGAATTAGTTATGGACTTGGGTACGGCTGAAAGTTAAGGGTCTCCTTTCATACCGGGAAAATAAACCAGCCGTACCCCAGTCAATGACAATGACGCAGCGCAGGCCCACACTCAGCGGAAAGACGACACCAGTTTGGGGATAGATACTTGAACAAGGGATCCTTATGCATAGGCTTGTTTTATTTACGAGGTCTACTTGAGAAACGAAATCACGGAATTTAGTAGGCGTACCACAGATTTTGAATTACGCCCCGAACTGGTGATTGGTTCCCTGTTTTATCCCCACCAAAGAATATATCCTTTCCCGAGCTTTGGTGGAGAATTGCAGGAGAAATAGCGGTTAGAACATTACGAGTTATCGAGAGAATAGTACGAACCGCTACCTTGATATATTAAGCCGTGGAACGTCACGAAGCGCAGTGTTGAACAATAGTATGTAATTCGGATTTGAACTTGAAGTGCGATCGGGAGTTTGCGAAGTTGAATTGTGAATTGTTCTCTGAACTTTGTGTTTTTCATTTTACGAACTTTCTGTCACTTTTCTTATGAACTCTCTTTCATTCTTTCTTATGAACTTTGATTACGAACTATTATTATGAACTCTTCTTATGAACTTTGATTACGAACTATTATTATGAACTCTTCTTATGAACTTTGATTATGAACTTTATTATGAACTTTTATTATGAACTTTGATTATGAACTTTATTATGAACTTTGATACAATCATCATTACGAACTGTGATTATGAACTTTTAGTATGAACGTTTATCAAGAGGTTACAATAAACTTCTTTTCAGAACTATATTGCATAATATCTTGAACTTTATTCTGAACCTTGAACTCGTTACTTTTGAACCTTGGACGTTCCAACAGTTCATAACAAGTGTGTGCTCTGTGAACAAATCCTGTGCAACCTAGAGCGTTTTATTGCTCCTGAACCAGCAGCAATTTTGCATTTACCAACGCTCTTAACACAGGGTCTTCTAGAAGATTCGGCCACGGCGCGATTCTTCTGTCGTTCAGGGTGGTGCCGAGGCGCCCCGGCGCCCCTGGAAATATCCCGTTCCTCGTCGCGTTACAACTTCGCATAACTTTATAACGCCCTAATCCCGAAACGCATCGCCGAATCTCTTAGAAAGTTTGTAGCGGGCTCGCGGAAACATCGGACGGCGAACATTCCATTACTAATGCACGGGATCATACTACAAAATATATATAGCCTACGCATAAGCGTGTACAACATAACCTAATTCGCGCACATGCGCGTCACAGGGACGTAAAAGCGATTCTCCCCGCGACCAAAAATAAAAGGCGCACTTCAAGTGTATTCCCTAACACGCGACGTGCGAAATCCATATACGCGGGACGCGACACGCGCGACAACGACAAAAAAATTGTTTATATATGAAACACCATGATCGCACAAAGCACCGGTGACGACGTCAACAACGTCAGGACAGCAAGGGCACCGGAGACAAAGTCATCACAGCCAAAAAAAAAACCCGCAGCGGCGACGATGGCTGCCAACCTTCAGCTGACCTCGGGCGGGCCAGACCAAGAAGCCAAATATGCTGGCCTAGCAACAGGCGGCACCTCGGAAAACGCACCGCTGACGATGTCCTCACGACTCGAAACATATTCGAGCGAGTGCAGCAATCAGGTGATACCGGGGGCAGATAACCCGCACACAGTTATAATGACGGTGGCGGCTACAGCCTCCTCCACTCGTGCTGACGGGCAACGAAGTGGTTATGGATTTCCCCTCATCGGAACGGCGCGGCGTGGACCGCATGGGCACCAGGACTCCGGAGAAGACTACTAATTTCTCCCTTCCGGAATGGCACGTCACGGCGAAAACCAACACTTCCTGTCTCCCATCCGGAGCGAGGATGCGACATGCTCGTGACTGTAAACACTGGCACAAAAATCCAGAGTTAAATAGGCCCATACCTTACCCAAAATGCAGTTGCTCCACAAAAACTGGCTTGATCAGCCTAGGAACACCACACGCCTGGAAAATCCAGCTTCTTCGACGGCTCCATGGCGGTTTGAACAACAATTATGTTGCAGACGGGGTCACCAATGTGGCGAATGCATGTATCGGCTGATACATACATTAAATTAAATTGGAAACGTTCAATGGTCGATCAACACGTGGGAAGCCACTCTCCGCACGTGGATTAAATCCGAACACTCAGTTAACTCAGAAACAGTTTATTCAACTAAACAGATGCAACAATTATGAACGCGTTAAGGCACCATGCAGATGCATTGTGCCCCACACCGTACAGCAATGTACGGAGGTCACGCGGAGCTACAATGTCTTTACCGCTGGAAGTCACGTCGAAGAAGAAGGACTGGTGACGCGCTCTTCAACCAGATTCTCGGACGACGGTGATGCGCGGGCGCAAGCTCCCCCCTCTGCTCCCACGAGCAGAGTGGTGACGCAGTCCCCACACTGATGTAGGGATTATCCCTAGGGCGCACGCCGCGCTTGGCGTCGTGCTCAATGGTTGGTACGGCCGAGGAGTGGGGAGGCTTCTCCTCCTCCGCGCCGATCGGCAACCATGTTCTTCTTGTACGTTTTGTTCAGCAACGAGGACGTGTTGTTCTCGCGTTCGAGGCTGCGAACATAACCTCAACAGCAACGCGTACCACGTGCTGCCTGTAGCAACTACGCAGTGCACATTTAATAAATAGATCTCATCCGACTGCCTCGGAAGTTGTGAGTTTCACTGCAGACCTTTCCTCTCGCTGCGTGCTCAACCGCGTGGAGCGGTTGTATTCGGCGTCGGTAACCGCGGTTCATAGTCTTGCCGCATTACCGGCCCGAATCTCCACATTGGTGACCCCGACGTGATATACGTCGCAAGCAGTAACACGACACGCAGCCGAGCAGTCTTCAGCGTGCTGGACGCAGGACGCACGTCGCAGCCAGGCAGTTTACAGCGTGCTGGACGCACGTCGCAGCCAAGCCGTCTTCAGCGTTCTGGACGCACATGGCCGCCAAGCAGTCCATCAGCGTGCTGGTCGCACACGGCATCGCAGCAGCTTCTCAGCGTGCTGGTTGCACACGGCATCGCAGCAGCTTCTCAGCGTGCTGGTTGCACACGGCATCGCAGCAGCTTCTCCGCGTGCTGGTTGCACACGGCATCGTAGCAGTTCCTCCGCGTGCTGACGCGCGCCGCAGCCTGGAAATCCATCCGACGAGCCGTTCCATTTCACGACTGGAAGTCGCAGATCGACGTGGCCCGTCGCATTCATCGTAGGTGAGAGCTAGTGCGCAGTAAAAGTGTGGTGACTTTATTGGCGACATAAATTCGTATTAGTCATTTCTCGCGCCGCCGCCGCCATTGTGTGTAGCTCGTTCGCGCGGGAATCTCTTGCGCCGACACCATTTTTGAATCGTGCGTTCGCGCCGGGAGTGTTGCGTCACACCGTCACCGTTTTGATTGGTTCGTTCGCGCGTGGACGCTCTTCGCGCCGCCGCCATATTGCGTGATACATCGCGCGCCGTTCACATCGATTGCTCTCGACGCTCGTGTACATCGCGCGCCGTATTCGATTGATTCAACTGTTCCGTCGCTTTAGACAGCGAACACGATGTCTAGCGCGGATGAATTAGTGGCGCGTCTGCGGGCTGAGCGCGACGAAGCCCGGGCGAAACTCGCGACGTATTCGGTGCACCAGGGGAACGACCGCGTCGACCATTACCGCGTCCCAAAGATTCCCCCGTTTTTTAAATCGGACCCTGCCACATGGTTTCAGCAGGTCGAAGCCACGTTTAGGTGTTCGCGCGTTACATGCGAGCAGACCATGGCGGATACCGTCATTGCCGGTCTCGATCCGGAAGTCGCGTCCGTAATTAGCGATTTAATGCGCAATCCGGATCCCACGCACCCCTATCAGGCCATCAAAGAGCGCGTCATCGCGACCTTCGCTCAGTCCGAAGAAGCCAAACTTCGGCAACTACTAGGCGGTAGCATTTCGATGGACGGGAAACCGTCGAAACTCCTCGCGAAAATGCGGAATCAAGCCGGCGCGTTGATTAACGATGCGGTATTAAAAACTGTGTTTTTAGAATATCTACCCTCGCAGTGTCGCGGCATTCTCGCCGCGTCGAAGCTCACGGCTCTCCAAGAGCTTGCCGAGCTCGCAGACACGGTCATGGAGCAAATCGGCCCCGAGAAATCGGTAGCGTCCGTCAAAGAGGTCACGCGAACCCGTTCTCCCTCACAGTCGCGGCTGGACCGTATCGAAAAGGATATTGCGGCACTGACCGCTCTGGTCGGTCAGCGGTTATCAACTCACGAGCCACGCGCTCGTGCGCGTTCCTCGTCGTGAAACCTCTCCAACCGTTTACGTTCGAACAGCAGAAGGCGTCCCGATCTCTGCTGGTGGCACAACCGATTCGGTTCGAGAGCACTCAAATGTGCTCAACCCTGCGCGTGGAAAGATTCCGCTGCAGTTTCGGGAAACTGACCCGACCCACCGTGTCGGAGACGCTCGGCTGGGGCCCAAACAAATCTAACCGTCTCCACGTCCGCGATCGCAACTCCGGTTTAGATTTTCTAATTGACACCGGGGCAGAGGGCTTTGTCCTCAACTAATGTCATTTCCGCTCGTTCTTAAAATAAACTTTTCGGGTTATCCACAGTCGTTAGTCGTCGTCGTAATATGTACTAATTCTTACGTAAGAATCCAGAGTATAAAAAAATCGGAGGTATGGGCTTTTTGGAAGTTTATTCCTAATTCTTCATCATCATATATTTTAAAAAGTTCACGCGGTATATAGATTGTTCGATAATCGTAGTGCAACAGTTGACGAGCGGTCGCATCATACTGACGCATACGGACAGCACGGTCGTGCACGTATAGGCAAAATTCAATGTAGTAGTAGCTGCAGTTTTTCGCAAATATCTCAAAAACTAAGGCTGAGCGACGATTACATGTAAGGAAAAAGTTGTTTAGAATCTTCACCCTGACAACATATTAAAAAATCATCGAAATAGGTGGGGGGCCCCTATTATGCACAATTACCAATAAAATATAACAATTTGAAGATCAACTTAGCTTTTCACGGGAAATACGTCAAAAATCGGTTTTTATTTTTTTTAACAACGGCGTACCTCTCTTAAAAATCTGAAAAAATTCATGAACGACACTTATAAGAATATATCGGTACTGTAAAAATATAGAGGTGGTCAATTTAAAACTTCCATGTAAAATCTGCATTTTTTCGATTTTTTTGAGGTTTTTGCTACAGATCTGTTCGAGCTGAAAGTTCAGTTTCGATCGAAGTTTCGATCGTAGATCGAAGTTTTATGAGGGCTCGAATATTCGAGCCGTTCGACTCATTTCTGACGTAAAAATGACGTCTCCAAAGAGGCGGCTTTTACACGTCCATAAAGGCATCTTTTCTCAGACGTCATTTTGACGGTTCAAGAAAGGTGCCTTTTATGCATCTTATTTCTGACGTAAAAACGATGTCTTCAAAGAGGCGACTTTTACACGTCCTTAAAGGCATCTTTTCTCAGACGTCGTTTTGACGGCAGAAATGAGACGCATAAAAGGCACCTTTCTTCAACCGTCAAAACGACGTCTGGGAAAAGATGCCTTTAAGGATGTGTAAAAGACGGCACTTTGAAGCTGTCTTTTTCACGGCAAAAATGAGACACAAAAAAGCCGCCTCCCCTCAGCCGTAAAAACGACGCCTCCAAAAAGACGACTTTACACATATGTAAAAGACGCCACTTTGAAGCCGTCTTTTTCACGGCAAAAATGAGACGCAAAAAGCCGCCTTCCCTCAGCCGTAAAAACGACGCCTCCAAAAAGACGACTTTACAGATGTGTAAAAGGCGTCTTTTTGAGACGTAAGACGTAAAGACGTAAAAAAGACGAGAGAAAGACGACTTAAAGTCGTACTGTGCTATCTGGGTATGTATCAATATATTATTTCTTTCCTTGACACTGTCTCTAGTTTTTGAATCGTACATATTACTTTATTTAATAAATATATTTTATACATAAAATGGTACTATTTATTTCATCCCCTGTTTCATATTAGTTAGTGATCTTTTAATTGCAGACAACGAATAAAAATGTAATTGCTAATTTCACAAAATAATACGGTGATTATTATGTTTCAAAACTCTCGGCCTGGAGGGCCATTGGTGGCTTGGCAGCATGACTGTGTGAGTGCTTCGGATGCATGAATGGACGAATGTAAGGGTGTATGCCTCGGGCCTTGTGCGCGAGGCCCCCCGGGAGGGTTGAGTGCCAACCGAGCGCGTCTCCAGGTGGCGGATAGGAGAGTCAGCCTGGGCCGCCCGGGGCCTGGACCACGTAGGCCGGTTTTGCCCACGGGGTACCGGGCGACCCTCCGTGGTTCTCTAGCTTTACCCCCACATGTCAGGCTCTGTGGGGGCGGACCTTTTATTCCTAGACTTATCGTGGGATCTTTATGGAAATTGAACTAATTAAAAACCTAAAAATTAACAACGAGGTCGAAGAAGCGATGACACCCTCAGAGGAGGGGTCGCCAACCGACACTGACGTCACAGCTGTGCGCCTGGTTGAGGAGGCATCTACGACAGTAGAGCCTCACGAAGCCAGGCCCGCTGTCGACAGTGCCGATGTGGCGTCCACTGCGGACGCGGGGGCAGATACCGGTTCTGGTACCGGGCAGCTCCCGCCCGCTGATGTGGCCGCCACTACGTCTAAGACTGTTGAGGACTGGGTTATTCAAATAAAGACGACACACGTGAAATGAAATGTTTTATGAAAGGAACGTGTAGCTCGTAGCACGGACAACAGACGAATGAATAAAAAGGAATCGAGAACATCGAAACACGTAAGAAACAAAAAAGAGAAAACACAAATGAACATCGCTAAAGCAGAAATGAATGTCGCTGGGGCGACTCGCCACTGATGCGCACGCATCGGATTGACAGCAACTCGCATGCATGCTCACGCACAAGTGTGTGTGACCTTACGTCACTCCAACAAAGACCAGCGGCGCGGCCAGGAAAAGGGCACGCAGAGCCAAATTGGCTCTGGGGGACCAATTACCTGGCCCTTCAAAGGTCACTGAGGCTGTTTCAGGTGGGAACGCGGGGGGGGGCGTCGGGGCCTTAAAAGGAACCGACAACCCGCAGGCGACACCCCCGAACAGCCTCTTAAGAAAAAAGGGGGCCTCCTACCAGGCCCTTCTAGCTTTAGTGAGGCAGTGGCTTCGGGTAGAAGGGTAGCTATTACGCTGCCCGGCTACCCGGAGGAACTGCTTTCACCTGAGCAGGGCGAAGGTGTCATCCGGGCTCTGGGGCGGAGATTGACGCCATCCCCGAGGGCCAGGCACCTCCCCTTTTCGACGAGTGCAGGGCGGTGCAGGGCATCATTTGGATAACCTGCACGAACCCTGACTCAAAAATGTGGCTGTCAGTCACACTTGCTAAAATAGGCCCTGGTAGGGCGCTTCCCTGACCCTTAAGGAAAGGGAGTGCCTCCCTAGGCTCATAAAGGTCAGCATCTTCATTCCAGGCCCCACTACAAAGAGTGAGGTCCTGCTTCTAAGGCTGGCCAAACAAAATCCGGGCCTCCGCACCAACCTCTGGAGAGTGGGGGACCGGAGGGACGCGGACGGAGGACGCACCTTGTCCTAGGCATCGACGCGGACTCCCTGAAGGTCCTAAGATCTAGGGGATACGTGGCCCACGTGGGCATGGTAAGGGCCCTCTTCAAAGAGGGAACTACCCGTCCTCGGGAAGGCCATGTACCCGAAAACACCAGCAGCGCGCTGGGGGACACAGCCGCCGCTGTAGAATCCAGGAGGAACGGGGGGATTGTATATCAACCTCGCCCTCCAAGCCCGCTGTTTTAGCTACCCCTACTCCCTCTGAAGCCACCGCTGCAGAGGTGTCCAACGCCAGCCTCACTGAACGGCCGGCGCCAGCGACCGTGCGTAACCCACCTGCTGAAGTGGGAGACCGCGTGGGGACTGACCCAGTGCCCAAAGTAGAACGGGGGGCCACCAAAGCACGGGGGCAATCGATCAGAGGCACCTGCAGGGCTCGGGGAGCAGGCCCGGAGGAAATCCGGGACGGGCTCTATCTAAGTAGAGGGTAGGAGACTGGTGCCTTCACGGAGCCTTCTCCTAACCTCAACCACGCCAAAAGGCACACGCCGGAAGCCCCTTTGACTTCCGACGGAACCATATTTTGGCAGATCAACCTGCAGCATTGTAAAGCGGCTACGGACTTACTCCGACGACGCATAACAGTGCTGCATACAGATATAATCCTCATACAAGAACCATGGACACACATGGGGCATGTAGGAGGACTAAAATCAAACTGGGGCACCGTGATACAGGATACCACAGCGGCCGGGCCCAGGGCATGCTTATTAATTAACAATAAGCTGAATGCCGTGGGCCTAAGAAGCCACTGCTCAAGGGATCTTGCGTCTGCCCTCATAAATATAAAGCTTAATGGCCACTTGACCCAACTGGTAGTCTGCTCGGCATATCTGCCATACGACGTCGAGGAACTACCACCAACTAGGAAACTCAGAGCGCTTGTGGCAGATTGCAGAGCTCAAGGACTTCAATTGGTTATTGGCTGCGACGCAAACTCGCACAACACCCTTTGGGGCAGCTCAGACTGCAACAGGAGGGGCATAGCCCTTCTAGAATTTCTATCGGCTCATAATCTGGAAATTATGAACAGGGGTAATAGACCCACGTTTGTGACCTCTCGCAGGCAAGAAGTGATTGACATCACTCTCGGTACTGCTAAGGTGTCTCAAACAACTAAAAACTGGCGAGTTTCCGATGAGATTACTCTCTCGGACCATAGACTCATTTCCTTTAGGCTGGAGGGCGAGGCATGCGCCGTTCCGACGGGCCCCTACAGAAACCCCAGGGCCTGTGACTGGAGCCCCTATAAAGAGGAGCTAGCCACCAGGCTAGGGGGGCTGTTCGTGCGCTCGAGGACGACCAACGAGACGGAATGTTCTGTTGCCGACATTCAATCGGCCGTCACCCAATCGTATGAAATCGCCTGCCCGGCTAAGTCAAGGAAAAACAGCAAAAAGGTCCCTTGGTGGAGCAACGAGCTCAATAAGACCAGGCTGAGGACTAGAAAGCTGTTCAATAGGGCCATGAAGATCAACTCTGAGGACGCCTGGAGTACCTACAGGGAATCCCAGAGGGACTTCAAAAGGCTCATAAAATCCTCTGTTCGGGCTCAACCGTCGGCTGCGCCCGACAACGAGCGGGAGCATCGGCCGAGCGACCGAAAGGACCGCCGCGGTCCCCAAACAAACACCCGCGCCCGGCAAAACGGTCACCCGCTCGGCGAATTCGGTTCAAATCCGTCGATCGTTGCCGAAACCGTTCGGCAACGCGTTCCCTGCGACACCCCTTCCCGCGTCAGGAAGGCGATGATATACTCACCTCGCGCGCCGAGGCGACTGAGTTTGAACGCAACAACGAAGCGCACCTAGACGTTAGCGATCTTTACACGCATTATATACGAGTTCGAGAATCGCGATCCCCCGACGCGATCTCCACCACGACGAGTTCACACGTCCAGCGTGAACGTGCATTCCGCGCCCACGCGGAATTTGTCTTCGTTCTCTGTCGTAATCGGCCCATCGTCCTCACCGGCAATTTACCGTCCCGATACCGACGGAACATCCTCCAAAAGAGCGGCCTGGAGAAGCTTCTGTGAAGAAACGGAAGCCCTCCCCTTTGTGGCTAGGCTACGCAAGGTTTTCACAAGCGGGCCCCTAACCACCTCGATTAATGACATCACCCTCCCAAATGGGAACATTGGTGACGACAATACACCGCTCTTAGAACATCTTCTGGAGGTTCACTTCCCGGGATCTACCCCGTTGAGCCAGGGGCAGCCGACTATTTCGGCTGGTACCAGGAACAATATGGGTGATCGCTGGAGAATTGCCTCAGAGGTGTTCACGAAAGAAAGAGTACTTTGGGCGCTACAATCTTTTGATAGATACAAAAGCCCTGGCTTGGACGGCATCTTTCCCGCCTTGCTTCAAGAAAGCGGGTCTATCCTGTCTGATCGTCTAAGGGAGGTTTTTAAATCCTGCCTCGCCTTAGGTTACACCCCTATCTTCTGGAGAATGGCCAGAGTAGTCTTTATTCCTAAGGCAGGAAAAAGTGACTACAGCTCGGCCAAATCGTTCCGGCCGATAAGCCTCACATCCTTCTTACTCAAGACGATGGAACGGCTTATCGACAGATTTATTAGAGAAACAGCGCTGATTCAAACGCCTGTGCATGCCAATCAGCATGCCTACCAAAGTGGCAAATCAGTAGAGACGGTGCTCCACCACCTAGTTGGTTTCATTGAAGGAGCACTAGCAAACAAAGAATCGGTCCTCAGTGTTTTTATCGACATCGAGGGTGCCTTCGATAACACGTCCTTCGACGTCTTGGAAAAGGCCCTGGACCGTTTCAACATTAGGGAACCCCTGAGCGGATGGATCAGCAGCATGCTCAGGAACCTAACCATGAAGACCGAGGCGAACGGCTCCACAGTATGTGCCCGAGCCGGCAGGAGATGCCCTCAGGGAGGAGTCCTCTCCCCCCTACTGTGGACCCTGGTGGTCGACGGGCTCCTGAAAGAGCTGGTCGATGAAGGCTTCGTGGTCCAAGGCTATGCTGACGATGTATCCTTCTCATTCAGGGGGAAACATCCTCTACTGTTAGCTAGAAGAATGCAAACAGCTCTTACGCTAACCCAAAACTGGTGCCTCAACCACAACCTCAGGGTTAACCTGAGCAAAACGGAAATGGTACTCTTCACGAGGAAGCGACGCTTTAACTTCAAAGCCCCCTCCATTTTCGGCGCCGAGCTACGAATCTCGGATGAGGTGCGCTACTTAGGTGTCACCCTAGACAAAGGGCTCACGTGGAAAAGGCACGTCGCCAGGTTATCCCAGAAGGCTATCAATACCTTTTTTTTTTTTTTTTTTCGAACAATTTCCCACTTTTATTGACTAACCATTAAACACTCACAGATCACAATAAAGTCGCTTAAAACTAACCGCAATATAACAATTTACAAATAATCCTAAACACTCTAAAAACCACTAATAAGTAACTAATCTAACCCTAGAACGCGAACCCTACACCGCATTTAACATAAACTAATAAAATTTACAAAAAATGCCGTCGTTTGCCAGTTCAAATATTTTCTCCTAGCCGCAAGGGAAAAATGTATGAACTCGCCAACGCGTTCGACTCTATAGAACCCGAACGGTTCAACCGAATTCACCGGAGGTGATGGTATCCTGTCCGGGAAAGAACGAATTGCAACTTTTATTAACACTAAAAGCGGCTAGTGTTAATATAAAGGGAACTATTCACGAAAAACGTAATTCTTTTTAACAAACTTCACTTCTCCGGGGTGGTATGTAGTTTTCATGTATGAAACTGCAAACTGCTCTATGTAGTACGAAACTATCCTAATTCAACTTGCCAAAATAGTGTAATCTGTACTTGTATCGTTTTAAACACCGAAATAACCGGGAATAATAGCCGATAAGCACCCAAGAACACCAATCCCGCACCAGTTTCAACTCAATTTAGAAATCCCAACCGAAACTCAAGCTCAATAATTAACGCGTCTGCACTCTCTGAGAAACCAAACCGAACTCTGGCTATCAATACCTACTGGGCCTGTAAGTCGATGTTCGCCACAACCTGGTGCCTGAATCCTCATGTGGTAAAATGGATCTATACTGCGATCATGGTACCACAGATGACGTACGCCTCCCTTGTCTGGTGGACCTCCATGAAGAAGGCCACGCACAGAAGACTATTGGGAAGGGCCTACCGTCTGGCGCTAATGGGTATCACGGGCGCTTTTCACACCACGCCCACCCTGGCGCTGGGAGTTCTCCTTAATCTCGCACCCCCACACATAGTGGCGGAGAGTTTAGCGAGAGGTTCCGCCTTAAGACTCCATCTGGACAACAGATGGATCAAATCAAGGTACGGCCACTCGACCCTACTGGACGCACAGGACCTTCAATGGATCATGTTGCGTGGTGGGGATAGATGTGAGCCGCATTATAACTTCACGGTTAAACACCAAACTCGCCTCCCTAATAGGTGTGATTGGGAGTCTAATGCTGGAGAGCTTCTTTCTCCGCAAGGCCTGGTCTGGTTTACAGACGGCGCAAAGAATAGAACCGGAGCAGGAGCAGGTGTCTGCGGTGTCAGCCCAAGGACTAGCTTATCTCTAGCACTTGGGCAACACGCTTCGGTCTTTCAAGCTGAAGTATGTGCTATCTTGGCCTTTTTTTTTTTTATTTTTTATTGTGGGGAAATGCATTACGCATACCTCGGCCCCCGGGGGGGAACCGAGGTTATGTGGGACTACCACCTACCGCCGAAGGCGAGCCCGTCCCCAGTGGCTACCCACTAAAACCCCACACCCACCTAAGCTAAATGGGAAGTGCCTGGTTCACGCGAGTACTCAACAGGACACTTCCCAGCTATCATGAAATCCCGGGGGGAGGGGTTAGCCTCCCCCACTACCTACTCTATAAGACCCCGGGCGGAGGGACCCGCCCGGTGTCACCATCCCAATCCTTAAGGCCATCGAATGGGCTTCCCGGGCCCCCGCTCGGTCCACCCACGGCCCCTACGGTATTGGCTGTCGCTAAGGTCGGGACCACCCCGCGACAGGTGCTCGAGGAGGCGGGCAGCGATTATTCTTTCGAACAGCTTGCCCGCCTCGTCGAGCAGACACACCGGCCGGTATGCAGAGGGAGACTCTGCGGGTTTACCCTTCTTTTCGAGAAGGACCAGGCACCCTTGCTTCCAAATCGTGGGGAAGGTTCCCCGGCCCAGGCTAGCGTCCATGACGCTCCTGTAGGCCGGGGCGAGGACCCCTAAAGCCAAGGCCGTTATACCACCGGGAACTCCATCAGGGCCGGGGGCTTTCTTGCCCCTAGCCTGGAGATCCCGGACGGCCTGGGATAGCTCCCACCCGGAGACCCGGAACTCGTCCGACCAATCACTGGTCGGCACCGGGGCGCGTTCAGGCCCCCTCCCCGCCCCATCGCTGAGGGGGAAGAGGGTATCTACGACGCGCCCCAAGAGTTCCGGGTCCAACCTCTCCGTGACTGGGGACGCCCAGGGGCGAAGCTTCCCAAGCACCGCCTTGTACGGGCGCCCCTACGGATCGTCCCGGAGGGTGAGCAGGAGCTCGTCCCAAGCCTTGGCCTTGGCTGAAGCTATCGCACGCTTGAGGGCCACGGCCGCCGATCTGTACTCCCTGTACAGCTCGGCGACCATCGGCTCCGGGTCACCGCCCAAGAAGTGGCGGCGCCGAGCGCGGGTGTATCGGCGTCGGGCGCGGCCAGCCGAGCTTCGCAGCTCGGCCAAGTCGCCCGACCACCAATAAACTGCCTTCCTTGGGGGCTGAGCTCGGACACGGGGCATTGCGACGTCGCAAATCATTTGCAACGTGTCCCGGATCCAAGCCGCCCCCTCTTCTACCCCGCGCTCCCTGGCCGGAGGCCAGGCGGAACCGATAATTACGGCCCTCAATAGGTCCTCGTCTAGTCGCTTCCGCGCCCATCTTGGCGCGGAAAGGATGCCACGTCGTCGGAGGGGCGTGTCCAAGGGCGGGTCCGAGACCACCGCTACGTCCATAAGGACGTAGCAGTGGTCCGACAGAGTCTCTCCACTCCAGACCCGCCAGTTGGACACACGGCGTGAGGCGGCGGCGGTAGCGAACGATACGTCCACCACCGACCACCCATTCCACCTCACGCACGTCGGCACGGAGCCCCGGTTTAGTAACCGGAGCTCCAGCCCCTCCGCCCAATCAACAAGGGCTCCGCCTTGGGAGTTGGTCCTGGGATTCCCCCAATCAGTGGACCTCGCATTGAGGTCCCCCAGGACCAGCACCGGACCGTTCATATAGGGGGCCAGCATGACCCCCAGCCGGTCCAAAAACCTCCCGAATTCGGCGGAGCCACAATTGGGTGAATTGTAGCATCCAGCGACTAGAAACCTTCCCCACTTGACTAAAATCATCCCCCTGCCCCGTTCGACCACGGAGCAGGGGGGCTCCGTGGCCACTGCCAGGCCAACCTGCCACTCCGCCAGGCATTGGACCATCAGGTCCTGTGCCCGGCGGCAGTTATTCAGGTTGGCCTGCACTACCAACAGGGAGGCCCCGTGCGCCATTAATTAACAGCCACGGGACCCCCCTCTTCGGACGGCTGCAACGGCGGCGGGTGAGCAGTCCCCTCAGCCGCCGCCATCACCATGGAGGAGACGGGGTGCTCGCCCTCGCCTCCTCCTGTTGCATCAGGGGGAGGCACCGCACCTGCCCCCCCCCTTCTTGCCCTTCTTCGCCTTAGGAGGCGGGGAGCACGCTTTGCTCCCCGCCTTATGATTGGCGGGCCTCCCCAATGATGCGCACACCGCGCAGTGGGGAGGCCCGACGCACTCTGCGGCCCAATGGGTGGGGCTCCCACACCGGTAGCAGTGCCCGCTACGGTCCACCGCCGCAGTGCACCGCTGTCGTACATGCCCAAGGGCAAGACAGCGGAAGCACTGCAGCGGCCTAGCTGCGAGCACCACCACCTGGGCGAGGGTCCACCCCACCCTAACCCTCTGCGCCTTCTGTATGGCGAGGGCCGCCCCGGCCGGGCACTGCACCCAAATGGTGCCGAGCCCGCCAGGTGGGACCTTCAGTTCCCCCACCCTAACGGACTCGGGGGCGCAGCCCCTGGCCTCCGCCACCGCCGTGGTCTCCTCCCGGGGGGTCACGGAGACATCCAGGCCCGTCAGGCGGAACTCTGCCTTCTTGACGGTCCTGGATATCTTTACATCCAGCCCCCCCCATCGCGTCGGCCATCTTGGCCGCCAGGAGGTCGACCTTCTGGCCCCCATCGGCGCCGGGGACCTGAATGATCAGGCCCCCGGTGATGGCCCTCTTCCAAGAGAGGGCCTCTATCCATCTATTCCTTATAGCCTCCTCGTAGGTGGCCTTGCTCCCCTCCGGGACGGTGACGGTCACCGCCGCGGATCAGGGAGGGGCCACCACCCGAGGAGGGACCTTGGCCTTAGCGCCGGCCCCCTGGCCTTTGCCCTTCTGAGCGGGACCGGGAGGCGAGACCGCCTTGTCCTCCTTCTTGGCCCGTCTCCCCACCACCTGCGACCAGGCCTCCCCCACTCGGGGGGGCCGGGGTTGTCGCGGTTTGGGCGGGGGGAGGGGCCACTTGGGGGACCGCCAACGGGGTGCCCCCTTTTCCCTTCTTCTTCTTCTTCTTCTTCTTCTTCCCCCCGGCTTTGGGGGTGTTGGCGGGGGGGGGGGGGACACCCCGCCAACAGCCGGTGAGGAAGAAGAAGGAGGGGGAATAACCGCCGACGGGGCCGGGGCGGGTCACCGTCACCGACGGGGCACCCTGCCGGCCCAGACGGAGTTCTGCTCGGATTGCCACGAATTTCGCGTCAATCAGAGCTCCTATCTGGGCCAGCAGGACCGCCCGGTCGTCCGACGCGCCGAAAAGCGGCGCAGCCGGGATCCCCGCAGTGCCCCGATCTCCCCGAACAGGGGCAGGGGCAGGGGGGGAGGCGATGATGGGGAAGAGGGGGCATCTAGCCGCCTCTTCATGGCCATCATCTCCCCCCTGACCGCTTCTAGGGTCTCGCGGAGACCCGCAATCTCGCGACCCATCCTCGCGTTTTCTCCCCTGAGGTCCCGGTTCTCCGCCTGCACCCTGTCCCACAGGTCTGCAGGCAGCCCACCGGGTCCCACGGGGTCAGCGCCTCCGTGGGAGGGGGCGGGGCTTCCCTGAAAGCCCCGCCGCTCCAGCTCCCGCACCGCCGCCACCATGCACCTCGCCGCGTCCTTTAGGTCGCGGATCGAGGTCCCCTTCAAATTGCTGCTCTTGGCGGCGGTTTCCTCCACCGCCTCACTGGCCTCCACCGCCAGAGCGACAATCTGCCCGGGGAGAAGACCGGGGAGAAGTCCCTATACCGGGACTTCTTCTTCCCCCCGGGCACATCAAGGGGTGTCGGCGACGCAGGTCGCTTACCCGATGTCAAGGACGACGCAACCGACGTGACCGACATCACGTCGTCCTCCACATCGCGCTCCGCGGGGGAGCCGCCGGGGGTACTACCCCTCGAGCCGCTCAGAGATGCGGCTCTCAGCCGCGACCTCGTCCTACCGCTCACGGAGCGCAACTCCGAGGAAGGGCCTGAGGCCCCTCCCCTCACGCTTGGTCTCGGGCTCCGTTGGGAGTCCGAGGCCAAGCCTCCTACCTCCTCCGCTTCCGGGCGCGGTTGCCTTTTCCTCCGAGGCACTTCATTGATGTTTTCCATGGTTTCATGTTCGGGCCTGGTTACAACGCCCCCATTTCTCGGGGCGCTTCACTCGTTACCCTCTTATAACTCAGCGGACATAACGGTCCACCGGGGCAGAGCCGCATACCCCGGTAAGCCTAGTACGACTGGGGGGCGGCAGGTACCCAGAAGTTGTACAACGCTTGAGAGCAGATGCTTCCATCGCCCACCCCCGGCGCTTACTCCGGGAGTTTCCCATCGCCACGTTACGATAGCTTGGGATGGAGACTTTTTTATAGAGGTTTATCCTCCTCGTAGGCCGGCCGATTAAGGCAAGCCCCCCGTTCCGGTAAAACATGACCACCGGTTTACGGTATGCGGCCCTGGACAGACAACTTGCTGCTCAGGACACGTGTGCAGCGGTTTTCACTCCTACTCAGTGTGAGCCTTACCGGCAAGGGAAGCCCTACCAGGATCCGAAGATCCCGCCGGCATCGCCTCACACATCACAGGAGCTACTTCCCGCCGCGTACCCCTTGCTCCGTTAGCCACTCATCACAGTGAGTGCCCAGGAACCACCACGAGGAGGTGGAGCAAGAGGATTTAGATGTGTGACATCCCTCAAATAGAGAGAACGGCTCGACAGTGGATCAGAGTCACCACTGTAGAGGCCACACACCCTCGGTTCCCGTGCTATCTTGGCCTGCGCTGAACTCAACCTCAGCAAAGGCTACAAGAATAAACACATATATATTGTTACGTCTCACGCGGGGTCCGCGAAGACGTTACGTTTTTACGCGTGCGAATTTATTTTGATGTTTACGGTTCGTTGCGACGTAGGACGAGTTACGTCGTTCCGTCGTCAGAGAGAGAATGTCGGGATGGGATCCCCGGTCGGCTGGACCTAGTCCGCCTGGGCCGTGAATTGGAGTACGCACACGCAAACGGCTGGACCAAGTCCGCCAAGATTGTGGGTGGGTACGGTAGGTCGAACGGCTGGACCCAGTCCGCCTAGTTCGAGGAAAATTGGAGACTTCACAAACGGCTAGACCTAGTCCGCCAAGATTGTGGTAGGTGAGGGAACTCGAACGGCTAGACCCAGTCCGCCTAGTTCGAGGGAAATTGAAGGACGCACAAACGGCTGGACCCAGTCCGCCAGGAATGTGGTAGTGGGGGAGCTCGAGAGGCTAGATCCAGTCCGCCGTGCTCGAACGTGTAGGTATAGGACAGGGGTGAAAAAGTGGTTGGCGACTCCTCTCACGACTAAGGTTCTTGATACACGCACGTTCGCACACACAAATGAATTTATTCTGTGCTGGTCCGCACGCAGCAATATCGACGTATAAGGGGATTAGGAAGGAGGTGGTGTATCCTCTCAGTTTGAGTTCCAGAACTACAAATAGTTCAAAGTGCTCTCGGTTTCATCATCGAGAATGATGGAAGTAGGTAAATGGTTAAAAGGTTGGATTGAGGAAAGTGAACGCGAACAGTCGTTGCACTGGATGGTGCACCGGAGAATTCTGACTTCAGACTTCAGCTGACTCGTGACTTCGACTGACTCCTGACTTCGACTGACTTCGACTGACTCCGACTGATTTCTGAATTCAACTGACTCCTGACTTCGACTGGTTTCGACTGACTCCTGAATTCAACTGACTTCGTAGGTGTCCAGCTGCTTCCCTTATAGTCCAACGTTGGTGGAAGGGGGTAGTCCCAATCACATGTCAAGTTGTTCCAGTGGAAGGGGTAGTGGATCGCTGGAGGTGGATCGACGTTCCTGCGTCTAAGTCCTTTATCGTATTTTGTGAAATAATTCAGGTGCAGGAATGGTGTTGTCGGTTCGAACTGTCGACTACTAATGATCGATTTGATCCGCTGTCTCGATGATTTCGACTTCTGGTGGGGGTTGCGACGTAGTAGGGTCACTAGACTGGAACGGACCGTATCAATAGGGAAACGGTCCCTTGAAACTTTATTCTTGTGAGATTTGAAATAGTGGCGTATGAATGAGGGGCAGGCCCCTTGAAAATATACCACAGGAACGGCCTGGGCTTGCAAGAGCAGGACGGACTGTGGTGACGAACGTCACACGTCACCCCTCGGGGAAAAAAAAAAGGAAAAATTTCCTTTTTCGTAGAAAAATAAATTTTACACTTTTTTTTTTTTGAAAGTGGAGGGAAGGTGGGAAATAAGAGTAAAACAAAATATATAGTTCGTGTTGAGTCGGACGCCAAAATAGAAAATAATAATTGTATGTGGCGTGTGTCCGAAAAATGGGGATTGTCAAGAAAATAAAAATAAAAATAAATTAAATGAACATTTGTTTGCACTTGTGGCTCGTAGTAGTAGTAGTAGTAGTAGTAGTAGTAGTAGTAGTAGTAGTAGTAGTAGTAATGATGATAATAATAATAATATTAATAATGGTAGTAGTAGTAATAGTAGTCGTAGTAATAATAGTAGTAGTAATAATAATGATAATGATATTAATAAGAGGGTGAAGTTAAATAACGCTGCTGCAGTTATGCGGGGAGGATAAAAAGTGTAAAATAAAAGTAAAAATGAAAATAAAGCTTCTCTGGCTGAGTGGAGGGCCTACTCCAGCGTGACTATTTCCACCTCTGGGTGGCCCCTTGCTGTTTGTGCGGCTGGTGGTGGTGGTGGCTGGGCCGTTTCCCGGAGCGTCTTTTTGACTTGTACGCGGAACGTTATTGGGTCCCACTCGTAGCCCTCCGGCATTTTTGTGATCGACGTGATCCGGGGTTGTTCCCATGGTCTGGGCAGCCACTCGTTGGGGTCGTCTGGGATCCCGAAATTTCTCAGGTGCCCGGTGGACGATGTGTCCTCGTACAGCCAACGTAAGATTCTGCGATACTGTATCTTCCTTCCAGCGCGGTGGGTTTTCTTGAAATTTTTAGTTTGCTCCATAATGATCGACTATGCAGATTTGGCGATTACCATTGTTTATATAGGATGTTTAGTTTTGTGAGGGGGGGGGGGGGTAATAGTGAGAAGAGGGGGAAGCGGTGGGTAAAAAAGGGTGAAGGTGGGGGTAATTTGGTGGGTGAGGGGAAGGTTTTTTTCTTTTTGAGGGGGGGGGGAAGGGTTTTTTGTGAGGGTCACTTTGGCGGGTGAGGGGAAGGTTTTTTTGGGGGGGAGGGGTAGAGATCCTGGGTGACCAGGGGGAATGGTGGGGAAGGGGGTTATCCTGTATTATTGTGATTTCTTTCGCTCTGTGGTGTTATTCGGAATATAAATGGTGTTCGTGCAAATATAAATGGCGTTGCCGCTTCCATTAGTTTGACGGAGCAATGAATACATTCGATCAGCTGTGTTGGTGTCAATACCTCTCCCGAGCATTTCGAGCATTTGTTTGCCATTCCGATATCGTGTATATGGTGCAGAACCCTGTGTGTTGTGATTCCTTGCTTCGGTTCTAATTTTACACAACTTTCACACATTTCCTCGTTTTTACTGTTTATGTATAGTGTGCCGGTGTAGCACTTGAATCTAGCGAATTGGTCTAAGTATTCAAATCGCTTCTCTTCCGTGGATGTACGACGTTGACTGTGTAGACACATGGTTGCTGTACGAATGATCGATTTTCGTCGTTGATCTCGATTATATTGTGTAGATCAGGGGGGGGATTTTCCCTCTCTCCTTTTTCAAGTTAAACCGACTGTGTCTTGGAGGCGTGACGGTCTTGCTGTATTCGAATGGATGATTTTGGTACCCCTTCTCCACGTGATTTTCAGGTTTTTATTTGGGTATACTTCCAATATCGTGTGTGGTCCCGTATAATTATCGTCGAATTTTCCTTTTTTTGGTTGTTTTAGTACGAAGATGGATTCGCCCACTTGGAAGTCGTATGAGTGGATTCGTTTATCGTACTGTTCCTTCGATTTTTCTTTCGCTTTCTGTAGGTTGGAACGCGCTAACCTTTGTGTTTCGGTAATGATGCGGTTTAGATTACTGAGATAATCATTGTAAGTGATTATTCCCGTATTACTTGTTCTACTTTCCGTGGTTGGGGTTCTAGCAACTTTGCCGAAGACCAATTGATGTGGTGTGTATCGTGTTCCTTCGTGGATACTGGTATTATAGGAGAAGGAAGCGAGGTTGGTCCATTCGTCCCATTCTTTGTTGGCCGTTACGTACATTTTTAAATATTCTGCAAGTACGTGATGCGATCTTTCTATGGAACCGTTAGTTTGTGGGTGAAATGACGTGGATTTGAAGTGTTGGATTTTAAATCTTTTGGTTATTGTTTTAATGAAAGTGCCTACGAAATTGGTTCCTTGATCGGTAAGGATCGCTCGGGGAGTTCCGTAGCGACAAATGAACTCTTTTATGAAAGCGTCCGCAATTTGGGCGGATTTTACGTTAGGTAACGGAATTGCTAAGGAAAATTTCGTGAGTAGGTCTTGAATGGTAAGGATGTATGAATTTCCTTTTCTAGTGGACGGAAGGGGTCCAACGACGTCCATGCTTACTTTATCGAATGCCGACCCGGGCGTGTCTGTTATTATCATCGGTTGACGCGTTTTCACGCGTACGAGTTTTTTCCTTTGACATTCTAAGCAATTCTGGATGAAGGTTTGTATTTCCTTTTTCATATTTTTCCAGAAGTATTGTTGTCGTATCCGACCATATGTCTTAGTGACTCCCTTGTGGCCGGCTATAGCGGAGCAGTGGTTTTCTGCGATGATAGCCTGTCTTTCCGTTTCTTCAGGGATTCTGACAGATTGCGATGTTACTGTTATTGTAACGTTGAGTTCTGAGAGGTAGGTTTTTAGTAATTCCAATACTGTATTCCAGGGTTCTGTTCCGAGCATTGGTTGTTTCGCGATGCAGATCGTTTGGAGACCCATTTCGCATATAACATCTCGTAGGGACGATATGCATTCTTCTAGGATCGCTGGATCCGGTTGCATCACAACTCTTTCCTGTATCGCTAGGGCTATCAGTTGTCTGTTTCTGTTTTCGAATACCCTTGCTCTTCCCAGGGTCAGTTTCATGCCCTGTGGAAGAATATTGCCTCGTTGGAGTTCCTTTGATCCTTCGTCACAGGGTTCTCCTCTTGTAGTAACGAGGAACACGTGATTATCGTGGATCAAGGTAAGGGGATCGTTGGATTCGATGATTTGGAAGCCGAATTCGTTACCAGGCGTTATTACGGGTGTTGTTTCGTTTTCCTCCTCTGAGGAGCTATTTTCAGAGGCTGTGTCTGAGTGGTCGTCCGATATATATATATCGGTTGTACTTCGTTCAGATGCGTTAATGGCTCTGTGAACGAAGTCTGAGACGGCAAATAATCGCTATCATCTGCTATCCGTTCGGGGGTGAGTGACTTTGTTGACTGGTTTGATGGCGTTGCCGGTTCTTGCGGAACCGTACGTGATGCGGCGCGTTTGTGTCTTTTCGCGACAGGCAAGTCTTCGTCTGGGTCACTGTCGCTAGTTGACCGGGCTCTTATAGGCAGTATTTTTGCATGGTTTATTCGTGACAGTGCATCTGCAATGTAATTGGTCTTCCCTGGTTGGTAGCGAATTTCATAGTCGTACTCCGCTAGTTTTAATCTCCATCTAACTAAGCGGGATGTAGGATCTTTAACGCTGTGTAACCATACCAGTGGTTTGTGATCCGTATACAGACTAAAGGTTTTGCCATACAGGTAGGGCCTGAAGTGTCCCACGCAATATACAATGGCCAATAGTTCTTTCTCTATCGTCGAATAATTTTCCTCTGCATTATTCAATGTTCTTGATGCGTAAGATATTGGTAACTCTTTGTTTTCAACGGTCTGGCTTAGAACTCCACCGATGGCGTTACAAGATGCGTCTGTTGTGACGTGGAATTGTTTTGTGAAGTCCGGGAATTGTAAAATTGGTTGAGTGGTCAATTGTTGTCGTAAATATTCAAACGATTCCTGTTCTTTATGACCCCAAGAAAATTTTATCTGTTTTTTCAACAGATTTGTTAAAGGTCTGGCGATTTTTGAAAAATTTGGTATAAATTTCCTATAATATCCGGCGAGACCGAGGAAACTCTTGATCTTTCTTGGGTTGTTTGGTGTAGGAAACTTTGCCACTGCCTCTATTTTCTTTGGGTCAGGTCGGACTCCATTCTCGGTAATGATGTGGCCCAAATATGCCACTTCTTTTCGTAAGAACTCGCATTTTTCTGGCTGTAGCTTGAGGTTGGCTTTTTGCAATTTTCCAGCTAATTTCCGGAATTTTATTTCGTGTTCCCTGACGGAACTTGCGTATATGACAATGTCGTCTAAATATACGAACATTTCTATTCCTTGAAGTCCAGAAAGAACGTGATCCATTAATCGCTGGAAAGTAGCTGGTGCGTTTCTTAGGCCGAATGGCATTCGTTTAAATTCGTAATGCCCGTAAGGAGTAGAGAATGCCGTCTTTTGTGTGTCAGATTTGTCCATTGGGATCTGGTGGAATCCTGACGCTAGGTCGAAGACGGAAAAATATTTGGCGCCGCCCAGCTGATCCAATATATCAGTAATGTTGGGCAACGGGTAGGCGTCTGGTATCGTTTTGGCATTTAATAATCGGTAATCGATTACCATTCACCATTTCTTTTGTCCATCTGGTCCTGGTTTTTTGGGGACGATCCAGATAGGAGAATTGTAGGGAGATATCGATGGTTGTATGATATCGTTGTCGAGCAGTTCGTTTACTTGTTTGTTAATCTCCTCTTTGTGAATTGGTGGGAAACGATATTGTTTCACGTTTATAGGACGATCATCCGTTGTCGTAATTCGATGCGTTATTACGTCGGTGTGGCCGAGTTGGCTTTCGGGTAAATGAAATATCGTGTTGTATTGATCAACAAGATTTCCGACGCTGTTTCTTTCTTCGGGGTTCAAGTGCTCCGTATTTAGATGTTGCATGATTGCGGTTATACGGTCGTTTCCACGGGGATTTGTATCGGGGGATATTAGAGGTTTCGCATGTTGACGAATATGATGGCAAGGGAATAATGAATTAGAATTCGAAGTGGCCTCAGAGGATTCCTTTTCGCAGGTTTTGGGGGTAGGTAGAATCGGCTTGGATTCTTTAGAAGGGGACTCCGACATGCGAGGTGGGAGTGTAGAATTGGATTCGCATGCTTTTGGAGGGGGTTGAGATTGGACGCACAGCGCACCTGGATTTAGTAAAGATTTAGTAGGTGGGTGCACTGTGGTGGGAGAAATAGAAGGGGTATGCGAAAGAGGAATTAGTGAGGGTTCTTCGAACTCCTCGAGTTCGATGTTGGGTTCTTGCAGTACAATACTTTGATTGGTTGTATTGACTGCGGGGAGATAAGCTTTTCCTTGCTTTGATTTAATTATGGCGTGTCCTAAATGGACTCCTTCGCCGAGGTTTTGACGCGGCACGTAGCCTTCGCCAAGATTTGGATTCAGGATGTGTATGGGGATGACCGTTTTCGATCTAGCTGGTAGCGTGATCGGTTCACGATTAAGGAATGGTATGGTGGTACCGTGGAAACGGAGGCAACTTTCCGAATAGACAATGTCGACGGATTGGTTTCTGTTGAGAGCGATTCTTTTAATTTTAATGTTGCAGCCCGTTAGTAAAAATGAGATAGATAATACGCGATTCTGTTACCGCGATGTGGACAGACAAAGAGAATATACAGATTTTAGAGGTTGATCCGTTTATTATGACGGTGCGAACTGTACTGCCTCGTCTGAGGACAATACTGACATACAGAGAACATACACGATATAGATCGACATATACATTTAATCAGAACGAGCACAGGTGACGAGAAAACAAAACAAGTATAGCGCGAATTACAAATTACATAGAGCATACGCGTTCGCGTTAACATTTCCGCCCGCCTCGACGACGTTCAAACGACGTCGAAATAACAGTCCTTACTAAACTAAGAGTCACTCTTTCTCGGCTGATACGTTTACTGGCAAACGACAGAGTTTAGCAATAGGTCTTTTTAGAGTAGCGAATTGCGTCCGGACGGTAACAACGCGAACGAGACCATCCTTGCCAGGATGAACTGCAGTCACTCGCGCGAGCGGCCACTTCGACGGTGGGTATCGTTCGTCAGCAACCAGCACCAGTTGGTTGACCTTGATGGCATCTTGGAGTTGGTGCCATTTACTAGATATTTGGAACCGCTGGAGATACTCAGTGGTCCACCTTTGCCAGAATCTTTCGAGAAATTGACGGAGAAGTTGCCACCGAGAAAGACGCGATTCTGGTAGATGAGCGAGTGACGGTTCAGGAACCGTGTTGATGGCTTCTCCAACGATAAAGTGACCAGGAGTCAGAGCTTCGAGGTCGTCGGGGTCGTCGGACAGTGGGCAGATCGGTCGAGAGTTGAGAACAGCTTCGATTTGCACCAAGTGCGTCGAGAATTCTTCGTAGGTGAGAATGGTCTCACCGACGATGCGTCTGAGGTGAAATTTCACGGACTTGACGGCTGCTTCCCATTTACCACCGAAATGGGGCGCGGCTGGAGGATTGAACGACCATTTCGTACCGTCGTTCGCGAGGAGGTTCGCAAGATCGGCGAGTTCGCGTGAGGACGAATCGAAGAGACGGCGGAGCTCGCTGTCTGCGCCTACGAGATTGGTGCCGCAATCGCTTGTCAACGTAGCGCAAATTCCGCGACGGCCTGTAAACCTTTTGTAGGCGGCTAAAAAACCTGCGGTCGAATAATCCGTCGCGAGTTCGAGATGGACTGCGGAAGACGAAAAACATACGAACACGACGAGATAACTTTTGTACGTTTTAGCTGCCCTCCCTCGCCATGTTTTGACAGTGAAAGGGCCGGCATAATCCACTCCGGAGTGGAGAAACGGACGCGACGGTAGAGTGCGAGAGATGGGCAATTGCCCCATTAGCTGCGTCGCGGTAGCAGCTCGCTGTCGAGTACATGTAACGCACCTAAGGACGAAACTACGAACAGGGACGCGGCCTCCTACGATCCAGTAGGAGCGCCTCAACGTGGCGAGCATGGCTTGCGCTCCTCCATGCAGGGTTGTCCTATGCACGTGATCGAGTACGAGATGCGTAAGCTCCGAATCTTGCGGTAAAATGAGGGGGTGCTTCACATCGTGATCTAAAAGCGCGTTGCGAAGCCGCCCGCCGACGCGGAGCATTCCGTCCGAGTCGAGGAACGGTACGAGACGGATCAGAGGACTCGATCGCGAAAGCACACCACCCTGCGAGAGTTGTTGCATTTCTTTTGAAAAATAGCTTTTCTGAGTCGATTTTATCCAGTAAAGACGCGCGTTTTCGATTTCTTCCGGTTGTAGAGGCGAGGAGTACACGGTGGTTCGATCGCGACGGCGAAACCGCTCTACGACGCGAAAAGACCACGCGGTAATGCGAAGGAGTCGTATTAAGCGCGAGTATCTACGTATGAGATTCCACAACTGAAGATGATCGGATTTCGCAAATGCAACCGTTTTTTGTCGTTCTTCGAGGTCGACGTCTGGCAGAGGCGGTACAGAAGAGGGCCAGAACGTCGAATGTCGACCGAGCCATGGTGGACCTTGCCACCAGAGAGGATTTTCAGCGAGTTGCTTGGGAGACAAACCGCGCGACGCGAGATCCGCGGGATTTTCTTCCCCAGGTACATGGTGCCACCGAGCGTTTGGCAAGTTCTCCTGAATTTGAGCTACGCGATTTCTAACAAAATCCTTCCAGCGCGAAGGATGACCTTGAATCCAGTGGAGTGCAGTCGTAGAGTCAGTCCAGAGGTGGACTGGAGTGTCGTCGAGCTTGAGAGCACGTTGTATCTGCAACAAATGTCGAACGAGCAGAACCGCCGCGGAGAGTTCGAGACGAGGAGTGGTTACGCGAGTCGTACGAGATCGCTTAGCGGTAGACGATTGTTTTTTGATTGGCGCGACTTTTGTTTTGGCGGATACAAGAGTGACTTTCGGATCATCGACATCGTAGAGCACACGCACGTAAACAACGACGCCGAGAGCTGCATGAGACGCGTCGGAGAATCCATGTATTTCGACTCCGAGAGCTGAGGGCGTAAGACCGAGCCATCGCGGCACAGAAATGGACGTTACATCTTGAAGTTGTCGCGCGTAGTCCATCCAGCGAGCGGCGAGATGCTGTGGTAGAGGTTCATCCCATCCGAGATGAGCGGACCAGAGTTCTTGCATGAATATTTTAGCGCGTACCACGACGGGAGCGAGCCATCCAAGCGGATCGAACAGCTGAGCGGTACGCGACAATACCGTTCGCTTTGTTGTGACAGCGGGCTCACTTGTATGCGCGAGCGTAAACACGAACGAGTCTGTTTGTTGTCGCCACGTTAGACCGAGTGTACGAAACGAAGGCCCGTTGTCGAGAGAGAGAGAGTGAGCAGTTTCGCGATCAGCTGTCGAAATGCTTTCAAGCATGTCATCGTGGTTGGCGGTCCATTTCTTCAGCGGAAAGCCGCCCGCCTTGAAGAGATTTGCGACTTGCTCAATTTTCTCACGGCCTTGTTCGAGACTGTGCGCACCGGAGAAGACGTCGTCCACATAGGTTCCTTCCTTGATCACTCCTTCGGCTAGAGGGAAGCGATGACCTTCGTCCTTATCGAGTTGCCGTAGAGTTCGGTTCGCGAGAAAGGGCGCGGACGATAGGCCGTACGTTACTGTGCACAAGGCGAATTCTACGAGTTCACCGCGGGAGTTACGCCAGAGGATTCTTTGAAAATCTTGATCATCTGGGTGAACAAGGATTTGTCGAAACATTTTTGACACGTCTGCCGAGAACACGAACTCGAATACGCGCCAGCGAGTGATGACGTCAGAGAGATCCGTCAACAACTTCGGACCTTCATGCAGACAGTCGTTGAGCGAGATACCGCGATCTGTCTGTTGAGATCCGTTAAACACGACACGATACTTCGTAGAGGAGCTTGATTCGCGGATTACACACAAATGCGGAAGATAATAAACGCGATTCTGGTCCGTAGTTGTGTCTGCCGCGCGATGCATGTGTCCTAGCCTCTCGTACTCCTCCATGAATGAAACGTAGGCGTTTTGCAGGGTAGAATCCTTGGAGAAGCGCTTTTCCTGGCGTGTTAACACCCTGAGAGCTTGCGATCGAGAATTCCCCAGATTGTCCGGTATCCTTTTGAAGGGCAGACGAACTATATATCTTCCCTCCGAATTTCGCGCGTGAGTAGCGGCGAAATGAGACTCGCACTGAGTTTCCTCAGGCGACAATTGATCCGGAACTACTGAAAACGCTTCTTCCTGCATCCAGAACCTCTGCAAAAGCTCGAGAAGTTCGCGATCAGGTGCACATTGAAAACTCTGAGGTATTGTCTGAGACGATGTTGCACTCGCTGCGGGGACGACGCCCGATAGGATCCAGCCGAGAGTCGTATTCTGAGCTATCGGAGCTGTGACTGGACCTTTGCGAACGCCTTCTTCGAGAAACAAGCCGTAGACATCCGCTCCGAGTACGAGATCGATGCGTCCTGGTTGTGCAAAATTCGGATCAGCCAATTCGAGATCCTGAAGGTGCGGCCAGCTATTGTCGGATACTTTCGTTGAGGGCAAGTATCCGGTGAGTTTCGACAAGATAGAGGCGTTTACGTTGCACGTAAACGTTGGTCGAACGCGAGACTGCAGGTTCAGTGCGACGGAGCCATGCGACGGACGCGACGATTCCGCCCCGATACCGACGATAGGAATCGACGAACGCGAGCGCGGGAGTCTGAGACGTTGAGCTAAAGACTCCGTAATAAGAGAGATCTCCGATCCCTGGTCGAGAAGCGCGCGGGCTTCGAGAGGTTCACCGCAACACGAAAAAATTTTGACGACGGCTGTGGCTAAGAGAACCGGCGGTCGTTCGAAGCTACCAACTTGAGCGACGTTGCTCGTCGCTGAGTCGCTCGGTATCGTCGGATCGCGGCGCGGAAGAAATGACGCGGATGCTGCAGGATCAGTAGTCTTCTCGGGATGCTGATGCGCTGGAGCTGCTGTGAGAGGAGTGTCTCCGCTGTGTATCGAGGTGTGGTGTTGGGCTCCGCATTTTAGACATCGTTTTCGCGTACGGCACATCTTGCGTTGATGCGGACCTAGACAATTATAACAGAGTCTTTTCTGCGAAAGAAATTCACGACGCTGCTCCGGTGACCTTCCAATGTACGTTGGACAGAACGAGAGGTAATGCGCAGCGTCGCACAATGAGCACTTCGTCGTACTTGTTGAGGTTGCCGTATGATGCGATTTCGCACTTGCTTGACGAGAATTATTGGAGGTTTGAGGCTCTGGACGCGGCTTTCCTTTAGCTCTCTCGTACGCTTGCAATGATCGGATTCGCGAAATCATGAACTGAACAAGTTGTTTCCAGGTTGGAGGTTCTGTACTGGCACCAAGTTCACTTTCCCATTCTTTAACCGAGGTTGCGTCGAGTTTCCCAACTACCGTAAAAACTAGTACATCATCCCAGTATTTGACAGGTCTGTCGAGAGCTTCGAGAGAGCTGAGAGCTTGCGAGGTTTCTGAGTATAGTCGCTCGAGATCGGACGCCGATTCACGAGTTAGCGATTTAACGGAAAAGAGCGATTCTAACGCGGCGCCCACAAGCATGCGCTTATTTTCGAAATACGACACGAGATCGTCCCAAGCGTTTTGAAAATTACTCGCTCTCACAGCGACATTCTTCAAACGTAGACCTGCGTTTCCTGAGAGACACATCTTGAGGTATGTTAGTTTTTCTACGGGCTCCAGGTCAGTATTGGAGACAACCATAGATTTGAACAGATCGTGAAATTCTGCCCATGCCGAGTAATCACCGTTAAATTTGGGCAGATCGATTTTCGGAAGTCGAGCTTTCTTGCTTTTCGTGCTCTGTTGGCTCTCGTTATCCTGATCTTTCGATTTCTGACAGTTGTCATTGTCCGTAAGGTTGTCTAGCAGGATTTGAATAGCTTCTTGAGCATCAAGAAAGTTCTCTTCGCAAATTACGAAGAGTTCTTCTGAGAAGTACGGAACTTTTCTAAGTTGTTCCCGTGACTCAGTGTTGAGTGTGGCCTTTGTAGCACAAATTTGATCATTATTCGCTTCGAATTTCCCCCAATTTTTTCGAAGAGCCTCCAGGCGTCCTTGTGCGCGCTGGCGAGTGATTTTTTCGGATCCGACCTTTTGAAGGTTTTCGACTGACCGAGAAATGTATCCGAAGAGAGTTTGTTGTTGCTCGAGAAGATATTCGAAGTTCGCGGCACTCATGTTTGAAATCTACACGGTCACAGTCACCCACAACAATAAGAGTCACTGAGTTCACGAGGTTCGAAATTTTATGCCAACGGTCAACGCAACGGTTTCCACTCACACACGAGAAAGAGTTTGAGAGAGTCCAGTTCTTTCGAGAAGATTTAAATTACGCGTTCCAGAATGTTTAAATCACGAGAGATGTCCACTCACGCACGATACATATCGAGATCGCCGAGAATCGAGAAACTAACAAGAGAGGCGCGAGATACTCGACTACGTTTAGAGCGCGGTAACGTCCTGTTCCTTTTCACTCGCGTTATAACTTGCAACTATCCGGCTCGAAGGACCATTAATGTTGAGAGCGATTCTTTTAATTTTAATGTTGCAGCCTGTTAGTAAAAATGAGATAGATAATACGCGATTCTGTTACCGCGATGTGGACAGACAAAGAGAATATACAGATTTTAGAGGTTGATCCGTTTATTATGACGGTGCGAACTGTACTGCCTCGTCTGAGGACAATACTGACATACAGAGAACATACACGATATAGATCGACATATACATTTAATCAGAACGAGCACAGGTGACGAGAAAACAAAACAAGTATAGCGCGAATTACAAATTACATAGAGCATACGCGTTCGCGTTAACAGTTTCGAAAAAATTCTGAGCCAATTATGCTATTTTGGGGAATTGGTAGATCGTCGGTGACGACATGAAATATCACCTTGTGATTGAAAATGTTCAATTCGAACGTGCCAAGGGTAGTGATGGTGTGGTTGGTAATACCTGTAATAATCACCCTTTCTTGGGTATTGATTAACTCGGGTTCGACCAATGATTTTTGTTTAATTATATTGATTTCCGATCCTGTGTCGACCATAGCTTCTGTTGCTTCGTTTAGGTCGACAGAATGTAGCATGACTGCAGGTACGAGTCGAGCCGGTTTTAATTGGACTGTACACATTCGTGCTTGTCCTGGTCTTCTCGATCCGCGATTATCGGAAGTGCGGAGCGCGTCTGCTGTGGGGGTGCTCCACGAGGCGCGCTCGGGGGTTCTCGTGGGCGGTTCTCGTTTCCCTGGAACCGTTGATTATTGTAGGCTCGTTTCCTACACTCGGATATTAGGTGGCCCGGGATTTTGCAGTATGTACAGATCTTTAGATCCATTAGACGGCTTGTAGGTGTGCTGGTCGCGTCGTTGTTGGCGGCGCGACGTGGCGGATCTGGCCAACGAGTGATTTGACCTCGAGCATCCTGGGAGGGACCGCGGTATTGTCCGTGGTTGCGGCAGGTACGGGCCTCATGCCCCGGCCTTAGACAAATTTGACATGTGAGCGGTGACGTTCGTGGAGTAGTCGAAAATCTTCGCTCATCTCTTTCCATTTCCTTAGTTATCTGGATTGCGGAATCGAAGGTTTCGGCTAAGCCGAAACAGCCTTCGTGTCGGATTCGGGTTCTCATGTCGGGAGGTAATCCGTCCAGGAAGGAGTCCAGAGTAAGGTCGTCTATATCGCTGACATGTTTGTCGGTCAAACTTCCATAACGCTCCCTTTCGCCGTCGACAATAGCGGAATTCAAGTCTTTGGCTCGCGTTATGTAGTCGAGGATGTGTTCTCTGGGCTCTTTTATGATGTTGGCTAATTCGCCGCGGTAATGGTTAGGAGTTTTCGAGGGGGCGAAGACGTATCTTAGCCGGTTGATTAGCTCATCTACGGAATTATGTGTTTGATCTTCGACAGCCAGGGCCGCATGTCCCTTGAGTCTGTTACGCAGGAGTTTTGCTAGATTTGGTTCCGCTTTAGCGGGTAGCAGTTCGCGAGCCCGCTTGCATGCTCGTGCGAATTGAAAGACTGTGATGTTACCTCCATCGAAGTGGGGAGCGGTTTCTACTGCGTCTTTCAGTGTAATTCGTCCATACTCGCGGGATGAATAATAATTTGTTTTTTCCACGATTTTATGCAGTGGGTTCGGGGTTTCAGACGTCGAGGTGTGATCGGATACATGGGAGTTTGCTGGGCCTCCCAGTTTTTCGATTATTGACTGCATCTTTTTTAATTGTTTAGCCATCCCCTCGATGACAGTGAGATTCGACGCAGGTTCAAGTTTGACCTCGGGAACTGGAACAGGTACATTGTGCTTGGCGAGTAGTTCTTGGTGCTTGAGTAGCATCTCTTTAAATTGTTCCAACAGGGTAATCTCCCTCGTTGGATCCTCGACAGGAGGAATCGGTTCCTCTAGTACGCTGTTGCTTCGCTCTGAATGCTGAGACATCGTGTGAGCGGAAAATTATATGAATTGCGGCAATTGTGGGTGCTCCGTTGAGCAATTCAAATCCCACCGAGCTGTCACCAATTTGTTACGTCTCACGCGGGGTCCGCGAAGACGTTACGTTTTTACGCGTGCGAATTTATTTTGATGTTTACGGTTCGTTGCGACGTAGGACGAGTTACGTCGTTCCGTCGTCAGAGAGAGAATGTCGGGATGGGATCCCCGGTCGGCTGGACCTAGTCCGCCTGGGCCGTGAATTGGAGTACGCACACGCAAACGGCTGGACCAAGTCCGCCAAGATTGTGGGTGGGTACGGTAGGTCGAACGGCTGGACCCAGTCCGCCTAGTTCGAGGAAAATTGGAGACTTCACAAACGGCTAGACCTAGTCCGCCAAGATTGTGGTAGGTGAGGGAACTCGAACGGCTAGACCCAGTCCGCCTAGTTCGAGGGAAATTGAAGGACGCACAAACGGCTGGACCCAGTCCGCCAGGAATGTGGTAGTGGGGGAGCTCGAGAGGCTAGATCCAGTCCGCCGTGCTCGAACGTGTAGGTATAGGACAGGGGTGAAAAAGTGGTTGGCGACTCCTCTCACGACTAAGGTTCTTGATACACGCACGTTCGCACACACAAATGAATTTATTCTGTGCTGGTCCGCACGCAGCAATATCGACGTATAAGGGGATTAGGAAGGAGGTGGTGTATCCTCTCAGTTTGAGTTCCAGAACTACAAATAGTTCAAAGTGCTCTCGGTTTCATCATCGAGAATGATGGAAGTAGGTAAATGGTTAAAAGGTTGGATTGAGGAAAGTGAACGCGAACAGTCGTTGCACTGGATGGTGCACCGGAGAATTCTGACTTCAGACTTCAGCTGACTCGTGACTTCAGCTGACTCGTGACTTCGACTGACTCCTGACTTCGACTGACTCCTGACTTCGACTGACTTCGACTGACTCCGACTGATTTCTGAATTCAACTGACTCCTGACTTCGACTGGTTTCGACTGACTCCTGAATTCAACTGACTTCGTAGGTGTCCAGCTGCTTCCCTTATAGTCCAACGTTGGTGGAAGGGGGTAGTCCCAATCACATGTCAAGTTGTTCCAGTGGAAGGGGTAGTGGATCGCTGGAGGTGGATCGACGTTCCTGCGTCTAAGTCCTTTATCGTATTTTGTGAAATAATTCTGTTCTGAGACTATGTCCTTATCGTATTTCGTGAAATAATTCTGTTCTCAGACTATGTCCTTATCGTATTTCGTGAGATAATTCAGGTGCAGGAATGGTGTTGTCGGTTCGAACTGTCGACTACTAATGATCGATTTGATCCGCTGTCTCGATGATTTCGACTTCTGGTGGGGGTTGCGACGTAGTAGGTTCACTAGACTGGAACGGACCGTATCAATAGGGAAACGGTCCCTTGAAACTTTATTCTTGTGAGATTTGAAATAGTGGCGTATGAATGAGGGGCAGGCCCCTTGAAAATATACCACAGGAACGGCCTGGGCTTGCAAGAGCAGGACGGACTGTGGTGACGAACGTCACAATATATATATATATATATATATATATGCAGCGACAGCCGCGCGGCAATTAGATCATTGGGCAAAGTTATGACCAGATCTAAGTTAGTCCGTGACTGTGTTGCAACCATAACAGAACTAGCTGATTGCAATCATGTTAGCCTTCTGTGGGTTCCAGGTCGCTCTGGAATCAAAGGAAATGAGGAGGCTAATAGATTAGCGCGTGAAGGCACTCGTTGCCAGAACGCAGCTATCTACAGACCTCTAAAACTGGCACCCAGTGTAATTAAAAACTGGAATAAGAATGGGCGAGAAACCAACTTGCCCATTTATGGAATTCCGAACCAGGCATGCGACACACGAAAGCTCTGGTGGAAGGGCCTAGTAAAGACCTCGCCAACAAGCTGTGTCACATGGATCGTCTAAAGGTGCGGTGGCTAGTGGGTATCCAGATGGACTCCAACTGCCCAAGATGCGGGGAGGAGGATGAAACACCTCTCCACGTACTATGGCACTGCAAAAGTACTGAGGCCCTACGAAGCAAACTCTTAAGGCTCTCAAACCAAGGTGTCCTTTGTCTTAAGGCCGACGGGGTAGATGCACTCCTGGATTTTACCAGAGAGGCCGCCCTGCTCGAGCGCCTTAAGGAGTATTTCCACTGAAGAAAACACGGTGGGACCCCGGATCCGGGAAAAGTTCGGCTACCCTGGTTTTGTATCTAGCATTTTTACAAGAACCGTCCGGCTGAGCGAAGCAAGGTTCGTGGGCAATACTTCTTAATGGCCCAGCCGGGATATTCAGCTTGAACGCCTGACCATTTCCAGATGGCCTTTCGAGAGCGCGTTGACAGTTCCCTGCTGTGCATGGCGAACAAAAAGGTTTTAGGGGACTCTACAGCTCCTTAGGTAAACTATCGGTATCTCTCCTCTACAACATAATGGAAATAGTAAACGTTCCTGCCACTTGGTGAAATAGCATCACACATCCTTATATGTATTAACGTAAATTATACATATAATTCTTCTTAAATAATTTATCATTTTATTCGCAAATGTAATATCTCAATGAAAATATATTAGAAATATCTTTGTTCTACAAATTTTACCACTGGTCCAAACATGCAAAAATTTGACAAACAATTTTTTAATTCGCGGAGCCTCACAATTACAAACGACTGTCGGATTTGAACTATTTACTATTTGGGGTCCATGAAATTGTTGAATAGTCTTTAAACATTCTGAAATAAGGATCGACAGCGCCCGTCCTAAAAGTAAAACTTTCGCGTAGTAAAAAAAAGGATGCGAGAAGCCAAAATTTTGAGCATATAATAGGAGGTCTGATTTTGAATATTCAATATTCAGGGAATTATAGTTAAATAACATCACCGAATCTTAGCAATTTCCCTGAAAGTAGTTCCTGGGATTTATCTCTTTCCCTGTAATAATTATCGAGAGGAATATCCAGAAGAATATAGTGTTGCATTTCTTGATTGTACATTTTCCACGACGCGTGATGTAACCTATGTACCTAAGTGCATTTAGCCTAATCTCGATATGATCTGCTGTCGATCGCTGTCGCAGTCCTTCGGCCAATGACGACAGTACGTGTGATGGATACATGCAACGTTGCCCAAAAAGGCGTAGTGTGTTTCCCGCGGATTTGTTTATATGTATTTGGAGTAGTCTCCAATACACTGCCTGTACGAGCGATAGTAGAGCGTGGCGAGGCGCCATGTTGTATTTTTGACGCAGTGCTATGCATTGATGCGAGGCTAAGAAGAAGGTTCCCTGACAGGACTGCGATAACATACAATGTAGGCATTTTCTGTTGCAATCGAAATATTGGCTGAAGCGATCACACTTGGGCCTACGGGCGCGGCTGAGGTGGGGATTGGCAGACCTAACGATAGACCCCCCTTTCCCACGCGCCGTGTCGGTGCTCTTCCGTGTGGAGAGGTTTATGACAGGTTCTTGCTATTGACTTGGAAGCCATGGCATTCGGACAGTAATAGCGGTCGATCATTCGGTGCGCTTACAATTAGCTGAATCGCCAGACGCCGCGTCCTTTGCCGCTCTTACCTGACCGTAGCTTCAAAGAAACTCCCAAAATTAAGAATTTTATGACAGGAAAAACCAGAAGCTGGTCAACTCTAAAATCAAAGCTACGGTAGAAATTATTTTCAAAAGAGCACATTCAGTGTCGTCCTTGTCATAAATGTACGTTTCTACAGCCAGAAAAGTGAAGTGCCAACCTTTTTCCATTAAATTTTAATGGCTGCGCTAACAAATGAACGAAGACGATATTTTGCGGAGCTTAGAGCGAAGAGATAAGGGTATCAAATAAAGAAAAGGGGTTAAACTTTTTAATTATTTCTCGATTTCTATCTTTAGTTTTTAGTTGTTTAGTTTTTTAGTTGACTGTTTAGCTAAATGTCATTGAATTTCTTGATCCAGCTCGTAGGCACGGTGGTGCCCCGGACAAGAGACGCCGCCTAGAATTTCGGTCAGTTTCCCGTCCGGGTTCTAGCATATAGGCATCTCCTGAGGTTGGGGGGGAGTAGAAGCGGTCCCGGAACCCCCGGGGTTCTGGTCGTAAATTACAGGCTGTGCCTTTGTTCCGAGCGTCTCGAACCCTCGTAAGTAGCCTTCCGGGCCCCCGGATTCGGTGTGCGCTACCAAAACGTGCAAAATCCCGGACTCCGTGCCTCCGGAACCCGTGTAAATACTCCTTTATCTGAGCCGGTAACCCAACTTTCACCGGGCCCGGGTACAATGGTCCCATAGGACTGAGTGCCCGGTTCACCTTCAAATTCAATTCAATTCAATGTTTCAAAACTGATAAAAATAATGGTAAAAGATCAACTATACATATATAAATTACAGTAACATACAGTAACATACTGTAACATACAGTCACAATTCTGGAAAAGTAAACAAAACGAGTTGAGTCAGTCAATACATGATTAATTCCACCTGAATATTTCATCTCTGTTTAAATATAATGCTTCCTGTTTCTGTAATCATTTTAAAGCTGAATAAATGCTTTTTTGATTTATATAAATAAACTATTATTTATTGATAGCAAACAAAATAATTATTGTTGTTAAAAATAGTGTTGAAAATAGAATTACCTATTTAACGCTATTTTTATCTTAAAATTTATGTTACTTTGAACCTTCTGCTATAAAATACATAATTTTCAAAAAGACAGAAAAATATTCAGAAGATCAGTTAACAAAAAATTTTAAGGACAAGTTGTTATCGTTAAGTTGGTTTCGTTACAAGTTGCAGCGTGTCTGTTATCATATGCGTTAATATTAAATATACAATTAATTATATTAGTCCCTTTTCAAATATTTTCATAAGTTATACAAGAATTTACTGTAGGATAAAGAGTTAGGCGATTTCAAATAAATTATAAACAGCCGACGTGACGGTTGGAGTATCCGAAAAACCGTACGCGTTTTTCGGAACAGTTCGCCCGTTACTTGTCAGCGACGAAGGTGAGCCGCTGACAAGTAAACAGACAATGCTAGAGTGAATGACCCAGAGTGATGGTATGAGTGAGTTAGAGCTATGATGTGAGAGAGAGAAAAGCGTAAGGTGCGATAACCTTATAGTGTACATGTGCGTGCGTGTGTGATTCGCGGCCGATATAAATACGGCAGGCCGTGGAAGCGAAAAGAGTCGTTGATTAAGAACATAAGAGTAAACGAGTATAAGAGTTGAAGAGTAAAAGAGCAAGCGAGCGTAATTAGTGTATAGTTTATAATATAATAAAGTTATATATATAGTTAAATCTCACTTCTGACACCCGATTATTTTATAATCCTACATTACATTAATTATAAACAATAATTAAATGTGTAATAAATATGTATGAAATTCTGTCTAGTATTGATCTGACTTGTCATTATATTGCAAAAGCATACAGGAGTTCAGATTTATATACCGGGTGGTTCACGAGAAACAGGCCACCTATATAGCTCCGTTAGAAATGATAGAGTGGAAAGTTGTACTGTTAAAGGGGGCAAATATGGCGATATAAAAAAATGTTCCGATTGTAATAGTTTTCAAGGTATTTTGAAGGTCATCGATGATTTTTAAATGGCACCATATATTTTTAACTTCGCAGTGTTGTAGCTGATGTCAAGACGAGTTCAATGATGTGGTACACTATGACCTTCAAATGACCTTGGACTCATAAATAGGTATAGTTTGACATATACCGTTAACGGAAGGTGATCTCTAAGCGTACACAAACAAGATTATCAACAAACTTACGCTTTTAGAAGAAACATTGCTCATATTTTTAGAAGATATTCCTTTAGAAATTCGTCGAGTAATGTAGCACCAACGCGATGGCTGTCCGCTCATTCTTCACGTACCGTAGGAGAATTTCTGAACAATAAATTTCCAAATCGCTGGATAGGACGTAATGGACACATACTATGGCCAGCTCGTTCACCCGATCTAACTCCTCTTGTTTTTTTTGTAGGGAACACTCAAAGATGATGTATATCGTGATCAACCGATTACACCAGAGAAAATGCAAGAAAAAATAATTAGATCTTGTAGATCCATTCCAACAGAAACAATTGAAAGTACAATTGATTGCCTTGTAAAACGTTTAAATGTTTGCGTTACTTATTTAATTTAGTTCAAATAAAATTATTGCACATTTTAAAGTTATCATTGCTTTATCATAAATTTTCTAGTTCGAGGTCATTTGTAGGTCATAGTGTACCACATCATTGAACTCGCTTTGACATCAGCTACAACACTGTAAAGATAAAAATATATGGTGCTATTTAAAAATCATCGATGACCTTCAAAAGACCTTGAAAACGACTACAATGTGAACATTTTTTTATATCTCCATATTTGCCCCTTTTAACAGTACAACTTTTCTCTCTAACATTTGCTTCCATCTCTAATCCTAACGGAGCTATTTAGGTGGCCTGTTTCTCGTGAACCACCCGCTATAGTTGATCTTTTACCATTATTTTTATCAGTTTTGAAACATAATAACGGCACTCCAGAGAGTTATTCCGAATAATTAAAACAAAATCTGTGCAAAGTTTGAGCTCGATCGGATACCGGGAAAACGTGCCCCTACTGGATTAAACATTAAAATAATTAATTTAAGGCTCATAAAATTGTTTTTCTCGAATATCTTCTAAACTATATATTTACCGCGTCCAAAAAAATGTTCAACAAAACCTGTAGATCTATACAGGCTGCATATTTTATATCGTTTTACGTTTTTTCGTAAAACACACGGTTTCCGAAAAATTGAAAAAAACGTCGGACCCAAATCCAACAATTTTTTCTGAAACGAATCGAAAAAACATCTGATAAATAAAAAAAAAACAGATTGACCCGGGCGGGATTCGAACCTGGTCCAAAAAGTCATCAGCGGTTCCGCAGTCCGAGACCATAGCCGCTGCACCAACCGGCGCCCTTGAAAGTACTTTTGAAATATTCGAATGTAATGACATAGTATTATTTTCTCTTTTACCACGTTTTTGATTTGATTGATTTGATCGTAATTGATTTGAAACTAACTTCCCGATGAGCTAAAGACTTGAAATTTTAAACATAGCTCAGAACTGGATGACAATGCAATATTTAAAAAAAAATTTTTTTAAAAAGCTTATGCGTTTAGGATATATAAATTATTATTAATAAATCTAACCGTTATACCCCATCGCACTACCTGTACGTCCCCACTCTACTACGTGTTCCCACTCTGACACATCCCCACTCCACTGACCCGTTTCGCACCGAAGGAGCTCAGTGTGCGTCAGTGTGCGTCAGTGTGCGTCAGTGTGCGTTCGAGCTCCGTGCGGTGTTTACAATGTTACTACGTATTATTTGTTTACCAAGCGAAAGAACAGTTACTGTCCGTCCACCACAAGAAGTCTCTTGGTAGGAGTTTCACATCAAATGGACAACAAACCGTCCGATTGGTCTGAGCGGCAGGGGCTCGAGTCGCGTCACACGCATTATCGGTTCTAACGAGCTATTGGCTACAGCGCTCACACACACTAATCGGATCGTGTGACGAAGAGAGTGAATAGACTCTTCCAAACCGAGTGAGATAATGCGAAGCGAGCGATCCAGTAGCGTAAGGACAGAATCAAATGTATCCTACGACGTTAAACATCCCCGCGCTGAGCCACTCTCAGCATCCAAGAGGAACGTGACTTCACGCATATTCTGTATTAGAAACTTCTAACTCGTTGTCAGTTAAAATTTTAATTTAATGCTACAGATCAGAACAAATGAGAAATATTTTCGAACTACAGCTTTCAATTTTGTCCAATATGTATATGTTCCCTAATACTAAAATTATTAATTTCTTGAAAATGAATAAGTAACGATCATTCGTTTAACACATTTCTACCATACGGAAGAGTAAAAAATAGATCGATTGTAGCTGTTCTGCAGATTCATCCTATTTTTAATGGTAATTAAAGTTTAATTTTCGCGGTAGATACAGATACAAAAACCTCTGCAATACTGATCAAACAGACTGCTTTAGCAATTTCGACCAATTTATAACATTTGTAGAAGTTATATGAATTTTATCTAATTTTTGTTGTAACTTATTGAAAGACGTGTCAATCGTGAATTATGTGTTACATTAAATATAAATATAACATTAAATGTAATTTAAATGAATTAATGCATTTTTAAAGTACATTTTGAAGTCCACTTAAACGTTAAATATCGACGATAGGTCAGGAAACTTGTATCTCGAAAATAAACAAGTCCTACTACTGTGTAGCGTGTGACGTCAGGATCTTGGAGGTCGTGAATACGGGAGTGGAAATAGTGGGGAGGGGTGGAGCAAGCGAGAGATCCCCCCGGACCCCTCAGCCGTCTCGAGAGACTTCTTGTGGTGGACGGGCAGTACACCGAGATTCTCCGACGAACCTTTATTGAATTATATTGGTATACACCAATATGGCGGCGCCCATATCTGCACTTTCTGAAGTGAAACAATGAAAATTACTATAAAATTACTCAACTTTACATTCTTTTTTTGACGAGTGGTTTCCGTGGTCTGGGACTTAGATATAGGAGTTTTCTCGCCGAAATGAACAAGGTAAGACATATAATAATCGAAAATGTCTGGGTTCCGAAGAGAAAGTTTACCCTTTTAATCGATAGAAAAATTTCACACACACACAAGACTAAAAAGCTGAAAATAATTATTTAAATAAAAATTAATTTTTGTAAAAATACCACGTTTTTAAAACGGACTAAACGGTATAAAATACTTTTTCCTAGCCACGTACAGGTTCCTAACCCCATGCCCCATACAGATAGTCCTGAAAATTTGTGATTGTGAATTTTTAATAGCTATGAAAATACTTGTAAGATTTAAAACGAAAAACGTGGGGCGCATGCAATACATAGATAATTGATACATGAATTGTTCACCTAAGTCACTAACAATTTTATTGCATTACAAATGACATGAACTGTTGTGTGTGTTTTCTCAACGGCAGCTACTCTCTACACTCCTTACTATTATCTTGCGCCCCACGTTTTTTGTTTTAAGAGGGAACGGTAGTCACGTGACTTTCCCTAGAATTTCCCTAGAATACCCTAGAAATTTGGCCGAAACTTGAGTTTGCGGGAATACATTTGACGTCCTTATACGAGCAAATTTTGAGCTGCATAAAGGCTCGTTTGATAGAGGAAGGTTCAGCGCATAGTGCCCTGCTTATGATAGCAGTCAAAAAACTCTTTTTGTGGCAGAAAAATACATTGGATTCTGCGGTTATTTTCTCCACTTTTTTCCCTACTTTGCAGACTCATATTATTAGATGTCAACATAATCTCGTTACATCATAAGCAGGGCACTATGCGCTGAACCTTCCTCTATCGAATGAGCATTTATACAGTTCAAAATTTGCTCGTATAAGGACGTCAAATGTATTCCCGCAAACCCAAGTTTCGGCCAGATTTCTAGGGTATTCTAGAGAAATTCTGGGAAAAATCACAAATTTTCAGGACTCTCTGTATGGGGCATGAGGTTAGGAACCTGTACGTGGCTACGAAAACTTATTTTATACTTTTCAGTCCGTTTTAAAAACGTGGTATTTTTTAAAAAATTTATTTTTTTGTACTATGCAAGTTTTAGAGTCTAGAAAATATTTCTCTGAACGTAGGAATGTTTAATATTACATAATATATTTTTTTAAATTCAGAGAAGAGAGGTATAACTTAGGAAAAACGCTGAAAAAAGTGGTTTTTATTTTTTTCTACTATGACGCACCACGCTCAGAGATTTAAAAAAAATTGAGCATAATACTTATAATAATATCTTATTTCTAAATTAAATCTGTAGGTGTGCTCTTTCGATTTCCATATAAAATCTGCATTTTTTCGTGTTTTTCGCGTTTTACAACCAGAGTTTGCAACTGAAAAATCTGAAAATGATACCTTATATGTGGCTTAGTATCCAAAATGTGTCCGAATTTTTAACTATCAATAAATCGGGAAAATGTGCCAAAAACTGGTTTTTCGACTTTCCTCAATAACTACTCTTACAGATGAGATATGGGGCTGTACCTTGGCAGAGCGGGGTCTTTTTGGGTAGGCTATCGAATGGCCAAAGCTCGATTAAAAACTCGTCGGGGGCGAATTTCACCACCAAACCCGCGGGTACATATGGTATCACCACCGACGAGATATAGAATAGACCTATCATCCAATGTATTTTGGCGGCCATCATTGCTGAGGTTACGTACCCCATTTCCTTGTCACCTCCTGTATTACCAACTCGGTTTTGGGGCCCCAGGCAGGGTCTCGTCGATGCTGCTGGAACTAAAATAGGCTGACAGCACAAACGAGATATACGAATAGGATTCCTATATCTCGTTTGTGCTGACAGCTTTCTTAGGGTACGCGTCCATCTGAGAGTTTGTAGAACCCCTCTTTTTTTGTAATAATAACCAACTTTTAAATATTGTAACTAATTTAAAGCACTAAATAAAAGTAAAATAAGTAAAGAAAATTATTTAAAATCAAAAAATGAATACGCATTAGTTGTAAAATTTGCTAATATGGTGTGAAGTGTAAATGTGGCGCGAGTGGGAATGCGTGTACATACAGTGTAAGTTACATATGCATTATGTGTGTGAAAAGTATAAATGCGAATGGCAACGACTAAATAGTTAGTATAGTTAATTTTTTTCTAAACGCAGTTCTCTTTATAAGATCTTGACCCTTAAGAAAGTGGAACTCAAAAATTAAGACTTTTAAAAAAATGTATAATATATATAGAATATCCAGCAAAAAAATCTGCAATTAAAAAAAAGTAAGTTCCGCAAGTTAAAAAGAACAGGACGAAACACCACCTTTCCTTTTCCTCTAAATAGAAAACAATTCTATAGAAAACGTGGTCTTATGACGCGCAGATTCAAATAAGAATCGACACGTTTTGAGTTTACTACAAATTAGCTATAGCTATTTATAGAGTAGTATATGATCGAACCGTAGCGCAGATATTATTATTTATAGGTTATTCTAACACTTTACGATCGATATAAAAATTTATGATTTTATCATCAATGCGAACAAAAAATTTACAGAGTTCGAGAAAGGCTTAGTTTCGACTCCGTCCACAAGATGGACAAATCGTCGAATAAATAACTTTCTCGCTAGTCACTAAACTGTCACCTATTAGTATATTAACAACTTTCCTTCTGACACTTGTGTCTAAGGCAGGGCCCGCTAGATAGCCTTACTGATGAGTCCTCTAGCGGGTCCAGGACGAAACACCACCTTTCCTTTTCCTCTAAATAGAAAACAATTCTATAGAAAACGTGGTCTTATGACGCGCAGATTCAAATAAGAATCGACACGTTTTGAGTTTACTACAAATTAGCTATAGCTATTTATAGAGTAGAATATGATCGAACCGTAGCGCAGATATTATTATTTATAGGTTATTCTAACACTTTACGATCGATATAAAAATTTATGATTTTATCATCAATGCGAACAAAAAATTTACAGAGTTCGAGAAAGGCTTAGTTTCGACTCCGTCCACAAGATGGACAAATCGTCGAATAAATAACTTTCTCGCTAGTCACTAAACTGTCACCTATTAGTATATTAACAACTTTCCTTCTGACACTTGTGTCTAAGGCAGGGCCCGCTAGATAGCCTTACTGATGAGTCCTCTAGCGGGTCCAGGACGAAACACCACCTTTCCTTTTCCTCTAAATAGAAAACAATTCTATAGAAAACGTGGTCTTATGACGCGCAGATTCAAATAAGAATCGACACGTTTTGAGTTTACTACAAATTAGCTATAGCTATTTATAGAGTAGAATATGATCGAACCGTAGCGCAGATATTATTATTTATAGGTTATTCTAACACTTTACGATCGATATAAAAATTTATGATTTTATCATCAATGCGAACAAAAAATTTACAGAGTTCGAGAAAGGCTTAGTTTCGACTCCGTCCACAAGATGGACAAATCGTCGAATAAATAACTTTCTCGCTAGTCACTAAACTGTCACCTATTAGTATATTAACAACTTTCCTTCTGACACTTGTGTCTAAGGCAGGGCCCGCTAGATAGCCTTACTGATGAGTCCTCTAGCGGGTCCAGGACGAAACACCACCTTTCCTTTTCCTCTAAATAGAAAACAATTCTATAGAAAACGTGGTCTTATGACGCGCAGATTCAAATAAGAATCGACACGTTTTGAGTTTACTACAAATTAGCTATAGCTATTTATAGAGTAGAATATGATCGAACCGTAGCGCAGATATTATTATTTATAGGTTATTCTAACACTTTACGATCGATATAAAAATTTATGATTTTATCATCAATGCGAACAAAAAATTTACAGAGTTCGAGAAAGGCTTAGTTTCGACTCCGTCCACAAGATGGACAAATCGTCGAATAAATAACTTTCTCGCTAGTCACTAAACTGTCACCTATTAGTATATTAACAACTTTCCTTCTGACACTTGTGTCTAAGGCAGGGCCCGCTAGATAGCCTTACTGATGAGTCCTCTAGCGGGTCCAGGACGAAACACCACCTTTCCTTTTCCTCTAAATAGAAAACAATTCTATAGAAAACGTGGTCTTATGACGCGCAGATTCAAATAAGAATCGACACGTTTTGAGTTTACTACAAATTAGCTATAGCTATTTATAGAGTAGAATATGATCGAACCGTAGCGCAGATATTATTATTTATAGGTTATTCTAACACTTTACGATCGATATAAAAATTTATGATTTTATCATCAATGCGAACAAAAAATTTACAGAGTTCGAGAAGGGCTTAGTTTCGACTCCGTCCACAAGATGGACAAATCGTCGAATAAATAACTTTCTCGCTAGTCACTAAACTGTCACCTATTAGTATATTAACAACTTTCCTTCTGACACTTGTGTCTAAGGCAGGGCCCGCTAGATAGCCTTACTGATGAGTCCTCTAGCGGGTCCAGGACGAAACACCACCTTTCCTTTTCCTCTAAATAGAAAACAATTCTATAGAAAACGTGGTCTTATGACGCGCAGATTCAAATAAGAATCGACACGTTTTGAGTTTACTACAAATTAGCTATAGCTATTTATAGAGTAGAATATGATCGAACCGTAGCGCAGATATTATTATTTATAGGTTATTCTAACACTTTACGATCGATATAAAAATTTATGATTTTATCATCAATGCGAACAAAAAATTTACAGAGTTCGAGAAAGGCTTAGTTTCGACTCCGTCCACAAGATGGACAAATCGTCGAATAAATAACTTTCTCGCTAGTCACTAAACTGTCACCTATTAGTATATTAACAACTTTCCTTCTGACACTTGTGTCTAAGGCAGGGCCCGCTAGATAGCCTTACTGATGAGTCCTCTAGCGGGTCCAGGACGAAACACCACCTTTCCTTTTCCTCTAAATAGAAAACAATTCTATAGAAAACGTGGTCTTATGACGCGCAGATTCAAATAAGAATCGACACGTTTTGAGTTTACTACAAATTAGCTATAGCTATTTATAGAGTAGAATATGATCGAACCGTAGCGCAGATATTATTATTTATAGGTTATTCTAACACTTTACGATCGATATAAAAATTTATGATTTTATCATCAATGCGAACAAAAAATTTACAGAGTTCGAGAAAGGCTTAGTTTCGACTCCGTCCACAAGATGGACAAATCGTCGAATAAATAACTTTCTCGCTAGTCACTAAACTGTCACCTATTAGTATATTAACAACTTTCCTTCTGACACTTGTGTCTAAGGCAGGGCCCGCTAGATAGCCTTACTGATGAGTCCTCTAGCGGGTCCAGGACGAAACACCACCTTTCCTTTTCCTCTAAATAGAAAACAATTCTATAGAAAACGTGGTCTTATGACGCGCAGATTCAAATAAGAATCGACACGTTTTGAGTTTACTACAAATTAGCTATAGCTATTTATAGAGTAGAATATGATCGAACCGTAGCGCAGATATTATTATTTATAGGTTATTCTAACACTTTACGATCGATATAAAAATTTATGATTTTATCATCAATGCGAACAAAAAATTTACAGAGTTCGAGAAAGGCTTAGTTTCGACTCCGTCCACAAGATGGACAAATCGTCGAATAAATAACTTTCTCGCTAGTCACTAAACTGTCACCTATTAGTATATTAACAACTTTCCTTCTGACACTTGTGTCTAAGGCAGGGCCCGCTAGATAGCCTTACTGATGAGTCCTCTAGCGGGTCCAGGACGAAACACCACCTTTCCTTTTCCTCTAAATAGAAAACAATTCTATAGAAAACGTGGTCTTATGACGCGCAGATTCAAATAAGAATCGACACGTTTTGAGTTTACTACAAATTAGCTATAGCTATTTATAGAGTAGAATATGATCGAACCGTAGCGCAGATATTATTATTTATAGGTTATTCTAACACTTTACGATCGATATAAAAATTTATGATTTTATCATCAATGCGAACAAAAAATTTACAGAGTTCGAGAAAGGCTTAGTTTCGACTCCGTCCACAAGATGGACAAATCGTCGAATAAATAACTTTCTCGCTAGTCACTAAACTGTCACCTATTAGTATATTAACAACTTTCCTTCTGACACTTGTGTCTAAGGCAGGGCCCGCTAGATAGCCTTACTGATGAGTCCTCTAGCGGGTCCAGGACGAAACACCACCTTTCCTTTTCCTCTAAATAGAAAACAATTCTATAGAAAACGTGGTCTTATGACGCGCAGATTCAAATAAGAATCGACACGTTTTGAGTTTACTACAAATTAGCTATAGCTATTTATAGAGTAGAATATGATCGAACCGTAGCGCAGATATTATTATTTATAGGTTATTCTAACACTTTACGATCGATATAAAAATTTATGATTTTATCATCAATGCGAACAAAAAATTTACAGAGTTCGAGAAAGGCTTAGTTTCGACTCCGTCCACAAGATGGACAAATCGTCGAATAAATAACTTTCTCGCTAGTCACTAAACTGTCACCTATTAGTATATTAACAACTTTCCTTCTGACACTTGTGTCTAAGGCAGGGCCCGCTAGATAGCCTTACTGATGAGTCCTCTAGCGGGTCCAGGACGAAACACCACCTTTCCTTTTCCTCTAAATAGAAAACAATTCTATAGAAAACGTGGTCTTATGACGCGCAGATTCAAATAAGAATCGACACGTTTTGAGTTTACTACAAATTAGCTATAGCTATTTATAGAGTAGAATATGATCGAACCGTAGCGCAGATATTATTATTTATAGGTTATTCTAACACTTTACGATCGATATAAAAATTTATGATTTTATCATCAATGCGAACAAAAAATTTACAGAGTTCGAGAAAGGCTTAGTTTCGACTCCGTCCACAAGATGGACAAATCGTCGAATAAATAACTTTCTCGCTAGTCACTAAACTGTCACCTATTAGTATATTAACAACTTTCCTTCTGACACTTGTGTCTAAGGCAGGGCCCGCTAGATAGCCTTACTGATGAGTCCTCTAGCGGGTCCAGGACGAAACACCACCTTTCCTTTTCCTCTAAATAGAAAACAATTCTATAGAAAACGTGGTCTTATGACGCGCAGATTCAAATAAGAATCGACACGTTTTGAGTTTACTACAAATTAGCTATAGCTATTTATAGAGTAGAATATGATCGAACCGTAGCGCAGATATTATTATTTATAGGTTATTTTAAAAAGAACACATTTGTCGCTAATGTTAATTGATAAAAGATAATAAAACCACACTTCAATTTTCAGAGGCCATATGTACCCGCGGGTTTGGTGGTGAAATTCGCCCCCGACGAGTTTTTAATCGAGCTTTGGCCATTCGATAGCCTACCCAAAAAGACCCCGCTCTGCCAAGGTACAGCCCCATATCTCATCTGTAAGGGTAGTTATTGAGGAAAGTCAAAAAACCAGTTTTTGGCCCATTTTCCCCATTTATTGATAGTTAAAAATTCTGAAAAAATTCTGACACACTTTGGATACTAAGCCACATATTAGGTATCATTTTCAAATTTTTCTGTTGCAAACTCTGATTGTAAAACACGAAAAACACGAAAAAATGCAGATTTCATATAGAAATCGAAAGAGCACTACTACAGATTTAATTTAGAAATGAGATATTATCATAAGTATAATGCTCAATTTTTTTCAAATCCCTGAGTGTGGTGCGTCATAGTATAAAAGAATAAAAACCACTTTTTTCAGCATTTTTCCTAAGTTATACCTCTTTCCTCTGAATTTAAAAAATATATTACGTAATATTAAACAATCCTACATTCAGAGAAATATTTTCCAGACTTTAAAACTTGCGTAGTACAAAAAGAGAAAATAATACATGTCGTTACATTCGAATATTTCGAAGCTACTTTCAAGGGCGCCGGTTGGTGCAGCGGTTATGGTCTCGGACTGCGGAACCGTTGATGACTTTTTGGACCATGTTCGAATCCCGCCCGGGTCAATCTGTTTTATTTTGTTTATCAGATGTTCTTCCGATTCCTTTCAGAAAAAATTGTTGGATTTGGGTCCAAGGTTTTTTTCAATTTTTCGGAAACCGTGTGTTTTACGAAAAAAAGTAAAACGATATAAAATACGCAGCCTGTCCAGATCAACATGTTTTGTTGAACATTTTTTTGGACGCAGTAAATATATAGTTTAGAAGATATTCGAGAAAAACGATTTTATGAACCTTAAATTAAATATTTTAATGTTTAATCCAGTTGGGGTACGTTTTCCCGGTATCCGATCGAGCTCAAACTTTGCACAGATTTTGTTTTAATTATTCAGAATAACTCTGTGGGGTGCCGTGTAAAAGAAATTTTGAAAAAATTTCTGACAAGAGCAAATAAAAGCCACCCTAATGTGTATGTATACATATATATGTACATAAATAATACATATGTATGAATATATTATTTCTTTCCTTGACACTGTCTCTAGTTTTTGAATCCTATACATATTACTTTATTTAATAAATATATTTTATACATAAAATGGTACTATTTATTTCATCCCCTGTTTCATATTAGTTAGTGATCTTTTAATTGCAGACAACGAATAAAAATGTATTGCTAATTTCACAAAATAATACAGTGATTATTGTTTCAAAACTGATACAAATAATGGTAAAAGATCAACTATATAAATCTGAACTCCTCTATGCTTTTGCAATATAATGACAAGTCAGATCAATACTATACATAGACAGAATTTAATACATATTTATTACACATTTAATTATTGTTTATAATTAATGTAAATTCTTGCATAACTTGTGAAAATATTTGAAAAAGGACTAATAATTAATTGTATATTTAATATTAACACATATGATAACAGACACGCTACAACTTGTAAAGAAACCAACTTAACAATAACATAACTTGTCCTTAAAATTTTTTATTAACTGATCTTCTGAATATTTTTCCGTCCTTTTCAAAATTATGTATTTTATAGCAAAAGGTTCAAAGAAACCAACAACAGTTTATATGAATAAATTTTAAGATAAAAATAGCGTTAAATAGGTAATTCTATTTTCAACACTATTTTTGATAACAATAATTATTTTATTTGCTATCAATAAATAACAGTTTATTTATATAAATCAAAAAAGCATTTATTCAGCTTTAAAACTGTTACAGAAACAGGAAGCATTATATTTAAACAGAGATGAAATATTCAGATGGAATTAATCATGTATTGACTGACTCGACTCGTTTCGTTTACTTTTCCAGAATTGTGACTGTAACATGGAAAATAGCAGAAATACGCGCTGTGCATTAAGGTGAAGTGCCCTAAGTCTGGACAGTCCAAAAGTGATACCTAAATCTGGACAATTGAATTTTCATAGTAAAATCAGTAATTAAGAGATTAAATAATTATATTATATATTCTGAGGCCTTAGCTACAAGTAGGTGTGAATATTATTTCATTATGACATCAATTGAAATTTAAAAATAAATTCAAAGTTCATCTGAAAACAGTATACAAAATAGTCTATTTACATGCGAATCATGTGCATTTATAGTTCGAACTTTTGTTAGAAAAAAAGATATAATTTAAGCCCTCAGTCAAAAAATAATTATCACGCATAATAATACTGATATTTTAAAATAAGTTGGCAATCAAACTTAACGTAAATAATAATTATTAATCCAAATATTAGATGTCCAAGATTAGGACTGTTTCCAAATATAAGTACTTCATACTGGGACGCCATGGCAGTAGCTGTCCCACTCTAAGCTTATACAGGGTGTCCCAAAACGACTGCGTAAGCGGGAAATGGGAGGTTCCTTGGGTCATTTGAAGCGACATTTTCCTTAGCAAAAATGGCGTCCGCAGCTTTGTTTAGGAGTTATTAACGAAAAACACGGACCAACCAGAGCGCGCCTAGTCGCTCGGTGGCACGGTCAGCGCGGCGAGCCGGGGGGAGGAGAGTGTTGTCGGTACGCTGCGATGTCGTAACAACGAACAGTTTCTCGATTATGTCCCGATTTCGATGAGCTTTGGATATGTTGTAAAGACCACGATTCTGAACAACATTTCCCTTTAGACTTTTTGCCTCGCGTCTTTAGTTTACGAGATATTTGTAAAACCAGTACCGAAAGCTAAGGGTTGTACGGTCAGGTCAACGAACTGTACAGCTGATGGTAGATAGCAGGTATACGACAATCACATGTTTCGGTTTACCTGCAGATTTGTACGCAGAGTCGATGGGTTACTGTTCGAAAACGTCGTCCGTCCTTTCACCCAGCAAGAGGTAGAAATGTCAGGTCGGCGCGGCGTTTTAGGGTCCCTATTGTCTTATGCCTCCCTTAAGAAACTTTCTAAAAGAAAGACGGATGACGTTTTCGAACAGTAACCCATCGACTCTGCGTACAAATCTGCAGGAAAACCGAAACATGTGATTGTCGTATACTTGCTATCTACCATCAGCTGTACAGTTCGTTGACCTGACCGTACAACCCTTAGCTTTCGGTACTGTCGTACACTTGAAGACATCTGTGCAGTTCGTCACCGAATGACCCAGTGACAGTGACACACATTTCGAAGCATTTTCAATTACAAGTTTTTACAAATATCTCGTAAACTAAAGACGCGAGGCAAAAAGTCTAAAGGGAAATGTTGTTCAGAATCGTGGTCTTTACAACATATCCAAAGCTCATCGAAATCGGAGATAATCGAGAAACTGTTGTCTGTTACATCGCGGCGTACCGACAACACTCTCCTCCCCCCGGCTCGCCGCGCTGACCGTGCCACCGAGCGACTAGGCGCGCTCTGGTTGGTCCGTGTTTTTCGTTAATAACTCCTACACAAAGCCGCGGACAACATTTTGCAAAAGGAAAATGTCGCTTCAAATGACCCAAGGAACCGCCCATTTCCGGGAGCAGAAGGAATTTTGAGACACCCTGTATACATACACATTAGGGTGGCTTTTATTTGTTCTTGTCAAAAATTTTTTCAAAATTTCTTTTACACGGCACCCCACAGAGTTATTCCGAATAATTAAAACAAAATCTGTGCAAAGTTTGAGCTCGATCGGATACCGGGACAACGTACCCTAACTAGATTAAACATTAAAATAATTAATTTAAGGTTCATAAAATCGTTTTTCTCGAATATCTTTTAAACTATATATTTACTGCGTCCAAAAAAATGTTCAACAAAACATGTTGATCTGGACAGGCTGCGTATTTTATATCGTTTTACTTTTTTTCGTAAAACACACGGTTTCCGAAAAATTGAAAAAAACCTTGGACCCAAATCCAACCATTTTTTCTGAAAGGAATCGGAAGAATATCTGATAAACAAAATAAAACAGATTGACCCGGGCGGGATTCGAACATGGTCCAAAAAGTCATCAGCGGTTCCGCAGTCCGAGACCATAGCCGCTGCACCAACCGGCGCCCTTGAAAGTAGCTTCGAAATATTCGAATGTAACGACATGTATTATATTCTCATTTTGTACTACGCAAGTTTTAAAGTCTGGAAAATATTTCTCTGAACGTAGGATTGTTTAATATTACATAATATATTTTTTAAATTCAGAGAAAAGAGGTATAACTTAGGAAAAACGCTGAAAATAGTGATTTTAATTTTTTTCTCCTATGACGCACCACACTCAGGGATTTGAAAAAATTGAGCATAATACTTATGATAATATCTCATTTCTAAATTAAATCTGTAGTAGTGCTCTTTCGATTTCTATATGAAATCTGCATTTTTTCGTGTTTTTCGCGTTTTACAAACAGAGTTTGCAACGGAAAAATCTGAAAATGATACCTAATATGTGGCTTAGTAACCAAAATGTGTCAGAATTTTTTCAGAATTTTTAACTATCAATAAATCGGGAAAATGGGCCCAAAACTGGTTTTTCGACTTTCCTCAATAACTACCCTTACAGATGAGATACGGGGCTGTAACTTGGCAGAGCGGGGTCTTTTTGGGTAGTCGGGGGCGAATTTCACCACCAAACCCGCGGGTACATATGGCCTTTGAAAATTGAAGTGTGGTTTTATTATCTTTTATGAATTAACATTAGCGACAAATGTATTCTTTTTAACTTGCGGAACTTACTTTTGTTTAATTGCAGATTTTTTTGCTGGATCCCAGATAGCACAAAGTCGTCTTAAATACGTCTTTTAGTCGCCTGCCGCAAGCTGTAAGTACGTCTTAAAGACGTACGTAAAGACTTTTTTTCGTCTTTTACTCGTCTTTAATTGGTCTTTGACACATCTTTGTTACAAATGTTACGTCTTACAGACCGCTTTTATACGTCTTTTGCGCGACTTACAGACGTCTTTTTGTTTCTTAAAAAAGTCGTCTGAAAGATGTATTTTTAAGACCTCTTTTTGCCATCTTTTATACGTCTTTTAGGGTCTTTGATGCGTCTTTTATGCATCTTTTATACGTCTTTCAGACAGCTTTTCAGCATCTTTCGGGGATCTTGCAGGCGTCTTTATGCATCTTTTACACGTCTTTTTAGAGGTCTTTCAGGCATCTTTTAGAGCATTGATTATTACATAGTTAGGAATAAAAAAAAAAGAACGCTGAGAAACTACCGCGCTGACCCAACCGAACTGTTGGAAACAACATTAATATTTTCTGATGTTATGCGCTGACACAGTAGAATACTATCAAGTTTTTTTTTTTTATTTAGAGGCCCTTTTTTACACAGTTTTTATTACCGTGGGTTTCCGAGAACCACCCGAGCGACTACCAGTTTTATATCACTTGAGAAAAATCTCGGAGGTGACGGGGGAATCGAACCCGTGACCACGAGATCGTAGCCGCGGGCCTCATCCACTTGAGCCACTGCGACTATTCAAATTAACTTAATTTTCTAATTATTTCTTGTAGGGAAATAAAGGTTATGAATATTACGCGCAGCTTGTTCACTACACTTGCAGTTTATTAATACTATGAACAGTGTTCGTATTACACTTATTATTACTTGTAATTATATTTGTTCAGGTACAATAGGTTCTTAATACGTGTTTCAACAGTGGCGGTTAGACTCAGACTAAAAGGAAAAGACGCAAGAGGGCGCATTGATTCCAGAAACTTCCAACATTTCTGTGAAATGTTCAAGGATTATCAGTGTCTAATAGGCTTACAGAATAAATAAAATATAACAATTTGAAGATCAACTTAGCTTTTCACGGGAAAAACGTCAAAAATCGGTTTTTGTTTTTTTTAACAACGGCGTACCTCTCTTAAAAATCTGAAAGAAATCATGAACGACACTTATAATAATATGTCGGTACTGTAAAAATATAGAGGTGGTCAATTTAAAACTTCCCTGTAAAATCTGCATTTTTTTCGATTTTTTTGAGGTTTTTGCTAAAGATCTGTTCGAGCTGAAATTTCAATTTCGAGTAGATCGAAGTTTTATGAGGGCTCGAATATTCGAGCCGTTCGACTCATTTCTGACGTAAAAAAGACGCCTCCAAAAAGACGACTTTACAGATATGTGAAAGACGCCACTTTGAAGCCGTCTTTTTCACGGCAAAAATGAGACGAAAAAAAGCCGTCTCCCCGCAGCCGTAAAAAAGACGCCTCCAAAAAGACGACTTTACAGATATGTAAAAGACGCCACTTTGAAGCCGTCTTTTTCACGGCAAAAATGAGACGAAAAAAAGCCGTCTCCCCGCAGCCGTAAAAAAGACGCCTCCAAAAAGACGACTTTACAGATATGTAAAAGACGCCACTTTGAAGCCGTCTTTTTCAAGACAAAAATAAGACGAAAAAAAGCCGTCTCCCCGCAGCCATAAAAAAGACGCCTCCAAAAAGACGACTTTACAAATGTGTATAAGTCGTCTTTTTGAGACGTAAGACGTAAAGACGTAAAAAAGACTAAAGAAAGACGACTTAAAGTCGTACTGTGCTATCTGGGATATTCTATATATATTATATATTTTTTTAAAAGTCTTAATTTTTGAGTTCCACTTTCTTAAGGGTCAAGGTCTTATAAAGAGAACTGCGTTTAGAAAAAAATTAACTACTAACTATTTAGTCGTTGCCATTCGCATTTATACTTTTTACACACATAATGCATATGTACACTGTTGTACACTTGTTTATAATTTTCTTTACTTATTTTACTTTTATTTAGTGTTTTAAATTAGTTATAATATTTAAAAGTTGGTTATTATTACAAAAAAAGAGGGGTTCTACAAACTCTCAGATGGACGCGTACCCTAAGAAAGCTGTCAGCACAAACGAGATATAGGAATCCTATTCGTATATCTCGTTTGTGCTGTCACCCTATTTTAGTTCCAGCAGTACCGACGAGACGCTGCCTGGGGCCCCAAAACCGAGTTCGGAAATGGGGTACGCAACCCCAGCAATGATGGCCGCCAAAATACATTGGATGATAGGTCTATTCTATACCTAGTCGGTGGTGATACTATCACCGACGAGATATAGAATAGACCTATCATCTTATGGGGCTTCGTGTCTCATGTTCTGAAATACCGACTGTTCAAAAAACCAGAGGATTTGGTATGCCCTCTACGATTTAGAGTGGTGAGTTTAGGAATTATACCGACTTTCAGATATCGAATGCGCAGTTGCCAAATCACATCCGAAAATATTTGTCGCATGGTTGCCAATTTACTGTTACTGCCGTGTAATGCACAGCGCGTATTTCTGCTATTTTCCAGGCTACAGTCACAATTCTGGAAAAGTAAACGAAACGAGTCGAGTCAGTCAATACATGATTAATTCCACCTGAATATTTCATCTCTGTTTAAATATAATGCTTTCTATTTCTATAATCATTTTAAAGCTGAATAAATGCTTTTTCGATTTATATAAATAAACTGTTATTTATTGATAGCAAACAAAATAATTATTGTTGTTGAAAATTGAATACCTATTTAACGCTACTTTTTTCTTAAAATTTATTCATATAAACTGTTGTTGGTTTCTTTAAACCTTCTGCTATAAAATACTTAATTTTCAAAAGGACGGAACAATATTCAAAAGATCAGTTAACAAAAAATTTTAAGGACAAGTTGTTACCGTTAAGTTGGTTTCGTTACAAGTTGCAGCGTGTCTGTTATTATATGCGTTAATATGAAATATACAATTAATTATTAGTCCTTTTTCAAATATTTTCATAAGTTATGCAAGAATTTACATTAATTATAAACAATAATTAAATGTGTAATAAATATGTATAAAATTCTGTCTATTATTGATCTGACTTGACATTATATCGCAAAAGCACACAGGAGTTCAGATTTATATAGTTGATCTTTTACCATTATTTTTATCAGTTTTGAAACAATAATGACTGTATTATTTTATGAAACTAGCAATTACATTTTTATTAGTTGTCTGCAATTAAAAGATAATATGAGATAATACCTAATATGAAACAGGGGATGAAATAAATAGTACCATTTTATGTATTAAATATATATTTATTAGATAAAGTAAATATATGTAGGATTCAGAAAGTAGAGACAGTACGAAGGAAAGAAATAATATATTGATACATACTATTTATCTACATATATGTATACATACTCTTGTAAAAAATTATTGTCAAAATTTCTTTTATATGGCATCCCACAGAGTTATTCCAAATAATTAAAACAAAATCTGTGCAAAGTTCGAGCTTGATCGAATTATAAAGAGAACTGCGTTTAGAAAAAAATTAACTACTAACTATTTAGTCGTTGCCGTTTGCTTATATACTTTTCACACACATAATGCATATGTTCACTCATTCCAACTCGCGCCACATTTACACTTCACATCATATTAGCAAAGGCTATTGCCGGGTTTGGTGGTGAAATTCGCCCCCCACGAGTTTTTAATCGAGCTTTGGCTATTCGATAGCCTACCCAAAAAGACCCCGATCTGCCAAGTTACAGCCCCATATCTCATCTGTAAGGGTAGTTATTGAGGAAAATCGAAAAATCAGTTTTTGGCCCATTTTCCCCATTTAATGACAATTCAAAATTCTGAAAAAATTCTGACACATTGCGGATACCAAGCCACATGTTAGGTATCATTTTCAGATTTTTCCGTTGCAAACTCTGGTTGTGAAACTCGAAAAACACGAAAAAACACGAAAAAATTGAAAAAATGCAGATTTCGTAGAGAAATCGAAAGAGCACACCTACAGATTTAATTTAGCAATGAGATATTATCATAAATATCATGCTCTATTTTTTTCAAATCCCTGAGTGTGGTGCGTCATAGTTGAAAAAAATAAAAACCACTTTTTTCGGCGTTTTTTCTAAGTTATACCCATCTTCTCTGAATTTAAAAAATATATTATGTAATATTAAACATTCCTACGTTCAGAGAAATATTTTGCAGACTTTAAAACTTGTGCAATACAAAAACAAAATAATACTATGTATGGTATATTCAAATATTTCGAAGACTGTTTCAACGGCGCCGGTTGGTGCAGCGGCTATGGTGTTCGACTGCGGAACCGTTGATGACTTTTTGTACCAGGTTCGAATCCCGTCTGGGTCAATTTTTTTTTTTCGTGAATCAGATGTTTTTTCGCTTTCTAACCATCCGATTGTTGCTAAATCATTGTAAAAACATTTTTTAACTATGTTTAAATTATTTTTAAACAATTTTTCGGAAAAATATTTTTGGAGGACTTTCGGCCTCTTAGTCATTTACGGACTGTATTACTGTTATACTTAACATTTCCGTCGCGAAATAATTCCTGAAGGAATTCACGTCGACGTAAAATAATAAAAAAAAAAAAAAAAAAAAAAAAAAAAAATACTTAACATTTTTTACATGGAATTGTGCATCGACTTGACTATAAAGTCTTTTATTTTTTCTAGGTCCTCTGCGTGATCTGTTAATTATGGGATTGATTATTTTTGTGACAGGAAATATATACATGAAGTATTATTAGGAATACTTATCTTTAATAATTGTAGATGGGTTAGTGTGCGGTGGAATCATGTGTGCTTTCAATCTTCGTCACTATCTTCGTCAATTATCGGTAATATTTGTTTAGTGTCAAAAATCTTTGTGAGAATCTCTGCTGGCCGAACTATGTCTGTATCGTATCGAGCATAAGATAAATAATAAATAATAGCAGCAACATGTGAGCAACCAGGGCCGCCGCGTGCGGTTGTGCAGGTTGTGCGCCGCACACGGGCGCATCGCCCAGGGGGCGCCGAGGTATCAAAATAAAAATTTTTTGAACTGAAATTAACTAAAAAAAAAAGGTCATTTATTGTCTTTGTCGCCGATAGGGCGCCGAAGTATCAAAATAAAAATTTTTTGAACTGAAATTAATTAAAAAAAAGGTCATTTATTGTGCTCCTGGGAAAGGGGGGCGCCAGATTTCTCCTCGCACACGGGCGCCTCTTACCCACGCGGCGGCCCTGTGAGCAACATCCAAGTTATCTGGATTTATTACTGAATAAGGAACCTAGTAAAAATAAAAGACTTTATAGTCAAATCGATGCACAATTCCATGTAAAAAATATTAAGTATAGCAGTAATACAGTCCGTAAATGACTAAGAGGCCGAAAGTCCTCCAAAAATATTTTTCCGAAAAATTGTTTAAAAATAATTTAAACATAGTTAAAAAATGTTTTTACAATGATTTAGCAACAATCGGATGGTTAGAAAGCGAAAAAACATCTGATTCACGAAAAAAAAAAATTGACCCAGACGGGATTCGAACCTGGTACAAAAAGTCATCAACGGTTCCGCAGTCGAACACCATAGCAGCTGCACCAACCGGCGCCGTTGAAACAGTCTTCGAAATATTTGAATATACCATACATAGTATTATTTTGTTTTTGTATTGCACAAGTTTTAAAGTCTGCAAAATATTTCTCTGAACGTAGGAATGTTTAATATTACATAATATATTTTTTAAATTCAGAGAAGATGGGTATAACTTAGAAAAAACGCCGAAAAAAGTGGTTTTTATTTTTTTCAACTAAGACGCACCACACTCAGGGATTTGAAAAAAATAGAGCATGATATTTATGATAATATCTCATTGCTAAATTAAATCTGTAGGTGTGCTCTTTCGATTTCTCTACGAAATCTGCATTTTTTCAATTTTTTCGTGTTTTTCGCGTTTTACAACCAGAGTTTGCAACGAAAAAATCTGAAAATGTGTACCTAATATGTGGCTTAGTATCCAAAATGTGTCAGAATTTTTTCAGAATTGTTAACTATCAATAAATGGGGAAAATGGGCCAAAAACTGGTTTTTTGACTTTCCTCAATAACTACCCTTACAGATGAGATATGGGGCTGTACCTTGGCAGAGCGGGGTCTTTTTGGGTAGGCTATCGAATGGCCAAAGTTCGATTAAAAACTCGTCGGGGGCGAATTTCACCACGAAACCCGGGTACATATATGTACCCATAGCCTTTGAAAATTGAAATATGGTTTTATTATCTTTTATCAATTAACATTATCGACAAATGTGTTCTTTTTAACTTGCGGAACTTACTTTTTTTTAATTGCAGATTTTTTTGCTGAAGATTCTATATATATATTATATATTTTTTTAAAAGTCTTAATTTTTGAGTTCCACTGTCTTAAGGGTCAAGGTCTTGTAAAGAGAACTGCGTTTAGAAAAAAATTAACTACTAACTATATAGTCGTTGCCATTCGCATTTATACTTTTCACACACATAATGCATATGTACACTGTTGTACACTTATTTATAATTTTCTTTACTTATTTTACTTTTATTTAGTGTTTTAAATTAGTTATAATATTTAAAAGTTGGTTATTATTACAAAAAAAGAGGGGTTCTACAAACTCTCAGATGGACGCGTACCCTAAGAAAGCTGTCAGCACAAACGAGATATAGGAATCCTATTCGTATATCTCGTTTGTGCTGTCAGCCTATTTTAGTTCCAGCAATACCGACGAGACCCTGCCTGGGGCCCCAAAACCGGTTCGCAAATGGGGTACGTAACCCCAGCAATGATGGCCGCCAAAATACATTGGATGATAGGTCTATTCTATACCTAGTCGGTGATACTATGAAATAATAAGTACACATTAATGTGTAAACATTTGAAAAATAAGCGGGAAACTGAGAGTCTGGTAGAGAGACACTTGGAGCCTGGTAGGGTGGGTTAGGTTAGGTATACTGATATATATATATATATATACAGGGTGTCCCAAAACGACTGCGTAAGCGGGAAATGGGAGGTTCCTTGGGTCATTTGAAGCAAAATTATCCTTAACAAAAATGGCGTCCGCGGCTTTGTTTAGGAGTATTAACGAAAAACACGGACCAATCAGAGCGCGACCTAGACGCTCGCTGGCACGTTCAGCCAATCGCTTGCCGGCTCGCCGCGCTGGAACTTCCCATTTCCCGCTTACGCAGTTGTTTTGGGACACCCTGTATATATATATGACAGCCGGACTCTCGCGGTGTTGCCATTTTTACATTCAGCACGGCTAGTTCTATATAGAGTAGGCTGTGATATGGTCTAAAGTCTACTAAGATCGCGACGATACATACTATATATTTACGTACACTATGTACGTGCATGTGTTGAATTGTTCAGTGGTGTATGTACATAGTAACATAGAGGTGGTGAATCTATAGGAATTTTCAAATAGGCACTCTGTGAGTCCGTCATTGTTCCCGGGAAGATTTGTATAACCTCTTCCTATTTGCACAATATTTGCGAAAAATATGTGTTTGCTTAATTTCCTAGTCATTGTTACAAAATTGACCATTTTTTGAAACGGAGTCTACATTCCATCGTGCACTACCAGAAGTTATTTACTATATAGAAAAAAATTTGACAGTTCGAATCCCGACAATTGCATTTTCACAACAATTTAAATTAAGGCTATTCCTTGGACTTTTGTACGCACCTCGCAATGAGAACGAATTTGACAGTAATATTGTGATTTAAAGAAGTAAAACTAAAAGTATACGTATATTAATATATATTCGACTACAAAACTATTTAATTGATCAGTACGTGTTGTAATTTTTAAAGACATCGTCAACAAGTGTGTTTGCAGAAAGATTGTGTATTAGTGGTGTTCAGTTGACATTACCAAATGTCAAAAAATAAATTAAATTTGACATTACCTCCTGGCTCAATAGAACCAGTACCAGCTGTTTCACCATCTCCACCAGTACCACCGCTGCCTATATATTCTGAGCCACCAGTTATACCAGAGTAATTGAGTTTTCTTATTCTGATAGATTCTCTGTTTATTAAAGTATCGATATTATGTTTCCATTTTGATTTTTGGACTTATGTTTGTTACAATTACAGCGGAGTTATGGGTAAAATGAGTATAGACGCAATCCAAGAGAGGCTAGAAGAATTAGAAATGGACGAGGAACAGAGGAAAAGATTGGAAAGCTTCTTAGGACAGAAGGAGAAGGTTGGAGAATTATGTGCCGATGATTTTGAAAAACTTGGTGAACTCGGTGCTGGTAACGGTGGTGTTGTAATGAAAGTGAGACATAAAAAGTATGGACTTATAATGGCAAGAAAGGTGTGGCTTATAACTATTATTATATATTTATCCAGTACAATTTAATGATATTTGATAACAACTAATCTAACAATAATGAATATGATATTTCAGTTAATACATTTAGAAGTTAAACCTGCTATAAAGAAGCAAATAATTAGGGAACTAAAAGTTCTTCATGAATGTAATTTTGCCCACATAGTAGGTTTTTACGGTGCTTTTTATAGGTAAAATTTGTTCATAAAATAATCAATGAAATTTAATAAATATAGTAGTAGTTGTACATTATGTAGTAATTATTATATTTATTACTTTAACTATTTAGCGATGGTGAAATTAGTATATGCATGGAATATATGGATGGTGGATCTCTTGATTTAATATTAAAGAAAGCTGGCCGAATTCCAGAACCTATATTAAGTACGATTACTTCTGCGGTAAGTATTAACTGCTATCATATTTTATATAAACAGTTCCAACTTAATTTACTTGTTTAACACGTTCATAGTCCAAAATAAGGATATTATACTTTTTCTTATACTTTCACCGAAGGTCATTTAATACAGTAAAATAAACTACAACTGTATTTTTGAATCACAGATCTAAGGAAATCATAAGTATGTTCTATAAAAATCCACCAATATCCTTGGTCGTAATTAGAATAAATATTTTCCTATATCATTCGTAGTAAGGGGACCGTCACGTGTTAAAACAACACCGGCACATTCTTTTACTAATAAATAAGAAATATGGTATTATGAATGAAATGAAGTGAACTTATCACAAATAGTTAGTAATAAGTTTCCTGTTCTATAATTCCTCCAGGAAATTTACGTATACACAATCTTCTTATTTCATCGTAAATCCAAAGAATCAAACCAAGAGGTAGACAGGGCCAGTACCAATAAATACTTAAAGGCATAGTCTTAAATAGTTTTACAGTTCCTGGTATATACAGTATCATACCAGTTATAATAATTTCAAAAATGAATGAAAAATTCAAGAACCAATTGTCCATTCCTTGCTGCAGGATTGAATTCCTCCGTGTTTTACACATAACTAAATCTATGAGTTGTGTAATAACAATAGATAAGAAATATCCAGTTCTAGCTTCATTCAGTAATTCCATTCTTGTGTCATATGTCCATGTTTGACCATAAGAATCTCTTAAATCATTGATGGATTTATTCTCCCACTCTAATCTTAATCCGAATAGACGATCAGGTAAAAAGCCATTTAACATTAGGACCATAAAGTAGGTATAAAAGCCAGCTAGAGACTGTGTCATGCCAATTTGTCCATAGGCCATAGATATTAAACGTTTGTTCACAAGTTTATCATATTGTGGATTCCGTGGTGCGCGTTGCATAATGTCAGATTCTGCTTTTTCGTATGCCAGCGCAATCGCTGGAAGCAAATCTGTTCCAATGTCTACGCATAGAATCATTTCAAGAATGAATGGAAGAGGAATAGCTAACAAGAGACTACTTAACATAGGTAGCATCTCAGGAACGCTAGATGTTAAAGTGTATGCAATTGACTTTTTAAGATTATCGAATATTAGTCTACCTTCTTCGATGCCAGTTACGATAGTCGCAAAATTATCGTCCATAAGAATCATATCGGCTGCATGTTTCGCGACATCCGAACCAGTAATACCCATAGCTATACCAATGTCTGCTTTTCTCAGTGCAGGTGAATCATTAACACCATCGCCGGTTACAGCAACTATCTCTCCTAATCTTTGACAACTCTCCACTATATGCAACTTTTGTTGAGGGGATGTTCTTGCAAACACAATTTCTTCATAGTTCCTTAGAATGTGATCCAATTCTGAAGCATTCATACTCCTTAGTTCAGTACCGGTGATGATTGTTGCTTGTGTATCGATATCCAATATTTGAGAGCTTGATCTGCTTTGCAGTATTTCCATTTCGTATCTAGTTGCAGTTCCCTCGCTAATGATACCTACTTTTTTCGCTATTGCCATTGCTGTTACAGGATGATCACCTGTAACCATTATTACCCTAATTCCAGCTGTACGGCATTTCCTCACTGCTTCGGGTACAGCTGGTCTGGGAGGATCTATTAAACTGATCAATCCAACAAACCTGTAACCCTTTGTTGGAAAATTATATGTATTTGGAGAGTCTGTATTAAATTTGAAACTAGGCCCGTAAATATCGTCAGGTAGTTGAAGATCACAATAGGCTAACACACGTTGGCCTAAGTACCCCAGCTCTGCACAGGCTCTTCGAGATACTACTTGTTCGAGTGGTGTCATTTCATTAGTCTCTCCTTCTGTAGTTAGTATATGAGTACAGTTGTCCAATAATATTTCTGGTGCGCCTTTTAAAATCATTACATATCCAGTTTCATCTCTATGTATCGACATCTGATATTTGGTATTCGAATTGAATGGTACTTCAGCAACTTTTGGATGTGTGTCACGAAATGCTCTTGTGTCATGTATATGCTCACAGAATCTAAGTATTCCAGTCTCGGAAGCATCACCAACTATCACCTGTTCATCGATTGGTTTTACTAGGGTAGATTCTGTAACAAACTCGGCGCGTAAACAAAGGGTAGCATCCTTAATGATAATATTAAAAGCAGGCTTTTCCATTAGCAAGTTCTTTTCAACACCCAGACTTTCTCCTAGTGAAAAATTGTATCTTGTGTGACCAAACCATAAATTGCACACAGTCATTTTATTTTGTGTGAGAGTTCCTGTTTTATCGGAGCAAATTGTCGAAGTGGACCCAAGTGTTTCTACAGCTTCCAAGTTTTTTATTAAGCAGTTCTTCGTTGCCATTTTTTGTGCTGTCAATGTCAAACTTGTAGTAACAGTTACTAATAGAACTTCGGGTACATTTGCTATTATAATGCCAAGTAGATAAGTAAATGCTATTAGTATATTAGGGTCTAAGATTAGAGATAACACGAAAAATATTACTCCAAATATTATGGCAAGGGTAGTAATTATTTGGACAAAGTAGTTAATTTCTTTAGCTATTGGAGTTTCAGATTTTAGAAGCTGTGATGTCAGACCAGCCAATCTTCCTATCATGGTTTTATCACCGGTAGCAGTTACTATACCTTTACCTTCGCCATCCACAGCAAAAGATGAAAAAAAGGCAACATTAGCAGATTCCAAGGGATTGTCGTCTGTAGGATAATTGGTTCTAACAACTGCTTCACTTTCGCCAGTGATACTCGAATTTTCAACTCTTAGTCCGTTGCACTCTATGATCCTAATATCAGCTGGTATTTTATTGCCAAATTTAAAGAGTACTAAATCACCTCGAACTAGGTTTTCAGTTGCTACACGTTTTTTGACGCCGTCACGTATTACTACAGCGAAAGTTGGTACCATTTTCTCGAAGGATTCCATCACCTGTGATCACCAGTATCACATTCGTCATTAGTTATTATTAGAGGTGTGCGAGAACCCGGAAATATAGTGTCTAATGTATTTTTGGGATTCTCCAGTATAATCGTGATTCTCAAGAATAATCAGGTATTTTTGGGTTCTCGCACACCTCTGGTAATTATTCATTTTGTAGAATTGTGTAGTAATTGATTAATTACCTTAATATTCTTACTCTCTTGAATATAGGCAAATACACCAGAGATTATGCAGATCATAACTATAATACCTCCAAATATATCAATGCCACCACCACTGCCTTCAGTTAGAATACTGACACCATATAAGATTAAACACAACACTGAACAAGCCCATAATAAGCTAGCAAATCCATGAAACATACACTTTAAAAATTTTATGTACTCTGGTGTTTCTTTCGGTGGAGATAATGCATTTGGTCCTTCCCTATGTAGAACTTCACGCGCATATTGTTCCGTTAAACCGTTATTTACGTCAGTATTTAATTTTCCGCACAATCTTTTTAATGGAATTGTATGATCATTAGTACTTATTTCTTTGTGAAGATCTTCTATGTCATTGTCGGTAAGCTTCTTCTTAGGAGCATGGTTCAAATATGTGGTCGAATTAACTTTAGGCGATGATTGCATTGTATTTAAATAAAATTACACATAAGCTTTAAGTAAATTACAACATGTTTACAACTGAATATTGATATTTTCAAAATTCAATTGTTTAGAAATCGCAATCATGACCAATTTGTCTTCATTTGGTTTCATGATCTTTCATCCTTCTACATTTATTGAATGCATTCAATTTTATAATAACTATCATCATTGTGATCTTGTTTATACAGTGATTAAACTGTGATTATTTTTATACAGTAAAAATAGTAAAAATATAAAACTTCAGAATAATTCGGACTCCAAAAGGTTAAGAAATGGTGAAATAAATTTGTCCAATAATGTTGGGTATCCTTATAGGTGTTGAAAGGTCTGAGCTATCTACGAGATAAACATGCAATTATGCATAGAGATGTAAAACCTAGCAATATTTTGGTGAACAGTGCTGGAGAAATAAAAATTTGTGATTTCGGTGTATCTGGTCAACTAATAGACTCTATGGCTAATTCATTTGTTGGAACAAGAAGTTATATGTCGGTAAGCAGTTATCGACTAAATTAAGATCATTGTTATTTAAAATAAAAATTTTTGTTTAACAGCATTTCTTCTTTTCAGCCAGAAAGACTTCAGGGCACACATTACTCTGTACAGAGTGATATTTGGTCACTAGGACTGTCCCTTGTAGAGATGGCAATCGGAATGTATCCAATTCCACCACCAGATGAGAAAACTTTAGCTACAATATTTAGCACTCCACCAGGACAACCACCTGCAGACACTGGTACCACCAACAATGCTTCCACTCCAACACAGTCACCTGGACACAGTTAGTTTTGCATTCTCTTAATAGTTCCGCTTTAATTCTGTTCAATTTTGAATACTACTAAATTTGTTGAATACGAAATAATCATTCAGATACAGGTAGTCCACGACCAATGGCTATATTTGAGTTACTGGACTACATTGTTAATGAACCGCCACCAAAACTGCCAGCTGGAATCTTCAGCGATGCTTTCACGGATTTTGTTGATCGTTGTTTAAAGAAAAACCCTGCTGAGAGAGCAGACTTAAAGACATTGATGGTAAGTAGCGTATTTGTATAATAAATTTTAATTTATTTTAAATACGTGTACAGTTCATGTTTATCTTTTTGTTTATATTTATTGATAGAACCATGAATGGATAAAGAAAGCTGAATCCGAAAACGTGGATATTGCTGGATGGGTATGTCGTACAATGGATTTACAACCGACCACACCAACACGTTTAGCGAACGTACAATCCTGAATAAATGTTACTCTTACATACTGGACTACCTATATACACGTTCAGTACTCTTAAATGAATTTCAGTTTCTTTTCGTTCAATTGGTGTAGACAGTGGCGTTCATGAACTATTTTTTTTATGATAATAATTTTTAAACTGAAAGTGGTTCGCGATTTTGAAAATAGACTACCATTTTCTGTAGTTTGCTGGTAGCCAAAATAAATTTTATGTATAATTGTTCAATCATTAACTAGTATTAGCGTTTGAGTAAAAACATCCATCACATAGAATTAAGTATATAAATATAAAGGTATGTTTTGATACACTCTGCCGTTCATATCATTTCTTTTAAATAGGCGAAATTAATCTTTAAAAGATTGTAGTTTTTAATTTTAATAGTGAGAATAGAGATATAGAGCATTCGATTATTTTCATCTGTACGCTACGGTCAAATTTCAAAGTCGCGATGTAAAAATCACGTAAAAATGAACATGTTCGAGATGTAATTAATTTCACTCTACATACATATTACAAAATATGAAAACGTGTTTCAAACATATTTGCGTAAAATACGTCACTGTACTTCGATTTTATTTTTCTTAGATGTATTTTTTATTATTGTCTTATATTTTTGTTGAAAGTATGTAAGATGAACGATTATCGTTATAAGTTTAACGTTATTGTACTCTCATGGGCAAATTGTGTTCCCTATGATGATACTAGGATACATAAATGGGCATCGAATTTACAAGAACATTAATTCGAACAAAAGAATTGTTAACTAGAAATCGAGTTACTAGTATAACGTTTGTACCTGACATTCGTAGAGCATTATTTACTCCATTGAAAAAAAAACTTTTGTTCCATTATTACTAGAATGCCATACTATTTTTTACAAGCGACTAATCCACGATTCGACGCGATTGGAAACTGTAATTAAATAAAACAGTGTTTCGAGTAGTGGATATAAAAGTATTGAACATATGTGTACGTCGTGTAATCACAATAATTACTGTCTATGATATTATTGCATGGCAAACTTTGTCATAGAATTGGTGTTTGTTCATAATAATATTTTAAACAGCGTATTATTGTGTCTTGTGCAATTTAAGAATAATCCTGAAGTATTTTTTTATTTACCATCAATTAATATGAAACTATTATATCATAAACAAGTATCCAGTCAAGCACTTTGATCCCTTCAACCTGACGTTTGCACACGGTACAGATCTATAAATTTTTCAATTTAACACTTATTTATCATACACCTAAGTACTTACATATATTTGGAATAAACAAAACTCTGATATTATGCTTGGATATTTTGTATGATACATACATGGTTCTTCAAGTAATAGGATTCTCAACTTGCATAAGTTAATTAATTTTTCGTAATACATCTACTTTATTAAATTCTCATAATTACTATAACTTTAGTTATTAATCTATAGGAATCGTATTTATGTAAAATGAACACATTAATCTTATATGCAATTTAATTACCTGTGGGTCATATACATTTTTTGATTTCAATGAATGACAAATGAAATTGAATCTATAAAAATTATTTTCATTCGAATGTAATAGCGAAAATTGAGTTAATAAACAATTGAAAATCATAGTTCTATTAAAGGTTATGATTTATGCAATACTTTATGTTGGAAAGTCAGAATATCGGATTTGATATTAACGCAGAGGGATCAAAGGGGTGGAAATAATTTCTAAAATCAAAAGATGCTTTTTCTAAGTATTTAATTCTCTTTTTAATGTACATTAAAATAGTATAATAATATCTTTGCAATTATGCGTTAAATTATCATGATGTATCGTGATTTAAGACATTATACTTCAGAGGTGCAATGGATAACATAATTTTCATGTGTGTTCACATGATATAAGTATATACATATATACAAGTGTACCTATTGTATACCTATGCGTTGAGTCTTTCTTGTGCAATTTTTGTGAATTACATTTCGAAAAATAGCCACTCTCTTGGCTGTCATTGTGTCAGAGTCGGGCAACATTTTTATTTCGATAAAAATTTCGAATAACGAATAAAAGATAAAAAAAATTTTTATTCATTATTCGAAGGTTCGAATAAAAAAATTATCTTTATTCGACGAGGTTCGAATTTATCCGACGAATAAAGATAATTTTTTTTATTCGAAGCGGATTTATTCGAACTTCGAATAATTTTTTCATCTTTTATTCGAAGCCTTCGAATAAATCTTCGCATAATTTTTGCCAGCTCGAATAAACGGCGACGAGGCCCGACGAGCACTGAACATGAGAGACCAGCGATAGCGACCGACCAACAGCATACATACATTGTAAGCACCTGGGCAATCAAGTATTATTGACAATTTAAACTTTCATATTTTTATAATACGAATAATATTTTTAATACGAATGAGTTGTAGAGATCATCCCAATGAAAATGAGTCCAAACACGAGATCATTTGGACTATCTTTAATAAGATTATAATTTTTATCATAACATTACGTATTAATAAAAATTGTTCGATTACACTCGAGTTTGGACTCATTTTCATCAGGAAAAGCACCCCGGATGTAATCGCAATAATTTTATGAAGGAATTTTGAAAAATCTAAAAGTTTAAACTTTCATTCGTGTATGATTCCCCATCTGCTTACATTGTATGGCGTTTGTCAATCGCTTTCGTTGGGTCTTGGACAGTCGGAACTCGGCGTTCGGAGATCAACGCTCGCCGCAAACAAACGGCATACAATATAAGTAGATGGGGAATCACACACGAATGAAAGTCTAAACTTCTAGATTTTTCAATATACCTTCATAAAATTATTGCGATTATATCCGGGGAGCTTTTCCTGATGAAAATGAGTCCAAACTCGAGTGTAATCGAACAATTTTTATTAATACGTAATGTTATGATAAAAATTATAATCTTATTAAAGATAGTCCAAATGATCTCGTGTTTGGACTCATTTTCATCGGGATGATCTCTACAACTCATTCGTATTAAAAATATTATTCGTATTATAAAAATATGAAAGTTTAAATTATCAATAATGCTTGATTGCCCAGGTGCTTACAATGTATGTATGCTGTTGGTCGGTCGCTATCGCTGGTCTCTCATGTTCAGCGCTCGTCGGGCCTTGTCGCCGTTTATTCGAGCTCGCAAAAATTATGCGAAGATTTAAGGTCGTCGCACACTACAACGCCCCGGCGCCCGACCGGCACCGCGCGCCTCTGCTGTTTTGGATTTCTTCTATGTAGCGTGCGCACACCCATTGAAACTACATAGAAGAAATCCAAAACAGCGGAAGCGTGCGGTGCCGGTCGGGCGCCGGGGCGTTGTAGTGTGCGACGACCTTTATTCGAAGGCTTCGAATAAAAGATGAAAAAATTATTCGAAGTTCGAATAAATCCGCTTCGAATAAAAAAAATTATCTTTATTCGTCGGATAAAGTCTCGTCGAATAAAGATACTTTTTTTATTCGAACCGTTATTTAAATAATTTTTTATCTAAATAATGCGCAACTCTGCATTGTGTTTACATGTGCTTCAGTATCTAAACAATTAGAAAATATTCATTATTCTTTTTTATAACAGGAAAATAAGAAAGATAGTTCAGTGAAATTCTAATTTCAATAATCTTGATTGAAACTACGTTCAAATGAAAATTTTTTAAATACAGATATTGTTAATTGCATTGTTACAATCCAGTACGCGTTTGTTTCTTCATTCTTAATAGAATTCTACTTTGTCTGCATCGATAATGAAATGTTTAATATTGTATAATTTAGGACGTATTTAGATTGCTTATCATTGTAATGTACGGGCAAAGAATATCTATATGTATATAGTATAATGATAATATAAACATTCGTATTATGTTATATGCAAAGGTTACAGATTTCGTTATCTCCTTACACTAGAAAATGTCGCAATAAAATAGTTAATTGACAATTGTAAGTAAAAGTCATTAAACATGTACATCTATTCATTACACATGTTATATGAAATCTAACTCTCAGTTTTACTTATTCATGTATGCTTACACATTTTTTCTTTTGTAGAAGACAAATATAGTTGTTTAGCCTTTTCCGATTTGGCTTAAAAAAATATCGGATAGTACTACGAGCATATTGTGATGTTTGCAAGCACAGTGAGGCCTTGCTCACTGATGTACTTCGAAGTAAGAAACCCAAGAACTGATTTTTCGTATTATGTTTATATACATCTAATGTATGATGTGCGTAACGCTATTTACTAAAGACACGACTTTCACGATATATATATATATATTGGAAACTAAGAGCATTTTTAATATCAGAGTTCTGTTAAAAAAGGGGAATGTAAAATAACAGTTAAGGAAAGCCCAATACACAAAACAGTGAATCTTAAATGTCGATGGAACGATTACTTCTGGCACTTATTATAAATATATGGATATATTCCTTGTTACAAATTTGTGTATAATAATTGCCGTTGTATCGATTTACTGTCTAAATGTTGTAATTATGCAAAGAATAAATTTATCCTACATTGAAATATAATCTTGTTATTTAAAAATCTAAGTAATATTAAGATGTCTTCAAACGTGAAAGAAAACTTTATAAATTTTATTTTGGAAAAATACATAGTTTTATAAAACCATTACAGGGTATTTCATTGTGACAGAAACTGTATGCAAAAATGATTTCACCTAAAGGATTACGTTGACTATTTGCAAAAATGGCGAGACTTCCTTAAAATCATTCAAGTTTACTCCAGTTTCTCCAACAAAAATTTTCAAAAGTATATTATTAGTTCTATTTACAGTAACTGCAGCAGCCTCCTTGAGAGTTACGTTTGTGATTCCATGACAGAACGTTAAATCCAATAATTCTAGTTGAGATGCAGAAGCTAAAAGTTCGACCATTGTTGTGTCTGTAAAATTAGATCCATGACACTCTAATTTTTTCAAACTACACATATTCCGCATATCCGTATCTGATACTTGATACAAGTAATTCATTATTAATGTTTCTAATTTTGGTAATGCTGCTATGGCTGCTATACCAACACTTGTGACGAATTTACACCCTGCAACATGTGAGAAAATATGTATATAATTTTATGCATGCATATGAAAAGTGAGGGGCCTAAAGTAGTAAATGCTAATAATTTGCCAATTGAAAGATTGCTATACACTATACACTATACACTGTACATAATAACTGTATCTCTTTCTTTGTAAGTAAAGGTCCCACGCAAAATTTAGAGGACGAATTTATTCTTTTTTTAATTAGAATGTTATATTTTTCAGAATTAGGTTTGAAATAAAGTGAAATTCTGAATAAAAATGTATTAACTAATGTTAGTTCTAGATTTAATAATTAATGGGATATATTGTTTCATAGACTTCATTCTAAAAAGTATATGTATTAATATTCCATTAATGAAAACGAAATTATTTTTTAAATTTCTAAATACCTTGATAAGGAAAGTATATACATAATGAAGAACCTCTGACAAAATCATGCAACTTTTGTATACTTTTCAAATAATGGATAATTATACAATGCATAGTTTAGGAGTTAGTGTGATTGTTAGGCATGCAAGTTACATATTTTTAATATACAATAAATTAAATGTTTTTACGTCTTATATACATTTTAAACATTCAACTTACCAGCAATATTTACGTAAGTAAGTTGCTGACATTTTGATACTACATTACTGAGAAATTCGTTTGTAACAAGCGTACTGCAATTGATTGTTAGGGTTTCAAGATTAGGCAACTGTATACTTTGTACTATATCATCATTAATTGATAAAAAGTCCTCTTCGATAGCATCCAAGAGATTTAATATTTTCAGTTTTTTGCAGTGTGTACTAATGGCTTGTAATGTATTAACATAAGGATAACAGCATCTGTCGATTGTAAGGCTGCGTAGATTCTGCAATTTTTCAAATACCTGAAGAAATATGAATAGTATGTACATATTAAGATGATACTTTAAAAAAAAATATTGTAAATTAAGTATCTGCTTTACCTGAGATAAGCATTTTTCTTGGAGACACGTACACTTTTTTAAAACAATTTCTTCCATTGTTTCCACAGGTAAATATAATAAACAATTTCCAGATATTTGGCCACTGACGATTTTAACATATTGTAATTTTAGATTTACTTCGAATAAGTTTTGCAAGTCTCTATCACAATTGTAAGTGGCAGGTTTAAGGCTGAGCTTTGTAATGTCATGACAATGATAAGTTAGTGAATTTATTCCAGTTGAGGTAATAGTGAGAGCAGTGACATCAATTTTTTGTAAATTGGGACACAATTTCGCAACAACCGTTGATGTACTTGGTACTAAATATTTTGTTTGTGATAAATTGATTTCATTTAAAAATCTACCACATCGCAATAGTATTTTACGAAGAATAGTTGTATTGGTTACCAAGTAATAAAGTGAATTTGGCATACATAAAAGATCCAGTTTTTTAACACTGCTCCATGCTTCTTGAACTAAAGCTCTCCACCTTTTGCACACTACAAGTATTGAAACATACAGATTTATATTAAGTCTGTTATTAAAATATTTAGTATAAATAGTATAAATCATTAACATACTTTTATGTTCTTACCTCTCTCTATTCTAATTCTATCTACAATCGGCAATTGATGAAAAATATGTATTAAGCAATCATCATTTAATATTTGAATGCTATCCTTTGTAATGTCACTTTCAACCAAGTTTTGATTGCATTGTTCATTCGACTGTTTTTCATCAGATGTTTGCCCACCTTTGTTATAGTATTGATATCCTATGCTATCTGGTTGATGCCAAGAATCTGCTGGTTCCACTCTTAAATATTTATTGTGCAGTTGAATGACTTCATCTCTAGCTCTATGGATTATTGTAATACATTAGTACCACAAATCCCTGATGAATAATTTTATCTTCATTTTTATTTAATTTTCACCTCACAGCTGATTCCACTGTATCAAAAGTAATAAAAGCAACATTACTTTTTCTTGGATTCCTTATTAAGAAGCAACTTTGCACATTTCCAAACGTAGAAAACCGTTTAATGAGATCTTTGTATGTGGTCTAGGAAAGCAAATATCTTGAATACAACGTTAAATAATCGTTGATTATAATATGAGAGATAAATACAAACCCGTTTGGCTAAGTTACAGACGAATAATTTCTTAATTGGCATACCATCATCAGTTATTTCAGAAATATACTTACATTTACTTAAATCTACAACACAAGAAAATTAAGATTTAGTCAAATATTAATAATATTAACTAATAAAGTAATGTGTAATTATAATTACCCTCTTTCATGTAGAGGTGTCTACAATATAAGTCATTCAATAGATTTGTAAAAGTCATTTTTGTACTTAATAATATTATCTCGTTACAAATTGTTCCAAATTATCGTTCGATATTTCTATATGACGTTTCAAAATATGTATTATGAGTCAGAATACATATGTATGATCAGAAAGTATTTATACACCTCTGATTCAAAGTACAATAGCACTCACTACCATCCACCTGTAGTCGAACACCCTGTATATCAGGCTGATATATCAAGTTGATATACAGGGTGTTCGACTACAGGTGGGAGAAAATTTAAGGGGAGGTTTTCCATGATAATATAAGACAAGATTAAACTTGACTTCGGAGACCAAAAATTTTTAACTTGTTTTTATATAATCTGTAGATGTTGACGAATGAACGCCAAAAGTTCTAAAGTTAGGAATCGACTGGTTCAAAAATTATACGTATGTAAAGTTGAGCGATTTTAAGCACTTTGGCAGGTTAGGACGCCGTCATATTGTTTTGTACTTATATACGCGTCATCCACTGAACAGAACTGCTATCACTGCTATGTCATGCTACAGTCATGCTATGTCAAATCCATGAAGTAAGAGTAAGGAGACTAAAGTGACTAAGGGTTCCTTACTTAGACCAAAGAGGATTAGATGACTTAGACCATATACCCCATTGATATACAGGGTGTTCGACTACAGGTGGGAGGAAAGTTCTCCATGACAATATAAGTCGAAAATGAAGAATAAAATATGATAGAATCACAGAAAATCATAGAAAAACTAATACAAAATAGAATCACAGAAAATCATAGAAAAACTAATTTGGTGCCTCTATCGGCGTAGAGGTTGTCATTCTATGTATTTCATAACTTTGTGTGACATCCTTGTTTCTCCTACAGAGCTGAGACAGAGAGGAAGATATGTCACTCGCAGGAGAGACAAAGGTAGAGTAACCGCGCGGCTTGATTTTTCGATGAAGCTACTCCTATTTTTTGAAGCGAAGAAGCAATATTTTCTCACGTTTCTTTTTTAAAAATATTCTTTGTTCTATTTCGGGTAACCGTACAGAGCCCTTTTTTGCAATTTGGCTCTTGAAACTTTATAAATAATAAAAGTGTACGTTTTTATAGAAGAAATTTTTTTCTGTACACTTTTTCCAAAAAAGGGCTCTGTACGGTTACCCGAAATAATATTCCGAATATTTCCACTTAAAAATTGTTAAGAAATATTGCTTCTTCGCTTCAGGAAATTGGATGGGCTTCATCGAAAAATCAAGCCGTGCGGTTACTCCAGGTTACTCTGTCTTTGTCTCTCCTGTGAGTGACATATCTCCTCTCTGTCTCAGCTTTGTAGGAGAGACAAGGATGTCGCACAAAGTTATGAAGTACATAGAATGACAACCTCTACGCCGATAGAGTCACCAGAACAGAATTTAGAATTGACTTCAGCGACAGATGCGGAGAAACTAAGAAGCTCCTGGACAAGGATAGAGAGATCCTTGTCTCTCCCACAGAGCTGTGACAGAGAGGGAGTCCGTCACTCGCAGGAGAGACAAAGAAACCGAGAAGACAGAATTACCGCGCGGCTTGATTGTTTGATGAAAAAGATGAAACCCCATCCAATTTTCTGAAGCGAAGAAGCAATATTTCTTAATAATTTTCAAGTGGAAATATTCGGAATATTATTTCGGGTAACCGTACAGAGCGTTTTTTTGGAAAAAGTGTACAGAAAAAAATTTCTTCTATAAAAACGTACACTTTTATTTTTTATAAAGTTCCAAGAGCCAAATTGAAAAAAAGGGCTCTGTACGGTTACCCGAAATAGAACAAAGAATGTTTTAAAAAAAGAAACGTGAGAAAACATTGCTTCTTCGCTTCAAGAAATTGGATGGGGTTTCATTGTTATGAAAGAACCATTTGTATTTTAAGATGGCTGCTTCATTACCGCGCTCTCAGCCGCAACGCTGTCGTCGTGTCTCAGAGAGAGGGAGATCTGTCACTCGTAGGAGAGACAAAGACAGATAGATAACCCAATAATCTGATGTTCCGATGAAGCTAAACCAATATTTTGAAGCGAAGAAGCAATATTTTATAATAATTTTTTGTTGAAATATTCTTTATACTATTTCGGGTAACCGTACAGAGCGTTTTTTTGGAAAAAGTGTACAGAAAAAAATATCTTCTACAAAAACGTACACTTTTATTTTTTAAAAAGTTTCAAGAGCCAAAATGCAAAAAAGGGCTCTGTACGGTTACCCGTAATAGAAGAAAGAATGTTTTAAAAAAAGAAACGTTAGATAATATTGCCTCTTCTCTTCAAAAAATGGGTTGGGCGTCATTGTTATGAAAGAACCATTTGTATTTCAAGATGGCTGCTTCATTATCGCGCTCTCAGCCGCAACGCTGTCATCGTGTCTCGGAGAGAGGGAGATCTGTCACTCGCAGGAGAGACAAAGACAGAAAGATAATCCATCAGCCTGATGTTCCGATGAAGCTAAACCAATTTTTTGAAGCTAAGAAGCAATATTTTAAAATAATTTTTTGTTGAAATATTCTTTATATTATTTCGGGTTTATATTATATCTTCTATAAACACGTACACTTTTATTTTTTATAAAGTTTCAAGAGCCAAATTGAAAAAAGGGCTCTGTACGGTTACCCGAAATAGAACAAAGAATATTTTAAAAAAAGAAACGTGAGAAAATATTGCTTCTTCGATTCAAAAAATGGGTTCAGCTTCATCGTTATGAAACTGAACGATTTGTATGTCTAGATGGCTGCTTCATTATCGCGCTTTATTTTAAATTAGATAATTCCTCGTAATAATCATATTTTATGACAAAATGAACATTTTCCTGTTTATATATCCCATCCTGTTTTATTGTAAAATTCTGCATATACTGAAATAATGTTAACATAAAAATCAAATAAGGACATTAAACATTTTTATAAATACATATTGTTTTTCCTATTATTAAATTTCCTACCATTATTTCCATTGCAGACAATTTTTTTAAAATAAACTTTTTATTTTATTATCTCTGTACTTTTTTACAATTATCTTTTTTTTGCAAGAGCAATCTTTCCAAATTAATTCAAACCACATAACATAATGTTTGCTAACAATTCGTATATAAATATACATATATATATATATATATATATATATATATATATATATATATATATGTATATGCAGGTATATACATGCATACGTAACATTGTAACAATAAAATGTATAAGCGCGGGCGCTCGGTAGTCTTATTACGCTACCATACGCAACCGAATCATGCTGAAAGAAAAGCATTTTTAGACGATCAGCACAACAACAGCAGAGGAGATGGCAACAGTGGAGGAGACGACAACATCGCTGCGGAGGAGAGACAAGGATCTCTCTATCCTTATCTTACTTCATTCGTAGTGCACCTCTACGCCGATAGAGGCAGCATTTTACGTCATAGCACCGACTAGGTATAGAATAGACCTATCATCCAATGTATTTTGGCGGCCATCATTGCTGGGGTTACGTACCCCATTTCCGAACTCGGTTTTGGGGCCCCAGGCAGGGTCTCGTCGGTACTGGTGGAACTAAAATAGGCTGACAGCACAAACGAGATATACGAATAGGATTCCTATATCTCGTTTGTGCTGACAGCTTTCTTAGGGTACGCGTCCATCTGAGAGTTTGTAGAACCCCTCTTTTTTTGTAATAATAACCAACTTTTAAATATTATAACTAATTTAAAACACTAAATAAAAGTAAAATAAGTAAAGAAAATTATAAACAAGTGTACAACAGTGTACATATGCATTATGTGTGTGAAAAGTATAAATGCGAATGGCAACGACTAACTAGTTAGTAGTTAATTTTTTTCTAAACGCAGTTCTCTTTATAAGACCTTGACCCTTAAGAAAGTGGAACTCAAAAATTAAGACTTTTAAAAAAATATATAATATATATAGAATATCCAGCAAAAAAATCTGCAATTAAACAAAAGTAAGTTCCGCAAGTTAAAAAGAATACATTTGTCGCTAATGTTAATTGATAAAAGATAATAAAACCACACTTCAATTTTCAAAGGCCATATGTACCCGCGGGTTTGGTGGTGAAATTCGCCCCCGACGAGTTTTTAATCGAGTTTTGGCCATTCGATAGCCTACCCAAAAAGACCCCGCTCTGCCAAGTTACAGCCCCGTATCTCATCTGTAAGGGTAGTTATTGAGGAAAGTCGAAAAACCAGTTTTGGGCCCATTTTCCCGATTTATTGATAGTTAAAAATTCTGAAAAAATTCTGACACATTTTGGTTACTAAGCCACATATTAGGTATCATTTTTAGATTTTTCCGTTGCAAACTCTGTTTGTAAAACGCGAAAAACACGAAAAAATGCAGATTTCATATAGAAATCGAAAGAGCACTACTACAGATTTAATTTAGAAATGAGATATTATCATAAGTATTATGCTCAATTTTTTCAAATCCCTGAGTGTGGTGCGTCATAGGAGAAAAAAATAAAAATCACTATTTTCAGCGTTTTTCCTAAGTTATACCTCTTTTCTCTGAATTTAAAAAATATATTATGTAATATTAAACAATCCTACGTTCAGAGAAATATTTTCCAGACTTTAAAACTTGCGTAGTACAAAATGAGAATATATTAATACATGTCGTTACATTCGAATATTTCGAAGCTACTTTCAAGGGCGCCGGTTGGTGCAGCGGCTATGGTCTCGGACTGCGGAACCGCTGATGACTTTTTGGACCATGTTCGAATCCCGCCCGGGTCAATCTGTTTTATTTTGTTTATCAGATATTCTTCCGATTCCTTTCAGAAAAAATGGTTGGATTTGGGTCCAAGGTTTTTTTCAATTTTTCGGAAACCGTGTGTTTTACGAAAAAAAGTAAAACGATATAAAATACGCAGCCTGTCCAGATCAACATGTTTTGTTGAACATTTTTTTGGACGCAGTAAATATATAGTTTAAAAGATATTCGAGAAAAACGATTTTATGAACCTTAAATTAATTATTTTAATGTTTAATCTAGTTAGGGTACGTTGTCCCGGTATCCGATCGAGCTCAAACTTTGCACAGATTTTGTTTTAATTATTCGGAATAACTCTGTGGGGTGCCGTGTAAAAGAAATTTTGAAAAAATTTTTGACAAGAACAAATAAAAGCCACCCTAATGTGTATGTATACATATATGTACATAAATAGTACATATGTATCAATATATTATTTCTTTCCTTGACACTGTCTCTAGTTTTTGAATCCTACATATTGCTTTATTTAATAAATATATTTTATACATAAAATGGTACTATTTATTTCATCCCCTGTTTCATATTAGTTAGTGATCTTTTAATTGCAGACAACGAATAAAAATGTAATTTCTAATTTCACAAAATAATACAGTGATTATTGTTTCAAAACTGATAAAAATAATGGTAAAAGATCAACTATATAAATCTGAACTCCTCTATGCTTTTGCAATATAATGACAAGTCAGATCAATACTATACATAGACCGAATTTAATACATATTTATTACACATTTAATTATTGTTTATAATTAATGTAAATTCTTGCATAACTTATGAAAATATTTGAAAAAGGACTAATAATTAATTGTATATTTAATATTAACGCATATGATAACAGACACGCTACAACTTGTAACGAAACCAACTTAACAATAACATAACTTGTCCTTAAAATTTTTTATTAACTGATCTTCTGAATATTTTTCCGTCCTTTTCAAAATTATGTATTTAATTATAGCAAAAGGTTCAAAGAAACCAACAACAGTTTATATTAATAAATTTTAAGATAAAAATAGCGTTAAATAGGTAATTCTATTTTCAACACTATTTTTGATAACGATAATTATTTTAGAAACAGGAAGCATTATATTTAAACAGAGATGAAATATTCAGGTGGAATTAATCATGTATTGACTGACTCGACTCGTTTCGTTTACTTTTCCAGAATTGTGACTCTAACATGGAAAATAGCAGAAATGGGCGCTGTGCATTACACGGCAGTAACAGTAAATTGGCAACCACGCGACAAATATTTTCGGATGTGATTTGGCAACTGCGCCTTCGAAATCTGAAATTCGACATAATTCCTAAACTCGCCACTCTAAATCGTAGAGGGCATACCAAAACCTCCAGTTTTTTGAACAGTCGGTATTTCAGAACATGAGACACGAAGTCCCATAAGATGATAGGTCTATTCTATATCTCGTCGGTGGTCATAGTTCCTTAGTATAGTTCACCTCTACGCCGGTAGACCAGATTTTGGAGCCACTTTCCGTCCCACGCACCCTTAAGAATCTATTAATGAAAAATAATGATGTACAGCTTTGGAGGGAGGTGATTCCGAAGTCTTACTCCGGAAAGTTTATTTTAAGAGCGAGTGGAAATGACATTAGTCTGGGTTAGGTTTGGCTAGATAACTGAAGTTGTTGTTAATCGGACGTTGTTAACCATTAAATTATGATTAAGAATCTATTAATGAAAAATAATGATGTACAGCTTCGGAGGGGGGTGATTCCGAAGTCTTACTCCCGAAAGTTTATTTTAAGAGCGAGCGGAAATGACATTAGTCTGGGTTAGGTTTGGCTAGATAACTGAAGTTGTTGTTAATCGGGCGTTGTTAACCATATATTTCACAATACAATATCATCATATGTAGACTTCGAAAAGCAATGATTATAAAATTTACGGCGTCCAAATGTCATGAATCCAACCGCCACGGCGTCCAATCGGCACGGCGTCCAAACGGCACGGCGTCCAAACGGCACGAGTCCAATCGGCACGGAGTCAAAAAGGAACGCGTCCAATCGGCACCGTCCAATCGGGACGTGTCCAATCGGTCGGAGTCCAAACGGGCATCACTCTAACAGAACCGGTTTCGACTTAGCCTGTAACAAAACCGGTTTCGACTTAGGCCTGGATAGGGAACGTACAGTTTAATTGTTTTATCTGGTTTTACATAAAATATGCAATTAATATATAAATCTAATATACCAAACTTTAATTAATATAAATTAAATATACTATTAATTATATAATGATAGAAGTATTTTCATTTTTTCCGACCTTTCAGTTGCAAACTCTAATTGTAAAAAATAAAAAACCCGGAATAATTCGAAGAAATGCAGGTTTCATATCAAAGCATTAATTTAATAATGAGGTATTGTCATCAACAATGTCTCCACTTTTTTTCATATTTTTAACTACGGCTATTATTAATTAAAAAAATAAAAACAAATTTCGACGAAAACCGATGTACGCATTATATCTAAATGTTTCGAATGTAATTCCGACAGCGCCGATGGATGTAACTGTAACCTGTAACGTATCCGACTGTGAAACCGAGGGAAACTTTTTCAACATGATTCGAGACCATTCGGGGCATAATTTTTTTTCTTTCATGAGTAGATATTTTTTCCACCTTCTGACCTTAAGATTTTTAGTAGTTCTTTTGATCTCTTATGGGCTACATTACAGCTCTGTTTAACACTCGTTTGCAATTATCACGCATATGTTGGTAATTCTTAAATATATAAAATGTATTAGACTAGTTATGTGAGGTATGTGTACACAAATATAATAGGTTGAAATGTCTGTGTCCATGTAATTTAATAAAAACTCATGAAAAATTAATTATGATGCATTATTACTATTTCCTTCGGATAAAATTGGGAAGAGCACAATATGCATTTGGTGGAGTGTGAGGGTGAGGAACTCTAAATGTGGGGTCTCTACTACTGGGGGGTCCCCGTTGGAAACAGTGACCGGGCCAGCGAAGTGTCGAGTATCGATGAAACTCATACAAATGAACGGGAAGCAAATGATTACAACTTTTCTAATTTTTAATTTATTTCTATTAAACTTTTTCCATCGTATTTGTTCCTTTTTCTTATTAAATATGAAAATAATATCCAACGCGATACAATTACGAATATAATTACTCGTGTAATGAGCGACTAAATTTTCGGACACGAAAGTGGACGGCAAATGTAAAAGGAAGAGAGACATAGAGTGGAAGCGTTCGACAAAGATGAAAAACGTTAAACTTTGCTATTTTTGGTCTCATAAATGCAAGTTGTAAATGAGAACTTCCTAGTAATGCTCGATAAAATTATAGACAATCTGCTCGGATTAATGTTATCAAAATTTATTACAAGAAATAAAGAAATTAGAAGAAATTATTTGTAGTACATACATGTACTGTGACATTTTGTAATCAATGTATGTATTAGTGCATCAGCGTGCGGGAAGGAAAGAGACGCGGAGAGTCGTGGCGCACCGGAACACTTCCAAGGTTTTTCAATACGCTGTCCTCTGCGTCCAAAACATTTCGTTCATCACACAAGTAAATATCATCGAAATTATATCATGTTTGGTATCATATTAATTAGAAAAATGTCACGAATATGTTAGTCAAAGCCCCATAAAATAATAATGAAAAATAAAGAAGTTTTGTTATTGGATTAGTAGTGGTCTCACACAGATATACCCGACCCGTATTATGTTACACTTCTCGGCGATTGATACCTCTAGAGCAGCGATGGGCACGGTAGGGGCCCCTGAGGTGCTGGCTTCCCCCACCAACAATTCTTTCGTGCAGCGCGCACCTTCGCCGCGGAGCGGTGCCCCGCGCTCTTCGTTTCCCCCCCTCATACGAAAGAGTAGTTGGTGGGGGAAGCTTCTTGACTGCCGCAGTCATAGCTGCCCATCACTGCTCTAGAGTTTTACGGCCCTTCACAGGGTATATCCCGCTGTAATGCGAAATATGTAGATACCCGTCATAATACTATATATGTATATCGCATAAAACATTGCGTAGTACCAAAACAGTGTAATAAGTTTGGAAACCGTAATATAGTTTGGAAAAAAGGAGTATGTTCTTTCGGCTGCCTTAAAATCACTTAATTGTGGGGAGGGGGGGGGGGGTATACCTGGAAGGTCTTTTGGCTTTATGTTTTATGAAGGCCACGGTAGATACGTCGTCGGTGGGTAGTTTACCTGAATTCGGACTCGCTTGTCCCTTTGCAAGGGGGTTTCATGACGGATTATATCCACATTGTATATACTAAACTAATTTAGGTGACTGTGCTCTTCTATGGTTCTGGGCTAAGTGCCCTGTAGTTCCTTTTTATTTGAGGCATCCTTTGCATTGGAAAAACCGAAAAAATACTATTATATCGGTCATACCGAAACCGATATTTCAACGTTTCAGGCATTCATCCATTTCGATATTATTTCGTTATTATGTTTTAGTGTTGCTTTAATTATTTTTAATAACATTTTACAGTGTTTTTTCGATAAATATCCCTTTCTGCACGGTAATTGTCCCGGAACTATCCCCACTCCTGCGGGGTAAACCCCGTGAGGGGCCGTAAAGCTCAAGCGACTTCGGACGCCGAGAAGTGTATCATAGAACGGGTCGGGTATGTCTGTGTGAGACATACCCGAAATATATATGATATAATTTCGATGATATTTACTTGTGTGATGAACGACGATTGCTTTGGGCTTTGGACGCAGCGTATGGGAAAGAAAGAAACGCGGAGAGTTGCGGCGCGCCGGTTCAGTTTAAAGGCCCACCGCGTTCTCACAATGTAATTCCAATAAAAAATTTTTTTATCATTACTTATTTTTGTATAAGACTTTTGTTGATATATGTATATTTATTAATTGCATACAAGCGACGAGCATACAGCCAACATTCTGGCGGGAATGAACGAGCTCGGCGCGGGAAGGAACAGAACAGTAAAAAGAAAACGTAGAGGGCTACGCATCGCGTTTCTAGATTGTTCCCCTTTGGCGCGACATACAAATTCGTGTGTCAAATCACATCAAATCCCCCACATTCGACACACATTAACTCCATACACATTGTATATTACGTACACACACATTAAATCTATACGCATTATATATTGCTTTCGCACAGTCTCAACTTTTGTACATGAGGTTTCATTGGATTCCATCGAAATCACCGACACAGATTTTTCCGACACGCTTTTCACCGACAACATTTCACCGACTCCAGATTTGACCGACAATAGGTTTGGCCGACAACGTCTTTAAACGACAACGATTTTGACCGACACGATTTTGACCGACATCGAATTTGACCGACAACGTTTTTGACCGATAACTTTTTCCTTTTCCAATATAGGGAGGTCACTTTTAGTTTGCGAGATATTCACAATTTCCTCTGCGTAGTCGGGCCGGCCTGACGGCCGGCCCTCTCCGCCCCCACTACGGCCTAACCCAGACCTCACTCTGTTCGCATTATTTTTCCAGTACTATTTCAAATTCTGGATAACAACTATAATGCAAAGATCATGCAAACAGAGTGAGGTCTGGGTTAGGTCGTTGAGGGGGTGGAGAGGGCCGGCCCGACCACGCTGATGAAATTATTAATATCTCGAAAACTAAACGCGACCTCCCTATATTGGAAAAGGAGATCCTTTTCGCTATTTTGAGAATAATATAATGTATCTAATACTTTAAGAACATATCAATTGTATTACGCGCCTCCTCCTTTGATCAACTCGTAGTATCTCTACTTCACGCCAGTGTCACCACAACGTTTATAGATAGAAAAAAGAAAGGAAAAAACCATGTTCATGGCGTTGTGTTCCAATCCGTCATTCTTTTATTTTGTGCCAAAAGTCACGCACGTATTTTCTTTTTTTGCAGAATATTATTTTGTGGTCCTCCTAATATTATATATTTTTAGTGATGGAAGACACAGAAAATAAAAGATATTATTTTAGATTTCATTAAATCAAGAAGTTAAAGAAAGAAAATACGTATTTGTTTGTACATTGCCGTACATCTTTAAACACCTACGAGTTGATCAAAGGAGGAGGCGCGTAATACAATTGAACGATTAAACGAACTTACCTAAGTGAAGTTCTATCGTAATTGTATGAAGCGCCTCCTCCTGAAGATCGCCCCCCCCCCCAAATAATTTCCCATTCTTAACCTAACAGTTAACCCATACAGGTACGGCAGTTTGGTCTTTAAAATAATGACGGATTGGAACACAACGCCATGAACATGGTTTTTTCCTTTCTTTTTTCTATCTATAAACGTTGTGGTGACACTGGCGTGAAGTAGAGATACTACGAGTTGATCAAAGGAGGAGGCGCTTCATACAATTACGATAGAACTTCACTTAGGTAAGTTCGTTTAATCGTTCAATTATATACAAATACATTCTGTTCGGTTTGGTTTCACTGTGTTTCTTGGTAAATCTGTCCTCTCATTCACTATATCAAGAAAAAGTATATAATTGATGAGATAGCACATCCTTATTAGTGAACATCATATGCATATCGTTGTAAATCGTATTACTGATGGTTATTACTGTGGTCGTCTCAAGTTGTTGTCGGTCAAATACGTTGTCGGTCAAATTCGATGTCGGTCAAAATTGTGTCGGTCAAAATCGTTGTCGGTTAAAGACGTTGTCGGCCAAAGCTATTGTCGGTCAAATCTGGAGTCGGTGAAATGTTGTCGGTGAAAACCGTGTCGGAAAAATCTGTGTCGGTGATTTCGATGGGACCCGGTTTCATTACACTACGAGGTAGTCCCTTAGTAAGTATGTCTGCCAAGTTGTCTCCAGATGAGACGTATTTTAATTTTATTAACCCTTCTTCATAATTCTCTCTGGTTATATGATATGCGATATCTATATGTTTCGACCTTGACCTTTCCACTCTGTTCGATGTGAAATCAATTGCAGACTTGTTATCGCATCTGATGACATGTGGCACACATGGTACTTCAACAATATGCAAACTTTTTAATTCCTTAAACATCATGTTACCTATGATTTCTTTCACAGCTGTCGCTAATGCTACGTACACGGCTTCCATCGTGGAAGTGGATATTGACTTTTGCTTGGTCGATTTCCACGAAATTGCATTTCCCCCTAAAAACGCTACCATTCCACTATAAGAATGCCTGTCGTCGATGTCAGATGCCCAATCCGCATCACTAAATACTTCTATCTCATTATTTCCTGGGCTATACGTTAAGAATTTATCTTTGGTTGTAGCTAAATACTTCAAAACTCTCTTAGCCTGTATCCAATGCAATCTACCTGGATTTGAAGCGAATTGTGACAGCTTTGTCGTTATATATAATATGTCCGGTCGCGTAGCTAGCGCTATATACATTAAGGAACCTACCAATCGTCTATATGGTACTTCCTCCATCTCCTTTTTCTCTATTTCAGTCGATGGACTATCATTTTTCGATAACTTTATACTGTCACGTCGCCTAAATTTCACGTACCCGTCGGAAGGACGGAACCCCGGCGACTCCGGGATTTTACAGGCGAAACGCCGGGCCACGCTCGGCCGCACGATGCGTGGTCCACCCGGGACAAAAAGGTAACTCGCAGATTCGGATTTGTCACGAAAGAAGCCGTTAATGGAATCTACTTTCGGGCGCCAGACACTCGGCAGTGTCACGCAAATTGCGCGATAACGGCACGAAGCGCGAACGAACTCTCCGAAACTGCGAGAACCACCCGATATTCTGGATGGCTCTAGGATGGGCTCAGGATTCTACGTGGGCGAAGTACGGAGCATTTCCCGCGGCGGAAATGTTTCTCGTCGGAAATAAGGAACGATAGAATCGGCTGTAACAATTTATTCGTCCGATGGACACGACATGGCTGCCGGTGAGAGCCGGCAGCGGAGATTTACAAGCCGGCGCGTTCACGATAATTACGCGACAGATTTTCGGTCGCACGCGCTATTCTTCCTCGATCGCGTCGAACCCGGCAGTTGTACAGGATGGAGACTCGAATTTACAAGGCGCTTTTGGCGCGGAATAACTGCCGAATTCCGATGGAATACGCGGTACAATTTCTGGATCGTTCGAGATTTGCCGTCGGACACGATACGGACCGCTGCGACGTCACACCGGGGAACGTCTCGAAGATAGCATATAATTGATTCACGAAATCGGTAACGATACGGCTCCCTGCAAGTTCGCGACCTCGCGTTACCAACCGGCACCCACGTTAACCGATCGACGACCGTTCGTCCTTTCGCGAAAATATGGCCGCCCACGCGGCAAGGAGACGGCTTCGTCGTTTCGCGACGCGAACAAGGACCTCGCGAAACGTTACCGAGCCAACACGAAAAGTTCACTTAATTTGTTAATCAATTAAGGAAGCCTGACTGGCGCTTACCACGATAACGAGGGCGACGGCAGATGGTCGGCAAGTCGTCCTTCTCGTTCCTCTCTTTTGGCACGCACAACTTAATAATTTTCAATTTCGCACGACTTCCTCGCAATACGGCCAACGACCCAGTGGCCCATTTTCGGTAAGCTCGGTAACGCGGAAGCGAGGCGTCCCCCTACTCCCTACCCTATTTCTCCCGTTTGAGACTCGCGGGCCTATCGCGCGGTATTTCCTCGCAGGATCGCATCCTGTCGCGTGGGATCCCTGGCTCGCGGATTTTACTAATCGCATTCGCTGCTTTTCCGATTGTCGCGGCGACGGCTCGTGAAGGGTAGAGTCCTAGCCGCTCCGGTCGTGGACACCTTCTTTTCCGGGCGAGGCAGCGACGGGGTCGAGGAGGTGTTCGTCTCGTGTCCACTGTCCCTCGTCGGTGCCTCCGGGTTCGTCGACCCGGGCTCGGTACTTCCCCCGATGTCTCGGCACGAAATCCTTCCGGAGCCAGTCCCGATAAAGCCTCGTACGGTGAGAAATAGGAGCCGGGCTCCCCTGGAGCCCGGTTTCGGTCCTGTGAAATTCGCGTCGCCCAAGTGGCGCGACGCTCAAAACGCGTTAGTACTTGCCCTTGGCAAATCGGCATGCCCAGGGAGAGCGCTCGCAAACGGCCGTACGCATCGGCACTGCCAGAGGGCGGCCCGGCCTCTCTTTTTAGGGATCGAGGGACGTCGGCAAAACTTGCCACGTCACAATACCTAATTCGACCGGTGTATTCACTGCTTTACATTCATCCACGTTATATTCGGATAATAATTTTTCTATATATAACTTCTGTGATAATTTCATAGTTCGCTCGCTATAATCTACTCTTATCCCTAACAAATATGATACAGTGTTTAAGTCTCTCATCTCATACTTGGACATTAACATTGATTTCACTCGCTCCAGCTTATTTGTGTTTTTGGTAAATAGTATTATATCATCTACATATATTGCTATTATGACCTCATTATCGTATACGTATATGCAGTTATTAGTTTTCAGTCTTTTACACCCACTTTCAGTCAGAAATGAATCTATAGCATTATTCCAATTCCGACCCGATTGTTTCAGGCCATAAATTGGTCTCTTTAATTTAGCTACCTTCTCATCTGATGTGTCATACCCTGGTGGCAATCTCATATATATATCTTCTGCAAGTTCCCCGTATAAATATGCACACTTAACGTCTAGATGATGTACTTTCCAATCCTGCGATACCGACATTGCTAATAATAATCTAATACTTGAAATATTCGCTACAGGTGCATATGATTCGAAGTAATCCACATCTTTCTTTTGGTTGAAACCCTGCGCGACTAATCTAGCCTTGTATTTAACTACCTTTCCAGTCGGGTCTGTTTTTATTTTGTATACCCATTTACTGCCTATACATTTAATATCCTCTGTTTTATCCACTAATTCCCAAGTATCTCTACTTTCTAAACTACTAAGTTCTAAACTACTAAGTTTACTAAGACGATATATCGTGGCCTTACCATTTAATGAAAAGAAAGAACAACTCGGAGAATCGCGATCGCGCGCCTTGAATCGGTTATTGTCGCTCGAACGAAAATTGGAACGCGATCCAGAATTAAAGCAACGATACACGGAAGTATACATATGAGACAAGTAAAGTCCACCGAAACGCCTGGTTTCTACCTGCCGCATCACGCGGTCATAAAAATGTCAAGTTCAACAACGAAAATCCGTGTGGTTTTCGACGGTTCCGCGAAATCAAGCTCGAACATATCATTGAACGACGCTTTAATGATCGGCCCCACGCTGCAGGATGAATTGTTCGCACTTTTGCTGCGTTTTAGAATGCACGCATACGTAATCACCGGCGACATTGAGAAAATGTACCGCCAATTTCTTGTTCGACCGGAAGACCGCGTGTACCAACGAATCTTGTGACGAGATTCCAGCGGCCAGATAGCAACTTTCGAATTAAATACCGTCACGTTCGGACTCGCATCGGCACCTTATCTCGCCATACGATGCTTGCATCAACTCGCGAACGACGAACAATTCAACACTCCGGAAGCTTCTGCACTTCTCAAAAGAGATTTATACGTAGACGATCTACTTACTGGCGCCGAGTCAATCACAGAAGTAAAGGTCATACAACGACAGATTACTACATTATTGAAAAAGGGTGGTCTCAAAGATCTGATTCATCCAAAGATCTTGGGCGACGAGGCTTCGATGAAAACTCTGGGTGTATCGTGGGACGTACGACACGATACCATTCGGTACTTAGTGCAGTCTGTGGTAACTAACGTAGTTACCAAACGAAACATTCTGTCGACTATTGCCAGGATATTCGATCCACTAAGGCTGCTCGGACCCACCACAATCGTCGCAAAAATCTTAATGCAACGACTCTGGGCATTGAAAATAGATTGGGATGAATCGCTTCCTGCCAACCTCCATACCGAATGGATCACCTTCGAGAAAGACTTACGGTTGCTGAACGACGTTGAATTTAATCGTCATGCGAAACTCAAAAACGCGAAACGAATCGAACTCCACGGATTCTGCGATGCAAGCGAAAGAGCATACGGCGCTTGTATGTACATACGAACAATCACTCATTCTGGTTCCATCGACACCAATTTGCTTTGCGCAAAATCACGCGTCGCACCACTAAGCCAAATCACCCTTGCTCGTTTAGAATTGTGCGGCGCCGCATTAATGGCCACACTATATCAAATAGTGCAAAACGCTCTCACACACCGCCTAGACGAAATATTTTTCTGGACCGACTCAACCATATTGTTGAATTGGTTGACCAAACAATCCTCGACTTTAAAAACCTTCGTTGCGAACCGCGTGGCCGACATCCAACGGAAAACCGACATACACTCATGGCGTCACGTCAAATCATCCGACAACCCAGCCGATCTCATTTCACGAGGAATAACACCCGCAGAATTCAAACAAAATAACTTCTGGCGTCGCGGGCCAAACTGGCTCGCTGAGAAACAAGCAACATGGCCAATCTCTCGTTTCGCGATTAGCAATGATATACCGGAGTTACGAAAAATGACGTGTCTCGTTAGTTCGATCACTCAAAGCGATGAAATCCTTGTGCGCTACACCTGTATTCGGAAGCTCAGACGAATCGTCGCGTATTGTTTGCGTTTCCTGCCGAAATATCGCTGCTCGGACCCTTTGACTGTAGAAGAACTTCAGGAAGCTAATCGTCGCATAATAAAACTTTTACAAGCTATTTTTTTCACACACGACATTCAAGAAATTAAAACTGGCAAGATGTCAAATAAAAATAAACTCCAGCCGCTGCATCCATTCCTAGACCATCATGGAATCCTTCGCGTAGGAGGACGATTATAAAATGCCATGTTACCGTATGAACGGAAACATCCAATATTGTTACCTCGGGGACATCACATCACAAAACTTATCATCCGCGAATCTCACTTAAACAATCATCACGCCGGAATTACAACTACATTATATGACGTACGACAACTGTATTGGCCGATAGACGGGAAAAATACCACACGTTAGATCGTTCGACAATGTGTGCGATGTTTCCGAATGAAACCACCACAAGTCGAATACATTATGGGAAATTTGCCCACGGCACGCGTTACCGAAGGCCGACCTTTTATCAACAGTGGCGTGGATTATTGTGATCCATTCTTTATAAAAGAACGTCGTCATAGAAATCGAGCTCGAGTCAAAGTTTACGTGGCGGTTTTTACATGTTTCGCGACAAAGGCTGTACATCTCGAGGTGGCCGCTGATTTATCAACTGAAGCCTTTCTTGCCACATTCAAGCGTTTCATTGCACGACGGGGACTTTGCCGAAATATTTATTCCGACAATGGCACAAACTTCGTTGGAGCGAACAACGAACTCGTAGAACTGTATAAGGACTTATCGACTAACGAGAAGTTACAACAATTCCTCACACCCAAAGGCATTACTTGGCATTTCATCCCAGCATTATCACCTCATTTTGGTGGATTGTGGGAAGCAGCAGTCAAGTCCTTCAAACACCACGTCAAACGGGTTGTTGGCGAAGAATTATTTACTTCTGATCAATTCAACACGTTCATCGTTGAAATAGAGGCGATTCTAAATTCGCGTCCTTTTACTCCTCTCTCGTCAGATCCAAACGACATTTCCGCATTGACCCCGGGCCATTTTCTGATTGGTGACTCTTTAACGTGCTTGGCCGAGACTGATTTCAGCGACACACCGTCAAATCGCTTGTCTACCTGGCAACACATCCAGAAGGTCAAGCGAGATTTCTGGGCCAGGTGGCATAAAGAGTATATTCATCATCTCACTACCCGTTCAAAATGGACCAAAGGGTTCCACAATATCTCCACGGGAACTATCGTCCTTCTGAAGGATGATAACCTCCCACCATTATGCTGGCACTTGGGTCGTGTCGAACAAGTGCATCCAGGAGCTGATGACATCATAAGAGCAGTAACAGTTCGAACTGCTACCGGGGTTTACAAACGCAACGTGAAAAACCTCGCCCCTTTACCAAATGCAGAATCACCATCGTTTGGTGACAAGACATCAACTTAATCATCAAGTAAGATTGAATTTAACTGTCAGTTTTTACAATTGATCGATCGAATCGATCAACGGTGGGAGCATGTTCCGTCGCGAGGAACCAAATTCAGAACGGGACACACGGTCCTCGGTTCAAAGAATTTGTTTCAAGAATATCAGAGTCGTCTGTTTTCTCTTTCTGTCTCTCTCCCTCCACTCGAAGGTTGCTCGAGCCAAGTATGACGGAGTGGCAAAATCTCGCGTGTTCGTGACATTAGAATCATGCTACAATTATAAAGTATCGTTCCCGCTGTCTGCCTTTGTTTATCAGCGTATCACTGCTTATGCCGGCTCTAGATCCCGTGTTGATTTGCAGTCTTGGTCACATTTACGCAATCTCCAGCTAGCCGATCCAAACCCTTCCAGTGGCCATCCAATTCATGTCTTAATCGGCGCTGACTTATACGGCTCTCTGCTGCTGAATGACCTCCGTCAAGGTCCTTTCGGCACTCCCACCGCCCAGCTTACCTCACTAGGATGGATCCTTTCCGGTCCCATCAAAATTCAAGATTCCCGTCAGGAATCCACCTCGGTTGTAAATTCCGTTCTTGCTGGCGAACTCGAAGATTCTCGTCAGGAATCTACTTCCATTGTTAATTGTTTATCTTCTGAAGATTTAGACAACTCGTTACGTCGTTTCTGGGAAATTGAAGAAGTCACTTCCAAGCTTCCTCTTTCCGAAGAAGACGAACGGTGCAATCGCTTTTTTCATGACACATACACCCGCTCGTCTCAAGGACGATACATAGTTCGACTCCCGTTCAAGAGTCAACCTCCATTTGATCTCGACGGATCACAATCTATCGCATCTCGTTTTTATTCTAGACTAGAGCAACGCCTGCTCAAACAACCGCTCCTCGAATCGGAGTATCATAATTTCTTATCAGAGTATCTCTCCATGGGTCACATGGAGCGAGTAGCTGATGAGCAAGTCTCAAACTCTTCTGCGATTTATATTCCTCATCATCCCGTCGTGCGACCTTCTAGCAGTACGACCAAACTCAGGGTCGTATTTAATGCTTCCGCCAAAACCAAGTCGGGAAAATCTCTAAACGACTACCTTATGGTCGGTCCGAAGCTACAGCGCGATTTAGCACCTATCATACTGCGCTGGCGGCTATTTCGTTACGTATACACTGCTGACATCGCCAAGATGTTCAGGCAAATTCTAATCCATCCCCTTGATTCCTACTATCAAAGAATTTTATGGCGACCGAACAGCCAGCTGTCGGTTTTGTCATTTCGATTGCTCACCGTAACCTACGGTCTCTCATCTGCGCCATACCTCGCCATTAAGGTATTCGATCAATTAACTCTTGACGAGGGAAACAATTTTCCCGCTGCCGTGCCTATTCTACAAGATTCGATTTATGTAGATGACGCTATTTTCGGCGCGGACAATACTCATACTCTCCTCGAGATTCGTCGGCAGCTAGTAGAACTCCTGCATCGCGGGGGTTTTCAACTTCGAAAATGGGCTACTAACGCGGTCGAATTACTTGAAAACATTCCTGCTGAGGAGCGTGAGTCCGCGTCCGATCGTCTTCTCAGCAAAGATGAATCCTTAAAGGTCCTCGGTATTGTGTGGACTCCTTCCGAAGACGTTTTCCGCTTTCGGGTAGACTGTTGTCTGCCGGAAAAGTGTACAAAACGAAGTATTCTTTCGATCGTTTCAAAAATATTCGATCCATTAAGATGGGCATCTCCCGTGATTATTGTCGCAAAGATAATGCTTCAAGAGCTCTGGCTCTTAAAGAAAGATTGGGATGAAGATATTCCCCTTGAATTTCGTAACAAATGGACTGAGTATTGCAAAATTCTGCCTCAATTGAGCTCAGTCAAAATTCCTCGCTGGACCGGAGTGCAAAGTAGCAGTGTCGCGATAGAATTACACGGCTTTGCCGATGCGTCACATCGTGCCTAGGCCGCTGTCGTTTATTTGAGAGTTCTTCATTCCCTTTCCGAACTCCAAGTTACTTTGCTGACGGCTAAAAGCAAAGTAGCCCCGCTCAAAACTATCAGCATTCCTCGCCTGGAATTAAACGCTGCCGTACTAGTAACCCGACTGCTTGAGTGGACCTCGTCATCCATAAAACTTCCATAATGTTGCACTTACGGATGGACGGATTCCACCGTCGTCTTAGCCTGGCTTAGACAACATCCGTTTACTTGGAATACATACGTCGTAAACCGCGTATCCGAGATCCAGACTCGGCTTCCTCAGGTAAAGTGGCAACATGTACGATCTCAAGAGAACCCAGCTGATTGCGCCTCGCGAGGCATCTCCGTCTCCAAATTCGCTCCTCATAAGCTGTGGTGGTCTGGACCGGATTGGTTATCTCGTCCATTCGTTTTCTGGCCAGATCACGCCCGTTCGAATAGCGAAGAACAAGACTCACGGGAGATCGCCTCATCTGAATCTCGTAAATCACACGTTCACCTACTGTCGACACACCCAGAATGGGATTTTCTATATCAATACTCAAGCTGGACTCGACTCTGCCGAGTCACTGCATATATACTCAGATTCGTCCAGAATTCTCGTAAAAAACTACGTATATCATCTAATTGCTCGCAATACCATTCTCTGTCCTTATCTGCTGTCGAGATACGAAAGGCTGCTCTGTGTTGGATGTCTTACGTTCAAAAGAAACACTTTCATGCCGAAATCAAGTTATTAGAGGATCATGCGCCGGTTCCGAGGTCCAGCTCTCTTATTTCTCTGCACCCCATCCTCGGGAAAGATTCATTAATTCGGCTTGGCGGGCGGCTCGAGCATGCCGCTCTAAGCTATGAAGAAAAGCATCCAATCATATTGCCGAAACATCGCATTTCGGAACTTTTAATCGATCATGTACATAAATGTACATGTACGCACTCTCCATGGAGGGGTGCAGTTAACTCTTCGCGTTCTTCGGCAACAATATTGGATAATATCGGCTAGATCAGTGGTGGCCAAACCGTGGCGCATGCGCCAAACGTGGCGCATTGAGTGGTTAGAGGTGGCGCATTGCATCCTTGCGCCTACTTATTCTCGTAAAGTAGGCGCCATAACTGAAACCATCTTCATATTTTGAACACCTGAGTGCTCTCAGTTCAGTTCATACAGCCTTCTTACGCATCAGTTCGTCCCATTTGTTTTACAGTCTACAATTGTAAGATGTGAACAGTGTGTGTGCATGCGTGTGTGCGTGCGAGATGCGGTACGATTCAGTACGATTGAGACGCGTTACCATTAAGATGCGATACGATCGAGACGCAGTACGATTGAGATGCAGTACGATTGAGACGCGGTGCGATTGAGGTTCGGTGTGTTTGAAGTCACGTGTGAATGAGCGGCGGCGACCGGGCGTCGAGCGTTCGAGCGGTGAGCGTTGGGCGGCAAGCGTTCAAGCGACGAGCAACCAAACGACGCGACGTGGCGATGTGTTTTAATGGCGGTGTGATTGAGATGCGGCATGTTTAAATGCACGAAATTAATGGTATTTAAGGAGACCTCGCGGAGGTTTCGGGGTCAGTTCTGAATGAGCCATCGTAGCGTAGAGTTTGAAGCAGAGTTTTTGCGAAAGCGATTTATTGAATGTACTAGCTTGCTTTGTGTATTGAGAGTGATTGAGGGACAGATTTAAGAATAGAAGGGCGCCACTACTTTTTCTTAATGCGAACATAGAGTTCAAATCCCACACAATTAATATTCTGGTGATACGACGTACGTACTTGTGATGTCTTTGTTATCTTTCAACATTTAGACTTTTAGAGTTTTATACAATACTTTTCTGTTTTTTTTACATTCCTTGTGGCGTTTTTAGAATTCAGATACCGCGCGTAAAACGCACAAACGTTTCGCGACAACGCACAGGCGTCTCGCGACAATGTACAATCGTTGTCGTGACGACGCGCGGAGGCCGTCGCGCCGCGGAGCGCGGAAGACGAAAAAACAACTAAAAAGCGACGAGACAAAACGCGAGAAGTCTTTCATCAACCATCACGGTCGACACACTTGATTTTCCTGTCATTCCTGTTATCCTTCACACTGCAAAAGAAAATGAGCAAAAGAAGCGCAGAAAGTGATCTTAAGCGTGAATTTAATGAACAGTGGGAAAATGAGTTGTTATTTATAGCAAGTTCATCAGGAAAACCGCTTTGCATTGTTTGCGAAAGTACTCTTTCACATAATAGAAGACACGATCTTAATAGACACTATAAAACACAGCATCAGACTAACATAGAAGAAAAAATGAAGCTTGTTCTTGGGTCTGAATTACGAAAAGAATATGTAGCCAAGAAAAAAGTAGAAATCAGAAGAAGACAAAATATATTTGCTAAAGTAAGTTGTGAAGACTTGGCGATGACAGAAACGTCGTATGAAATTGCTTTAGCATTGGCGAAAAAAAAGAAACCTTTTTCTGACGGAGAAGAAATTGTTAAGCCTTGTCTCCAAATATTTGCACGCCATCTTGGTAATAAAATTATTGAAAGGAAAGCAGACGAAATTGCTATATCAAGGCAGACAGTTACGAGACGTATCGAGGAACTCTCTCAGGATGTATCTCATCAAGTGGAAGACCTTGTCCATTCTTGTACTTTCTTTTCTCTAGCTTTGGATGAATCAACGGACATATGTGATGTTGCCCAGTTAAGCATTTTTATAAGAGGAATTGATGATAATTTTAATGTCTTAGAAGAACTTGCCAGTCTGGAGTCATTGCATGGCAAAACAAGAGGATCAGACATATTTGAAAAAGTAAAATCATGCCTAGAAAATCTAAAATTACATTACAGTGATTACAGCAAACTCATCAGTGTATGTACTGACGTAGCACCGTCAATGATAGGTAAAGTCAATGGCGCTACAACTTTGCTTGAAAAATTTTTAAATCGTCCTGTACTGAAATATCACTGCATTATACACCAAGAGGCACTGTGTGGAAAAACTTTAAATATGCAGCATGTTATGGTACCGGTTGTGAAATGTGTGAATAAAATTAGAGCAAGAGCATTAAACAGACGAGAATTCAGAGAATATTGTGAATTGTTAGATTTGGAATATGGTGAACTTGTCCTTCATTGTGAGGTGCGCTGGCTTTCTAGAGGGCAGGTTTTGAGTAGATTTTGGAAATTAAAGAATGCTGTTTCTAATTTTTTGGAACAGGAAAATGAACTACCTGATGAAAGAACCCTATTATTTGACAACAACTGGCTATTTGATTTGGCATTTTTAGTTGATGTTACTAGCCATCTGAATGATCTAAATTTAAAACTACAAGGCGAGAATAAATTATTTCCTAGCTTAGTAAATAGCATCAGTTCATTTAAAATGAAATTAAAACTGTTCATCTCTCAGTTAGAAAATGAGGATTTGAGTCAATTTCCACACTTGAAAGAGCAGAGTGAATGTCTTGCGAACAATAGCAATTTGACCTAATATATTGAAAAAATCAAGATATTGCAAGGGTCATTTGAAAGTCGTTTTCATGATTTGGCTAAAGAAGAAAACTGCATGCTCGCATTTATAAACCCATTTTCACTTAGTGAACAAAACGTAATGCAGATGCCTAGTAACATACAAATGAAACTGATTGATTTAAAAACAAATTCATTATTGAAAATGAAATTTGACGAGTCTTTTCCAAATCAAAATGCTTCTGATATAATTAATTTCTGGCGATCATTACCCAGTGAGCATTTCCAAGTGCTAAGAAAATTTGCACAAAGTTATATATGTCGCTTTGGAACGACATACAGATGTGAACAAGCATTTTCATCCATGAAATTAATTAAAAGCAAAACAAGGTCGCGAATAACTGATTTAAATTTGAAGAATTCTCTGCTGCTCTCAGTAACAAAAACACCAAACATTGAAAGACTAGCGAAATCCAAACAGGCTCAAAAGTTTCATTAATGGTAAGTAATTTTAATTGATCGAACCTTTGCGCCGATAGCATGAAGATTTTCCTCTGATTTAATGGTAAGTAATGTTTATGTACTGTAATAGATATTGTTTTACATACAATAATTAAATTATTTAAAAATGTTAATTATGTCTATGAACATACTTTCATTAAAAAGGTTATTAAGGATATGCCTGGACTGCTTCTAGCGAGCAGGGAGAACAGACAACTCCAAGTTCCAAACTGATCTCGCTCTCAGTGCTCTATCTTGCTTAGAGCTCTCTATCTCACACACTCTCATTCTCACTCTCACTCTCACTCTCACTCATCACATCCAATAACTGTGGTCCAGCACCATCCGCGAGGTCCACGACAGCGATCACCCTCTCGTTCAAGACATCATTTCTGACTACATATTGTAGATTGGTGCTCCAATAAACATGTTTTTTTTTAAACTAGCGTAAATTAATTAATTTAATTGCGTGATTGAGTTATTCCTCTCCTCCCCTAACGGAAGCAGATCCTACCCCTATCCATACCAACCTCAACCATGAACGTAAGAAGGTAGAAAAAGTGCTTGCGTTGTATGGCGCATCTGAATTCGTCTGTGAAAAAGTTGGCGCATGGTATGTAAAAGGTTGGCCACCCCTGGGCTAGATCATTAGTACGCTCTCACATACATCGTTGTATTCCTTGTATTCAGCAAAGGGCACAAGCTGCTACTCAGCTGATGGGAGCCCTTCCAAACTTTCGAGTCAATCCCTCGGCTCCATTCTCACATACTGGGCTGGATTATGCCGGTCCAATTAACATACTTCCAATTGTCGGTAGAGGTCAAAAGACGAGAAAATATTACTTCGCCGTGTTTGTATGCCTTGCCACCAAAGCTGTACATCTCGAACTTGTCGAGGATGCCTCCACCGCCGCCTTTTTAGCTGCCTTTAGACGATTCGTCAGTCGCCGAGGTCCTACTAACTTGTACTCTGACAACGGCACGAATTTCCGTGGTGCCGATCGTGAATTAAAGCAAACCTTTCAAAATCTCCTTTCTGATCCTTCGCTCAAAAATTCGCTGGCTAATGACGGGATCACCTGGAGATTGATCCCCCCTTCCGCTCCTCATTTTGGTGGACTCTGGGAGGCTGGAGTAAAAAGTGTCAAGTATCACTTAAAGCGAGCAGTGGGAGCGCATACCTTGTCGCAAACTGAGTTTTCTACCGTCTTATGTCAGGTCGAGGCCTGTTTAAATTCTCGTCCGATTTCCGCTCTTACCGACGAACCTACCGATCTAACGGCGCTGACACCCGGTCATTTCATTATCGGGCGGCCACTTATCGCGGTTCCCGAGGAGTCCGCTTTAGAGATTAATCCTAATAGACTTGACCGATGGCAACAAGTCAGACGAATTACCGAGCAAATCTGGCGTTCATGGTCCTCTGATTATCTCCATACGTTGCATCAACGTCGAAAACGGCCGCAAGATCGCGCGAACTTGAGTGTAAACGACCTCGTTCTTTTAAAAAATTCTTTACTCCCCCCTTCTAAATGGCTACTTGCGCGTATCACTCAGTTGCATCCCGGCCCGGACAATAAGGTCCGCGTTGTCACCGTACGCACGGTCGACGGTGAATTGAAACGACCTATAACTCAGATTTGTCCGCTGCCGGTCAAGTCGCAAAATGAAAATTTAGATTCGCCCAAGTAACTACGAATTATACTTTTGTATCGTTCGCGTTAATTTATAAGGAAGATTATAGGCTGCGTTTCATCTCTACTTCATGTACTTATTTTAAGAAGGAATATTGTCAGTTTTTTTTTTGTTTTGCCTTTGACAGACTACCGTTTATCTACGTTCACTGCTGTAAATTGTCATTCATGTATTCAAGTTCCACCGTTTGCGAAATTACGTATGTTTAAAACCATATCTACGCGATCGATATATCGTTACACTAGCGGTTAATAGCTCGCCGGTTTACTCGAGACGGTATTGTGTCCTAGCATTCCGAAGATTCCGTCACCCGTGACGATTGACTGTTTTTGTTGCTACGTCTTTGTCTAAGTGTCGTCTTCTAATTGGTAAACTTGTATTGTAAGATTCTATGCCGAATAGCTGCCGTCTCTCGTGCCGATTTCATGAGACCAGTGAGGGTCGAATCGCCGTACCAATAAGTACTGTTAGAGTCATAGTCAGACGTTAAAAATAAATCTACCGAATCTCCGCACATTCAATCAGTTCGCGTTTAATTAATCGAACCCCAGTCCAGTGAGCCAGTCCAGATCTCCTGTTGTTAACACATTTACTTTATCATTTTTCGCATCTAATTTTTCAATTGCCGTTTCATCTATCGTTTCGTGTACAGGTTCTTCCTCATCTACTGGACTACTGTATGTTCTCTTCTGATGAATGTACTCAAAGCCACATACATCCTCTATGAATTCTACATGTTTTGTCTGTATGATATCATCGGTTTTAGGATCCCATAACCTATATCCTTTCGTTTGATTGGAATAACCTACCAGTATACATTCCCTTGCCCTTTTTTCTAATTTGGGCCTACCTGGCTTTGTAATGTGAGCGTACACTAGACATCCGTATGCTCTAAGGTGCCTTACGCTGGGTATGTTTCCAGTCCAGACGCTTTCTGGAACTCCATCGCTAATCACCGATAACATGCTGCCAATAACGTTTCCGCCCAGAATCTATCAGGTAATTGCGCTTCTTTTAGCATCGCTCGTACTAAATCTAACAACGTTTTGTTGATCCTTTCCGCTACTCCATTCATTTGTGGCGTGTACAAGTTAGTTCGTTGATGTATTATGCCTAAATTATTAAATAGCGTTGTTAATTCCGTATTATAAAATTCCAACCCATTATCTGTTCTTATTTTCTTTACTTTCCTGTCTGATTCCCGCTCTACTCTAGCTATGTACTTTTGAATATAACTAGATACTTCGTTTTTACCTTTTAGGCAATATACCGTTGTCTTTCGCGAGTAATCATGTGTAAGAGTTAAGAAATATTTTGAACCTCCTATAGATTCCGTCTGCATTGGCCCACATAAGTCCGAATGGACTAATTCTAGAATGGCTTTTGTTTGCCTATGTTTTATTTGTTTGCATGGGGCTTTGGTAGATTTACCAACCCTGCACCCATTACAATGAATGTTATCACTATTTATGTTTTCTAAACCTCTAACTAAATTCCCTTTATATAATTCTTTTATATTTGACAAGCTTACATGGCAAAATCTCTGGTGCCATATCTGATTGTTATTTGTTTTATTGTTATTTACTATATGTGATTCAGCAGGACAAAAACCATTCTTAATACTTTCTGTTTTTATAATGTATAATCCATTACTATTGAATGCTTGCCCCACTATCATCTTACTCCTTTTATTGAATATTTTTACCTCTCCATTGTCAAATATTAGTCTTTTGTCTTTACTTTCTATCCGAAACACAGATAATAAATTTCTCCTTATGTTAGGTACATGGTAAACATTCTGTAACGTCAAACTAAATACATTGTCATTCACACGTGTTTCTATATTAATATCGCCAATTCCTACAGCTTTTAACTCATTTTTGGTATGACTATCTGCTGAATATATTACTTCATTCGCAATTTGCCTATAATTAACAAACCACTCTTTGTATTTACATATGTGGTGAGTTGCACCACTATCGATTAGCCAATTGTCATCTAACTGTGTATTATTTACTTCTAACAGAAATGTGTCTTTATGCTTACGTGGAGCAGTCATACCTTGTTTCCAGTTGTTTACCTTTGTAGACGGTACTCTACAGTTTATCGCAATATGTCCCTTTTTATTACATTTAAAACACGTTCTCTCTTCTTTTCTGAGTTCTGCTGGTTGATGGTACGTTTCCTTGATTTGGTGATGCGCTTCCTTCTGTCGACTGGTTCCGTCCATCTCTTTCGCTGTTCTCCTGTCGTACTCGGGTAGCAGGATTCCCTTTACTTCTGATGGCTTGAACTTGTTGTCATCCATATTTGCCAGTGCCATAATGATTCCCTCGTAACTATCTGGCAGACCGGATAGCATTGTATATGCTAAGTCATCGTCTTTGATTTCATACCCAGCTTCCTTTAGACCATCGCTACATATTTTTATCCTCCCCAGATAAGACGTCATGGTTTCATCAGCTTCTAGTTTTAAAGAAACCATTTGTTTCCTTAATTGCAATATTCGTGGTCTCGACTTTAGCTCAAAGACTTTCTTCAACGCCTCCCATGCCTCATATGCTGTTTCACAATCTAACATGTGTACTTGTTGTTCAGTCTCCTCACTCAATGTGATGGCTGCCAGTGCCTTTTCTTTCTTACGATTGAACTGTTCCACATTGTTCTCATCTGGCGGTGCAATTGCTTCGCCCTCCACGTGTTCCCACAACTCACGTTGCACTAACAACATTTTCATATTGAACTTCCATGTTCTATAATTATTTCCGTTCATTTTATCAATTCTATCCGTTGTGTGAGTTAACGAGGCCATTTTTTTACTTGATTGCCCTTTTATTTCGTCAATTACTACGAACGACCCACGCAATGATTTACTTAACCTCACTTTTAATTTTTTCGTATACGTAGTACATACCTTGTATACATTCTTTTTACTTATACTTTTATTTTCTTCTACTCACAACACTTTTTGGTTTGCTCGCGCAGTGGAATCGTTCTGGGCCCATAACCTTGTTGATATATATATTTATTAATTGCATACAAGCGACGAGCACACAGCCAACATTCTGGCGGGAATGAACGAGCTCGGCGCGGAAAGGAACAGAACAGTAAAAAGAAAACGTAGAGGGCTACGCATCGCGTTTCTAGATTGTTCCCCTTTGGCGCGACATACAAATTCGTGTGTCAAATCACATCAACTTTCACCAATATATTTGTGGCATTTTTCTGATTAAAATGATACCAAACACGATATAATTCGGATCATATACAGGTATAATAATAATAATAATACATTATTTTTCAGCCTTACAGCTAAGAAATTGGACTTGGTATACAGTATCCTATCTTTACATATCTATCTTATCCATCTATTCGTCATTCTCTCTCTCTCTCTCTCTCTCTCTCTCTCTCTCTCTCTCTCTCTCTCTCTCTCTCTCTCTCTCACACACGCTGACGCACTCATTCCTACCCTACCCTACTCTATTCTTACCCTAAATTATTGCACCCTTCCCCCTTCCCTATCGTTTGGTCTGATTGAAAATATATTTCATAATATGAACAATTTTTATAAAATATATCCGGTCCCATAAATTCACCCCACTACAGTTGTCGACCCTTCGCAACTTTTATTATTGTATATTTATATTATTAATTTGAATCGATTTTTTACGCATAAAATTGCATTTTGAATTATAAATAACATGTATTTACCCAGATAGCCAAAAATCCAAATCTGGACGAGACTCTATGTCGGCAGCCGTCGCTCTCCCGGACGGCCAATGGACCAGGTATTATACCTCGGCTGAGAGTCGGCCCAGGGCCGGCCGGCGGCGGCCGAATTTTCCTTTCGAAACGGTACCCTAGCAACTGTCCCTAGAATTCCCCTAGAATACCGTAGAAATCTGGCCGAAACATGGGTTTGCGGGAATACATTTGACGTCCTTATACCAGCAAATTTTGAACTGTATAAAGGCTCAATCTAAAGAGGAAGGTTCAGCGCATAGCGCCCTGCTTATGATAGCAGTCAAAAAACTGTTTTTGTAACAGAAAAATACATTGGGATTCTGCGGGTGATTTCTCGACTTTTTTCCCTACTTTGACACTCATATTATTAGATATCAACATAATCACGTTACGTCATGACCAGAGCGCTCTGCGCTGAACCTTACTCTTTAGATTGAGCCTTTATACAGTTCAAAATTTGCTCGTATAAGGACGTCAAATGTATTCCCGCAAACCCATGTTTCGGCCAGATTTCTACGGAATTCTAGGGGAATTCTAGGCACAGTTGCTAGGGTACCGTTTCGAAAGGAAAATTTGGCCGCCGCCGGCCGGCCCTGGGCCGACTCTCAGCCGAGGTATAATACCTGGTCCATTGGCCGTCAGGGAGAGCGACGGCTGCCGACATAGAATCTCGTCCAAAATTGAACTAAACCGGCCGTGGTATGCTCCAAGCGTGGCTCGTCCTCTATTCTGCCTGTTTTCGTCCCTGGTATGACTTGGCCCTGGAAATGCCTGGTTTACAGGGTATTTAGGTAAATATAGCTATGAGGGGACCCACCTCGTATCACTTTGACCTTCACATATATTGTCAAGGACAACATTCTGAACAACTTTTGTCATTATATTTATCCGTCGCTCGATCATAGTTTTCGAGAAAATTCCAAAAAACTATTGCTAGTACTGAATTGAATTTTCTGTGTTGCGTATGCATATTACCGATTTTCGTATGGGTGGTCGGGCCGGCCCGACGGCCGGCCCTCTCCGCCCCCTCTAAAAAACTAACCACAACTCATTGTATTCGCATAATCTTTGTATTGTAACTGTCATCTAGAATTTGATCTAGTAATTAAGACTAACCTAACCCAATCCTAACCACACCACAACTCATTCTATTTGCATAATTCTTCCATTACAAGATCAAATTCTGGATGACAGCTACAATGCAAAGATTATGCGAGTAGAATGAGTTGTGGTTAGATTGGTGGAGGGGGCGGAGAGGGCCGGCCGTTAGGCCGGCCCGACCACGCTTACGAAAATCCAGGAGTAGTATCTCACTCTCGTCATACATATATAGGGTGAACTTAAAATAGTCAATAAGTATGCAAAATAATAATTTTAATTACATTTCTAGATTATGTAATGGATACATAGTGCTCATTATGTTAAAAAATAATTATCTCGGAAACTTTTTCGTAATTATCTCGGAAACTAAGTCCGAGCGACGGATACCCAGTCAACCAGATCTGCTTCGAGCCGATATCGATCATAGCCTGCAATCATACGATGCGAGCAGATGGCGGGCATTATGGCGTCAGAACGACACTCGAAGCCGAGTATGCCCTCTATCTGCTCTAAATTGGACAGCACACCGTGCCAGCAGACACAATGACAAATGCGGAAGTAGAAGTATTAGCGTTTGACGGCAGGGTGTGCTCGCCACAACCTGAGGGCAGAATGCGGGCAGATGGAAGGCACACCGTGCCTTCGTTATAGAGGGCAGGTCGGTCGCACTAATGTAGTGGATATCGATCATGTAGATTATTATGTCGGTAATGTGCATTTCTATTGTATAAATGTATATCACTTGTCCTTTTTACCGACAAAATTATTATTAACTTTTGGACACATGGAAAATATTCAAAGATTACTTTTGTAAAACAGTGCCAAGTAAAACCATCAAAGAAGTAACACGACTTGTGTAGAACACCAAATGTTGCATTTGTAAATACATAAATTATCTGAATTCATTACGAAGTTGTAAGTGTGGAAATAAGAATCATTTATATTATATAATTACATAATTTATTTGAGGACACTGCCCATACTAACAAGGAGACATCGCGACATTCGGGACACCGATGGTGTTGAAACTTCGCACCGTTCTCCTTGTTTACGAATATGTATATACCATTCTAGGTGTAGAAACTCAATAGTTTTCGAGATATGTATTGACAATTAAAGTTTCATTGCTTCCATGAAATACAATATTCTTTCAAGATTATAACAAGAACCGTGGTGTGATGGTAGCGTGTCAAGTTCTCACGCGGAAGTCCAGTGTTCAAATCCTGCCGACAGACTCAGTTTTTTAAAAAATTTTATTATTACGTTTTTTTATGAATCATTTGTCTTGATGTATATGTATATTACAATTAGATTTCACGCATAAAATTAATAAACGAATGAATATTTGCAATGTGTCCAAAAGTCAATAGTAATTTTGTCGGTAAAAAGGACAAGTGATACACATTTATACAATAGAAATTCACTTTACCGACATAATAATCCACATGATCGATATCCACCACATTAGTGCGACCGACCTGCCCTCTATAACGAAGGCACGGTGTGCCTTCCATCTGCCCGTATTCTGCCCTCAGCTTGTGCCGGCACACCCTGCCGTCAGACACAATTACTAATGCGGAAGTAGAAGTATACGCTTCTGACGGCAGAAGCGCTGTCCAAATCTGAGCAGAATTTTGCTTACTGGGTAGTTATAATGACAAAAATTGTTCAGAATGTTGTCCTCGACAACATATGTGAAGGTCAAAGTTATCCGAGGTGGGTCCCCTGATAGCTATATTTACCGAAAAGTCGACCTGTCCTCCACCGTCGCTATTCTCCTCACGCCTCTCCGAACTCGCTGTTTCGGTGGACCGAGTGGGTGAAATGCGAGTCAGGAGAAGCGGAGCCAACATGGAAAATCACCGAGATCCGCCGCTGCCTGCAAGAAAATTCAAGTTGGCCCGCACATGCCGCATATTTCATGCTGCCCTTTTCTACGTTCTACAATGTCCCTTTGTACTTTCGGCGCGGTCGGCGTAGTCATAAAAAAATAGTTTCCCTTAACAATCTTTTTCCCTGCTACGAACTGGTGATGGGAGCTAGATTATGACTTTACTGTAGTACCTTGTATATTTTCCTTTTTGTTTGAAGCAGAACTAGAATGTTGTTCAATTTTTTTTTGTTTAAATAAAAATAATTATTCCGTAATGTGTCTACTTCTTTAATCCTTTCTTTTATTTGACCTTATGAAATAAATATTTTTTACGATCATTTTAATACAGGATTTCCTTTATTTCGTGAAAGTCTGAACTTGGCAAAAAAATATCTACATAAAAATTATTTGATACGAAGGGGTATTCAATACGGTGCAAGTTAATTTTTTCATTTAATTAATGCTTTGATATATACTTTATTTTTGTTCCCCTAAGGGTTACAATATTTACACCACCTTACTCTACCTTATTCCTAACTTAACCTATTCCGCTTAATCCTCTATATACACCTTAACCTAAACGCTCGCCGCAGTTCGCTTTCCCCTTTATCCTACACACACACACACATACACACACCCCTTCCCTAACCAATTGGACCCCCTCCTCCTGCCGCTCCATTCTCATTCCAATCTTGCACATTTTCTCCCACTCTTTAACTCCTTTCATTCATTCTCTCTCTCCACTCCTCCACCTTTCTCATCCACATCTCCCCTCACCCCTCGTCCCCTAACACTTCACTCATCACCTCCTGCCAGCCTCTTTTCTTATCCATTCTCAAACATACTTCCCAAACATGCTCCCACGTCTCTCTCTCCCATCCACACACCCTGCACTTTCTCTCATCTTCCTCCAACCAATATTTCCCCCCTTTCATTCCGTTCCCTAGCCTGAACCTGGCCACCCTTTACCACCTACTCTCTCCCCATCCTTTCCCCAAATACCCCGGAACTCCCTCTCCCTTCACCATCTCATACCACACATTGTTCTTGGCCCCCCTTATTCTTTCCCATCTCTCCTCCCTCTGTCACATTTTCTCCCACTTTACCATCTCCTCACTTATCGTCTCCCTCTTCTCCTCCAACCTTCCCTCCGCCTCCTCCGCCGACCATCCCCTCTCCTCCCAATAATCCCTTCTCTCCTTCTCCCATCCATCCACTACACCCCCTCTTCTGCCCCTTCTCCTTACCTCCTCCCAGCAGAGCCGCGCCAGCTCCCCCCCTTTGCCCTCTCCCAGCTTTTTCTCATAGCCCCATGCCCTAAGCCTTGCTCTCCCCCTCAGCAACTCCCTCTGCAGTTCTTCCCTTACCAGGTATCCCGGTGTACACCTTTCGACCCCTAGGACCCATCTCAGGAATCTTTCCTGGAGTCTTTCCAGCCCTTCCCACTCCTTCCATCCCCAGATTTCCACGCCATAGCTAATCACCGACCATACCAATCTATCGAAGAGCCATAACCTCCTACCCCAGTCGTTTTTAAATTTCCTCTTTCCTATCCCCCACACCTGTCCCATTACCGCCGCCCCCTTCCTTCGTCTGTCCTCCACCTGCCTCCTCTGTCCCCCGTCTCTCGTGATAATGTACCCCAAATACCTATATTCCCCCACCTCCTCAATCTCCTTCCCCTTCCATCTTCAGGTCACTTTTTTCCACCTCCCCCCACCCCTCCTGCATCTCATCACCTTTGACTTCTCCACATTCATCCGTAACTTTTTCTCCTCCAGGTACCTTTCTAGCACCGCCAGCATCCCTCTCATCCCCTCCTCCTCCTCCGCCAACATCGCGATATCATCCGCGTATGCAAGCGTGAAAATCTTTCTTTCCCCTACCATTACCCCTCCCCATCTTCCCTTCTCCAGCACCTCGTCCAGGTCGGCTAGCAACAATGTGAACAGCAGCGGACTGAGTGGACACCCCTGCCTCACTCCCCTTGCCGTCCAAAAACTTTTCCCCTCCTCCTCCCCCACTTTTACCGTGCTTTTTGTTTCCTTCAATAGTTCCTCGCACCTCCCCACCAGCCCTTCCCTCACCCCCCTTTTCCTCATGGCCCTTATCAGTATCTCCCTATCTACCGAGTCAAAAGCCGCCTTCAGGTCTACAAACGTGATTATCAGCCTTCTGCTCTTTCTCCTCACCTGCCTGTTAATCAAATAGTTGATCACGTATATGTTGTCGACGCATCCCACCCCCTTCCTGAATCCCGTTTGACTCGCCGGTAGCAGCCCCATCCCCTCCACTTCCTCTCTCAGCCTTTCCGCCAACACTACTGCGTACACCTTGTAGGCTGTCTGCAGCAGTGTTACCTCCGTGTAGTTGCCTACTTTGCTCCCATCCCCCTTCATTGCTATTGGGATGATTACCCCCTCCACCCAATCCTCCGGCCGTCCCTCCCCCGCCCATACCCTGCTACACACCCACCATAGCCAATCCACCACATCGCTGCCTCCATGCTTCCAAACCTCGTTCTGTATCCCATCTCCCCCAGCTGCTTTTCCCTCCTTCAGTCCCTTTATCACCCTGCTGACCTCCCACTTTTCTATACCCTTCTCCCCATCATCCCTCCTTTTACTTGCCCCTCCCTTCCTCACCCTCCACTCCACTCCTCGCAATAGATCACCTCCTCTCGTCCACCCTATTTCCCCTTCTCCTTTCCCTATTCACCACCTCCCACACCTGTTTCTCCGTTTTTACTCCCTCCATCTCCTTTTTCCACCTCTCCCTCTCCTTTTTCTTCTTTTCCTCACACAACCCCTTGTATTCCCTCTTCCTTAACTTATACTCCGCTCCCACCCCTCCCCTCTTCCTCCAGCTCCTCAACTCCTCCCTCACTTTCCTTTTTTCCTCTCTACACTCCTCATCCCACCAACCCCTACTCCTCCCTAGTCTCTTCCCCCCCATTCCCCCTAACACCTCCTTTATTTTTTTCTTCAACCCTTTCCAGTCTTCCTCTACCCCCTCTTCTCCCTCCTTCCCTCTCCCAAACTTTTCCCTAAATTCCTTCACCGTCTCCTCCGACCACCTTACCTTTGCCTCCTTCCTTCTACCCTCCTCTTTCCTTCTCCCTCCCCTTTCCCCCTTTATCCACACAGTCAGCAGCACGTGGTCTGAGTCAACCCTATCCCCTACCACCATCTTTTCCACCCCCTTTCTTGTCTCCTCATTTCCTAGCACGTAGTCAATGACCGAATTTTCTCTCACCCCTATGTACGTCGACTCCCCTTCCTCGTCCCCCTTTATATTTCCATTCAGAATCCCCCACCCCCTCTCGCCTAAGTACTCACACAGCCTCCTCCCCTCAGCGTTTACCTTTTCATCCCTGGAATTCCTGCTTCCTATCACCCCCCTTTCCTCCTCTTCCTCCACCTCTCCCCCTTCCCTCCCCGTTCTTACATTGAAGTCCTCCCCATAAAATTACCCTTACTCCATTCTCCCTTCCCTCAATCCACTCCCCCAGGTCTACCAGCTTCCTTTCCAAGTCCCTATTCACATAAACCCCAATCACCCTCCACCATCCCCCCTCTATCTTCACTCTTATCGCCATCATTCCCTCCCTCCCTTCTACTTCTCTCCATAACCATGCCCCCCATTGCTCTCCCCATCTTCCCCACTCTCCTGGCCCACTGCGCCTTCCATGCATGGGTATGCATGGGTATGCCTTGGCAATCTCTCCCTGACCTTGTCCCAACCTTTCTCCTCCACCCACGTCTCCATCAAAAATACCAGATCCCACTCTTCCAACCCTTTCCAAAAGTCCATATCCTTGTTCCTCAGCCCCGCCACGTTCCAAAAACCTACCTTAAAGCCTGTGTTTCTATTATTTACACCCCTTCCCCCCTCCCTATCCCCCCATTCTCGTTTCCCTGCCTCCCCATCCACTTCTCTTCAATCTCGTCCCATCTCCTCACACCGTTTACCCACATTTTCATGTAACCTATTCGCACATCACTTCCCGTCCTCCTCTCCTCCTCCGCCTCCCTCTCTATCTTCCACCTCGCCCTTCTCTCCTCCTCCGTCAGGTCATCTTCTATTCTTTCTTTCCTTCCTCTTAATTTTCTCTTTTCCCCCATCACTTTCCTTTTCTGCTCCATGTCAGTCATTTCCACCAACGCCATTCCAAAGGCCCCCTTTCCCCCCCTCCCTATCTGTCTCATTTCCTTAATTCCTTCCGTCTTTAATCCCATTACGTCCCACACTTTCTTCACCTCTTCCTTTACGTTCTTTCCCTCCGTCTGTAACCCCCTTACTATCACGTTATTCCTCCTCTCTTCCCTTTCCCTTCTATCCTGTCTAACTTCCATCCTCCTTATTCTCCTTCTATTCTCCTCACTTTCTCCCTCTCTTACCCTTCCTTCCACTACGCCACCCCTTCCTTCCTTTTTCCATACCTCCAACTCCCCTATCGCGCCCTCTACCTTCTCTGCCATCCCCTCCACCCTTTCCACCCTCTTTTCCAATTTTTCCCTCCTCACCTTTTCCTCCCTCAGCTCCACTTCCCACTTCCTCCTCTCCTTTCTCCACTCCTCCTCTATCCTCCTCCTTCCCTCCCTCTCCTTCCTCAACTCCTCCTTCATCTCCCCTATCCCCTTCATCTCATCCATCAATTCTAACTTCATCTCCCTTATCTCCTTCACCATCTCCATCAGCCTCCCCAACAGCTCCCCCTCCCCTTTTTTATCCTCCTTCGGCGATCTTTTTTCCACCGTAATCCTTTTCACTCCGGCCCTTTCCCCTTCCCCCTCGTCGTCCCCCTCCTCCCCTTCTCTCTTCTCCTTTTTCCCCACAGCTTTTCCAAACTCCCCATACTACTACTCCCCAAACTGCTGACACTGTCCATTCTTAACCTTTCCGCGTTCGAGGGCCTCCCCACTCTTCTCTCTTCATCCTTCCCTCCTTCCCATCCTTCTTCCTTGCCTTCTTCACCTCTACCACCGACGAGATATAGAATAGACCTATCATCTTATGGGGCTTCGTGTCTCATGTTCTGAAATACCGACTGTTCAAAAAACCAGAGGATTTGGTATGCCCTCTACGATTTAGAGTGGTCAGTTTAGGAATTATACCGACTTTCAGATATCGAATGCGCAGTTGCCAAATCACATCCGAAAATATTTGTCGCATGGTTGCCAATTTACTGTTACTGCCGTGTAATGCACAGCGCGTATTTCTGCTATTTTCCAGGCTACAGTCACAATTCTGGAAATGTAAACGAAACGAGTCGAGTCAGTCAATACATGATTAATTCCACCTGAATATTTCATCTCTGTTTAAATATAATGCTTTCTATTTCTATAATCATTTTAAAGCTGAATAAATGCTTTTTCGATTTATATAAATAAACTGTTATTTATTGATAGCAAACAAAATAATTATTGTTGTTGAAAATTGAATACCTATTTAACGCTACTTTTTTCTTAAAATTTATTCATATAAACTGTTGTTGGTTTCTTTAAACCTTCTGCTATAAAATACATAATTTTCAAAAGGACGGAACAATATTCAGAAGATCAGTTAACAAAAAATTTTAAGGACAAGTTGTTACCGTTAAGTTGGTTTCGTTACAAGTTGCAGCGTGTCTGTTATTATATGCGTTAATATGAAATATACAATTAATTGTTAGTCCTTTTTCAAATATTTTCATAAGTTATGCAAGAATTTACATTAATTATAAACAATAATTAAATGTGTAATAAATATGTATAACATTCTGTCTATTATTGATCTGACTTGACATTATATCGCAAAAGCACACAGGAGTTCAGATTTATATAGTTGATCTTTTACCATTATTTTTATCAGTTTTGAAACAGTAATGACTGTATTATTTTATGAAACTAGCAATTACATTTTTATTAGTTGTCTGCAATTAAAAGATAATATGAGATAATACCTAATATGAAACAGGGGATGAAATAAATAGTACCATTTTATGTATTAAATATATATTTATTAGATAAAGTAAATATATGTAGGATTCAGATAGTAGAGACAGTATGAAGGAAAGAAATAATATATTGATACATACTATTTATCTACATATATGTATACATACTCTTGTAAAAAATTATTGTCAAAAGGCTATTACCGGGTTTGGTGGTGAAATTCGCCCCCGACGAGTTTTTAATCGAGCTTTGGCTATTCGATAGCCTACCCAAAAAGACCCCTATCTGCCAAGTTACAGCCCCATATCTCATCTGTAAGGGTAGTTATTGAGGAAAATCGAAAAATCAGTTTTTGGCCCATTTTCCCCATTTAATGACAATTCAAAATTCTGAAAAAATTCTGACACATTTCGGATACCAAGCCACATGTTAGGTATCATTTTCAGATTTTTCCGTTGCAAACTCTGGTTGTGAAACTCGAAAAACACGAAAAAAATCGAAAAAATGCAGATTTCATAGAGAAATCGAAAGAGCACACCTACAGATTTAATTTAGCAATGAGATATTATCATTAGTATTATGCTCTATTTTTTTCAAATCCCTGAGTGTGGTGCGTCATAGTTGAAAAAAATAAAAACCACTTTTTTCGGCGTTTTTTCTAAGTTATACCTATCTTCCCTGAATTTAAAAAATATATTATGTAATGTTAAACATTCCTACGTTCAGAGAAATATTTTCCAGACTTTAAAACTTGTGCAATACAAAAACAAAATAATTCTATGTATGCTATATTCAAATATTTCGAAGACAGTTTCAATGGCGCCGGTTGGTGCAGCGGCTATGGTCTTCGACTGCGGAACCGCTGATGACTTTTTGTACCAGGTTCGAATCCCGTCCGAGTCAATTTTTTTTTTTCCTTAATCACAGGTTTTTTCGCTTTCTAACCATCCGATTGTTGCTAAATCATTGTAAAAACATTTTTTAACTATGTTTAAATTATTTTTAAACAATTTTTCGGAAAAATATTTTTGGAGGACTTTCGGCCTCTTAGTCATTTACGGACTGTATTACTGCTATACTTAACATTTCTTACATGGAATTGTGCATCGACTTCACTATAAAGTCTTATTTTTACTAGGTTCCTTATTCAGTAATAAATCCAGATAACTTGGATGTTGCTCACATGTTGCTGCTATTATTTATTATTTATCTTATGCTCGATACGATACAGACATAGTTCGGCAAGCAGAGATTCTCACAAAGATTTTTGACACTAAACAAATATTACCGATAATTGACGAAGATAGTGACGAAGATTGAAAGCACACATGATTCCACCGCACACTAACCCATCTACAATTATTAAAGATAAGTATTCCTAATAATACTTCATGTATATATTTCCTATCACAAAAATAATCAATCCCATAATTAACAGATCACGCAGAGGACCTAGAAAAAATAAAAGACTTGATAATCAAGTCGATGTACAATTCCATGTAAAAAATATTAAGTATAGCAGTAATACAGTCCGTAAATGACTAAGAGGCCGAAAGTCCTCCAAAAATATTTTTCCGAAAAATTGTTTAAAAATAATTTAAACATAGTTTAAAATGTTTTTACAATGATTTAGCAACAATCGGATGGTTAGAAAGCGAAAAAACTTGTGATTAACGAAAAAAAAAAAATTGACCCGGACGGGATTCGAACCTGGTACAAAAAGTCATCAGCGGTTCCTCAGTCGAAGACCATAGCCGCTGCACCAACCGGCGCCGTTGAAACTGTCTTCGAAATATTTGAATATACCATACATAGAATTATTTTGTTTTTGTATTGCACAAGTTTTAAAGTCTGGAAAATATTTCTCTGAACGTAGGAATGTTTAATATTACATAACATATTTTTTTTTAATTCAGAGGAGAGAGGTATAACTTAGGAAAAACGCTGAAAAAAGGGGTTTTTATTTTTTTCAACTATGACGCACCACACTCAGGGATTAAAAAAAAATTGAACATAATACTTATGATAATATCTCATTTTTAAATTACATCTGTAGTAGTGCTCTTTCGATTTCTATACGAAATCTGCATTTTTTCAATTTTTTCGTGTTTTTCGCGTTTTACAACCAGAGTTTGCAACGAAAAAATCTGAAAATGTGTACCTAATATGTGGCTTTGAAAATTGAAATATGGTTTTATTATCTTTTATCAATTAACATTATCGACAAATGTGTTCTTTTTAACTTGCGGAACTTACTTTTTTTTAATTGCAGATTTTTTTGCTGAAGATTCTATATATATATTATATATTTTTTTAAAAGTCTTAATTTTTGAGTTCCACTGTCTTAAGAGTCAAGGTCTTATAAAGAGAACTGCGTTTAGAAAAAAATTAACTACTAACTTTATTTAGTGTTTTAAATTAGTTATAATATTTAAAAGTTGGTTATTATTACAAAAAAAGAGGGGTTCTACAAACTCTCAGATGGACGCGTACCCTAAGAAAGCTGTCAGCACAAACGAGATATAGGAATCCTATTCGTATATCTCGTTTGTGCTGTCAGCCTATTTTAGTTCCAGTAATACCGACGAGACCCTGCCTGGGGCCCCAAAACCGGTTCGCAAATGGGGTACGTAACCCCAGCAATGATGGCCGCCAAAATACATTGGATGATAGCACCGACTAGGTATAGAATAGACCTATCATCCAATGTATTTTGGCGGCCATCATTGCTGGGGTTACGTACCCCATTTCCGAACTCGGTTTTGGGGCCCCAGGCAGGGTCTCGTCGGTACTGCTGGAACTAAAATAGGCTGACAGCACAAACGAGATATACGAATAGGATTCCTATAGCTCGTTTGTGCTGACAGCTTTCTTAGGGTACGCGTCCATCTGAGAGTTTGTAGAACCCCTCTTTTTTTGTAATAATAACCAACTTTTAAATATTATAACTAATTTAAAACACTAAATAAAAGGAAAATAAGTAAAGAAAATTATAAACAAGTGTACAACAGTGTACATATGCATTATGTGTGTGAAAAGTATAAATGCCAATGGCAACGACTAAATAGTTAGTAGTTAATTTTTTTCTAATCGCAGTTCTCTTTATAAGACCTTGACCCTTAAGAAAGTGGAACTCAAAAATTAAGACTTTTAAAAAAATATATAATATATATAGGATATCCAGCAAAAAAATCTGCAATTAAACAAAAGTAAGTTCCGCAAGTTAAAAAGAATACATTTGTCGCTAATGTTAATTGATAAAAGATAATAAAACCACACTTCAATTTTCAAAGGCCATATGTACCCGCGGGTTTGGTGGTGAAATTCGCCCCCGACGAGTTTTTAATCGAGTTTTGGCCATTCGATAGCCTACCCAAAAAGACCCCGCTCTGCCAAGTTACAGCCCCGTATCTCATCTGTAAGGGTAGTTATTGAGGAAAGTCGAAAAACCAGTTTTGGGCCCATTTTCCCGATTTATTGATAGTTAAAAATTCTGAAAAAATTCTGACACATTTTGGTTACTAATAAGCCACATATTAGGTATCATTTTCAGATTTTTCCGTTGCAAACTCTGTTTGTAAAACGCGAAAAACACGAAAAAATGCAGATTTCATATAGAAATCGAAAGAGCACTACTACAGATTTAATTTAGAAATGAGATATTATCATAAGTATTATGCTCAATTTTTTCAAATCCTTGAGTGTGGTGCGTCATAGGAGAAAAAAATAAAAATCACTTTTTTCAGCGTTTTTCCTAAGTTATACCTCTTTTCTCTGAATTTAAAAAATATATTATGTAATATTAAACAATCCTACGTTCAGAGAAATATTTTCCAGACTTTAAAACTTGCGTAGTACAAAATGAGAATATAATACATGTCGTTACATTCGAATATTTCGAAGCTACTTTCAAGGGCGCCGGTTGGTGCAGCGGCTATGGTCTCGGACTGCGGAACCGCTGATGACTTTTTGGACCATGTTCGAATCCCGCCCGGGTCAATCTGTTTTATTTTGTTTATCAGATGTTCTTCCGATTCCTTTCAGAAAAAATGGTTGGATTTGGGTCCAAGGTTTTTTTCAATTTTTCGGAAACCGTGTGTTTTACGAAAAAAAGTAAAACGATATAAAATACGCAGCCTGTCCAGATCAACATGTTTTGTTGAACATTTTTTTGGACGCAGTAAATATATAGTTTAAAAGATATTCGAGAAAAACGATTTTATGAACCTTAAATTAATTATTTTAATGTTTAATCTATTAGTTAGGGTACGTTGTCCCGGTATCCGATCGAGCTCGAACTTTGCACAGATTTTGTTTTAATTATGCGGAATAACTCTGTGGGGTGCCGTGTAAAAGAAATTTTGAAAAATTTTTGACAAGAACAAATAAAAGCCACCCTAATGTGTATGTATATACATATATGTACATAAATAGTACATATGTATCAATATATTATTTCTTTCCTTGACACTGTCTCTAGTTTTTGAATCCTACATATTTCTTTATTTAATATAGTTTATTTATATAAATCAAAAAAGCATTTATTCAGCTTTAAAATGATTACAGAAACAGGAAGCATTATATTTAAACAGAGATGAAATATTCAGGTGGAATTAATCATGTATTGACTGACTCGACTCGTTTCGTTTACTTTTCCAGAATTGTGACTGTAACATGGAAAATAGCAGAAATGCGCGCTGTGCATTACACGGCAGTAACAGTAAATTGGCAACCACGCGACAAATATTTTCGGATGTGATTTGGCAACTGCGCCTTCGAAATCTGAAATTCGACATAATTCCTAAACTCGCCACTCTAAATCGTAGAGGGCATACCAAAACCTCCGGTTTTTTGAACAGTCGGTATTTCAGAACATGAGACACGAAGTCCCATAAGATGATAGGTCTATTCTATATCTCGTCGGTGATGATAGGTCTATTCTATACCTAGTCGGTGCCTCTACCACTCATTTATCCACCTTTTCAGCCTTTTCAAATTTCCCTCCTTCCCACCTACCTCTGTCCTCCACTAGATCCCGCCACCTACTACACCTACGGTAAATTCTGCCACGCTGATTTCAAATGTGGTCTCAAAATTTGTCTACGGCCTCAGGATTTTGCAAAAAGTCGAATTTCTTGTGAACAAAACTAATGAAATCATTTTTTCGTTGAAATGAATTGGTAACCCACTAGTTTGAAGGTATATTGTATTCTAATATTTCTCATATGTAAAACACATTAAAAATAAACATAATGAAGTATTTGAACGTTTGATCACTTAGCGTATCGCTGCGATTGTCGCTGGCATTCCTTGTAGGCTGTGTGTGACTGTAATGTAATTTAAATTAGATATCCATTTTCCATAATTATATTTTCATTTACACAGGCAGTTACGTAAGTATTTCATCATTTTACTTACTTCTCATCAACGAATTATTTAACTTCTGATGATATAAATAAAAAATAAGATATCACCAGTAATTAAAAAATTCGTTGATGAAAAGTAAGTTAAATGATGAAATACTTACCTTACTTTCTGTGTAAATGAAAATACATTCCTCAAAAAAATTAAGGGATCGTCTTTGCGAACCCGAAAAATTGCTACCAGTTTACATAATCATAACTCCGGTCAAAATTGCTGTATCGATATCGTTAAACAATTATTTGAAAGCGTGAAACCACTAGTTTCAGACGCTCCTTTTCAAATTCTTGCTACGATGTTTTTTTACAAAGTTATAGCGAGAGAAAGGCAACATTGACCCCGCAGAGCGACGCGCGACGACCATTGTTTAACGATATCGATACAGCAGGTTTGACCGCAGTTCTGATAATGTAAACAGGTTTTCGGGTTCGCAGAGGTGATTCATTAATTTTTTTGAGGTGTATATAATTATGGAAAATGGATATCTAATTTAAATTACATTACAGTCACACACACAGCCAACAAGGAGTGCCAGTGACAATCGCAGCATTACGTCAAGTGATCGTTCGTCAAGTGATATACGTAAAGTAAACGTTCAAATACTTCATTATGATTATTTTTAATGTGTTTTATATATGAGACTACAATATACCTTGAAACTAGTGGATTTCCAATTCATTTCAACGAAAAAATGATTTCATTAGTTTTGTTCACAAGAAATTCGACTTTTTGCAAAATCCTGAGGCCGTAGACAAATTTTGAGACCAGATTTGAAATCAGCGTGGAAAATCTACGGGAAATGACGTACAGCGTATTGCAAAAAAACTTTTCCGCTCGTGGTTTTGGAAAAATCAAATTTTCTTGAAATTGGGCAAGTTTAACGAAGTTTTTCAGTTTAAAGAAGTTTGTAACGGTCTAACCTCGCGACGGTCTCCTGGTGGATGCTCGAGCATTCCAGGGTTCGTGCAGGGGAGCGCAGGAGGGGAAAGAAAGAAACGAATGCCGGAATCCTGGTAGAAACGTGTTTTATTCAGTTAAGTCCGGTCGTTGGGGGCCGCCGGCCGGGGCGGCAATACCTGGACGGTGGTCGGCTCCGTTCTGGACGGTCCGCGGTGGCTCTAGTATTTTAATAACATCGGTAATGATCAGTCAGCGCGGAATACGGCGAATTATTCGCAAGTCTATTATAACGCGGAGTCGGTTGGTGCAGTACGCGGTTATATTTTCCGCGGGAATCGGTTTCCAGCTCTCGCTCGTGAGGCCCGACGGACGAGGCTGGACGGGCCGGTCCGGTCTTCCCGACGGCCGTGGCTGAACGGGCTGGTCCGGTCGGCCCGACGAAGAGGAGGGTGCCCTGGAACTCCTACGGGAGCACCCGTAGGATGTGCCAAGGGAGCGCGCGCCCGGAAGCGCCCGGGGAAAAGCGCACACCGTTCCTCGTTGTCGGGACGGGACGTTCCGGCTCGTCGGCAGGAACGGTCGGCGTGGCGGTGGGATCGGAGCGTCGCACAGAGTGGTATTTGGGCTGAAAACTTGGCCAAAAATATTTTCTTGTTTTTCCTACGTGATACAGTTAGTTTATGAATAAAAAAGTCATTTCTAACTACATACTAGTAATAATAAGTATATTTATGGTAGTTCATATGTAAAACTAAGGCCACCGACTAGGTATAGAATAGACCTATCATCCAATGTATTTTGGCGGCCAACATTGCTGGGGTTACGTACCCCATTTCCGAACTCGGTTTTGGGGCCCCAGGCAGCGTCTCGTCGGTACCACGGACCTAAAGGACTGAGCGTAAGCCTGCGGGGGCATCAGAAAAGACGGAAGGGGTATCAACCTGTCGGCCATCTTGGTAGGCTCAATATGTGGTGCGCTCTATAGGCGACTTTACATACTAGTGTAGCGTCTGTAGCACGTGGTCTGTAGAATACACGCGATCGCGGTACGCCAGAACCATTTTGTGACCGGTACTAGTGCTGTAAAGTTGGTAAATCGTCGTGTTTTTGTGTTTTCTGCGCGTTGATACTTATTCATTTATAAAAATGCCATTGTGTATTGTAAACGGATGCACAAACAGATCATCGGTGAAGAGTTATCGACAAGAAGAATTGGAAGAAACAATGAAAATTACTTTCCATGCGTAAGTAACAGTAATAAAATACAGTGAAACTTGAAATTTTTATTGCATGTCTCATTAATATACGTAAAGAAGGAATTTCACGTACAAATTTTAGTTTATGGAAAAGCAATATTTTTGTATAATTCAATTTTTAGGTTTCCCAAATGTCCTACGAAACGCCAATTGTGGTTAAACACTCTGGGACTCCAAAATTCTAGTTTACCAAAACGTCCATTTGTATGTTCACTTCATTTTAAACAGGAGGATATCAATAGAACATCTTTAGTATGTATCAGATTGAGGGAGGATGCTACACCGTATGTACGTAACATTTTATCAGCTCTTTACATTATGCCATGCATTTTTGGAGTGAATTTCAGGTTTTTTTTTCAAATTTAAGGGTGCGCCAATAGTGATATCCGAAGCGGAAATAGTGATATTTTCACTCCGGCGCACCCTTAAATATGTTGATTTTTGAAGTCAAATAACAACATTGTTAGTAGATACTCTTATGTTTGCACTACAAGTTCCCAAAAACTTATTTTCATCTGCTTTTTCTCGAAAATGTGTATATATTTTAATAAATGTATTTATATTTATAGGTAAAATTATCAGAAATTAAAAAGGAACAAAATATTAATGTATATGAAGAAATTTCAACTGAGGAGCCCTCAACTTCTGTATGTTCAGATAGCTATAACGCAAGACTTTTACTTTACATACTATTTCATTTGTAATAACAAACTCATTTTGTGATAATATTATTATTTTAGACGAGTTCTGCAGTAATAAAAGTAGAAACTTCAGTTGGATTTACCGAAGCAATGACCATTGCAGGAGAAAAGAGAAGTCATTTATTAAATACTGGTCCACAGGAAGTTGCTGAAAAAATATTAAAAATTGAATCTGAATCCCAAAATGAACATGTAAGTTTTTACTATCTAATATATACTGTTTAAAATGAAAAGTTATGTGGCGTCATGTAATATGATAAAGAAATGATAGGCTTATTTATAAAAAAGTAAAAATGACTTTCAATATAAAAATTTCATTAAAATCAGTAGGGTGTACCCTAATGTGATCATTTATTAACTAGTAGTATTACATTGCAGACGGTGTATATTTGAAGTATATTCAGCATTTTTTCGGATTTTATTAATTGTTTTCTTGTTTCTGTTCTAGCCACGAATCATCTGGACCTATTTCGTTGTCGAGACGATGGTGGACAATACTGACCGACTGCCTGCCCCTACTCCACGCAGATACCGAGACGACAGTGAATCGTGATCAGCTGAGGAGAGAAAATTTACATTCTATACTTCGAAATATAGTATTGAGCATGTTTTTCGCATTTTGTTTATTTATCTTTTCGTTCTGTTCTAGCCATGAATCATCTGGACTGTTTACCACGAATTTGCAACAAGTGTGGTACACACAGACCTGGCGTTCGTCGAGATGGTGACGGACGACTCGGAGAATGAGCATCAGCTGGCAATGTAAGTAGAGGAGAGAAATTTTACTTTTTATACTTTGAAGTATATTCAGCATTTTTTCGGATTTTATTAATTGTTTTCTTGTTTCAAGCCTGAATTTGTATATAATAAAATAGTTAATTGTATTAGGGTGAGTCTCCTAACATGACGAACATGTTAGACGACACCCTGTATAAATTTTAATAATACATAAAAAAAATTAAGTTGTATATAAATATGTATTTAAAATTACAGTAAATAAAATTTATTATAAGAATTTCACAAGAATTAATTTAAAATTTAAACGCTACGCAAATCCCAATCTTTGCATTCTTGAGAAATTCAAAGGGGTCATTCCATGCCAAATCGATTACTGAAAGCCTGTCATTTCTAAAAAAATTCGGAACCGGCAAAATGATGACCCCACTAATTTCACATGGACTACAACATATTTCATTTAGAACAAAATCGACGATGGTGACCGCAAAAAGTGATCGATTTGGCATGGAATTACTCAAATGTGCATACCGAATCCTTGCAATCCTCGTAGGCACACGTACACGCCGACCGAGCGTTGTGTGTGTGAGTATGACGTACCCCCTTAAATGTTCCCGCTACGTTATATAGATGGCACCACATGTTGAGCGTACAAAGATGGCCGCAGTTTACCTTCCCTCCCCGCTAACTCGACGCCCCCTCTCGCCCAGAACCCTACCTTACGCTCAGTCCTTTAGGTCCATGGTCGGTACTGCAGGAACTAAAATAGGCTGACAGCACAAACGAGATATACGAATAGGATTCCTATATCTCGTTTGTGCTGACAGCTTTCTTAGGGTACGCGTCCATCTGAGAGTTTGTAGAACCACTCTTTTTTTGTAATAATAACCAACTTTTAAATATTATAACTAATTTAAAACACTAAATAAAAGTAAAATAAGTAAAGAAAATTATAAACAAGTGTACAACAGTGTACATATGCATTATGTGTGTGAAAAGTATAAATGCGAATGGCAACGACTAAATAGTTAGTAGTTAATTTTTTTCTAAACGCAGTTCTCTTTATAAGACCTTGACCCTTAAGAAAGTAGAACTCAAAAATTAAGACTTTTAAAAAAATATATAATATATATAGAATATCCAGCAAAAAAATCTGCAATTAAACAAAAGTAAGTTCCGCAAGTTAAAAAGAATACATTTGTCGCTAATGTTAATTGATAAAAGATAATAAAACCACACTTCAATTTTCAAAGGCCATATGTACCCGCGGGTTTGGTGGTGAAATTCGCCCCCGACGAGTTTTTAATCGAGTTTTGGCCATTCGATAGCCTACCCAAAAAGACCCCGCTCTGCCAAGTTACAGCCCCGTATCTCATCTGTAAGGGTAGTTATTGAGGAAAGTCGAAAAACCAGTTTTGGGCCCATTTTCCCGATTTATTGATAGTTAAAAATTCTGAAAAAATTCTGACACATTTTGGTTACTAAGCCACATATTAGGTATCATTTTCAGATTTTTCCGTTGCAAACTCTGTTTGTAAAACGCGAAAAACACGAAAAAATGCAGATTTCATATAGAAATCGAAAGAGCACTACTACAGATTTAATTTAGAAATGAGATATTATCATAAGTATTATGCTCAATTTTTTCAAATCCCTGAGTGTGGTGCGTCATAGGAGAAAAAAATAAAAATCACTTTTTTCAGCGTTTTTCCTAAGTTATACCTCTTTTCTCTGAATTTAAAAAATATATTATGTAATATTAAACAATCCTACGTTCAGAGAAATATTTTCCAATAAAAATATTTTACAAAATGAGAATATAATACATGTCGTTACATTCGAATATTTCGAAGCTACTTTCAAGGGCGCCGGTTGGTGCAGCGGCTATGGTCTCGGACTGCGGAACCGCTGATGACTTTTTGGACCATGTTCGAATCCCGCCCGGGTCAATCTGTTTTATTTTGTTTATCAGATGTTCTTCCGATTCCTTTCAGAAAAAATGGTTGGATTTGGGTCCAAGGTTTTTTTCAATTTTTCGGAAACCGTGTGTTTTACGAAAAAAAGTAAAACGATATAAAATACGCAGCCTGTCCAGATCAACATGTTTTGTTGAACATTTTTTTGGACGCAGTAAATATATAGTTTAAAAGATATTCGAGAAAAACGATTTTATGAACCTTAAATTATTTTAATGTTTAATCTAGTTGGGGTACGTTGTCCCGGTATCCGATCGAGCTCAAACTTTGCACAGATTTTGTTTTAATTATTCGGAATAACTCTGTGGGGTGCCGTGTAAAAGAAATTTTGAAAAAATTTTTGACAAGAACAAATAAAAGCCACCCTAATGTGTATGTATACATATATGTACATAAATAGTACATATGTATCAATATATTATTTCTTTCCTTGACACTGTCTCTAGTTTTTGAATCCTACATATTGCTTTATTTAATAAATATATTTTATACATAAAATGGTACTATTTATTTCATCCCCTGTTTCATATTAGTTAGTGATCTTTTAATTGCAGACAACGAATAAAAATGTAATTGCTAATTTCACAAAATAATACAGTGATTATTGTTTCAAAACTGATAAAAATAATGGTAAAAGATCAACTATATAAATCTGAACTCCTCTATGCTTTTGCAATATAATGACAAGTCAGATCAATACTATACATAGACCGAATTTAATACATATTTATTACACATTTAATTATTGTTTATAATTAATGTAAATTCTTGCGTAACTTTATGAAAATATTTGAAAAAGGACTAATAATTAATTGTATATTTAATATTAGCGCATATGATAACAGACACGCTACAATTAACTTGTAACGAAACCAACTTAACAATAACATAACTTAATCCTTAAAATTTTTTATTAACTGATCTTCTGAATATTTTTCCGTCCTTTTCAAAATTATGTATAAAGAAAATTTATGTTGAAAGAAACCAACAACAGTTTATATTAATAAATTTTAAGATAAAAATAGCGTTAAATAGGTAATTCTATTTTCAACACTATTTTTGATAACGATAATTATTTTCTTTGCTATCAATAAATAACAGTTTATTTATATATAAATCAAAAAAGCATTTATTCAGCTTTAAAATGATTACAGAAACAGGAAGCATTATATTTAAACAGAGATGAAATATTCAGGTGGAATTAATCATGTATTGACTGACTCGACTCGTTTCGTTTACTTTTCCAGAATTGTGACTGTAACATGGAAAATAGCAGAAATGCGCGCTGTGCATTACACGGCAGTAACAGTAAATTGGCAACCACGCGACAAATATTTTCGGATGTGATTTGGCAACTGCGCCTTCGAAATCTGAAATTCGACATAATTCCTAAACTCGCCACTCTAAATCGTAGAGGGCATACCAAAACCTCCGGTTTTTTGAACAGTCGGTATTTCAGAACATGAGACACGAAGTCCCATAAGATGATAGGTCTATTCTATATCTCGTCGGTGCTAAGGCGTAGTGCAGCGTCAAGGCCGCCACAATTTATATAGGCAGCTACGAATAAAAAAAAACTTTTTCAATGCAATAGAAAATTTGTTATAAAAAAACTGTTATTTGTTATAAAAAAACCATAAAAACACGAAGAACATATAATAGAAATATACAATTCGTATAAAATTACATTTTATCTACATATTCTTCGTCACAATCATTTAAATCATCAAATTAGATATATATGTGGTGTCAAAAGATCGAGACGTTTCTTCCACTCACCGCCGCGGCGCTTCCGGCGTTTCGAAGAGGAAGCAAATTTTACATTCGCGACCGCTCTTGTCTATTCATGTTCCGTAAGAGCGACCTTTTTGTTTCTACCTTTTATTTATTGATTTTTTATGTTGCTATGTATGAATATTCTTTTGTTAAAATTAATGTTACTATGTTTTTCTGATTTCTGTTCATTCTGTTCTTGATAATTGATTAATCAACATCACTTATTAATTTGTTAAAAATAAAGTTTATTTTTGGCTTTATATACAAAAATAGTGTGATACATTAATTTCCAAATTGGTGACCCCGACGTGATTTGTATTATAAAGTAAATTGTAATTATGCCAATCTCACGTTCTCCAATTCCAACACTGCGAGACCATGGAGAGACAGGTGATCCATCGACTAGTCGTGTTATGCCGGAAGTTGAAGACAAGGTAAGAAGAGACTCGTTCGAAGACAGCTTCTCAGATCCGGAAACTCTGATGTTACCACGAGTTGATGCTGTAACTGGTTGTCGTCTTCCCCCCTTCTGGAAAACAAACCCGGAACTCTGGTTCTTTCAAGTAGAAGCAGCTTTTGGGATACATCATATACGTTCGGACGGTTCTAAATACAATCTTGTAATCTCAAAATTAGATCAAGAATCACTTCAGGAGGTGACGGATATAGGAAAATCACCACCGAGCTCAGGGAAGTATGACAATATCAAGGCAGCTATTCTGCGCCGTTTTGTAGATTCAACAGATCGTCAATTACATAAATTACTCACACAACTTGAACTTGGTGATAAAAAACCTTCACAGTTACTTCGTCGTATGAAGGCTTTAGCTGGAGATCGTGTCTCTGATGAATTATTACGAGTCAAGTGGTTAGATTTGTTACCTGGAAATGTTCAACGTCCTTTAAGAATTTTCAAGGCGGCCGATCTTGAAGAACTTTCTATCGCCGCTGACGAACTTGTAGGGACCTCATCGCCTGTTGCTTCCATTTCTGCGGTGGAGCCTGGTGCGCGCGTACGCTCATCATCCCCTGCACATCAGAACTCTTTCAGTCGGAACGAAAACATGATGACCCTTAGTTCCATCAACACTTCGTTATCACAAATTGTGGAACTCAGTCGCCAAACTTACTTTTCAAGCAAAAGGGAGCTCTAATCAACGTTGGAATGATCGAAGACGTAGTCCGGCACGCACACATTCACCTGCTTCACTCTCTGTGGGTTATTGTTTCTTTCATAGACGGTATGGTATGGATGCTCACAAATGTGAACAACCCTGTTCTTTCAAACCGATTATTTCACAAATTGACTAATCGGAAAACTAAGTATACCGGCGCAGGTACAGGCGGCTGACGTCGGCAGAGAATATAAAGAAAATCGCCTTCACGTTCATGACAGACAATCTGGCATGCGGTTTTTAGTGGACTCGGGTTCTGTGGTATCTCTTCTACCTCGTTCAGTAATTAAAAAACCATTGACTCCACAGAGACTCACTTTGTCAGCGGCAAACTCTACATCTATTCTGACTTATGGCCTTCAGATGGTTGAGCTTAACCTAGGTCTACGCAGATCTGCCGCACCCTCCCCAATACCCGAGGGGGTGATGGAGGTGGATGCCCCACCTCCACCGTCCACCTCAATCGAGGTGGCAGAGCCGGGAGCATCTACGGCCGATTAATGCCCCAGATGCTCCTGGCTCTTCTGGCCAACCTGAACCGCTCGCGCAGGGCCCAGGACCTGTTAGTCCAGGGCCTTGCCGAGCGGCAGGTCGGGTTGGCTGTCATCACGGAGCCCTACGTTGTCCCTGATTCCCCCCCTTGGGTAGGGGACACGGGGGGCTCCGTGATGATTTGGCACCGTCAGGGGGCGGAATTCCCCCCTGTACGGTGGTAGTGAGGGGCGATGGGTACGCCCTGGTGCGATGGGGAAGGTGTCTGGTCGCGGGATGCTACATCTCGCCCAATTGCGGCCTCGCAGTGTTCGAGGGGTTTTTGGACCGGTTAGGGGCAGCGATCGCCCCCTATATATCCGGTCCAGTTTTGGTCCTGGGGGACTTCAATGCGAAGTCCCCCTCTTGGGGTAACCCCCGGACCACCCCTCGTGGCGAGGCCCTTGAGGATTGGGCTGGGGGCATGGAGCTCCGGTTGATTAAACGGGGCTCCGTTCCCACGTGCGTGCGGTGGAACGGGTGGTCCATAGTCGATTTGACTTGTGCCACCCCTGCAGCCGTGCGCCGTGCGTCCGCTTGGAGGGTGGCCACAGAGTGGGAGACTCTGTCGGACCACCTCCGCGTCACCATGATGGTGGCGGCCGAATCGGCAGCGGACAGGCCCCCTGGATGTGGCATCCGCTCGGCGCCCAAGAGATGGGCGCTGAAGCGACTGGACGTGGACGTCCTGAGAGCCGGAGCTCTCGCCTACTCCTGGCCGGTGGCCAGGGAGCGCGGGGCTGACGAGGGGGTGTCGTGGTTCCGGGGCATCTTAGAGTCGCTTTGCGACCCGGCAATGCCCCGGACCGGTCGACTACCCCCGAAGCGGTCAGTTTACTGGTGGTCGGGCGAAATCTCGGACCTGAGGGATACCTGTGTCCGCGCCCGACGCCAGTTTACCCGCGCTCGTCGCCGCCTCTCGAGGAGTGGCGGCGACGAGGCGAGGGTGGCCGTCCTGTACGGTGTGTACAGGGCGGCCAGAATGGCTCTCCAGCGTGCGATTGCCGCTGCCAAGGCCAAGGCCTGGGATAAGCTCTTACGGACTCTAGATAGGGACCGTTGGGGGCGCCCTTATAAGGCGGTGCTTGGGAAGCTCCGCCCATGGGCGCCCCCTGTCACGGAGCAGTTGGAGCCCGAGTTCCTGGGGCGGGTCATATCCACCATCTTCCCCCCTACGGGGGGCGCGGGGGGGGGGGGTTGACTCGACCACTGTGGTCCAGTTTGACTGGACCGCGGAACTCGGGGTCTCCGAGTATGAGCTCTCCCAGGCTGTTCAGCGAGTCCGGGAAGGGGGCCGTAAGGCCCCCGGACCAGATGGAGTTCCCGGACGCGTGCTGGCCTTGGTGTTGGACGTCCTAGCCCCGGCTTTCAGACGGGTATTGGATGCCTGTCTGAGCCGGGGCACCTTCCCCCGGGCGTGGAAGGTCGCCAGGTTGGTCCTCCTCCGTAAGGATGGAAGGCCCGCAGATTCTCCCTCTGCGTATCGGCCCTTGTGTCTCCTCGACGAGGCGGCTAAGATCTTTGAGAAGATCATTGCCGATCACCTCGTCGAGCACCTGTCCCGTGGTGGTCCCGATCTGAGCGACAGCCAGTTTGGGTTCCGGAGGGGGCGTTCGACGATCGATGCGATTGGTCGTCTTGCCACCCTCCGGAGCGGGTCTGTCGCTCGGGGCAGGGTGTTGTTGGCGGTGAGTCTTGACATCACCAATGCCTTCAACACCCTGCCCTGGTGTGAGGTAGTGGGGGCGCTGGATTATTTCCAGGTGCCCCCCTACCTCCGGGCTGTGCTTCGGGACTACCTGAGGGACAGGTGGTTTGAGTATCCGGGCCGATACAGTGTAATGAGGAGGGAGGAGATGCACCGCGGTGTCCCGCAGGGGTCGGTCCTTGAGACGCTCCTGTGGGACCTCACTTATGACGCGGTGCTGCGGGCATCTCTCCCCCTTGGCGTCAACGTCGTCTGCTATGCGGATGACACATTAGTTGTCGTCGAGGGGGAGACGTGGAGGAGGACCAGTAGCCTGGCGACTGCAGCGGTGGGCTGCGTCGTCGGTGGGATCCGGAGGCTGGGTTTGGAGATTTCCGCCGGCAAGACCGAGGCGATGTGGTTGCATGCATTGCCTCGGGGCCGGCGGCCTCCCCAGCTCCGGATCCAGGTGGGTGATGCCTCTGTCGAGGTGAAGGGCGAGATGGGGTATCTCGGCCTGACCCTCGACAGCCGCTGGTGCTTTGAACAGCACTTCGACCGTGCGGCCCCCCGAGCAGAGAAGGTGGCAGCTGCCCTTGGGCGGCTGCTGCCTAATATCGGGGGGCCCGATGGAAGGACACGTCGCTTCTATGCGGGGGTGGTGCGGTCTAAAATCCTTTATGGAGCCCCAGTGTGGTCACAGCAATTAATGGCCAGTCGGCGCAGCCTAGCGAATACTAATCGCGTGCAGCGCCGGCTGGCCTTGCGGACCATACGGGGTTACCGCACCATTTCCGCTGAGGCGGCGTGCCTCCTCGCGGGGATGGCTCCCCTTGAGATGGTGGCGGAGGAGTGGGCGTCCCATTACAGGACGGCCTGCTCCATCCGCCGCGGGGAGCTTGATCCGGAGGGGGAAGAGGTCGAAGTGCTTAGGCACCAGGCCCGCTTGGACACGCTGGCCCACTGGCGGCAGCAGGTTGTTGAGGACGTTATCTCGCAGAAGGAGGCGGCGGAGAGGGGGCGCGAGGCCGACCCCCTCTCTGCAAGGAGATTGGCCTCTAGGTGTCGTCCCCCTAGAGGCCGGCGGCCCCCGGTGAGGGGTCGTAGGCGTGATTCAACTCCCACCACCGCCATTGGGGGACTGTGGAGTCCCCCCAGGGGTTGGCCGGCTGGCGGGTGGGATGGGTGCCTGTTTGCACCCTGCCTGCCCGCTCGGCCGGCTTCACCCCACATTAGGGGTGTACTGGGGGTGGGATTGGGTTAGGGTTCGTGGGGGGGGGGAGCGCTTGCTCCTCTCCCCCTTCTTCTTCTTCTTTCTTCCTTCTTTTAGCGCGTGCGGAGACCTCCTCCCTCGGCCGGGTGGGGCCCCTTCGGGCCCGCCCCTCCGAGCGAGGAAGGGGGTCTCCGGGGGTCGCGGGCGGCCAAAGCTGGGGCTCTGGTCTTCCAGCCGAGCGACCCTTGGGATGGGGGACGCTGTGTGGGTGGCCCGCACGGCGTCCTACTAGGGGTTTAGGTTTGTTGGGGGGAGCTTCTCTCCCCCCCCCCGGGATGGGGCTCATTGCCAAGAGGTGGGGGTGGTCGGTGGCATTCGTTCACGAGATCCCGACCACCCCCAATTAGCTCAGGGATGCCACCGTGGGGTCGTTAGTGGGTATGCCCCGATCCGGCGTCTGCCGGGTCGGGGAGAGTCCCACATAACCCCGCTTCCCCCCCAGGGGGGCGGGGTATGCGTAATGCATTTTCCCCACGTTAAAAAAAAAAAAAAAAAAAAAGGTCTACGCAGATCTATTAAATGGCCTTTCATAATTGCGGGGGTGTCCTTCGCCATCATTGGAGCTGATTTACTAGCTCATTATGGTCTTCTGGTAGATGTCAGACGTCGCCGCATCATGGACCCGTTAACAACTTTAACTTCGGAAGGAGACATCGCACTGGCCTGTGTACATTCAGTCTCATTAGTAGAAAGTGGAATTTCCCCAGATTTTGCCCCCCGTGAAAGAATCTCAAAATTGATTACAGAGTATAGTGATCTGACCATTTTCAACAGTGCAACCGCACAATTAAAAAATCCGTTGGTACATCATCGCATTCATACTGAAGGACCTCCGGTGTTCGAACGTCCTCGCAGGCTTTCTGGAGAATTGTTGGCAGCTGCTAAAACAGAATATGATAAACTACTTAATGGAGGCATTATTAGACCATCATCCAGTCAATGGGCCAGTCAAAAAATCTAATGGGACATGGCGTCCCACAGGAGACTATCGTCGTTTAAATGCAATTACCATTCCTGACCGTTACCCACTACCAGTCATTGAAGATCTTCTCCAAGACTGTCATGGTTGTTCAATCTTCACCACCATTGATTTACAAAAGGCTTATCATCAGATTCCGGTTGCGTCTGAGGATATTGCCAAAACGGCTATTACCACTCCTTTTGGCATGTTTGAATATTTGGGTATGCCCTTTGGTCTACGGAATGCAGCACAAACCTTTCAACGCTTCATGGATTCATTATTTCGTAACATGCCATTTGTTCGTTGTTATCTTGATGATCTTTTTATTATGTCCAGGTCAATTGAGGAACATATACGTCATCTCCGACTTGTATTTGAGGTGTTACGAGAGTCTAAACTGTCAATTAATCTTAAAAAATGTGTTTTTGCTCAGTCTGAAGTTATATATTTGGGCTATTTGGTTTCCAAAGAAGGTTATCATCCTCCTCCTACGAAGATTAAGGCCATTGAAGATTATCCCAAACCAGAGACGAATGCTCAATTACGACGTTTTCTAGGGATGATAAATTATTATAGACGCTGTATTCCAGGTGCCGCAGGCATTCAAGCACCACTTAATGATCTTCTCAAAGGAACTACCAAATGCTCCAAAAAACTGTTGGTTTGGACATCGGATGCTGATCAAGCATTTCTTAAATGTAATGAGAGCATTGTTAAGGCGGTCAGCCCTGCTTTTCTGAATCATGATGCACCACTCACGCTTACCACAGAAGCCTCCAATACAGCCATAGGTGCAGTTCTTGAACAATGGGAAGAGAATGTTTGGAAGCCTGTAGGTTTCTTTTCGCGTAAACTAAGCGAAATTGAACAAAAATATGCTACTTATGATCGAGAACTTCTAGCTGTTTTTGCAGCAATCAAATTCTTTAGACGAATTCTAGAAGGTAGGCCTTTTACTGTGAAGACAGATCATAAACCACTAATTTTTGCAGAGTTTCAACGTTCTGATAAAGCATCTCCAAGACAACAAAGACAGTTAGACTACATATTACAATTCAATATGAAAATGATTCACGTTAAAGGCGAAGAGAATGTTGTTGCTGACGCCCTATCTCGCACATGTGCCATTGATATGCCGACACTTTTAGATGGTATTACCATCAGTGAAGCTCAGTCTACTGATAAGGAACTTCTTCATCTTCAAAAAAATCCAGTTCTGAATTTTAGACAGCTAATTTGGGATGGTCAAGAAATTTTCTGTGAGGTATCTACTGGTACTTTAAGACCTTATTTACCAGTAGCTCTCAGACGTACGGCCTTCAATGTTATACATGGTCTCTCGCATCCAAGTGGAAAAGCAACAAGCCGCATGATGGTGCAAAAATTCTTTTGGCCAGGATTAAAAAAAAGATGCACTCCAATGGGCTCGCACGTGTGAAGCGTGTCAACTTGCTAAAGTCAATCGTCATAATCGAGCTGCTCTTTGAAACTTTTCCACACCAGATGGACGATTCGACCATATTCATATAGATATCATCAAGTTACCACTAGTGCGAGAGATGCAATATTGTCTTACCATCATTGATCGTTACACTCGTTGGCCTGTAGCAATACCTCTCAAAAATATAGATGCTGAAACGGTTGCCAGAGCTTTCTTCGACAACTGGATTGCCAATTTTGGATCTCCACTAACAATCTCAACAGATCAAGGAAGACAGTTTGAATCAGCCCTTTTCTCTGCATTGGCTCATTTACTTGGCTCAAAACATATTCATACCACTCCTTATCACCCACAATCCAATGGCATGGTGGAAAGGTTTCATCGATCTCTCAAAGCTGCTTTGATGTGTGGTCCTGAGACTCCGTGGCCTGACATTCTTTCAACAGTATTGCTTGGATTAAGGATTACTTACAAAGAAGATTTGCAGGCATCATCAGCTGAAAAGCTTTTTGGAAACAATCTTCGAATTCCTGGAGAATTTTTTTTACAGGGAGATGTTTTTATCGAACCTCCTCTTTTTGTTTCTAGGCTACGAGGGCTCATGAGAGAAATTAAACCTGTATCTGCATCCAGACACTGCAATGTTCGTCCCTTTATACATGATAAATTAGAAACCTGTTCCCACGTTTTCAAGAGGGTGGATTCTATTCGGAAACCTCTGGAGCCTCCGTACACTGGACCTCATGAAGTTGTTAAAAGAATTGATGACAAAACTTATGTGATTCGTTTCAGAGGGATAGAAAAGACGGTGTCAACAGATTGCCTCAAACCAGCCTTTCTAGAGACGGCTGATACATCAAAACATCGATCTCTGTCTGAAGAATCTTCGTCGAAGCCTACACATTTACCTGGTACAACATCGCTTTCCTCTTCGTCACCTGAACCAGTGTTTCGTCGCCAGTTGTCTGATGTACCATCGCAGAAATCTTCACTTTCAACTTCCACAACCCAGCATCCCTTGTCTTCACAACAAACCTCTTCTCGGATAATCACACCGTCTCAGCATTCTTCACCCATAAGACGAAAAGTTTCGTTCTCTTCGCTGCCTGCGAAGATCTCTGGGGATGGAGTAGTTGTGGTGTCAAAAGATCGAGACGTTTCTTCCACTCACCGCCGCGGCGCTTCCGGCGTTTCGAAGAGGAAGCAAATTTTACATTCGCGACCGCTCTTGTCTATTCATGTTCCGTAAGAGCGATATTCTTTTGTTAAAATTAATGTTACTATGTTTTTCTGATTTCTGTTCATTCTGTTCTTGATAATTGATTAATCAACATCACTTATTAATTTGTTAAAAATAAAGTTTATTTTTGGCTTTATATACAAAAATAGTGTGATACATTAATTTCCAAATATATATAAATAATTTATATATATATAAATAATTAGGCATATATAAATAATTTATGTATATAGCGAGGAAGGAACCGCACACGGGAAATTACGGCTTGGCGACCGGGCCACGCTCGGTCGCGCGACACGTGGTCCTCCCGGGACAAACAATCGTTCGCGGAATCGAGTCGGAAGGGTTTAATATTCGGCACAATACGGAATTCGGGCGCCAGACACGGTAGAGTGTCACGCGAAACGTTCACGAGGCGCGAATTCGACCGAACGATTTCGATTCCGCGAGGACTGCGCGATAACCTGTAATAGCCGCGAACACGGTCAGGGTGCCACGTGAGAAGAAGGAACGGGGAATTCCCCGCGACAGGAACGTTTCTCGTAGGACGAATAATTGACTCGAAATTCGGCAAAAATAGTCGTTTATTACGAGATGACAATAGCGGCCGCCGGTGAACGCCGGCGGCGACGGAAATTTTGCCGGCGCGGAGACGATATTCTACGGCAGATGTTCGACCGATCGCGCACAATGTATTCGTTCGCGTTGAGCTCGGCAGTCACAGGACTTCGCGTGATATACAAGCCTTTACGGCACGGATTCTGCCGAGCTCCGATGACAGACGCGTAATTTCGACGTGGACTGGGCGCGGATCACGGCAAAGTCGCGAGAACGTGGAACATTCGAGATACGCTTTTTATTTACTCGTCGAAAATCGTACGCCCCGAATATTCCGCGTTCCGGACAATCGGCGACGATACGACCCACGGCCTCGCGTTCCTCTCAGGAGAGTGACTCCTGGGCCTCGGAAACGCCGGCGGCAACGTGGTGCGTGACACGACACAGAGGTTTCGCAAAAACGTCCCGAGCCAACACGAATTGTTCACGCACTTATGTGGTCGAAATAATTGGATCGGCACTTACCAAACGGCAAAGGATTCTCGCTCGAACTTGTCCTTCGGTATCACAAATTGACTACAGGATACTGCTCGCGGGTTTAGTGGCGGTACTACCTGTTCTGTCGCGATTTCGTGACCCAGTGACCCAATTCGGGCCGGCTCGGGAACGCGGAAGCGAGGCGTCCCCCTACTCCCTCAACTATTTCCTCCTAGGCGGCGCTCGGGCCTATCGCGTAGCTCCTCGCAGCAGGGACAACTATCGTGCCCCTCGGACCCGTGCCTCCGGCAATTTGTCGATTTTCCGGGGCTCCACGGTACGAGGCTGCGAGGACTGCCAGAGTGGGCGCGAGCCATTCCAGGGTGTTCTTCGTGCATCTCCTGGACGAGAGTCGACGAGGTTGGGCTGTTGTACGTCCCGCATTCTCGATATCCTCGTCGGCCTCTCCGGGTTGGTAAATCCGGACTCGATTCCCACTCGATCGTCTGGTTCGTAAATGATGCGCTGCGATAGGTGCTCCGAGCGTCTCTTCCAGAGACTCTGCGCCAATCGCGGCAGGAAATAGGTACCGGGTTCCTTCTGACTCCGGCTACCCCTGAAACTTCGTGTCGCGCCCAGCGGCGCGACATTCAAACACGATAATTCCGTTCCGCTGGAACTCGAACGTCCAGGGAGACCGATCGCACGACCGATTTCGCTTTAATACCGGCCCGGTCCTTCGCTGAGGGTTCGGCAGGACGGTGGCAAAATCTGCCACGTCACAATATCAACCAAACATCAAATTTAAGACGGACTAAAAAGTATAAAATTTTTAATAGCTATTAAAAATTCACAATCACAAATTATCAGGATAATCTGTATGGAGCTAGGAAAAATTATTTTATTCTAAATTATTTATAATAAAATTTTTTATTTAAATAATTTGTATTGTCATCCTATTCTGTGCTATGTTTAAAGTTTCAAGTCTCTAGCTCATCGGGAAGTTAGTTTAAGCGAGTTAATACAAACATGGTAATAAAAAGGGGCTATATTTGGAGCTTTATTTTTTTTTAATGTGAAAACTTGTGAAAACTTTTTTGCGGTATACTAATTCTACATATCCTAAAGTTTAATACCATGTAAATTTTATGCCGTGCATTTATGTGTGCAAAAAAGTCATGAAAATCAAAGAGCTCTTAGTCAGGGTTGTAGATCGGTAAAAACACGTATAAAAAAAATTTTAACATTGAAAAAAATATGATTAATATAATGTACATACCTTCTGTAACAATATCCATCACAAATTTTGCCACAAAGATCACTTCTAACATAAAAATTATAACAGGAAAAAGATGCGTACAAACGGAATGCTGCGATCAAACACGTGTGTATCGAACAAGTGCTATGTTCTAAGCGGAGGCACGGGTGACTGTTTAGGTAAACACAGGTGAGGAGTGCACCACGAAATGGCATGTTTATCTATCTATTCTATGTTTATAATCTATTCACATGATTAAACATCAAAGCGTAAATCTTAGGTACGAAACACCAAAGATTCATGAATACTACGCAACATTACTAAACCAGTAATGTATGTATGATGAAGTTTCTACGTATATACAAAGTATTGTTTCTGTGCTACCAAAAAAAAATATGTGTTTTATAACATCTGTGGTCAAAACTATTGAATGTCAATATTCTTACCATGTTAAATGGTATCCTATTGGTTATGTTGTGTTGGGATCGATATTTTGTCAATTTGAATTTGTCGCCCAGAATCGATTCAACAACTTGTCGATCATCGTGTCTGATTGGTTGAGTGTCAATATACGTCGTTTTCAATTGATGTGTTTGCTCTATCCTAACGGCCGGTACCTCAGTTTAATGTAGACCAGCATGAAACTCAGTCAGTCTATAATAGTTAATTAACATATTTTGATACTTAGCAAGTACGTGATTTAAAAGTTTAATCGATAATCAGTTTGTCCCACCTGTTAAATATCCAGAATATTAATTATATACATAATTTCAGACGCATCTCTCTTGAGGATGATCCAAATCCGGATCGAAACGTTGAGAATTTAATATTGCAAAATTGCTTAGTTTTTATTATTGATCGAAACCGTGCGCCGAGAGCATTTTTCAGTTTATTATCTATTTTGGGACGTAACCACAACTCTCTATGTAAACATTTACAATTTCGGTTTTTGGCCAGGTTTTCAGCCCAAATACCACTCTGTGCGTCGGGTATCGGGCGTCCCAGTCCGCGCGGGCCGCCGAAAACAGAGGGTGCCGCAACGCTCCTTCGGAAGTCCCCGAAGGAAGAGCTACGACCGCACGCGTTCGGAAGCACCCGAAGATTTCGACGACGACGACAACCGGAGGATGGTGCTACCGATTCCCGGTGAACGGTCGCCTGCGTTTCCTGGACTACGGTCGACGGGACGTTCGAGCGCTTCCACGGAGGCACCCCTCGCAAAAGGGTGCGAATTGCTCGCGCTCGGAGGAACCCGAGGGAGCGAGCTCGTCACCGTCGGCTAGTCGGAGCCCTGAAAAGAGCTGAATCGTTCGGTGGAGAGTTCGAGCTCGGTAGATGAGCTGTGCCGGTGAACTCCGCCGAATCCTTTTTTTTTTTTTGTAGTAACATAAAACAGATGGCCTGTACCTAGTGGCATAGGTGCCACTTTACCAGGGTGGAAGAAGATTTGTTAATTTATTAAGAGAATGGTATTACCTTTATAAAGGTAGGCGTTGCACTGTTGCAGGCGAAAATAGGTGGGGAATAAAATTTGCAAAATAGTTCCCTAGTTCATTCGCATAGAAAGCGAGAATAAAAGAAGCTGTTGAGTAGCGGGTTCTCAGGAAAGCATGTAAAAGTGAGAGCGACACGTCGGAAATATCCCCATGTGTGATAGCACATAGTTCCTTTCGGAGTTTTAACACAAGAGTGTAAAGAGAGGAATAGTATGAGTGGGTAAATAGCGTGAGGCATGCCACATAGAATAAAATTGCAAAAGTGCAGCACGTGCAGTAGTCAACATGCAGAAACCCACGAGGCAGAGCAGGCAAGAAATGCCGTCAGAACGACAGGCAGGATAAACTATAGGGAGTATCAAGATGGACGGTGATGGTGGTAATGCAGCGGAAATCTTTTCTTAATACGGTATGGTATTTGATGGGGATTGTATTCTCCAGTGAGACGGACAAGCTGGTTCAGATGCGAGTTGACCTCATATCTGTTGATAATATTAGTGCAAAATTCCAGGAGACTCGGAACGTCCAGTATTTCATTTAGGACACAGGTGGGAGTGAGTGTAGGGAAGCCGGAGATAATTTTTAGTATGCGGGTTTGAGCTCGACTCGCAATTTTGAAGTTAGTAGCTGAGGCAACTATCCATAGGTGCAGGCCATAGGTGAGGACTGAACGTAGGTAGACCTTGTACAAGGTTAGTCTCAGACTGCGATTTAAAGGTTGTAACGAATATATCACAGGCGCGAGACTCCTCTCTCATATGCTCGCCGCGACGGCCGCGAGAGGGCCACCGCGGGCTCGCGGTTTCTCGCTAGAGAAAATGTATCCGCGGGATATATATACGCGCCGCGAAGCCACTTAGGGCAAGTCGGGTTTCTCGGAGCAGCCTCGACCGTTAATAGTGGTTACTCCACGAACACCAGACTTTCCTCTTGACCGCTCATCGCCTTCTCCGATCCTACGATCCTCGTGGCACACGCCCTTGGATTAGGGCTGTGCGAGTACTCGCATAGTGCGAGTCGGGTCGAGTACCCGCACGAAGCGAGCGGCTCGATCGATGCGAGCCGTTCGCATCGTTCGAGCCGCTCGCACAGAATCGAAAGGTTCGCGCTGAAGCGAACAAAAACAAATTGATAACGACTTGTGTCTATTATGACTACGGACGAGGTACAATGACGGTGCTATGACACAGACGATTATGACTCTATGCAGAGAGTATATATATATATAAATCTTGAACGTAGATACATAAGTTTACTCCATACGTATAATTATTATTTGTATTCTTAAAAATTTCTAATTGCATAACATTTTACGAAACCGATCTACAGATAATTATGTATAAACATCTGGAATTCCAACTTCCACACATTTTTGCTTCAGCAAAGAATCACATTGGATTTCAATTAATTCCATTTGTAAGTTTTCATCAACAATTTCAATATCGATAGACAGAGGTGAAGTAAAAAGACGAAATTGTAATTCACAGCTTTTAAAATCAGAAAATCTTCGATCGAATTCCGTTTCTAACAATTTAATTTGGTGAGCATATTCTGTAAATTTTAATTTAGGTGATTTAAGCAATAGATATTGACAGCTTTCTGCTGATTTCAGCTTATTTTTGCTGATTTCTTAGGACTGGAACCAATCTTCTATTTTTCCATAGATGCAATATATTGTTTTACACGTATTCTTCGGGAACGTATCTATCGTGTAAAAACAGAATTAGGTGTATACTGAAATGTTTGATAATATCATGCCGCTATAACTATAACTGCTTTTCGAATTCGCAATTATTGCGGACTCCACATATGCAATTAGAAATTTTTAAGAATATAAATAGTAATAATTATACGTATGGAGTAAACTTATGTATCTACGTTCAAGATTTATATATATATATATATACTCTCTGCATAGAGTCATAATCGTCTGTGTCATACTGTAACGCCCAAATTTCTACCGATTATCGCAGATAACGTCACCCATAATTTTTTACCACAAAGGATCGACTGTTGACTGGACTACGTCCAGTTGATAACAACATAGGACAGATGCGGGAGAACGGATGATATCTCCCCTAATTTTCAGCCACAAAGGATCGACTGTTGCCCGGAACTCGCCCGGTTGATAACAGCATCTTATAAATACAGGAGAACGGATACGGATCATCAGTCGCTAACGAACCAGAAAAGCACGCGGATCGAAATACTGTCGGTTTATTTGTGTAATTGTCATAAATATTGAATAAAGAGAGTCAGTGCTGGACAACGGTCTAGCATCTGCTTTTTTTTATAACAATCGAGTTATTATTACGTGACATTTTGGCGATCCTGCCAGGATAGAGTCAATCGCTTTCCGGAAAATCGAAGTTCGCGAACACTACGTGCGGTTCTACGAATTCGAGGCTACGCGCCACACCAGGAAACAACGATTCTATACCGAGCTGACCATTGTTTGTAAGGAAGATCAGCGCTGTACCAGATCAGTTCAACCGGAACTTTCTACGGGAAGACCTGCTACGAAGGACTGAATTAAAAGGTAAATACTGGATTCCTTTACGTTTTATAGAAACCGGAAGAACAGTTTCAACACGCTTAGCGACTCAAGTGACACCATGGCTCAACCACCGAAAAAAGAAGAAAAGACCGAGCTCAGATAAATCTTGGATCTGATGCAATCCCAGTCAGAGAAGACGGAAATGGGTATGCAAGAACTAAGGAAAATGATTTTACTTGCAAATGAGGAAAACAATAAACGTGCGAAAGAGATAGAGGCACTAGGCAAGAGTCTCGCGAGCCTACGGGTCGCAGGAGAAAGCCTATGCACCTCTGATTTCACTTCGGTTATGACGGAAGAAGGACAACGAATTACGCGTTCGCAGCCCAGGAAAGGAGCAGGAGCATCGAAGCCCGCAGAGCCGAGAGTACCTAAACCATCCACCGACACCGAAGATGAAGTATTTGAAGACGAATACGACGCCCATCCGACGCATGTCGCTAAACTATCAGTACAATTTATTCCAGTGCTGAAAGGGCGTGACGACATCGGAGTGGAAAGATTCATAAAAAAGGTGCGTAAAGCGCGAAAGAATTGTAAGGAACGAGACGAGTTACTCGACCTGATATTAGCTACAAGAGTCACCGAAGACGCAGAGAGGAGCATACGCCACCTCGAAATCGAAACGTACGAGGAACTATTCGAAGCGTTACGACAATTCGTTAGCATCCCGACCACCGCCGATAGCGCAAGAGACAGATTGCGACAGGTACGACAAGGTGCAACAGAGAGCGTGCACAGTTATATAATTAGATTCAGAAAATTAATGAACGAGCTAACATACGCTCTACAATACGAACATAAAAATGAAGTGGAGAGAACAATTGCAATCGATTTAGAGAACAAACGATCAGTCAAGATTTTCATGCTCAACTTACGAGATGATATTGAGACACGAGTGTCCGCATCGTCACCACAGACACTAATGGAGGCCCAGGAAACAGCCTTCCGTGCCGAAACCATAGTAAGCGAAAAGAGACGACTACGAAGCTCGCAAGGAAAAACTGTTTTTCAGCCGACTCGACCCCCAGTACGAGCCGAACGCCCACAAGGACCTCCACCAAGGCCAAATTCATTCCAGCACGCCGAGAACCGACCGTTACAGGAACGTAAGGAAATGAAATGTTTCCGCTGTAACCAGACAGGACATCTCGCTAGCCAGTGCGCAAATTTTCGCGTACCGAGTCAACAAGTGCAACCACCACGAAGAGTCAACCACGTAAACAGTATGACCGAGGAGGAAGACCACCTACAGACAGAATTCGAGTTAATACAACAACAGGAAGATTACCCAGCTTCAGCATTAGAAGAAATTCCGACAGAAGAATCGAGCGACTACTCATCGATTCAGGATCAGGAATCAATCTGATCAAGCGACGAACGGATCACGTAACGAAGCATTGCGAACCACGCGTATTTTTTATGGGAAACGACAAATACACCGCGAATGAAAGCATAAGCATACGATATTTGAACAAAACCCATACATTTTATATTGTCGAAAACGACTTTCCATTAATTGAGGATGGCATTGCAGGCCTACCTTTTCTCGAAAAGTATGAATATGCTCTCACCAATAACTCTTTAACATTAGACCACGATATTATTCAGTTGCAGAAACCGGTCGTGGCACCACCAGGTGAAACCCGTGTTCAAACCATTTATTTCGAAGGCAAACCGACCCGAGTATGCTTCATCAACTCTGGTAAGACAGAAAGAACAATTTCTAATAATATCGAAAACACACACGAACCCGAACACGTCGCAAAATTCAAAGAATTAGTTAGAACATCACACATTGAACGAGAACTCAGGGACCCGATCGAAAAGATTTTACTACATTATTTAGACGTGTTTAACCTAGAGACAGACCTACTTCCATGTACCGACCTTGCCAAACACACCATAACGTTAAAAGAAAACAAAATTATTAATACTAAATCCTATAGACCACCGGAGTGTCATAAAGCAGAGATCAACAAGCAGATGAAAGAAATGCTCGACAAGAATATTATAGAAGCTTCAGATTCCCCATATAATTCACCGGGTTGGGTAGTACCCAAAAAATCAGACGCTTCAGGAAAGCAGAAATGGCGCATCGTAATTGATTTCCGTAAATTAAATGAACTCACAGATCAAGACGCTTACCCTCTTCCAGAAATCGACGATATTCTATCACAGTTAGGCAATTCAAAATATTTCTCAGCATTAGATTTATCTTCAGGTTTCCACCAAATTCCCATGGACAAAGGTTCTAAAAAGTATACAGCATTTTTTACACCTCAGGGACATTATCACTTTAACAGAATGCCATTCGGATTGAAAAATGCACCCGCAACTTTTCAGCGCATGATGGATACCGCCCTCCGCGGATTGATTAATAACAATTGTTTTGTTTATTTAGATGACATCATTATATTCGGCCAATCAATAGAACAGCATAATCGAAATTTAGCAATCGTGTTACAACGACTCAGACAGTTAGGATTAAAGATACAACCCGACAAGTGCGAATTTTTGAAACCAGAACTTGAATATTTAGGACACGTAGTTACAGCCGAAGGAGTTAAACCGAACCCACGAAAGATAGAAGCAGTAAAGAATTTTAGAGTACCAAAAACACCGACCGACGTAAAATCGTTTTTAGGACTTTCAGGCTATTATAGGAAATTCATACGTAATTTTTCAAACATCGCGAAACCACTAACCGAATTAACCAAGAAAGATATACCATTTCATTGGACAGATAAAACTCAGATAGCATTCGAAACTTTGAAGCAACGCCTCTGCGAACATCCTGTTCTGCGATACCCAAATTTTAATAAACAGTTCACTTTAATAACAGACGCTAGTAATGAAGGTTTAGGAGCAATATTATTACAGGAGGGACATCCTTGTTGTTATATCTCACGAACGCTTAACCCACCCGAAAAGAACTACACAACATCCGAGAAAGAATTATTAGCTATAGTATGGGCAGTGAAGAGACTCAGGCAATATTTATTAGGACGGATATTTATAATTAAAACAGACCACCAGACATTGAAATGGCTTCATAATTGTAAAGACCCTTCATCGAGACTTATACGTTGGAGACTCAGGTTGGAAGAATACGAGTACGATATAGAATATGTAAAAGGCAAAGCCAACACAGATGCAGATGCACTCTCTCGAGTACACGCAATTACACGTAACGAAATATTGAAACGGAAAGTAGTAATCAGTCATGAACAATTGTACAACAAATGGCTAAAAGAACCGACCATAACGCGACCAATGAGTATGAAACCAAACGAGAGATCATTTTTTCAAATCACTAGAGGAGTTTTAGGGAAATTCGACAAATCTAAATGGATTATTAAAATTGCAGATTTAGTAAATTCTTATAACAAAATAGGATTTCGACACACCGATTTTAATGAAGAAGAGCAACGCGAAATTTACCTAATGATTTTATATTTCCACAATAACGTTAAAGAAATAACATTCGCATCGAAACAAATTGTAGAACTTAGTGAAGAACAGATCAAAGAACTTATAAAAGAGAATCACGACTTGTTAGGACACCCAAGTATTCAGAAAACATACGATAGACTACGCGAACGACATAAGATACCCCGATTATTTGAACGAGTAGAAAACTATATAAAAGAATGTGATATCTGCCAGAAAAATAAATTGACGCGTATTAGACCGAAAGAAGAACCAGTTATGCCAGATACACCTTTGAAACCCAACGATAAAATCGCAATGGACATAGTAGGGCCATTACCAAAGACTAAACGAGGACATCAGTACATACTTTCTATTCACGACGAATTAACGAAGTATTTGATTCTTGTACCTCTCAAAGACCAGCAAGCTGAGAGTATATGGCAGGGGTTGTTAAATCATTATATGTATATTTTCTCAGCACCCAAAAAGATTTTAACAGATCAGGGAAATAACTTTATCAGTAAACTCATGCAGGAATACGAGAAAGCATTCAAAATAAAGCATATAAAGACCACTAGTTTTCATCCGCAGAGCAACGGATCGCTCGAACGAACTCATGCAGTTCTAAAGGACATGATTAGAACCACGCAGAAAGAACGAAATGAAGAATGGGATGAAATTCTGAATTTCTGTTGTCTCGCTTATAACACGATGGTGCATGAATCTACGGGATTTACTCCATTCGAGTTGACTTTTGGGCAGTTGGCAAACCTACCCTCATCCATTTCCTCTGACGCACAACGATCCTACGCAGACGATGTACTAATTAGGAAAAGAGAATGGGACGGAAGGTTGCAACAGGCAATCAATACGTTGACTAAAAGTAAACAGCGACACCAGAGGGACCAGAACCGAAAAATAATTAAAAGTCAAACAGTACTTAACGAAGGAGACAGAGTTCTCTTGCATAATGATCCCAAGGAGCACAAGCTCGACACGGAATGGTTAGGACCATATCCGATTGTAAAATGTTGTACGCCATATTACGAACTGCTAATAGACGGACTTATTAGGAAAATTCACGGGAATAGGCTTAAATTGTATTTTCCAGGGCGATCGCAGCCATTGGCTTCCACATCTCAAACGGGGTAGAGGTGACAGAGTTAAAAGAGAATACGATCTTCCACGAAAAGACCGGCAAAGCGTATTTGTATAACAACATTATTGATATATATGTAGGTTTAGATATAAGCACGATTCCAGAACAACTCGACACACTAATATCATTTACACAAACGCTTAATGACCACTGTAACACATTAGAATGTACTTACGCCGACGAAGTTAGAAATATCAACGAACGAGTTAAGAAACTCCGTTCACTCGGGAACCACCTGAGCATAATTACTCATTCTAGAATTAAAAGAGGTTTAATAAACGCAATAGGCTCATTGTCAAAATCATTATTCGGAACGTTAGACGAAGACGACTTAACCATTGTCAACGCGAACATAGACAAACTTTTCAACGCGAACAATAAATTGAAAACGATAGTCAGCAATCAAACCGCTCTTATCCGTAAAATTTTAGATTCCGACAATTTACAACACATAAATCAACTCACTTTAGATGCACGAGCAAATTCACTCAAAGCCGAACGAGACGCACTCATGAGTAACTGGATCATTAGAACAGAAGGAGCAATCGCGGATTTACACTTTTCATACGACGAACTACTTACCACCATCACACTAGCGAAACAGGGAATCATTAGCCCACAAATTTTAGAACCAAAAGAATTTCTAGACGCATACAAACGCACACTCGAAAATGAAACTACACACTTGGCATTAGAACCAACTCACGAGAATTTCCAGACCATACTTGATCTTGCAGAACTAAAATTGTTTATTACGAACAACAAATTATTTTTCAAAATCTCAGTACCAATCCTACCTACGTTGCAATGGGATATAGACCGCATCTACCCCATCCCAACGAAGAAGAACAATGTATTTATGATTCCACTCGTGGAACACCAAGTTTATTTGATTTCAGGGTTAAATTATATTAACGTGGAGCAAGAATATTTGAATACACATTGCAAAACAAAAACCGGTATAACCATGTGTAAACAGACTCAACCAATTCACAACAGAAACACACGACACGATTGTACCACAGAGCTCATTAATTTCAATAATCAAATCATTTCATGCCAAATTGTAATTTTGAAAATAGACGATATTACTTTTATGCCATTAAAAGAACAGAATCAGTATACAGGGTGTCCCAAAATGTCTTAAGAATCTCGAAATGGGAGGTTCCTGAGGTCATTTCAAGCGCCATTTTCCTTTTCAAAAAAGTTGTCCGAGGCTTCGTTTGGGAGTTATTAACGAAAAACACGGACCAATGAGAGCGCTCCCTGTCGCTCGGTGGCACGGTCAGCGCGGCGAGCCGGGGGGGAAGATAGTGTTGTCGGTACGGCGCGATGTAGTAAGAAGTAGCAGTTTCTCGATTATGTCCCGATTTCGATGAGCTTTGGATATGTTGTTAAGACAATGATTCTGAACAACATTTCCCTTTAGACTTTTTGCCTCGAGGCTTTAGTTTACGAGATATTTGTAAAAACTTGTAATTGAAAATCGATCGATGTTCATACTACTATCTCCTCTCCGATTTCGATGAGCTTTGGATATGTTGTCAAGACCACGATTGAATAACCATTGTTGTATAACCATATCAAACTTATTTGAAGGTCATTGAAATCGGTGAGGATCCACATAATCTTTACCCGACTTATGGCAACTTTACCCGAACGAGAGAAGAAGCAGAAACTGATTAAATTAAAAACTCACTTATTCAGCCGTAAATCCATTTGCTGCTTCGAAATGTGTGTCACTGGGTCATTCGGTGACGAACTGCACAGATGTCTTCAGGTGTACGACAGTACCGAAAGCTAAAGGCCGTACGGTCAGGTCAACGAACTGCACAGCTGGTGGTAAAACGACAACCGAAGGGATGCGCGGTCAAGTAAACGATCCTGGCTTTCACCTTCACTTTATAAACGATAAATAAATCGTATGTTTCACACAGATGCCACGAAATTTTTACACACTCACGATCACTGTTCACATTTGTCAACACATAACTATGCACTATGCACTAATAATATTTGCAATATCTTTTGCATTGCAGCACAAATCACAATAAATGTCCTTTTCCCCAGAAACAGGTACAAATCCAGGTGCGCATAGCGGGTATACGGTGTTGTCCCTCCCGTTCGTTGTCCATAAATTAGTATTGTGGTCAGGCCGGGAACTGCAGCACTGGTGGTAGGTGTCAGGTACGCGATCGCAGAAAAATCCAAGGGGCACACTCCACAAAGAATGATGTTGAAGACTGACTGCAGTTTTCGGAAGATGCTTCGACCACCCCCAAATAACCCCACCACGAAGCAAAACTGAGCTGGAGGAAAAGTTCAAAACACAACACGTGTTTTGCAGACATAGAAAGTAAGAATCTGCGTGCATTGTCACTCTTGCCTTTCCTCCGGGACAAAAAACAGAGATCCACGTCTCCATGGGGTTGTGCCATAAATCGAAACTGGGCAGTTACACGAAGGTCTTCACAGAGTACGGGGACGGAAAGATTTCCTTCCGCACGTGTCGTATTTGGGCACCTCTTTCTAAGCTGTGCAATTAAGCCATAAAAAAACTTTCGGCGGGCGCCGCTTGACCCTTGCTGAGGCAGTCACGGTTCAGGAGAAGATTTGGCGCCCGCCGGAAGTTTTTTGTTCCGGAGGAAAGGCAAGAGTGACAATGCACGCAGATTCTTACTTTCTATGTCTGCAAAACACGTGTTGTGTTTTGAACTTTTCCTCCAGCTCAGTTTTGCTTCGTGGTGGGGTTATTTGGGGGTGGTCGAAGCATCTTCCGAAAACTGCAGTCAGTCTTCAACATCATTCTTTGTGGAGTGTGCCCCTTGGATTTTTCTGCGATCGCGTACCTGCCACCAATCACCAGTGCTGCAATTCCCGGCCTGACCACAGGACTAATTTATGGACAACGAACGGGAGGGACAACACCGTATACCCGCTATGCGCACCTGGATTTCTACCTGTTTCTGGGATATTGCAAATATTATTACAGGATTTCTACCTGTTTCTGGAATATTGCAAATATTATTAGTGCATAGTGCATAGTTATGTGTTGACAAATGTGAACAGTGATCGTGAGTGTGTAAACATTTCGTGGCATCTGTGTGAAACATACGATTTATTTATCGTTTATAAAGTGAAGGTGAAAGCCAGGATCGTTTACTTGACCGCGCATCCCTTCGGTTGTCGTTTTACCACCAGCTGTGCAGTTCGTTGACCTGACCGTACGGCCCTTAGCTTTCGGTACTGTCGTACACCTGAAGACATCTGTGCAGTTCGTCACCGAATGACCCAGTGACACACATTTCGAAGCAGCAAATGGATTTACGGCTGAATAAGTGAGTTTTTAATTTAATCAGTTTCTGCTTCTTCTCTCGTTCGGGTAATGTTGCCATAAGTCGGGTAAAGATTATGTGGATCCTCACCGATTTCAATGACCTTCAAATAAGTTTGATATGGTTATACAACAATGGTTATTCAATCGTGGTCCTGACAACATATCAAAGCTCATCGAAATCGGAGAGGAGATAGTAGTATGAACATCGATCGATTTTCAATTACAAGTTTTTACAAATATCTCGAAAACTAAAGCCTCGAGGCAAAAAGTCTAAAGGGAAATGTTGTTCAGAATCATTGTCTTAACAACATATCCAAAGCTCATCGAAATCGGAGAGGAGATAGTAGTATGAACATCGATCGATTTTCAATTGCCAGTTTTTACAAATATCTCGTAAACTAAAGCCTCGAGGCAAAAAGTCTAAAGGGAAATGTTGTTCAGAATCATTGTCTTAACAACATATCCAAAGCTCATCGAAATCGGGACATAATCGAGAAACTGCTACTTCTTACTACATCGCGCCGTACCGACAACACTATCTTCCCCCCCGGCTCGCCGCGCTGACCGTGCCACCGAGCGACAGGGAGCGCTCTCATTGGTCCGTGTTTTTCGTTAATAACTCCCAAACGAAGCCTCGGACAACATTTTTGAAAAGGAAAATGGCGCTTGAAATGACCTCAGGAACCTCCCATTTCGAGATTCTTAAGACATTTTGGGACACCCTGTATAGCTATTCCAGAGAAACCCATAGAAATTAACACCATTTGCGGAACGCAACACAGTATTGTATATTTACGACAACCTAGTTTATTAAAATCAAACACATCTTGCGAATTATTATATAATAACAATTATATGCGAATAGGACAAACCCGTTTTAGCGTATCATACGAAACCAGGCACAAAGAAATTCGAACGCCGAATGGTAGCGATTACGTATCAATCTTGCAAAAGTTAGACAAGACACCAAAAGTATTAAACAACTTAAACTGTTACCACGGTACATTAGATGATATCGAGCAAGAAATTAACAGACTCCAATTCGAACATCGAATCGAATCTGTAAAGTCGTGGGGACTGTCCACACTGCAGATTGCCGGCTACGCAGCATTAACCGCCCTAGTCATTTGGGGACTAGACAAAACAGGTGTTTTTAACTGTATCAAATCCTTTCTACCATCGAAACTCTGTATTCATATTCTCAGTTGTAAGTCAAAGACGACTCATATAGAAAATAATGTAGAAACGCCAACACCGGGCGCTACTGCACCGTTGCTAAAGATTTACACAGATTTAGGCACATTGGTGAACAGTCAACGGCAATCACAACCATCGCCGGAACCAGAGATCCTGTTCCAGCCAAGAACAGTCAAATTCCACAAGTCCATCCTCCGGAACTATCAAAGTTAGAGGACTAACTTCAATCTAAGTTGGGGGGAGTGTAACGCCCAAATTTCTACCGATTATCGCAGATAACGTCACCCATAATTTTTTACCACAAAGGATCGACTGTTGACTGGACTACGTCCAGTTGATAACAACATAGGACAGATACGGGAGAACGGATGATATCTCCCCTAATTTTCAGCCACAAAGGATCGACTGTTGCCCGGAACTCGCCCGGTTGATAACAGCATCTTATAAATACAGGAGAACGAATACGGATCATCAGTCGCTAACGAACCAGAAAAGCACGCGGATCGAAATACTGTCGGTTTATTTGTGTAATTGTCATAAATATTGAATAAAGAGCACCGTCATTGTACCTCGGCCGTAGTCATAACAGACACAAGTCGTTATCAATTTGTTTTTGTTCGCTTCAGCGCGAGCCTTTCGCTTCTGTGCGAGCGGCTCGAACGATGCGAACGGCCTTAGATTACCGTACACTCCGATCCTACGATCGTCGTGGCACACGCCGTCGGATCTCTCCCGACCTTTTTTTTCGGGTAAAAATGAACTATATTATATTGAAAAAATTCGAAATATTTTAACCTACTTAAGGACACTACAAGGAATTCTACAAATATATATCTAAATATAAACTATTTTGAAAACACTCAAGGGTACAAAAAGCGCGGAATCGGGTTTTTTTGATAACCGACCGACCTCAAAAAGGTCATGGGGCCGATTATTTTTTAAAACTCAATCCGACTAACCTGACGGATTTTTTGTACACGGTTGGCAGTTTCATATTTCCCGACCCCTTGAAATTGCAAATCACGTTGTATTAACTAATTTTAGGCACTTTATAAATAAAATATTTTTTCTAAAAATGATAACACCTAAACTAATTTCCCAGGTAGAAAACCTGGATTAAAAAGTCGCGGATAACACAGAAGCACACACAAAATCTATCCTAGGACACAATCACAGTAAGTATAAACTCTTAAATTTAATTTTCTAGACTACGAAAAAAAAAAAAAAAAAAGAAAATTTCAAAGTTTCAAAAATTTCTAGGTTTCCCTCACCACCACGAGGCTCGAGTTCATGAAAAATTCGAAAAGTAAGCACTGGTTAGAAATCTAGACTAAAAATATACACTAAAAATATTAAAATATTAAAAATAAGATAAGATAATAAGTGCCTCTGAGCCGGGAGGAAATATTTCCCTCAGGCTAGAGCAGCTTTTTTAAAAGGAAAAATTCACAGTTCTAACGCACTTTACTAATATGGTAAAATTTATTTACAGGTCTTTACTGGTCGACATCAGAACTCGAACTCGGATCTCTCCCGACCTGGCGGACAATCTTCGTGGCCCACGCCCCTAGATTGCCGTACTCTTCGAACCAACAATCCTCGTGGCAAACGCCCTCGGATCTCTCCCGACCTGACGGACAATCTTCGTGGCCCACGCCCCTAGATTTTCGCATCCTCCGATCCACCGATCCTCGTGGCAAACGCCCTAGGATATTCTCCGATCCGACACGACCTCTTCGTGGCCAACGCCCCTAGACGATCTCAACTCCGCGTTTACTCTAAGATATCTTTTGTACTAGTCAAGGTCACCGGACCACGCTTCACGACTCCGCGTTTACGATACGGCCATCGAAGTGCCTATACAACTCATTGTTATTTCCTAGTTTTAAGTGTTGACAAGAATATACACCATTTATTACTGTACACCTGCTGTATTCATTCGTGGCCAAAGAATCCTCGGCACCCGGTTGAGCCGGCACCTTCTCCCGAACTATATCCGTTACAAGGTGAAACTTGGGATATTAATTTATGGATAGCCCCAGCGGCAGCACGTGTTTTTGACACACGGTCGAGGATAGCCTCTCTCCAGGTAAGCCTACTGTCCATGACGACACCCAGATATTTAATTTTATTCTCCCACGGTATGGCAACATTGTTGACAGTGAGTTGCGGGATAGCGTTTTGTTTTAAACGTAGGGAAAAAAGGATTGTCTGGGTCTTGGCAGGATTTACGACAAGCTTCCAGGTTTCGAAGAAGCTTATTACTTTATCGAGATAGTCTTGCAGGTTGTTAACCGCAATACGAGGACTCTTGTGACTGCAGAAGAGCAAGGTATCATCCGCATACATGGCAAGCTGAGATCTGTCATCCTTAGGGATGTCGTTTACATAAATATTGAATAGGATCGGACCGAGGACAGAACCCTGTGGAACACCAGCATGTATGTTATGTGTTGGAGAATCGAAACCATTAATAGAAACAAAGAGTTTCCTATCCGTAAGATAATTTAGTATGAATTTCTGCAAAAGCAGATCAATGCCTGCGTTACCAAGTTTGTATATTAAAGCCTTGTGCCAGACAGTATCAAAGGCTTTGGTAAGGTCAAGAAAGACAGCGGGGACCGATCTGCCGACATTTAGTTGGTGTGTAACCAGCTGAGAAAATCTAACCAGTTGGTGAGTGGTCGAATGCGCTGACATGAAGCCGAATTGTTGATCAATAATGAGATCCTTGCTTTTTAGAAACTCGAGAAGAAGTCTAAGGATGCATTTCTCGAGTAGCTTTCCCAAGTTCGGAAGCAAACTAATCGGTCGATAGTTGCCAGGAGATTTGTGATATTTACCTGGCTTGGGTATGGGTACAACCTTGGCCAGTTTCCATTTGTCAGGGAAGTAGGCAAGGTTGTAACAAGCAGTGAAGGTGTAGAAAAGTTGTAGAATGGTCCTATGACCGGCGTGCTTAAGCATTGAGGCTGTGATTTTATCACAGCCAGGAGCCTTTTTGCTTTTAAGGGACTTAATGACGTTGGCAATTTCAGAGCGAGAGGCAAGTATGCGTCTGAGAGAAAGGTCTGGGGGGATACCCGAGACGAGATGACAATGCTCAGCAATAATGTCATTGAACGGTGAACCCGTGCAATCAATTTCGGAGAAAGCCTTGGCAAAGACTGCGGCAAAGGCATTTGCCTTTTCTTTGTCGAGAATAATCGGAGAAGGAGAAGCAGAGGATGTAAGCGGGGGATACTTATTACGACTGCCCGTAAGAATTTTGTAGTTTCGCCAGAAGGTAGGGTCGGCTTTATTGACCTTTGCCAGGTTCCCTCTAAAAACTTCTTGCTTGTATTTACTCGCCCTTTGCTTGATTTCTTTGGTCAGTTGGTTGATGACCGCGGAGAAGTAACTACACCCTGTACGCTGGAGATCACGCCGATGTTTTCTCCTGAGGCGAATGAAGGATGTTAAAAGAGGATCATCAGGGAGATAAGGACGTGAGGATTTCTCCTTATAGATGGAAGATTTCCTAAGACAGGCGGTAAGAAAAGATTCGATGGTTCTTACTGAGATATCAATTTCAGCTTTATTACTGAGATGTCCAGTAATTTTCAGCTTATTAGTAAGAGATTTATACTTCTCCCAATCGTACGTTCTAAGAATATTGGGAGAGAACAAGACAGTTTCTTTCGGATTTAGGAGAACCGGACTGTGGTCGTATGGTAGCTGTTCGGCTAGCGTGCAATCGAAATCACAAGAAATGTCATGTGACGTCCCGCGACGCGCCCGGCTCACGCGTAACGCGTTTAGCGGAGCTTCCCCCCCCCCCCCCCCCACTAAAAAACCGCGAGGTACACCTGCGACCGGACCCGCGACCGAAGACGAGCGGTTACCACGGTAACCCCCCTCGAAGCTAAGGATTTCCGCGAAAAGCTAGAAATAGATCTAGAAAAAACTCCAAATATGGGTATATAAGGCGAGGATCCATATCGATTTTTCAGAAGCAAAACTCCCCTTCACAGGTGCGGACCTCAGCACTGCGAAACCTAGATCGGTGCGTATCATCTGTCACGGTCTAGCAACAGCAGTATTTATCCTGGTGCATGGAAGATGTCACGGGATAAATTTTTGTTATAGGTAGATACCCATGTCCAAGATAAAGAAAAGAGTTAGGCGAGCAGGGCGGAGGTACCAACTCCAAAAATGAAAAATACATTTATACGGAGAGAACCGCGAGGCTCCGGAGGAGTTTAATTATCCAGAGTTCAAAGAGACAGAATACGAGCACGAGCCTGACGATTATTTCACGCCAAAAGTTATCCATTGGGAGCTAAAGAAGATTCTCTTTCCCCCCACAAAAATTCCCCAACTAAATACATCACTTATAAGAGACCCCCGCCTTTTACACTATATTTGTAAAGAGTACACCATCCCTGCGCCAATACCATGGTTCTAACACACAAACAAGTACACTAACACACACACACAATGTAATAAACACATATATATATTTATTTATTGTAAACTAATTTTATATTATATTTTTTCTTTTACCAAATTTAAAAAACGCTTCTCACATTTTTTCTCCTTCCAAGGAAAACCCCTCCTCTCCTCGCGAATAAAAAAGGAACCCAAAAAATAACGTAACAGAAATTGGTGACAGTGGTGACATTTCGCAATACATGGAGCGGAGAAATTTTTTTTTGGAATTAGAAAATTATTCAAAATGCCACTTACACGGCAACCAGCGCTTTCCCAAGCGGAAATAGAAATCTTGATGGAGCAACTCTAGAATAAAGAACAGCTACTAGCTGAACAACAAAAACAATTTAAAGAAACACAGGAGAATCTTGAAGAATTCTTAGAACTTGAAAGGAAAAAGATTCAATCTATAGAAGAAAGAAAAATTCAAGATTTAACACAAATTATTTCGGAATTGCGAAGTCAAACATCTAAAGAAAGTCAAAGCAGTACTCCTCAGATACTACAAACACAAACACACTCTTCGCCATTAAGAATTCGAGACGTAGTGCAGGATATACCCGTATTTTCGGGAAATAATATTCAAATCGAGAGATTCTTTCAAGCCTGTCGACGAGGACGGGATGCACTCTCACCTAGTCAAGAGCCAGACCTAGTTAAAGCAACTAGAACAAAAATTTTTGGTAGAGATTATTGCATCATAGAAGAGGAAGAATTATTTTCAGTTAACGACTTAATAGACCTTCTTCGCGTCAGATTACTTCCGCAGAAATCATCGTATTCCTTCCGTGGCCAATTATCGGATATTTTCAAGGGTCCCCGCGAGCATATTATAGATTACATTCAACGAGTTAAAAATTTAAAAACTACAATCATAGCTTCGGAGCGACAAGAAGGTCGCCCAGCAGATCCCAAAATCGACGATTTCGTTTTAGAATATTTTGTTACGGGCCTTCCGTCCAATATCCAAATTTTATTAAAATTTAAAAATTATAAAAACCTTGCCGAAGCATATAATCATTCAATAGACATTTGTAATGATTTAGAACAAGAACAAAATAGACAAAGGCCAACAAATTTAAATTCAATGGCACCTTCTTTCACACCGCAAAGACCTTATAATAATAATAATTATTATTATAACAGTAACAGTAATCAATATAATAATAATAATAATAATAATAATAATTATAACAGTAACAGTAATCAATATAATAATAATTATTATTATTATTATAACGGTAACAGTAACCAATATAATAATAATAATAATAATAATAATAATAATAATTATAACAGCAATAAATATAATAATGACCATAAACCACGATTCCCAAATTCACAAAAGAATTGCACTTTTTGCCATCGGCTCGGGCACACTCATACGGAGTGTTTCAAAAATCCCCAAAATCACCTCCCAGCATCGGGAAACGAAAACAACTCCTCGATGACGGACGACCAACGACAGAGAACAAACGAGCGTCCCACCTTTCCAATCGGGTCAGAACCTTTCAAATCAGAGGAACATTCGACTCCATTATTGAACTAGACCTCTCATACCCCATAGGACCCACGAAATTTTTAATAGACACGGGAGCAGAACCAAATTTAATAAAAGAAAGCCAAGTAGCTAATCTTCCCTTAAACAGAACCGTGATCTTGAGACTAAGTGGTATCACGCCACAGATAGTAAAAATTTCATGTCGTCCCTAGCAACTTCCCCATACCATACTCTGCAATCCTAGGATCAGAGTTTCTAAAAAAAGCTAGTGCCACTATCTCGTACCAAGATCATTGCCTTTCCTTCGGTTCAATAAAAATCCCTTTTTCTGACCCTCCTAAACATTTAATTCCCCCACGTAGCATCACTACGATCCCTGTTTTTATAAAAAATCCACACTTAGAGACAGGTTTTCTTCCTCGTTTGCATATTGGCCCAGGCATTTTCGCAGGAGAATGTGCAGTAAAAAATAATAATGGACAAGCATTCATTAAAATATTTAACACGACGGACCAGGAGTTCGATGTAAAGGTACCTTGGTTGAATCTCGAGGAAATTGAAGAGATAAAAGAATTCTAAAGAATATTACGAATCAATACCTCGAGATCGGCAGAAATTTTTTCTCAAATTGAAACAAACCACCTGAACACCGAAGAGAAAGAACATGTCGAAAAAATAATTTCAGAAAATAACGATATTTTTTACTGCGAAGGTGACCAACTAACTGCAACACAATTAACCACACATCAAATCCATACCACCGATAATATTCCAATAAATCAAAAACAGTACAGATTCCCCCCTATCCACAGAGAAGAAATAAGTAAACAAATAACAGAATTATTAGATAAAAAAATAATTTAACCATCATATTCCCCATATAATTCACCTCTGTGGATAGTCCCTAAAAAACCAGACTCCGCTGGCAACAAAAGGTGGCGGATGGTCATTGATTTTCGCCAGTTAAATGAAAAGACGGTCGGAAACGCATACCCACTCCCCAATATTACTGAAATATTAGATCAGTTAGGGGGAGCTAAATATTTTAGCGTACTAGATTTGGCTTCCGGCTTCCACCAGATACCAATGGATAAGAATGATACACAGAAAACCGCCTTTTCATCTCCACATGGCCATTATCAATTCCTCCGTATGCCATTCGGTCTTAAAAATGCACCAGCAACCTTTCAAAAATTAATGGACACAGTTCTAACCGGGTTACAAGGAACTGAAATGTTTGTCTATATGGATGATATAGTTCTTTATTCAAGTTCTCTACAAGAACATTCAATAAAATTTAATAAATTAGCCAAACGCATACGATTTGCCAATCTTCACCTCCAACCTGAAAAATGCAAATTCTTATGCAAGGAAGTGCATTATTTAGGACACATCATTTCCGAGAAAGGAATTAAGCCTGATCCAGATAAAATATCCGCCATTCAAAATTTTCCAACTCCTCGAACACCGCGAAACATAAAACAATTTCTTGGTCTCAGCGGCTATTATCGCCGGTTTATTCCCAATTTTTCTGGTCTAACTAAGCAGTTGACTTTATTATTTAAAAAGCAGACAAAATTTAGGTGGCAAAACGAGCAGGAACAATCATTTAAAGATCTTAAACAAGCTCTTTGTAGTCAACCAGTATTACAATATCCAGATTTTAAACAAACATTTTTAGTTACTACCGACGCATCTGATCATGCTATTCGTGGAGTTTTAAGCCAAGGTCAAATTAGTCAAGACCTTCCCATTGCGTTCGCTTCCCGATCTTTAAACCCTGCCGAAATTAACTACTCAACTATTGAAAAAGAACTTCTTGCAATAGTTTACTGCACTCAGCACTTTCGCCCCTACCTATATGGAAAGAAATTTATTTTGATCACTGATCATCAACCCTTGGTCTGGCTCCACAAGGTTAAGGACCCAACATCCCGACTCGTCCGCTGGCGATTTAAACTCGCCGAATTTGAATACGAAATCAAATACAAACCAGGTACAATTAATCATAACGCCGATGCGCTTTCGCGAAATCCCCCTTCGCAAGACTCCAAAGAACCCCCAGAAGAGCCCCAAAACCCTCCGTCGTCATCCTTAGGACCTTGGCAAACAAACGGAGATCCCCCAAAACCCCGAAGAGGAACCTCAACACTCCAAAGAACCTCCAGAAGACCCCCAAAACCCTCCGTCGTCATCCTTAGGGCCTTGGCAACCAACGGAGATCCCCCAAAACCCCGAAGAGGAACCTCAACACCTCGAAGAACCCCCAGAAGACCCCCAAGACCCTCCGTCGCCATCCTTAGGAATTTGACACATCACGGAAACCCCCCAAACCCCTGAAGAAGAATCTCAGGATCATGAAGAAAACCCTCCAGATATTCCCCAACCATCTTTGGAAGAAATTCCCGACGACTCCTCCGAAGAATCCAGAAAGGAAGAAGAGACACTGTCTTTGGGAGACGAAGAGCATGAAAACACCCCTTCCAATATAAAAGAAACACGGGACTGTCTTCACATGAGAAAAGACAATCTAGTTTACCTGATCACTACTTCTGGAGAACCATTCGACGAAGGAGCTCGCCAGCTACAGGTTATAGCAAAATTTCCCCTGCATAACAATCTAACCCTCGGAGAACCTGACGTTCGTATATGCAACGGAAAGAAATATATAGGACTCCCAATCACGAAGAGACCCCAAGACCAAATGAGTAAGAGAATGTTAGGAAAATGCTTCGAAAAACTACAACAAATAGTCTATGAAGAAACAATTGGTTCGTTTTCAATTAGTAAACCAGCGAAAACAGACCAAATTAGTTGGCAATCAATTTTGGAGCAACTAGAAGACAAAATCTTACATCTCCCAATACAGATAACGGTCTGCCAAAATCTCGTAAAGATACCACCAATATCGAAAAGGAATCAAATATTGGAAAGATTTCATGCTTCAATACCATCTGGTCACAAAGGAGTAACCAAAACATATGCGAGAATCAGAGATCATTTTTTCTGGAAGAAAATGAAAGAGGATATTTCCACTTATACAGGGTGTTTCGTCTAAAACAGGCCACCTAAATATCTCCTCTATCTCTGATAATACAAAAAATGTTTCGAACGTAATATAAATGGTTTCAAAAGTCGAATCAGATGGAAGAATCGTTTTTTATGAATTGTAATTTTTTAATCGTTTTTTCAAGGTCACTCGTGTTTTTTTACATATACACACACATTTTTTGTTGTTGTATGTTATAGCAAACATTATTGTGCATTCATCCATGTTTAATAGCACGACCTTGTAATGACCGTGAACTCTAAAATTTGCTAATTAAAGCAGAACTTACTTTCAGCGTCATTTCAGATTTCAACGGTAACAGAAATTCGACCATGAACTTGAACTTGTAAATAATCACATTTATTACTGCAATAAATGTTCAAAATGATGTCCTTCCGTTGTCATACATTTCGTGAGGCGAAAAACGACAGATTGTACAGCTCTTTCGGTGATTTCAGGTTTCATATCAGCACATGCAGCAATTATTCGTTCCTTCATATTTTCTGGCGTCGTGGGCTGCTCTTGATAAACCGTACCCTTTAATGTCCCCCATAAGAAATAATCAAGTGGGGTGAGATCGGGTGAACAAGCCGGCCATGATACAGGTCTATTGCGTCCAATCCAACGATTTGAGAATTTCGTTGAGGACACGTGTTGCAATACGGGAAAAGTGTGCTGGACACCCATCGTGTTGATACCATAATACTAGACGGTCCCTAAATGGTACATCTTCTAATAAACCTGGTAGAATATGTTCTAAAAATTCAGCATACTTCTGCCCAGTTTGCGTACCGTTGATAAAATACGGCCCAATTATCCTATTATTTAGAATACCACACCAGACATTTATGGTCAATGGTCTCTGCTTATCGAGTTGTCTAAACCATCGTGGATTTTTAACCGACCAATAATGCATATTTTTGAGGTTCACCTGACCATGATTTGTAAAGGATGCTTCATCCGTAAATAATACTGTTTGAAAAAACATTTCATCATTTTCATATTTTCGTATACCCCATTGAGAAAAGTGTACGCGGTTTTCAAAGTCTCTTCCATGGAGCTCTTGGTGAAGAGATAAATGGAAAGGATGAAATTTTTGTGAATGAAGAATCCGGAATACGCTTGTCACACTAATACCGGTTTCACGTCCAAGTTGCCTTATAGTAACATGCGCGTTTAGATTAACTTTAGCGATGACATTGTTCACATTTGCTTCATGAGTAACAGTCTTACGTTTCACACGAATGTTTCTGTTGACACTACCAGTCTCATAAAATGTTTTAACAATATTTGAGTATGCAGAACGTGATGGACAAGAACGTTCTGGAAATCTGTCTTTGTAAATTCGTATTGCTTCTCTTACACACTCTCGAGCTTCACCGTAAATTAAAATCATTTGAATTTTCTCCTGTTCTGAATAACGCATTATGGATCGCTTGTCGATACACTGAGAAATCTAGCATTGAGCAAACTCTTAAATACATATCTCTCTCACTCTCTATGTACACAGAGGAATGATACAATGTGTTTATTTACAAGTTCAAGTTCATGGTCGAATTTCTGTTACCGTTGAAATCTGAAATGTCGCTGAAAGTAAGTTCTGCTTTAATTAGCAAATTTTAGAGTTCACGGTCATTTCAAGGTCGTGCTATTAAACATGGATGAATGCACAATAATGTTTGCTATAACATATAACAACAAAAAATGTGTGTATATATGTAAAAAAACACGAGTGACCTTGAAAAAACGATTAAAAAATTACAATTCATAACAAACGATTCTTCCATCTGATTCGTCTTTTGAAACCATTTAGATTACGTTAGAAACATTTTGTGTATTATCAGAGATAGAGGAGATATTTAGGTGCCCTGTTTTAGACGAAACACCCTGTATACAAAATTGCTTAAATTGCCAATTACGAAAATTAGTACAGAAGAGTAAAGAATAAACAACCAATGACCTTGACAGACACACCTGGGAAGGCATTTAACAAAGTCTCAATAGTCATGGTCGGACCACTACCAGTTACTCGGAAAGGAAATAAATATCTTTTCACTATTCAAGATTTGTTAACAAAGTATTCTCTGGCTATCCCATTATCAACTGGACTCTCAAATTCCATCAGCAACGCATTCTTAAAACACTTCATATATAAATTTGGAAGCCCAAAATGCCTACTAACAGATCAAGGTAAAAATTTAACAAGCAACACGATGAAAAATCTATTAAGGAGATTTAAAATTACGCATGTACAAATGTCAGCATATCATCCACAAAGCAATGGATCACTGGAAAGAGCTCATCACGTCCTAAAAGAATATCTAAAGCAATATATCACTAACAAAAACCAATGGGATGACTGTATCGAAGCCGCGGTATTTTCATATAATACCAGTGTCCACGAGGGAACAAAATTTTCCCCTCACCATTTAGTATTCGGAAACAAGGCAAGGTTACCGTTTACGCAAGATTTAATAGATGAAGATCCTGAAGAAACATATGAGGACTATCTCATCAACCATATTAAAAATTTTAGGGAATTACAAATACGAGCAAGAAACAACCTGATCACAGCAAAAGAAAAATCGAAATATTATTGCGATAGGAAAATTAAACCCCAAGAATTAAAGACTGGAGACAGCGTCTTTGTACTTCTCCACAATAAAATGAAATTAGCATATCAATATACCGGACCGCATCTCGTATTAGAAGTCCTACCCAGGAACAATATTAAAACACGTATCAAAGGAAAACTTAAGATAATCCACATGCATAGATGTCGCATCTCCAAGATTCAAGCCAAATAGAAGATGTATCAAAAAATGAGATTTTATCTCATTTTTTTTTCGTAGGGGGGAGGTGTCACGTCCCGCGACGCGCCCGGCTCACGCGTAACGCGTTTAGCGGAGCTTCCCCCCCCCCCACTAAAAAACCGCGAGGTACACCTGCGACCGGACCCGCGACCGAAGACGAGCCGTTACCACGGTAACCCCCCTCGAAGCTAAGGATTTCCGCGAAAAGCTAGAAATAGATCTAGAAAAAACTCCAAATATGGGTATATAAGGCGAGGATCCAAATCGATTTTTCAGAAGCAAAACTCCCCTTCACAGGTGCGGACCTCAGCACTGCGAAACCTAGATCGGTGCGTATCATCTGACACGGTCTAGCAACAGTAGTATTTATCCTGATGCATGGAAGATGTCACGGGATAAATTTTTGTTATAGGTAGATACCCATGTCCAAGATAAAGAAAAGAGTTAGGCGAGCAGGGCGGAGGTACCAACTCCAAAAATTAAAAATACATTTATACGGAGAGAACCGCGAGGCTCCGGAGGAGTTTAATTATCCAGAGTTCAAAGAGACAGAATACGAGCACGAGCCTGACGATTATTTCACGCCAAAAGTTATCCCTTGGGAGCTAAAGAAGATTCTCTTTCCCCCCACAAAAATTCCCCAACTAAATACATCACTTATGTAGGAGTCCGAGCCGTTAGACGCGATCGGCGGCAAGGACGCGGACGCCGCGGAAAGACAAAAACGGCAAGCGTTTTTGCCGAGTAGGTCGCCCGCGGATCGCCAAAAACACAAACACGGTGACAGGTGAACGCCCTAGCGATTGAGAGTGAGAGAGTGTGTGTGTGAGAGAGAGGGCGACAAAGGTGCGACGACCGCGGATTTCTTGTACATGAGCCGAAAACACGTATGTGTGTGCGCGACGATCGGCCTATATATGCGAGGTAGGTCGCGGCCGCAGACAGAGTATATCGAGAGCATATCGAGAGTATATTTAGAAAGTATATTTAGTATTGAATAAACGTACCGTTTTTACAATTATCTGATTCACCCGACTTCAATTTCCTACACTTATAAGAGCCCCCCGCCTTTTACACTATATTTGTAAAGAGTACACCATCCCTGCGCCAATACCATGGTTCTAACACACAAACAAGTACACTAACACACACACACAATGTAATAAACACATATATATATATTTATTTATTGTAAACTAATTTTATATTATATTTTTTCTTTTACCAAATTTAAAAAACGCCTCTCACATTTTTTCTCCTTCCAAGGAAAACCCCTCCTCTCCTCGCGAATAAAAAAGGAACCCAAAAAATAACGTAACAGTCGACGAGGAACAAGTCAAGATAAGACTCGGCGTTCCTACGGCGAAAGGTAGGTAGTTGTGAGGAAAAAATCCTGTACTTGGACTTGGAGCTGTGCTCGTGGAGGCTTCTGCCACTCCGGTTTGAGCGAGGGTCACCCCAGGAGGGGTGCTTAGCATTAAAATCTCCGCCGATAATATAGGGGTATCTAAGACGAGAAAGTTGGTCCAGAAAGCCCGGAGTCAAGAAGGTGCGAGGATGTGTGTATACTGCCACCAGAGTGACTGCAGGAGAAGTAAGCCTGATGCATACGATGTCAGTGCCATCGTGTTGAGGAAAATCAATGATCGGTCACAAGGTCGGTCAGAACGTACAGTCTTATATCCAGGTAGATGAAAGTCTTGGTCTGGTCTGAGCCAAGTCTCAGTCAGAATAGCAATATTGATATTATTCTGTTGAAGATATACCGTAATGTCAGTTTGTTTGTGTAGAATGGAATTCACATTCCAGAGGAAAACTTTAGGATATAGCCCGCCTATGATAAGGTTGCCGAAACTTGCATGAAAGCAGCGAATTCGTCCTGCACATCTTTAATTTAGACAAAAGAGTTTTGGCAGCAGCGAGAATTTTGTCGACGTTGCAAATAGCAGCTATTTCTTTGAATAGTTGCATGGTCTCCTCAATCGAGGAAGCAGGTGGATTTGCGGTTTGTCCCTGGGACTCAGGACTGGTAGAAAAGGTATTCTCATTCCTGGCCGAGAGAGAAGATTTTTTTGGGGCAAGTACATTACTGTACGATACATTTGGCCGAAGCATAGCAGTTTCTACCGACCTGTGAGGGCCTGGAGCCGATTAGATTTGCTGCGCGAAGACAGGTGAAGGGTGTCGTTTCGCCCGCTTTTCTAAATAATTACCCTGAGCTGGGCATTTCGAGTAATTTGCGGTATGATCGCCGTTACAATTGACGCAAGTTGGTTTAGCAACTGTGGGCGTTGGGCAATCGGAAGTGTTTTTCAGTCATTTTAAAAGATAAGATTCATAAAAGTTCAGATTAAACAATGTTCGAACTTATACTAGAATAAAATACACAATTTCCCGATTAAACAAATTCTTGCTTCGGCATAAAAACCTCGACGAATTACGAGGAAAAGCCAAAGCAAGACACAATGATTTATTAGTCAAAGGAAGCAATACATAAATTTCGTCTATAGGAAGGCTCAGCACGTAAATCGCATCAAATATCATTAAAATACATTCTAAACCTTAAAACTAAGAGAGCTCTCTTACCTTTTATAATCAAACCTCATCGCGACTGATCAACAACAGAGTTCCAATTGGAACTCCCTGTCCAATTGCCGGCATGCCCTTAAGACAACCCTTCGCCGGCAGCACTACGGTTAGCCTTGCGATCCGTCTCAGCTTCGGTATGCACTGCAAAGGAGCCTCAATGCTTCCAATGCCCTCAAACCTCAAAAGTACAACCGGTCTGATAGAATCCAAGTCTTGCTGAACCGAGTGAACAAGGACTCAACGTCCGTCACAATCAAAACCCGATCACTCGCGGAATTTACAAAGTTAATAATTTCGTTTTACAAATTTATCGCAGAATCAAACACGCGTCTGCACACGTCAAAGCCTTCCTAAACTCTCTCTTGTCAATCGCGACCGCTGTGAATGGCTCCCTTCACTCGCGTATACAGGGTGTTTAGCTACAGGTGGGAGAAAATTTAAGGAGTGGTTCTCGACGATAATATAAGACGAAAATGAAGAATAAAAAAATTTCGATTTCGGCTTCGTTATTTAGTTATTAACAATTAAAAATCCGCCTAAAATGCTGCAACACTTCTGACAAAAGTATACGTTGCGTACGTCACACAGTCGCGCGACAGTCTCGTATCAAGTGACAAACGCATGCATACCTTGTTTCTCATTTCGGGCCCCAGCGAGATGAAAATGTTTAATAGATTGTTGGACGACATTGAACCTACCTACTCGTTAAAATTCACCAGGGCATTTCTAATATCCGCCCTATGGAATTATCGAGTAAAAGGGGTCAATGCCCTTTCACTTTTATTACTCAGGGGAATGAGGAGAATGTAAAGAACTGGTAATCCTTTAATGTTGAAACACTGCACTTTATTGAACTTGAACGGACGGAACGGACATCTTGAAGTCGTGTGATGTCTGCCATCGGATCGCGACGGAGATCTTGAGCGGAGCCTGACCGGGTGCCTCCGCGAACGGAAATCTTTGACGCGTACGACGGAGATCTTGCCGCTGGCAGAGGCACGACACGCGACGCGAACACAGCATAAGGCATAAGCTGTAAATCGGCGGGCGTTTGCTGCTGTAGATCGGCATTTGTTTTATCGATCGGGCTCAGGCATTGACCACATCAGCTCAGTGATGCCGAAATCGTGGTACTGTGGTACTAAGCCGTGGAACTAGACCTCCCCACTACGACCTACTGTTGCCCCTACAGTCCTTTTCCAACGCGCTCGCGCGCTACACGCACTAGCGTACCTCTACTATATAGTAGACTATATACTAGAGCGTGTAGCGCGCGAGCGCGTTGGAGAAGGACTGTAGGGGCAACAGTAGGTCGTAGTGGGGGAGTCTAGTTCCACGGCTTAGTACCACAGTACCACGATTTCGGCATCACTGCATCAGCTGTCTTGAATCAGTGTGCATACGGATGCTGGCTTGTACGGACGATTCTTCCAGCACGCGTCGAAGATTTCCGTTCGCAGAAATCGCATGTCCTCAAAGATGTGAATGAAAATGGTGGTCACATTGAAAACCATTTGTAATTGTAAAGGGTTGTAAAATCGTCGACTCGCTTATGCTCTGTTCGCGTCGCGTGTCGTGCCTCTGTCCGCGGCAAGATCTCCGTTGCACGCGTTGAAGATTTCCGTTCGTGACGGCGCGGCGCCCGGTCAGGCTCCGCTCAAGATCTCCGTCGCGATCCGACGGCAGGAATCATACAACCTCAAGATGTCCATTCCGTCTGGGAGCGAGTCTCCCGACGTAAATCAAGTTCAATAAAGTGCAGTCTTTCAACATTAAAGGATTACCAGTTCTTTACATTCTCCTCATTCCCCTGAGTAATAAAAGTGAAAAGGCATTGACCCCTTCTACTCGATAATTCCATAGGGCGGATATTAGAAATGCCCTTGTGGATTTTAACGAGTAGGTAGGTTCAATGTCGTCCAACAATCTATTAAACATTTTCACCTCGCTGGGGCCCGAAATGAGAAACAAGGTATGCATGCGTTTGTCACTTGATACGAGACTGTCGCGCGACTGTGTGACGTACGCAACGTATACTTTTGTCAGAAGTGTTGCAGCATTTTAGACGGATTTTTAATTGTTAATAACTAAATAACGAAGCCGAAATCGAAATTTTTTTATTCTTCATTTTCGTCTTATATTATCGTCGAGAACCACCCCTTAAATTTTCTCCCACCTGTAGCTAAACACCCTGTATATCTGCATGACGAGATTATCGTCTTCCTTCATGATGATACGATTGTGTTACGAGCCAGGGCCGTGAAGTAGCACGAGTGGCCGGCGAGGTGTTATTACTCTTGGATTAAGGTTTTAAGAGTGCAGACGAACCTGATGCGTAACCAGGGTGCTGCTAGGAAGCGGACGAACCTGATGCGATAATCAGGGAGCCGCCTAGGATAGTTAAGAGTGCAGACGAACCTGATGCGTAACCAGGGTGCTGCTAAGGTGACGGACGAACCTGATGCGATAATCAGGGAGCCGCCAAGGATAGTTAGTGGGCCTCGTAACTAGTATAATTTAATTGATACAATCCGAGCGGTAAGATTGTATCGTGTGGGAACGTTCAATTACTAGATTAGGATTTTGGTCAATAATTAAGGGTTTAAGAAAATTGCACGATTTACCAAACAACACAAATATATTCTAATAAAGAATGTGGTATGTACAATTGGTGTAGCGACTGAATTGAAGTAGTAGTATATGTTTAATATTATTACCTAAGATGCTCGGTTTTGACGCACTGGCAATGCGGGGGTCTCGAAATCAACTTAAGAAGAGCCTAACAGATTTAATACCGGACTAGCGGAATCTATACGGTTATATTTGATCGAAGGGGAACTTTAGCCCGATCTCACTGGAAGTGACTTTACGAGATGCAGCACGACGTGACACGGTTTGAGTCTACGAGAGGTTATATATCCCTTGTGACGTTGCAAGTTTGCAGCGTCCCTTCCCTACCCCAAGAATAGCGAAAAGAAAAACCGAATTACGTATGGCCCGGGCCGATCCTGTCTCGAACCACGAATCCACACGCGGAAAAGCGAGCGTTCCCCGAGGAAACAAAAATACCGAAATTCCAGCTGACGCCCGATACGTTTGCCGAGTACGGCTAAGTTGCAGGGGCGTATCACCAGGGCGACGAGAGCGCCGAAAACTCCCGAAGCAGGAAACCAAGACAAGGAGCGCCCGAAATCTGAGAAAGGCCGAACAACAATAGTCCGTGCACGCGCGAATATAAAAGGAGTCAAAACACACGGGCCAATCAACCCGGAGGCGCCGACGTGGGACCAGAACCCCTACCGGATATCGTTCTTTTCGCGATCCCGTCGTCACCTCACCCCGCTTAAAATGGGGTTCTAGCGTGGGTGGTGGAAGAGACACCTGAGAGGGAACACCCTCGCCGGTCGTTTATCGCAACCGGTAATTTCGCGAGTAATTCTCGGGCTCCTAGGTTCCGTAAGGACACGGCCCTGCGTGGCACTAGATCGCCAGCGTGAAGTACGCTACTAGGGAATTTCGGCTAGGTCGCTAGAGTGGGGGGAACCAGAATCGATACGCGCCGTGGCGAGAATCGAAGGAGTCACTGTCGTGCCGGCTCGCGTCCCGAGAGTGTAGACCCGCTTTCTCTCGTAAATCCCGTACGTTTGATTCCGCGTGCGGAGAGTGCCGGTGGTGTAATCCCGACTATCGAGGGAGGAAAGTACAGCCCCCTACTGGTTCCAACAGGATCACAGATTCCGACTCACGGTACGTCGATAGTGATTCCGTAAACTCGTCTACGAGCCAGCTCGTTAATTTGGCGGGGGGCACGAGCCGATCGTCGACTCTGTCCCCGATATTCGCGTGTGCCGAGGCGCTTCCCGCCTCGTGCCCAGGGCTCATACCGATCCGACGGTATTTTGAGCCGATTCAAGAGGTTCCCTCCCGTTAGCATATCGGAAGTTTTCCTCGGGAGAACCGACAGCGTCGCGAGATAGTTCCTTGTCGCGAACATTACGGTAATCGTTTCGCGAGGGTAGGAATCGCCATTTCGCGGGAATTAGATATCGCGTGGAGAGCGCGAGAGAGCTCAGATCGTGCGAGCCGTTACCATCTCGTTCGCGGAAACTTTCGAATTTCCCGAGAACGATCGCGACAGTCGCGACCCGTGCGACGAACGTCTTCGCACGTCGACAACCGCGCGCTGCGAACCTCCACCTTATCGCAATCTTGTACAAGGAGCGCGGGCTCCCGGTTGCGGCCACGTGGCCGCGTGCCTGTAATTACTGACGAATAATTAAATGACTGAGAGCGAAAATTGAATTCGTTAATTTCGCCTGTGAGATCCGCCCTGCCGTGAGGGCTGTCCCCGCTATTCCCGTGTCCGAATTTCCGACTCCTCGCGCCTTCCTCTCGACCTCGCGCTTCTCGATATTCGGCCTTCGCGTCAGCTGACTCGCGAGCAAACCGCGAGAACGTTTCGTGCGGTACCCTTCCAGTACCTGGCGCCCGAACTTGTCGAATCACGTCAGCCTTGATCGAATTTCGAGAGGTGCGTTTGTCCCGGGTGGACCGCGTCCGCACGGCCGCGCGCGGCCCGGCCTCAGCGCCTATAAAATCCCGGAAGTTGCCGTTCTTCCCCGTACTCGGTGCGACGGAAAAAGGGCAACGTGACACCCTAGAATGAATGGAACACATTGTTCATTATCTGTATCACTTAGGGCCAGACTCTTGTTTTTGTCACTTTCAATTAAATCGGGTCCGAACTCGATCTTCGTTAAAAAGGGGTTAACTATGATATGAAAAGGTTATCTAGGGCGCTTCCTTCCAGAGACGATCCTGAACAGATTCCTATGAAGAATTTAATAGGGAACTGTTCTCTATCCGTCACAATTGACATAAAATCGCCACAAACAGGAAGAGATATGCGGACCAGCACATTTCACACATTTGGGCTTGTAGCCACAGTTTAAAGAAGAGTGGCCAAAGGCCTGACACTTGAAACACTGAAAATAGTTTGTGCGGGATAAAAATTTATCACAGTATACTCGTGTGTAAAACAAGTGTGCGACTTTCCTGACGTTGTTAAGAGTAACTCCGTTGGGGAAAGTAACTTTGTATACGCAGTACAACGACTCCTTGGATCGTCTGCCACCAATGGGAGAACAGGAAACGGGATTCAGATTGTGGAGTTTCATCTCCTCAATTAATTCATCAACATACATGCGTTGGAGGCCCTTCAGGGTCGCAGAAAGAACTTTTTCTGTGTTTATTGTGAAGGGTGAAAAGGGAGGTTCGCCTTTTCAAGCTTCCCTTTGAGATCACGGAAATGTTCGATCGAATTTAGCTGGACACGGACTCTTGTGCCAAGAAATTTCAGCTTGAACTCACGCCCATATGATTCGGTAAGAGATTTGGTTAATCGAGGCATATTGCCATCAAAGTTGGCAATATATAATAGAGGTGGTTTAGAAATAGCCTTTTTGAGCAAGACATTTGAAGAAGAGGCAGTATTATCGGTATCTGACTGCCAATTGTTCGATAACAAAGAAGTTGGATCTCGAAGGGAAGGACCAGCTCGGTGCTTGTTTACGGGCAGAGCAGGAAAGTGATTTGGGGCTCCGACGAACGAGCCAAGCACATCGAACCTATTTCGGACCGCCACGGCGGGGATAGCCCCGAGGTGAGTAACCTCAGTCATGTTGACGCAAGGAGTCGAGTTGTCGTCAGAAGAACTATTTGTAATTGTCCTCTGTTTTTTGGCTAGGGGAGACAACCTTAGCTGTTTATCCGACTGCACGTCGAAGGTCAACGGCGCGGACGCGATAAACGAAGAGCCAAACGGAACCTCGGCAGGGACGTTTGAATTTAAATTTAAATTTTGGGGTACGAGCTTACTCCAACTTTCGTTGTGAGTTAACCCAGGAGGGTCAGCGACTTCAAGGGTGGCCGGTGGCTCCGTAACTGAATTCCCGAAATCAACCAGGGAAAGTTCATCTAGGATGGTGGGCGAATCCCCATGCACGGAATTAACCGGGGAAACGGGCTCCGGAATTTGAAAAATGTCGGATCGACAGTAACGCGATGCTCACTTAATTCGTCGGCTGACCTGGACGTTTCACGGGGTGGTGTATCTGCATCCTGCGGTGAAGCAGAAATAAGGACGCGGCGGGTCACACTCGAGACTTTTTTCCCTTGGCCGTAGCCGATGCTACTAGGTCCGGCGAGAATTTTCGGACGACTCCGCGGTTTTCCGTCGCGAGAATTTTAAACTCATTAGCTTTGCGCCGCATATTAGGACGCTTGGATAAAAATCCGGTGGGGCGGCTGGCCGCCACTCACCCGGAAAGAAGGGCAATTTTGCCCTAGAAGAGGGAAAACGCTTCGGGGCAACCGACGCGTTAGCCCGAGGGACAGAAACGAATAGAAGATGAAGTACTTACAGAATAGAAGAAATGTAGAAAAGAGAAGAGAAGAGAAGAGAAGAAAAGAAAGAACAGTAATCACATCAATCATAAAGAAATAACAGAGACAGACAGACTGTAACGAAATCGCAATCAAAACACAGTAGTAGAGGCACGTCCGCATACGACGGACGCTAACAACCGAATGCCGGTGAACTCCCCCGAATCCTTTTTTTATTTTTAGTAACATAAAACAGATGGCCTGTACCTAGTGGCATGAGTGCCACTTTACCAGGGTGGAAGAAGATTTGTTAAAAGAGAGTGGTGTTACCTTTATAAAGATATGGGTTGCAATATAGCAAGCGAAAATAGGTGGGGAGTAAAATTTTTAAAATAGCTCCGAAGTGGATTCGCTTGAAGAGCGGCAGTAAAAGAGCTGTTGAGAGACAAGCTCTCATGGGAGTAACAACAGCGGCACGTCGGAAATATTCCGCCGTGTATTAGTATGTATTTGTAACGAGATAATTTACACACAGAGGTGTGAAGAGGAAATTTGTGTAGGCAGGTCGATGTCGTTGGGCATGCCACAGAGAAATAAGAAATTTTTGAAGCATAGCGTATGCAGTGTAGGCATGCAGGTAGAGCAATAAGAGGTCGGGCAGGAGTACCACAATGCAGTGTAGGCAGGGATGCCGACGGGGTAACAGGCAGGATAGATACTCGAAGATATTAAGGTGGGCGGTGATGGTAGTAGTACAGCGGAAATCTTTTCTTGATACGGTATGGTATCTGGTGAGGACCGTATTCTCCGGTGAGACGTACGAGCTGATTCAGGTGCGAATTGACCTCGTATCTGTCGATGATATTAGCACAGAATTCCAAGAGACTCGGTATATTAAGCAGTTCGTTTACTACGTAAGTGGGGGCGCGTGTAGGAAAGCCAGTAATGATTTTCAATATGCGGGTTTGGGCACGACTCGCAATTGTAAAGTTGGTGACCGAGGCGGCTGTCCACAGATGCAAGCCATACGTGAGGACTGAGCGCAGGCAGACCTTGTATAAGGTTAGTCTCAGACTGCGATTCAGAGGTGAGACTTGGGAAATCAATTTATGGATGGCCCCAGCAGCAGAACGAGTTTTTGACATCCAGTCGAGAATAGCCTCCCTCCAGGTGAGTTTGCTGTCCATTATGACACCTAGATATTTAATTTTCTTTTCCCACGGTGTGGCAACGTTTTTTACAGTAAGCGGGATGACATTTAGTTCCCTACGCAAGGTGAAGAAAATTACCTGGGTCTTGGCAGGGTTGACGACTAGCTTCCAAGTTTCGAAAAAGCTTATGATTTTATCGAGATACCTTTGCAAATTGCTTACAGCAATGTGAGGGACCTTGTGGGGACAGAAGAGCAAGGTATCGTCCGCGTACATGGCAAGTTGAGATCTGTCATCCTTGGGGATGTCATTTACATAGATGTTAAAAAGTACTGGGCCGGCGATAGAGCCCTGCGGGACGCCAGCAAGTATACTATGCGTTGGAGAGTCATATCCATTAATTGAAACAAAGAGTTTCCTGTCAGTGAGATAGTTCAATATGAACTTCTGCAGGAGCAGGTCGAGGCCTGCGTTTCCAAGTTTGTAAATTAAAGCCCCATGCCAGACCGTATCGAAGGCTTTGGTGAGATCAAGAAAGACTGCGGGGACCGATCTTTCAACGTTTAATTGATGTGTGACCAGCTAGGAGAATCTGACCAGCTGGTGGGTGGTTGAATGTGCTGACCTAAAGCCAAATTGCTGGTCAATGATAAAATCCTTTCTTCTTAGAAAATCCGAGAGAAGTCTGAGGATGCATTTCTCTAGAAGTTTTCCCAGGGTCGGAAGCAAACTAATCAGGCGATAGTTGTTTGGTAATTTATGGTCCTTACCTGGCTTGGGTATGGGCACAACCTTAGCCAATTTCCACTTGTCGGGGAAGTAGGCAAGGTTATAACAGGCAGTAAAGGTATAGTATAACTGTATGACGGTTTTATGGCCAGCATGCTTAAGCATTTGGGCTGTGATTTTATCATAGCCAGGGGCTTTATTGTTTTTAAGTGTCTTAATGGCACCGACAATTTCAGAAGGGGAGGCAAGAGTGCGTCTCAGAGAAAGGTCTGTAGGGGAGCTCGAGACAAGCTGACAATAATTGGCAACGGTGTCATCGAGCGGTGAGTCCGTGCAACCAGTTCCCGAGAGGGCACTGGCAAAGACTGCAGCGAAAATATTTGCCTTTTCTCTGTCAACAATAATCGGAGAAGGGGAGGCAGTGGGAGTGAGCGGGGGGTACTTAGTACGTGTGCCCGTCAGTATTTTATAGCTTCGCCAGAAGGTAGGGTCGGTTTTATCAACCTTAGCTAGGTTACCTCTAAAGATCTCCTGCTTATATTTGTATGCTCTTTGTTTAATTTCTTTTGTTAGTTGCTTGATGACAACAGTGAAGAAAGCACACCCCGTACGCTGGAGATCGCGTCGGTGTTTTCTCTTGAGGCGAATGAGGGAGGTTAGAAGAGGATCGTCTGGAAGATAAGGACGCGAAGATTTTTCCTTATAGACGGAGGACTTCCTACGACAGGCGGTAAGAAAAGATTCAATGGTTCTGACTGATATGTCGATTTCAGCTTGGCTATTGAGGTGTCCAGTAATTTTCAACTTGTTTGTGTGAGATTTGTACTTCTCCCAGTCGTACGTTCTGAGAGTGCTGGGAGAAAAGAAGGCAGCTTCTTTGGAATTCAGAAGAATCGGACTATGGTCAGATGGCAGTTGGTCAGATGGCAGTTGTTCAGCTAGCGTGCAGTCGAAGTCACACGGGATGTCGACAAGGAACAAATCAAGGTAGGAGACAACGTTCCCGCGTCGAAAAGTAGGTAGCTGTGGAGAGAAAATTCTGTACTTTGATTTAGAGCTGTGCTCGTGGAGATTTCTACCACTCCGGTTTGTACGAGAATTTCCCCAGGAGAAGTGCTTAGCATTGAAGTCACCGCCAATGATATAAGGGTATTTAAGACGGGAGAGTCGATCCAGAAAGCCCGAAGTCAAGATTGCGCGAGGATGTACATACGCTGCCACCAGGGTGAGTGCAGGAGAAGTGAGCCTGATGCATACGACGTCAATGTCATCGTGTTGTGGTAAGTCGACGATATTATAGTCAAGAGAGCTCTGTACGAGTATTACGACACCTCCTCCTCGCCCAAGGGGACTGTCGCAGGGTCGGTCAGAGCGTATGGTCTTGTACCCAGGTAAGTAGAAATTTTGGTCTGGTCTCAATGTTGACATTGCTCTGTTGCAGATATAGTGCAATATCAGTTTGCTTAGGTAGCCTATGAAAAGGTTGCCGATACTTGCATGAAGGCAGCTAATTTTTCGGAATCCGTCCTGCACGTCTTTAATTTAGATAAAAGTGTATTTGCAGCGGCGAGGATTTTCTCGACGTTTCAAATAGCAGCAATTTCTCTGAAGGCTTGCATAGTCTCCTCAATCGGAGAAACAGATGGGTTTGTTGGCTGACCCTGGAGCTCAGGGGTGTTTGGGATGGTACCGTACCTTGGCGAGAATGAAGGCTTTTCGGTGCAAGGGCACTACTATAGGAAATATTTGGCCGAAGCAAAGCGGTTTCTGCGGACCTGTGTGGGCCTGCAGTCGAGGAATATTGCTGCGAGCATTTGGACTTATAGCCACAATTTAAGGAGGAATGACCAAAAGCCTGACACGTGTAGCATTGGGAATAATTCGTTCGGAATAGAAAGTCCCAGTATACTCGTGTGTAGAATAGATGCGCAACTTTCCTAACATTGTTCAGGGTAACACCGTTAGAGAAAGTTACTTTGTAGACACAGTATAGTAGAAAACAGGAGACAGGATTTAAATCATGGAGTTTCATCTCCTCGATTAGTTCATCAGTGTCCATGAGCGGGAGGCCTTTAAGGGTCGCAGAGAGAACTTTCTCTGCGTTGATTGTAAAGGTATGAAAAGGGAGGTTCGCATTTTTAAGCTTCCCTTTGAGATCACGGAAGTGTTCGATCGAATTTAGCTGGACACGGACTCTCGTGCCAAGAAATTTCAGCTTGAACTCACGCCCATATGACTCGGTAAGCGACTTGGTTAAGCGAGACATATTGCCAGCAAAGTTGGCAATATACAGGGTGGACGATTTATCTGAAGACATTGAAATATCTCGAGAACTATGCATCGGATGAAAAAAAGTGGGTAATGAAAGTTGTTCGTTTCGGAGGGGGACATCCAATGATACCAAACTCGATCCACTCCCGCCACCTCTTGGGAGTGGTGGTGGGGGAAGATAAAAAACTTAAATGGGAACACCCATTTTTTATTTTAGATTTGGATTCTCCAGAAAAAAGTACCCCAATTTGACCTACGAGTTTTTTCATTTTGGTTCATAGATAGCGCTGTAATCGACAAAAATCAAAATGCGTAAAAAATCATTGAAAATATGGGATATCTCGAAAAATACACATCAGATCAGAAAAATTAAAGTAGACGTATTTGATATTTTTAAAAATGCTATTCAATAACACCATAATTGACCCCCCACACCCTCCTCCTGGGGGTAGGAGAAGGAATTATTTCAAAATCTTCAATGGGAAACCCTTTTTTTATAGCAAATCTTGGTTCTCCATTGATTTGATATTATTGGTGTAATTTCTTTCACAGATGTCGCTGAAATCGAAAGCAGTTGCAAAAATTCATTGGTTTGTTTGTTTCCCATTGAATATTTTGAAATAATTCCTTCTCCTACCCCCAGCAGGTAGGGATGGGGGGTCAATTATGGTGTTATCAAATACGTCTACTTTAATTTTTCTGATGTGATGTCTATTTTTTAAGATATCCCCAATTTTCAACGATTTTTTACCCATTTTGATCTTTGTCGATTACAGCGCTATCTATGAACCAAAATGCAAAAACTCGTAGGTCAAATTGGGGTACTTTTTTCTGGAGAATCCAAATCTAAAATAAAAAATGGAGGTTCCCATTTAAGTTTTTTATCTTGCCCCACCTCCACTCCCAAGGGGCGGCGGGGGGTGGTCAAGTTTGGTATCATTGGATGGCCCCCTTCGAGACGAACAACTTTCATTACCCACTTTTTTTATCCGATGCATAGTTCTCGAGATATTTCAATGTCTTCAGATAAATCGTCCACCCTGTATAGTGGAGGCGGTTTAGAAATAGCCTTTTTGGGCAAGATATTTGAGGAAGAGGCAGTATTATCGGCATTTACTGCCGATTGTTCGATATCGAGTAAGTGGGATCTCGAAGGGAAGGACCAGCTCGGTGCATGTTTACGGGCAGAGCAGGAAAGTGGTTTGGGGCTCCGACGAACGAGCCAAGCACATCGAACCTATTTCGAACTGCCACGGTGGGGATAGCCCCGAGGTGAGTAACCTCAGTTATGTTGACGCAAGGAGTCGAGTTGTCGTCAGAAGGACTATTTGTAATTGTCTTCTGTTTTTTGGCTAGAGGTGACAACCTAGGCTGTTTATCCGATAGCGCGTCGAAGGTCGACGGCTTGGATGCGATAAGCGATGAGCCAAACGAGACCCCGGCAGGGGCGTTCGAATTTAGATTTGAATTTGGATTTAGGGGAACAGGCTTACTCTGATTATCTTTATGAGACAATCCGGAAGGGTCAACGACTTCAAGGGTGGCCGGTGGCACCGTATTTAAATTTGAATTTGAATTCCCGAGATCACCGAGGGAAAGTTCATCCGAAACGGTGGGAGAATCTCCATGCATGGAGTTAACCGGAGAAATGGGCTCAGGTGTTTGAAAAATATCGAACCGATCAACAAAGGGTTCGGAAAGCGAACGAACGTGGATTGACGGATCGACTCTAAATTGTTATTCATTTAGATCTGTAGCTGACCTGGGTGTTTTAAGGGCTGGTGCATCTGCATCCTGCGGGGGAATACTACTCGCGGCAGTAGGGCACGATCCTAAAGAAGTGACAAGGACCCGATGGGTCACACTCGAGCCTTTTTTGCCCTTGGTCGTATCCGACGTTACAAGGTCCGGCGAGAATTTTCGGACGACTCCGCGGTTTTCCGTCGCGAGAATTTTAAATTCCGTGGCTTTGCGCCGCACATTGGGTCGCTTAGATAGAAATCCGGTAGGGCGACTGGTCGCCACTCACCCGGAGAGAAGGGCAATTTTGCCCTGGAAGAGGGAAAACTCTTCAGGGCAACGGACGCGTTAGCCCGAAAGACAAAAAGAATAGAAGAAGTACTTACAGACTAGACGAGATGTAGAAAAGAGAAGAAAAGAGAAGAGAAGAGAAGAGAAGAGACGAGAAGAGAAGAGAAGAGAAGAGAAGAGAAGAGAAGAGAAGAGAAGAGAAGAGACGAAAAGAAAGAGAGAACAGTATTCACATTGAACATACAATAGCAACAGAGACCAGACAGAAATCGTAATCAACAATGGTAGAGGCACGTCCGCACACGACGGACGCTAACAACCGAATGCGACGCGGCGCCGGTGAACTCCGCCGAATCCGTAATTCTTTTTTTTTTTTTAGTTTTCAACTTGAAATCCGAAGGCCTGTGCCTAGCAGCTTTTGTGCCGCTTTACCAGGGGACAAAAAGTTTGAAGTTAAGAGTTTGGTGTTACCTATTTAATTTGGGAGTTGCAAAGTCGCAGAAATAAAACAGAAGGGGGATTAAATTTTCAAAAAAAACCGGGAGGAACGTGAAAAATGGGGGAGAAATGAGGGATGAAGGATGAGAGGGTGAATTGTCGCAGGTTGCAGGATAATTAAGAGAGTGGCATGCCACATTCGACGGTGTTGCAGGGATGCAGCAGAAGAGAGAAGGTCAACATCGAGATGCTGTTCGTTAAAGAGTTGAGCTGAGAAACACGCTGCGAGGGATGTACAGCGGGTTTCCCCAAAAGACAGGCAGGTAGGAACCGACACGCGTTAGGGCGGTCGGTGATGGTAATAATAAAAAGGAAATCTTTTTTTAATGTGATAAGGAATTTGATGGGGATTAAATTCTCCTGTAAGCCGAACAAGTTGGTTGGATGAACATCGTAGTTTTTTATATTATTTATGCAATAGACTAGGCATTTACCTCCTAGAAGTTAGCCCCCCACTTGTTGAATTAAACAATTTCAACAGTTGTGCTGAATTGTGCTAGGTTTGTGCTATATTGTGCTCGAATATTATCACTACAATATGAAAAATAAGAAGAAAAATTGAGAAAAACGATTTTTTGAGTAGCCCCCCACTTTTCATTTTTTTCAATTTTCTCAATTGTGCTAAGTTGTGCTAGGTTGTGCTAAGATTGTGCTCAAGTATTACTTTAAAAAAATTATAAATAAAGAAGTTATAGTGAAAAAACGTTTTCGACATATAATTAACTTTTAAGTAAGAAACAGTTATCCAAACAGCATATAATCATATATCTGAGTTGTGCTAGCCTAGCACAAGTCAGCACAACTTTTAGATTCCCCAGCACAACGATATAAAGGGCACTTTACTCTTGTACGCGACCCTTCGCGCTAAAACTGTATATCATTTTCCGACTTTCTGGTTATCCGACAAGGATCAAATCGCATATCTGAGTTGTGCTAGCCTAGCACTTCACCATTGCCACTATCATCTTGCACATACCATTTATTTAGAACAGATTTATATCCCATACACTAAGTTTCCAATTACATTCTAGTCTATCCTCTTTCTTTCCCTACTTGATATGCCCTCCCTACATCTTTCTTTCGTGACATCCCGCGACGCAAAACCATGACTACAGTTCTCCCAACCACGAACTCCAATAATGATACTTATTCATAGGATCATTGAGCGAAGGAAAGCCCTTCTAAGGCAGACACGATTAAGGGTGCGCTGGCGCCAGTCTGGTGACTCTATCGGCGTAGAGGTTGTCATTCTATGTACTTCATAACTTTGTGCGACATTCTTGTCTCTCCTACAAAGCTGAGACAGGGAGGGAGATATGTCACTCACAGGAGAGACAAAGACAGAGTAACCGCGAGGCTTGATTTTTCGATGAAGCCCAACCAATTTTTCGAAGCGAAGAAGCAATATTTTCTCACGTTTCTTTTTTTCAAATATTCTTTGTTCTATTTCGGGTAACCGTACAGAGCCCTTTTTTGCAATTTGGCTCTTGAAACTTTATAAATAATGAAAGTGTACGTTTTTATAGAAGAAATTTTTTTCTGTACACTTTTTCCAAAAAAGGGCTCTGTACGGTTACCCGAAATAATATTCCGAATATTTCCACTTAAAAATTATTAAGAAATATAGCTTCTTCGCTTCAAAAAATTGGTTGGGCTTCAACGAAAAATCAAGCCGTGCGGTTACTCCAGGTTACTCTGTCTTTGTCTCTCCTGCGAGTGACAGACTCCCTCTCTATCACAGCTCTGTAGGAGAGACAAAGATATCTCTATCCTTGTCCTAGTTTATTTTTAGTTCACCTCTACGCCGATAGACACGCACCCTTAACAACGTCAGGAAAGTCGCGCACTTGTTTTACACGCGAGTATACTGGGATAAATTTTTATCCCGCACAAACTTTTCTCAGTGTTTCAAGTGTCAGGCCTTTGGCCACTCCTCTTTAAACTGTGGCTACAAGCCCAAATGTGTGCAATGTGCTGGCCCGCATTTGTCTTCAGATTGCCCAACGCCCACAGTTGCTAAACCAACCTGTGTTAATTGTAACGGCGATCATACCGCAAATTACTCGAAATGCCCAGCTCTGTGTAATTATTTAGAAAAGCGGGCGAAACGACACCCTTCACCTGTCTTCGCGCAGCAAATCTCATCGGCTGCAGGCCCTCACAGGTCGGTAGAAACTGCTATGCTTCGGCCAAATGTATCGTACAGTAATGTACTTGCCCCCAAAAAATCCTCTCTCTCGGCCAGGTATGAGAATACCTTTTCTACCAGTCCTGAGTCCCAGGGACAAACCGCAAATCCACCTGCTTCCTCGATTGAGGAGACCATGCAAATATTTAAGGAAATAGCTGCTATTTGCAACGTCGACAAAATTCTCGCGGCTGCCAAAACTCTTTTGTCTAAATTAAAGATGTGTAGGACGGATTCCGAGAAATTCGCTGCTTTCATGCAAGTTTCGGCAACCTTGTCATAGGCGGGCTATATCCCAAAGTTTTCCTCTGGAATGTGAATTCCATTCTACGCAAACAAACAGACATTACAGTATATCTTCAACAGAATAATATCAATATTGCTATTCTGACTGAGACTTGGCTCAGACCAGACCAAGACTTTTATCTACCTAGATATAAGACTGTACGTTCTGACCGACCCTGTGATAGTACCCTTGGACGTGGAGGAGGTGTAGTAATCCTTGTACAGAATTCTCTTGATTATAATATCATTGATTTTCTTCAACACGATGGCACTGACATCGTATGCATCAGGCTTACTTCTCATGCACTCACTCTGGTGGCAGTATACACACATCCTTGCACCTTCTTGACTCCGGGCTTTCTGGATCAACTTTCTCGTCTTAAATACCCCTACATCATCGGCGGAGATTTTAATGCTAAGCACCCCTCCTGGGGTGAACTTCGCTCAAACCGGAGTGGCAGAACCTTCCACGAGCACAGCTCCAAGTCCAAGTACAGGATTTTTTCCCCACAACTACCTACCTTTCGCCGTAGGAACGCCGAGTCTTATCTTGACTTGTTCCTCGTCGACATTTCTTGTGATTTCGATTGCACGCTAGCTGAACAGCTACCATACGACCACAGTCCGGTTCTCCTAAATCCGAAAGAAACTGTCCTGTTCTCTCCCAATATTCTTAGAACATACGATTGGGAGAAGTATAAACCTCTTACAAATAAGCTGAAAATTACTGGACATCTCAGTAATAAAGCTGAAATTGATATCTCAGTAAGAACCATCGAATCTTTTCTTATCGTCTGTCTTAGGAAATCTTCCATCTATAAGGGGAAGTCCTCACGTCCTTATCTGCTTGACGATCCTCTTTTAACATCCCTCGTTCGGCTCAGGAGAAAACATCGGCGTGATCTCCACCGTATAGGGTGTAGTTACTTCTCCGCGGTCATCAACCAACTGACCAAAGAAATCAAGAAAAGGGCGAGTAAATACAAGCAGGAAGTTTTCAGAGGGAACCTGGCACAGGTCAATAAAGCTGACCCTACCTTCTGGGGAAATTACAAAATTCTTACGGGCAGTCGTAATAAGTATCCCCCGCTTACATCCTCTGCTTCTCCTTCTCCGATTATTCTCGACAAAGAAAAGGCAAATACCTTTGCCGCAGTCTTTGCCAGCGCTTTCTCCGAAATTGATTGCACGGGTTCACCGTTCAATGACATTATTGCTGAGCATTATCATCTCGTCTCGGGTATCCCCCCAGACCCTTCTCTCAGACGCATACTTGCCTCTCGCTCTGAAATTGCCAACGCCATTAAGTCCCTTAAAAGCAAAAAGGCTCCTGGCTGTGATAAAATCACAGCCTCAATGCTTAAGCACGCCGGTCATAGGACCATTCTACAACTTTTCTACACCTTCACTGCTTGTTACAACCTTGCCTACTTCCCTGACAAATGGAAACTGGCCAAGGTTGTACCCATACCCAAGCCAGGTAAAGATCACATATCTCCTGGCAACTATCGACCGAGTAGTTTGCTTCCGATTTTGGGAAAGCTACTCGAGAAATGCATCCTTAGATTTCTTCTCGAGTTTCTAAAAAGCAAGGATCTCATTATTGATCAACAATTCGGCTTCAGGTCAGCGCATTCGACCACTCACCAACTGGTTAGATTTTCTCAGCTGATTACACACCAACTAAATGTCGGCAGATCGGTCCCCGCTGTCTTTCTTGACCTTACCAAAGCCTTTGATACTGTCTGGCACAAGGCTTTTATATACAAACTTGGTAACGTAGGCATTGATCTGCTTTTGCAGAAATTCATACTAAACTATCTTACGGATAGGAAACTCTTTGTTTCTATTAATGGTTTCGATTCTCCAACACATAACATACATGCTGGTGTTCCACAGGGCTCTATCCTCGGTCCGATCGTATTCAACATCTATGTAAACGACATCCCTAAGGATGACAGATCTCAGCTTGCCATGTACGCGGATGATACCTTGCTCTTCTGCCCTCACAAGAATCGCCGCATTGCGGTTAACAACCTGCAAGACTATCTCGATAAAGTGATAAGCTTCTTCGAAACCTGGAAGTTTGTCGTAAATCCTGCCAAGACCCAGGCAATCCTTTTTTCCCTACGTTTATAACTAAACGCTATCCCGCAAATCACCGTCAACAATGTTGCCATACCGTGGGAGAACAAAATAAAATATCTCGGTGTCGTTATGGATGGTACGCTTACCTGGAGGGAGGCTATCCTCGACTGTGTGTCAAAAACACGTGCTGCTGCTGGGGCTATTCATAAATTAATATCCTAAGTTTCACCTTTATATCGCAGTCTGAGACTGACATTGTACAAGGTATGCCTGCGTACAGTTCTCACCTATGGCCGGCACCTATGGATAGCTGCCTCAGCTACTAACTTCAAAATTGCGAGTCGAGCTCAAACCCGCATACTGAAAATTATCTCCGGCTTCCCTACACTCACTCCCACCTGTGTCCTAAATGAAATACTGAACGTTCCGAGTCTCCTGGAATTTTGCATTAACATTATCGACAGATATGAGGTCAACTCGCATCTGAACCAGCTTGTCCGTCTCACTGGAGAATACAATCCCCATCAAATACCATACCGTATTAAGAAAAGATTTCCGCTGCATTATCACCATCACCGTCCACCTTGATACTCCCTATAGTTTATCCCGCCTGTCGTTCTGACGGCATTTCTTGTCTGCTCTGCCTCGTGGGTTTCCTGCCTAACACCTTCTTGCTTTCTGCATGTCGACTATTGCACATGCTGCACCTTGCAATTTTATTCTATGTGGCATGCCTCACGCTATTTACCCACACATACTATTCCTCTCTTTACACTCTTGTGTTAAAACACCGAAAGGAACTATATGCTATCACACGTGGGGATATTTCCGACGTGTCGCTCTCACTTTTACATGCCTTCCTGAGAACCCGCTACTTAACAGCTTCTTTTATTCTCGCTTTCTATGCGAATTAACTAGGGAACTATTTTGCAAATTTTATTCCTCACCTATCTTCGCCTGCAGCATTGCAACGCCTACCTTTATAAAGGTAATGCCATTCTCTTAATAAACTAACTCTTCTTCCACCCTGGTAAAGTGGCACCTATGCCACTAGGTACAGGTCATCTGTTTTTATGTTACACAAAAAAAAAATGCCCTGATTGGTGCGTGCATCATTCGGTTGTTAGCGTCCGTCGTGTGCGGACGTGCCTCTACCACTGTATGACTACGATTTCTGTCTTGTCTCTGTCACTTTTGTATGTTTGATGTGAATACTGTTCTCTCTTTCTTTTCGTCTCTTCTCTTCTCTTCTCTTCTCCTCTCTTCTCTTCTCTTCTCTTCTCTTTTCTACATCTCGTCTAATCTGTAAGTACTTCTTCTATTCTTTTCTGTCTTTCGGGCTAACGCGTCGGTTGCCCCGAAGAGTTTTCTCTCTTCCAGGGCAAAATTGCCCTTCTCTCCGGGTGAGTGGCGGCCAGCCGTCCCACCGGATTTCTATCTAAGCGCCCCAATGTGCGGCGCAAAGCCACTGAATTTAAAATTCTCGCGACGGAAAACCGCGGAGTCGTCCGAAAATTCTCGCCGGACCTTGTAACGTCGGATACGACCAAGGGCAAAAAAGGTTCGAGTGTGACCCGCGGGTCCTTGTCACTTCTTTAGGGTCGTTCCCTATCGCCGCGAACAGTAGTTCCTCGCAGGATGCTGAGGCACTAGATCTGGAAACGTCCAACGTGTTAGTGTCGGTCCGAAAACCCACGTTCGTTCGCTATCCGAGCCCTCCGTCGATCGGCTTGACATTTTTCAGATACCGGAGCCCGTTTCCCCGGTAAACTCCGTGCATGGGGATTCGCCCACCATCCTGGACGAACTTTCCCTGGTTGATCTTGGGAATCCAGTCACGGAGCCACCGACTACCCTTGTAGTCGTTGACCCTCCAGGGTTAACCCGCAACGAAAGTTAGAGTAAGCCTGTACCCCAAAATTTAAAATTAGATTCAGACGCCCCTGCCGAGGTTTCGTTTGGCTCTCTGTTTATCGCGTCCGCGCCGTCGACCTTCGACGTGCCGTCGGATAAACAGCTAAGGTTGTCGCCCCTAGCCAAAAAACAGAGGACAATAGTTAACAGTCCCCCTGAGGACAATACTTTTCCGTGTGTCAATATGGCTGAGGTCACCCACCTCGGGGCTATTCCCGCCGTAGCGGTTCGAAACAAATTCGATGTGCTCGGCTCGTTCGTTGGAGCGCCCAACGACTTTCCTGCTCTGCCCGTAAACATGCACCGAGCTGGTCCTTCCCTTCGAGGCCTATCCCCCCCGTCTACAAACTCGAATAAGCAAAAGGTGAACCCAAACAACGTTACCTCTCCAAGCCCCGTACCTAGGAAAGTTATCGCTAAGCCGCCTCCTCTCTACATCTTAAATTTTGACAGCAATATGCAGCGGTTAACTAAATCTCTAGCCGATTCATATGGCCGAGATTTTAAACTGAAATTTCTGGGCTCCCGAGTCCGCGTCCAGCTGAACACCGTTGAGCACTTCCTCGACCTCAAGGAAAAGCTGGTGAAGGCGAATCTCCCATTCCACACTTTCACCATCAACTCCGAAAAGGTCCTTTCAGCCACCTTGAAGGGCCTTCCTCGTATGGATGCTGCCGAGCTTATTGTGGAAATGAAACTCCATGACCTGAACCCGGTTTCCTGCATCCCCCTCGGAAGCAGGCACTCCAAAAACTCACTGTATTGTGTTTACAAAGTAACCTTCCCAAACGGTGTTACTTTAAATAGCATTCGCAAGGTTGCTCATCTATTTTACACGCGGGTTTATTGGGACAAATTCCTTTCTCGTACCAACTATTCTCGACTCTAGACTCCGAGAAATTCGCTGCATTCATGCAGGTTTCGGCAACCCTTTCATAGGTGGTCGATATCCATAAGTTTTACTCTGGAATGTTAGATCCATCTTAAACAAACAGACTGACATAGCAATATACCTGCAACAAAATAATGTCAACGTTGCAATTATAACTGAGACGTGGCTCAACCTGATCTCGACTTTTACTTACCCGACTACAAGCTTGTCCGTTCCGATCGACCCTGCAATAGTGCCTTCGGGCGTGGCGGTGGTGTTGCCACTTTCATCCAAAACACCCTGAAATACAATATTATTGAAATGCCAGTCTTGGACGGCATTGAGATTGCCTGTGTCAGATTTACTTCTCCAGCGCTTACCTTGGCCGCAATCTACATTCACCCTACAACCGTCTTGACGTCAGTGATCCTCGATTTCTTATCACGCCTCAGATACCCCTTCATCATCGGCGGTGACTTCAACGCCAGGCACCCTGATTGGGGTGACAGGCGCTCAAACCGTAATGGCAGATCCCTACAAGATCACGTATCCAGATCCAAATACAGAATCTTTTCATCCAAGAACCCACGTTTCGTAGAAACAACGTCACATCCTACCTCGACCTTTTCCTCACTGACATCTCGTGTGACTTCGACTGTGCGGTAATTGATCAGCTTCCTTCAGATCACAGCCCAGTCCTACTGAGTCCCAAGGAAGCCTCACTATTCCCTCCACACATCCTTCGGACATTCGACTGGGAAAAGTACACCCATCTCACTAACAAATTTCTTATTACTGACCACCCCTGTAATAAAACTGAAATCGATGCATCAGTGAAGACCATGGAGTCCTTCCTTACCGCCTGTCTCAGGAGGTCTTCCGTATATTAGGAAAAAGTCTGCACGTCCTCACCTCTGCGACGATCCTCTTTTAACTGCCCTCATTCGGGTCAGGAGAAAGCACCGCCGCGATCTTCAACGCACTGGTAGCTGGCTCTGTACCGTCAACATTAAGCACATCACGAATGAAATCAAGCATAGGGCGGCCAAATACAAGCGTGAACTCTTTACCAAAAATCTCACAAAATTAAATAAATCTGACCCCACCTTCTGGCGGAACTACAAGATTCTCACTGGCACTCGTACCAAATACCCACCACTTACCTCTTCTGCTTCCCTCTCTCCTATCACTCTCGACAAGACGAAGGCAGATGCATTTGCAACGGTTTTTGCCAGCTCCTTTTCCGGAGCCGACTACACGAATTCGCCACTCAATAAAGTCATCTCGGACCACTCGCAGTCCATAATAAACACACCCACAGACCTTTCCTCGAGACGCCCTTTTGTCTCACCATCTGAAATAGTTAACACCATTAAAACATTCCGAAACAATAAGGCTCCCGGCTACGATAAAATCACGGCCCAGATGCTCAAGAAGGCCGGTCGAAAAGTTGTCATGCAACTTTACTACACCTTCTCTTCCTACTATAACCTAGCGTACTTCCCTGACAAATGGAAGGTCGCCAAGGTCGTCCCTATTCCTAAGCCAGGCAAAGACCATAAATCGCCTGATAATTACAGGTCGATTAGCCTGCTCCCGATTCTGGGAAAACTCCTCGAGAAATGTATCCAGAAACTTGTCCTATCTTTTCTCACGAGTAATAACCTTATCATCGATCAGCAATTCGGCTTTCGGTCTATGGACTCCACCACTCACCAATTGATGAGATTCTCACAACTGGTTACTCACCAGGTAAATATAAGTAGGTCTGTTCCTGCGGTCTTCCTCGACCTGACGAAGGCTTTTGACACTGTCTGGCACAAGGCGTTAATTTTCAAGCTGAACAACATGGGCTTCGACCGGCTTATTCAGAAATTTATTCTAAATTACCTGACAGATAGAAAATTATACGTGTCAATTAACGGGTCCGACTCTCTTAGGCATAACGTCCTTGCTGGAGTGCCACAGGGTTCCATACTCGGCTCGATTCTTTTCAACATCTTCGTCAATGACATACCCAAGGATGACGTTTCTCAACTGGCAATCTATGCGGACGATACTCTGCTTTTCTGCCCTCATAAAAATCCCCGCATTGCTACGCTAGAACTGCAATGTTATTTAGATACAGTTATCAAATTCTTTGAACTCTGGAAACTTAATGTTAATCCTACCAAAACTATGGCCATTCTCTTCACCTCGAGAATTAAACTGAAGTCAGTTCCTCGGCTAACCTTCACGAACGTGGCTATTCCATGTGAAAACAAGATTAAATATCTGGGGGTCATAATGGACAGGAAACTAATATGGAGGGAAGCGATATTAGATCGTGTCTCTAAAACACGTGCGGCCGCAGGTGCTATCTACAAATTAATTTCGCAAAACTCACCGCTAAACCGCAGTTTAAGACTCACCCTCTACAAGGTGTGTCTGCGCTCGGTTCTTACATATGTTCTGCATCTGTGGATAGCCGCCGCAGTGACAAATTTTAAGATCGCGAGCCGTGCCCAGTCTCGCATTTTAAAAATAATTTTGGGTCTCCCCACAAGAACCCCTACCAGTCTCGTCAATGACATCGCTAAAATGCCGAGTTTACTAGACTTCTGCACTGACTCCATAAACAAATACGAGGTTCACCTCTACCCGAACCCACTCGTCCGACTCACAGGCGAATCCAACCTTCATCAAATCCCTTACCGCATAAAAAAGAGATTTCCTCGTAGACCGCCCTAGTGCGTGCTGAGGCTTTCCTTGTCTGCCCCCTCCTGAGGCGCCGCTGCTTACCTCTCACAGCGCGTCTCTCTGCTCAAAATTTCCTAAGGGGTTGACAACCCGGCGTACAACCTGCCTTGCTTGTGGGATGTTAGGTTGATGGTCTTCGACAACTGTGGTTGTCAATGAATCTCGTACACATCGGTTAACAGTAACACAATGTAAATGAAACTTTATTTTAACGAAGTAAACAACATTTAACAAGTGCGTTCGTTCCTTGGGGGGAACAAAGAATCCCACAGAGATACGACGCGTGCAGACGCGTGATAGCACGTGTTCTCTAGAGCAGAGATCGTCGAAGACTTTTCGAGGCGTCTTCTTGGTGCGATGGTTGGACACAGAGACAAGAGTGCCAACCTCGTCGTTAGTCCGCGTTAGGTACGGCCTAGGAACATAGCGTCGCGAACGCCAAGATCCCCACACACTCCCCCCCGAGTGTGTGCGCGCGAGTACATGCGCGTCACAAATGATTTCGGATCGTAACGGGAGTATGCCATACTTAAAAACTATGTGTTCTTAAGAACTAACTTAAAATCTAACTTAATATTACTTATGCTCAGTACATAATATAACAATATTTACAGCGCGTTGATACGTACACTTTTCTTACGTGCGTACGTTCGCAGTGTGGAATTATGTTGGGACGTATCGGGCGTGTCGCTGGAAAGCGCCTCCGCGTCATCTCGCACGTGAAACGCGGGCTTGACGTTCTCTATCGAGACGGAACGAGGCGTTCCGTTTACATCAAACTCGATGACGCGGTCGGTGTGGCGCTTTAGCACCTTGAACGGACCTGTGTACGGTCGTTCAAGGGCTTTCTTGATAGGACCCGCGCGCAAAAATACATGAGAGCAAGTATCCATGTTTTTGAATATGAATGCCCTTTTCCTGTGTCGCTGTCCAACAGGGACAGGTTTTACGCGGCGCATATGTTGAGTTCATCCTCCGGGAGAACGAATTCTCCGGGGATGCGTAATGTTGTCCCGTATAAATACTCCGCGGGTGAGGACCCGGTATCCAGTACATTGGTGCGAAGTCCTAACATTACCGTTGACAATACCCGAGTCCATTGTGTGCCGGTGTGGCACATTATGGCGGCTTTCAAACTCCGGTGCCAGCGCTCGACCATGCCGTTCGCGGCAGGGTGGTACGCGGTCGTGCGGACCCTGTGGCATCCCGAAAGTTGCAAGAGCGCGGTGAAAAGATGAGATTCGAACTGACTGCCCTGGTCGGTAGTCAATGTCTCGGGTGTGCCATATCGCGAGATCCACTGATCTACGAACGCTCGCGAAACGGTTACGGCCTCAATGTCGGGTAACGGGATGGCTTCCGGCCATTGGGAAAATCGATCAATGAGCGTCAAACAGTAACGCTGTCCGTCCGACGGAGGCAGTGGACCGATTATGTCCATGTGGACGTGTTTAAAACGAGCGTCGGGCGCTATGAATTCTGCGGGGACTACGATATTATGACGCGTTATTTTGGACTGCTGGCAGTCCAGGCATTCCTTCGATCACTTCGCGATGTCGCGATGCATGTTCGGCTATACATAACGCTTCCGAATAACACGGTCCAGAACCTTGGCGCAGGGATGCGCGGGCTTGTGCAGCATATCGAAAATACGTCTTCTCGCGGGCGCGGGAATGTATGGGCGCAGCGATTCGCCGGTGAGGTCGCACGCTATGGACGTGTGGGAGGGACCCCACAGAATTTTCCGAAACGACAACGAGTGGTCGAGTGATCGCAGCAGCCCTTCCAACTCGCTGTCGCTCTCCTGAAGCTTGGACAACTCGTCCAATGAAATATCCGCGGCGATACGGAGTGAGTCCTGCGAGGTGTCCTTCGAGGACAACGCCTCCATCCGCGACAGAGAGTCGGCCACGACATTGTCAGTACCTGGGAGGTGCTCGATACGCGTGGTGAACTGCGACACGAACGACAGCTGTCGCAGTTGGCGTGGTGACGCTTTCTCGGCTCTCTGTCGGAAGGCATAGATGAGCGGTTTGTGGTCCGTCACAATAGTGAATTCTCGACCTTCCACGAAGTATCGAAAATATTTCACTGCTTCGTACGCGGCGGTCAACTCCCGATCGTACGCGCTGTAATTACGCTGAGCAGGGGTGAATTTTTTGGAGCAAAACGCGAGCGGAATCCACGATCCATCGAGACTTTGTTCCAAGGACGCCCCCATTCCAAAGTCCGATGTGTCCGCCACGATGCGTGTGGCCGCGTCGGGCGCAGGGTGCGCCAACATGGTCGCGTCGGCGAGGTCATTTTTGACCTGGGAGAACGCCTCCTGGGACCTCTGGGTCCAGACAATCTCCCGTTTGTCGTTTTTTGTAGAACCCTCCAAATAATCATGCAAGGGAGCTTGCAAGGAGGCAGCATTACGGACGCTACGGCGGTAGAAGTACACCATCCCTAGAAATCTACGGAGGTCAGAGACGGTTTTCGGTTTTGGGAAATCCCGAACTACTTCAACTCTTCCGGGTGTCGGCAGCGACCCCCTACTATCGATCACGTGACCGAGGAACTCTAGTTTCGGCTGTCCGAACTCGCACTTGGCACGGAGGGAATGCTCATGCAATCGTTGCAGAACGGTGCATAGATGCTTCTCATGTTCCTCGCGGCTCGAGGAAGCAATGAGAATGTCATCAATGTAAGCAAAAACGTACTCTAGATCGCCTAGAGCACGTTGTGTATAACGTTGAAAAGTCTGCCCGGCGTTTCGAAGACCGAAGGGCATTGACACGTATTCAAAAAGACCAAAGGGTGTTATAACCGCGGTTTTCGGTATGTGCGACGGCGCGACCGGGATCTGTTGGTACGCTCGATGAAGGTCGAGTTTGGTAAATATTACCTTCCCGTGAAGGTTTACGGAGTAGTCCTGCAAGTGCGGGACTGGATACATATCCGGTATCGTGTTTGAATTTAGGCGGCGATAATCGCCGCACACCCTCCAACCCCCATCCTCCTTGGGTACAAGATGGATGGGGCTTGCCCAGGGGTTGGACGAGGGGCGACAGATGCCCTCGGCCACGAGTCGCTGAAATTCAGCTTTCGCGACCTTGAGTTTTTCAGTATTTAAACGTCGTGCGCGTTCTGTGACGGGTGGACCCTCGGTTATGATGTGGTGCAAAACATCGCGAGGCACATCGCGGTGTGCTTGTGGCGGTCCTACTACGCTCGGGAATCGCGAGAGAATCTCTCTATACGGTGACGCCGGATCGATGGATCTGACGTCAATTACGGGAGAGAACTTGATTCGGCCGAGGACAGAAATCTGCGTGCTTGAATCGATCAGTCTGCGACGGCGCAGGTCGACCAGTAAACCAAAGTGGTTTATAAAATCCGCGCCCAAAATCGGATAAGGGACCGCAGCGACGCAAAAATTCCACGAGAAAACGCGGCGGAGTCCCAGATTGAGGTCTAGGCGTCTCTCACCGAACGTTTCGATGATAGTTTCATTTGCTGCATAAAGTCTTAGGCCGGACGGTCGTCGGTCGGCAGCTTTATTTACCGGCAGCAAAGAAATGTCGGCACCGGTGTCGACTAAAAAATTAAATCGCGATTCGCGATCGGTAACATGGAGGCGGTGTGACTCCATGCACGGCGCGCTCGCCTCCGCGCGGCCGGCGTTTATTAGTTTCCCTGCCACGAACAGGGTTTAATACAATATTTGGCGTCCTTCCCGAATTTATTATGAATTCGGCAGATCGCCTTATTCCGCGACGTGCTTCGTGCACGAGACTCCTCACGGCAGGAGTTCCTGCGATAACCGTCTCGTTTTCCGCGCTTAATTAAGGTCTTTAATTCGGCGATTTCCTTCAACAAGCGGTCGACCTGGTCTTCCAGCTTGTCGAGACGAGACGCGCGAGGAGGAATCGCGGTCGGAGAAGGAGTCTCCCGGTCTCGGTTTCTCGAATCGTGGGACTGTACCGCGGATACAGCGGTCGAGCAAGTGCTCGACGCCTCGACCACTTTGTCGGCTAATTCCGCGAATTTTTGCAGATCTGTAACCTGCGACATTGACAAAATCGCGCGAACCTGCATCGGAAGCTGTTCTAAAAATATTGCACGGATTATTTCGTCGCTGCATGCACCGTCGTTGAGATTGCGTAAGCGCGTCAACACGTGGGACGGTTTCCCACTCGAGAGGACTTCTCCCTTGAGTAGACTACGCAGGCGAGTTTCTGCCGACGCGGAGAAAGTTGAAACAATTCGGGCTCTGACCCGATCGTAAATATCCGGTGGATAGGGTTTTGTGGACAGAATGTCCTTAATGGTTACAACCTGCTCGAAGGATAAGTGGGACACGACGACGTCCGACATCGTCTTCTGGTCGGTGATGCGCGACGCCGACAAGGTCGATTCTACCTGGTACCACAGCGCGGGATCCTCACGGAAAAATACTGGGATTTTCGGAATCCGATATGAATCTATAAGATGGTCGACAGAGGATCCGGGGAGATCCGCCTGCCCCGTAGACGTACTCTGTTCTGTTATTGTGAAATGAGAAACAAGAAAACGCGCGAATGGTACGAAAACGGAGATAGAGCCGTTTACAAAGAAAAAATAACACGCAATTTGACGCACTTACTGGTATTTGAATTATTTAAAACGCATGCGCCGGAAGATACGCATTCAACCACGTGGAAGATGGCTTGGCAGCAATGGCGGCTTGGCGGCAAAGGCCGCTCTCGGCGTCCAAAATGGCTGCTTGGCGGCAAAGGCCGCCCTCGGCGTCCACGAAGACTGCTTAGCGGCAAAGGCCGCTCTCGGCGTCCACGAAGACTGCTTAGCGGCAAAGGCCGCTCTCGGCGTCCATGAAGACTGCTTAGGGGTGGCACAGGCCACGATGCGACGGATGCGATGAATCACGTCGGGGTCACCAATTGTGGGATGTTAGGTTGATGGTCTTTGACAACTGTGGTTGTCAATGAATCTCGTACACATCGGTTAACAGTAACACAATGTAAATGAAACTTTATTTTAACGAAGTAAACAACATTTAACAAGTGCGTTCGTTCCTTGGGGGGAACAAAGAATCCCACAGAGATACGACGCGTGCAGACGCGTGATAGCACGTGTTCTCTAGAGCAGAGATCGTCGAAGACTTTTCGAGGCGTCTTGAACTGGCAAGAGTGCCACCCTCGTCGTTAGTCCGCGTTAGGCACGGCCTAGGGACATGGCGTCGCGAACGCCAAGATCCCCACATGCTGTGCTCCGCAACCGCCATCTATGCGCAGCCGTACACGCTACTATGGCCGTGGCTGGACAAAGACTGCTGTTCTCCGAAAAACCCCTTCCAGGGGTCTCTATACCTCGTGATCAGCGACAGCCCATCCTCCCATCCCTCATCCTTCGTTTCCCATCTACCCCATCTCCCACGTTATTTTCGGTTTTTTGAAAATTTTTACCCCCCGCCTGCCTTATCTCTGCTACACAGCAACCATTACTTTATAAAGGTAATGCCAAATTTATCCTAAATTTCTGTTCCCTGATAAAGCGGCATTATAAAGCTGATAGGCACAGGCCTCCAAACTTAAGTTAAATAATAAAAAAAAAATGCCCTAATTGGTGCGTGCACGGGCTCAGCCGTGATTGGCGCGGGACCGTGCACGCACAAGTCTATAAATATGGCCCGTGTTCGGGACCACTTACTCGCGACGGGGCGTCGCTACAGGATGCTTCGTCGCAAGTTCTTTGATTTTGACACAGAAATCATCGGGTTGTCCCACTGTGGCGGCGCGCCGTGCCGGGATTCAAATGCGCGCTGTCTCCAGATTCTTACTTTCCGACTCATGCGTTCGAAACTTCGGAAACGTGAAAATCGAAGAACGCGTCGGCGTCGACAGAGTGGAGGTACGCTTGTGTGTGTGCGCGCAATCGAATAATCACCAACACAGGCAGGGCTGTCGACAATAACAATACGTCAAGGAAGGCGAAACCAGCGGATGAGGGGAGCGGTCCATGGCCCACGTTACCTTTTCGACGAAATAAAATTTGATTCGTTTGTTATCAATATTTAAGCATCAAAATAAATGTATCCATACAAAAAATATAAATTTTCTTTCCCCTTCTATGAAACTTTCTTTTTTTGCATGAAGACTTTTCAACACTAAACCTACCGAGCCCTAAGAGTAATTGGTAAATATTTCCTTATATAAAAATGACAAGATTGATTTTATTTGCACTTTGTGCAGCTTCTATTGTAATATGTTAATGTAGTATGTAGAGTATGTAATTTAAATAAATATTAATTTTAGCGATAAAAAGGAAGACTGCTACTGCTGCTGCTGCTGCTGCTGCTGCTGCTACACATTTGTACAATGGAAAATTTACTTTACCGACATCTACCACATTAGCGCGACCTGCTCTTGTACGGCATTTGACACATTAATGCGACCGTGATGCCCTCTTACGGCAAGCCAGAATCCAGGACAATTTTCCGTGCAGCGTCGCGGCAGTAGCACATCCAAAACGCGACATTAGTGCCGCGCACTAGCGCTGCAGATCGGAGCAGTTGGTTATCTGGGTATATAGTAGCACAGGCATGGGCAGAAATAGCTCACGAGCTAGGGAATTCTCGGTGGACGCCTACTTCTCCCGCCCGCGCGTCTCGCTTCCCGTGGCGGCCCTAGTCCGGCAGAGCTCCTCAGGCCCGTACCTACCGCACGCCGCCCCGTAAGCACCGCGCGTGGCGCGTTGGGGCGACTTGCGTACCCATAGGTTTCCACATCACCCATGAGGTACTATGGTCAATGCGTTTTTTTTGTAAGTGGTTTCCCCTATAGGCCTATTCCACTGCGCGGCACGATAATTTCGAAAAAATAAATGTGGAAAATTGTATTTATTACACTGTCCAAATTTTACTGGCAGTTAGGAAAGCTGGATTATTTCGCTATTCAAAAAAACTTATTCAAAGAAAGCTTGACTATTCCGCATGTTCATTAGAACTGCATGGCAAATCGGAAATATCGAAGGGGAAGTTGGACGTTGATATTATCCGCATCAAAGACGTCAGCGAGGAATCGCTCAGCAGTGTACGCTGTTCTGTTTTTATGCTACACATTTTCGAAAAAGAACATTTGCACAAATAAGTCGATCCGAACATTGAAAAAATTTGGATCGCGAAATTTCTTAAAAGAGGATATTTCGATTCATTTAAACATTTAAAAAATTCGGCTCCTTTGCCTTCCCTCGTTTTCAAAGAAATGGAAGGCAGTGCATACGGCGCACAGTGGGGACATTTGACCAAACTCGATTCAAAATCAAAGAACTTTCGACAGAAATGAGGTAGAGCGATGAAATTTTTTAAAAAATTAAAGCTGAAACTTTGCAGAATATGGGAAAAATAGGGAGATTATGGTACAAACGTTTTTTAACCTTGATAAAATTCGTTAAACTTGTACAATTTTCAGAAAATTGTGGTTTTTCAATCACCACGCGCGGAAAAAATTTTTTTAATACATGCTAAACATCATTTCCAGTAGATTTTTTCACGCTGATTTCAAATCTGGTTTCAAAATTTGTCTACGACATCACGATTTTGAAAAAAATTTTTTTTTTGACAAACAAATAATGCAATCATTTTTTCGTAGAAATGATTTAATAACACATTAGTTTGAAGGTATATCGTATTTTCCTATATGGAACACAATAAAAATAATAATAATTAAGTATTTTAACGTTTTGAGTTACTTACGAAACATGAAGAAATGAATTATTATTATTTTTATTGTGTTCCATATATGAAAATACGATATACCTGCAAACTAATGTGTTATTAAATCATTTCTACGAAAAAATGATTGCATTATTTGTTTGTAAAAAAAAAAATTTTTTTTCAAAATCGTGATGTCGTATACAAATTTTGATGTATTAAAAAAATTTTTTCCGCGCGTGGTGATTGAAAAACCACAATTTTCTTGAAATTGTACAAGTTTAACGAATTTTATCAAGGTTAAAAAACGTTTGTACCATAATCTCCCTATTTTCCCATATTCTGCAAAGTTTCTGCTTTAATTTAAAAAAAATGTCATCGCTCTACCTCATTTCTGTCGAAAGTTCTTTGATTTTAAATCGAGTTTGGTCAAATGTCCCCACTGTGCGGCGTGCGGTAGGTACGGGCCTGAAGAGCTCTGCGGGACTAGGGCCCAGTGATGAGATATGGGGCGCTTTTTTTCGCGCATGCGCGAGTTTCGGCAGGAACGTATCTACGTCCGAAGTTTGTGGGGGACTATGATTGGCGGGAACTTCTAACGGAGTCTGTTACCACGGTTACGGTACGAGGCGTGAAACAAGAGCGGGCTGACGGCTGACGGAAATTCAGGTAAGTTATTGTTAATGTTTAATTAAATAATGGCAACTAATACTGGAAAAGGAGCTACAAAGAAACGTAGGTGTTACCAAAATTTTAAAATTTACGGATATAGATGGGTCAAAAATGTTTCCACATTTAGAATCGTTAGTTAAAATAGTTCTTTCTTTACCCCATTCAAATGCCGAGGCCGAACGGATATTTTCTATAGTTACCGACGTAAAAAATAAAAAAAGAAACCAATTATCTTGCGATACGGTTTCTCCAATTTGTATAATTCGGTCCATGTTCCAATCAAAAAATATAAATTGCACAAATTTTGAAATTGATTCGCGTCATCTCGAACTGCATAATGCAGAAAATTTATATAAACCAAAATGCACATCTGATAGTCTGTACATAATACATACATAAAATTTTGATAGATTATTTTATTTTATGTACAATATTTATTTATTTTATTTTTATTGATATAAATTTGCGTGCAATATTTATTTTTTTTATTGGTTTAAGTATGTGTGCAATAATTATTTATTTTCAGGATTTTAGATATAGACAATGCGTTTTTGTTATATTTAAAAATTTGATTATTATTAAATGTTATATATCAACTGTTTTTTTGTGAATACTGATAAGGTTTTGGCAGTTTATTCCCTTATCTTAACAGCAAATGCTGGTATTCTTTAATTACTTCTGCCAAATAAAATATTTAATTTTGTTATTATATATTTTGTTTAAAGTTATTTTAGTACCGTTCCCTTCCTTATTCCTAAAATTAAAAAAACGAATAAATATTATATATATACATATATATATTTTGCGTAATTAGCGGGGCGGCCAAGGTACCCGATTATACCCGATCTTCGTACTTGACTGAGACCGGAATCGTCGCGCATGCGCGAAAAAAAGCGCCCCATATCTCATCACTGCTAGGGCCGCCACGAGAAGCGAGACGCGCGGGCGGGAGAAGTAGGCGTCCACCGAGAATTCCCTAGCTCGTGAGCTATTTCTGCCCATGCCTGTAGTAGTACCACCGACGAGATATAGAATAGACCTATCATCTTATGGGACTTCGTGTCTCATGTTCTGAAATACCGACTGTTCAAAAAACCGGAGGTTTTGGTATGCCCCCACGATTTAGAGTGGTGAGTTTAGGAATTATGTCGAATTTCAGATTTCGAAGGCGCAGTTGCCAAATCACATCCGAAAATATTTGTCGCGTGGTTGTCAATTTACTGTTACTGCCGTGTATTGCACAGCGCGTATTTCTGTTATTTTCCATGTTACAGTCACAATTCTGGAAAAGTAAACGAAACGAGTCGAGTCAGTTAATACATGATTAATTCCACCTGAATATTTCATCTCTGTTTAAATATAATGCTTCCTGTTTCTGTAATCATTTTAAAGCTGAATAAATGCTTTTTTGATTTATATAAATAAACTGTTATTTATTGATAGCAAGCAAAATAATTATTGTTGTCAAAAATAGTGTTGAAAATAAAATTACCTATTTAACGCTATTTTTATCTTAAAATTTATTCATATAAACTGTTGTTGGTTTCTTTGAACCTTCTGCTATAAAATACACAATTTTCAGAAGGACAGAAAAATATTCAGAAATCAGTTAACAAAAAATTTTAAGGACAAGTTGTTATCGTTAAGTTGGTTTCGTTACAAGTTGCAACGTGTCTGTTATCATATGCGTTAATATTAAATATACAATTAATTATTAGTCCTTTTTCAAATATTTTCATAAGTTATGCAAGAATTTACATTAATTATGAACAATTATTAAATGTGTAATAAATATGTATTAAATTCTGTCTATGTATAGTATTGATCTGACTTGTCATTATATTGCAAAAGCATACAGGAGTTCAGATTTATATATAGTTGATCTTTTACCATTATTTTTATCAGTTTTGAAACAATAATCACTGTATCATTTTGTGAAATTAGAAATTACATTTTTATTCGCTGTCTGCAATTAAAAAATCACTAACTAATATGAAACAGGGGATGAAATAAATAGTACCATTTTATGTATAAAATATATTTATTAAATAAAGTAATATGTACGATTCAAAAACTAGAGACAGTGTCAAGGAAAGAAATAATATATTGATACATATGTACTATTTATGTACATATTGTGGGGAATAACGGTGTGAGTAGTGTGAGTGCACCTTTACATTCAGCCGCGCGGCGGAAATACGTGACGATTTAAACAAACTGACGACGATCGGTATGAATTGACGACGCGCCGTCGTCAATAAATAATAACAGTCTTGTGACAGAGCTTGATCTGACAAGCGGTAAAGATATTGTGAATTATTGTGAATCGAAGTAATCAATTAATAAATGTTATAAACATCTCTACAAACTTCAGAAGTGGGATAAGCTCGCGAAATTGTATTGAATTGATTTGTGAATTAAATCGAATCGTGTGTTTATATCGTTCAACAACCCAAGTATCATTATGTCATATGCACACAAAACGACAACGCATATTCCTCCCGACGGAGATTTTTATCGTTTTACGATGGCACAATTGAAAGAAGTATTAAGGCACTTGCAACTTCCCACTACCGGTTCGAAGGCGGAACTAGTTGGTCGACTGCGTCTCGCGGGATCGGAAGCATGGTCAGCAGTACCAGCGGATCTTGTCCAAATGTTGTCACAGCATGGAAACGTTGACGAAACTGGTATTGGACTAAAAGAAGGTAACGCTTCATCAACATGATAATCAGAATGATAATGCCGCACGTAACAAAACGCTGTCACATCGTGAATATGAATTTATGAGACGGGAACGCGACTTGTTACAAAGAGAACTACAATTGTTGCAACGGGAAAGAAGTGTGCCTTCAAACTCGTCAATCCAGAGCAATCGATCGACGATCTGCATTCGCGCAATTGGTGATATGCTGAGTGAATTCCATGGAGAGAGGGATGGCTTTAAAAAATGGAAGGCTCAGGCTGAACTTCTTCGTCAAACATATAGTCTCGATGAGAATTCCACAAAATTATTGTTAACCATGTGATGAAAGGGTAAAGCGCTATCGTGGTTCCATTCCAAGGCCGAACACATTGAACTTAGCGTACAAGCGTTGTATCACGCTATGGCGGAAATGTTCGACGAGAAAATTTCTAAATTAACGCGGAGGAGGGAATTTGAGGGAAGAACTTGGCGCATGAATGAAACCTTTGATGATTATTTTCACAACAAGGTAATATTGGCGAACAAAATTACGATTGACGAAGAAGAACTCATTGAAGCAGTAATTAACGCTGTCCCGGATGAGCATCTGCGTAACCAGGCCCGTATGCATCGCTTTGAGACGAAGGGAGATTTGCGAGAAGGTTTTAAGAAGTTGTCACTTCGCAATACCTGGAGACCGGAAAGAAATGATTTCCAACCTGAGAAGCAAGAGCAAGCCAGAACGAGACGGATGGATACCGTTCGACAACAGCCACCCCGCTGTTATAATTGCAGTGAGCGAGGTCATCTATCTTCGAATTGCACACAACCGAGGCGCCAGAGGGGTACGTGTTTCAAGTGTGGGAGCACAGCGCACCGCATCGAAAACTGTCCCGGACATCGTTCAACATCGGAGAGGACGACACTGAGGACTGTTGAGAGGAATGCGCAGAATACGCATTTGGTACAACTGATTTCGAATCCACCGTATTTAGCAAAGTTGAGATATGTTATTGCGGACGAACAAGGTAAAGAACAAAGTTATTGTGTTGACGCGATAATAGATTCTGGCTCGCCGGTTAGCCTGGTTAGGGAAAGCTTTGTACCGAACATTGTAAGAAATGCTATTGTAAATAATGGTCAAATTTTTAAGGGGATTAACGGATCGAAATTGGATGTTCTAGCAATACTCAAAAATAATTGCACGGTAAATGAAATCCCGGTAAATTTGTCTTTGGGTGTTGTTCCGAATAGCGCGATGCAGTGCGATGCACTCCTCGGAAGAGACTTCATATCACTTCCGAATATTAGAGTTTCTTTTGACGACAAAAATATTGTCACACAAATTGATATAAAGTCGGAGAAAGATGATTCGGTTGAAATTTTAAATGAAATAATGCAAATTAATTGTATTACCACGGACCCCAGTAACGAAGATAAATTAAATATTAACCCAGAAATAGGATACGAAATCTCAAAGAAACTCGTAAATTTGTATGAAACTGAATATACTTCCGTCAACGAGTTAGAACCGCCAGTTAATTGTAACGCCGAAATGACGATTGCTCTGAAACATGAACAACCCATTTCGTTTCGACCACGAAGACTTGCTTTCAGTGATAAAGAAAAATTGAAAATTATTATCGATCGCCTGTTAAATGAAAATATTATTCGCCCAAGCAATTCGCCTTATGCAAGCCCAATAGTATTGGTACATAAAAAGAACGGAGAGTTACGACTATGCGTAGATTATCGCGAATTGAATAAAATAACTATTAAGGATAATTTTCCTACGCCTTTGATAGACGATCACCTTGACCGATTGCGAGATAGAAATTATTTCAGTAGCCTTGATTTGAGAAACGGTTTTCACCATGTCAAAGTAGGGGAGTCATCTATAAAGTATACGTCTTTTGTTACACCATTTGGGCAGTACGAATACATCAAGATGCCATTTGGTCTTACGAACGCCCCGCGAGTGTTCCAGCGCTACATAAATAGTATATTTTCGGAATTGATAAGGCAAAACAAACTCCTTATATATTTAGACGATATATTGGTTGCTACGGAGATGATTGACGAGCATATCGAAATTCTTCGTGAAATATTCAAATTGGCAAAACGGTATCGATTAGAGTTTCGTTTAGACAAGTGCTCATTTTTGTACGAAAATATTACTTATTTAGGATATCGGATACATCGCGATGGAATTCAGCCGAGCGTCCATAATATAGAGGCGGTATTGAAGTATCCATTGCCACGAAATTCGAAAAAAGTACAGAGTTTTGTGAGTCTAGCCAGTTATTTTAGACACTTCGTTCCGAATTTCTCTAAAATCGCTAAACCATTACATGACTTAGTAAGGAAAGACACCTCATTTCATTTTAGTACCAAAGAATTACATGCGTTCGAGACATTAAAGAATCTATTGTCACAACAACCGATATTGGCATTGTATTCACCGAAGTTAGAGACCGAGTTACATTGCGACGCCAGTGCGAGCGGTTTTGGCGCAATGCTTATACAAAAACAACCTGATGGAACGCACAGACCAGTCTCATATTTCAGTAAACGAACGACTGTTACAGAAGCAAAATATCATAGCTTCGAATTAGAGTGTTTGGCTGTTGTGTACGCCTTAAAACGATTTCATGTATATTTGTCTGGAATACATTTTAAAATTTTGACGGATTGTGATAGTTTCCGGTTAACGTTGAGTAAACAAAGCGTAAATCCGAGAATTTCACGATGGGCCATGTACTTACAACAATACGATTATGAAATAGAACACCGTCCAGGATCGAAAATGTGTCATGTAGACGCTCTTAGTCGTTGTCATAGCGTGCTGATGTTGGAAGCGAATACGTTTGAACAAATTCTATCTATTGTCACGTCGCCTAATTTTTACGCGTCCGTCGGAAGGACGGAACCCTGCGACTCCGGGTATTTACGGGCGAAACGCCGGGCCACGATCGGCCGCACGATACGTAGTCCACCCGGGACAAAAGGTATCTCGCAGATTCGGATTTTTCACGAAAGGAGCCGTTTATGGAATCTGCTTTCGGGCGCCAGACACTCGGCAGTGTCACACAAAGTGCCGATAACGGCACGAGGCGCGAACGAACTCTCCGAAACTGCGAGAACCGCACGATATTCTGGATGGCTCTAGGATGGGCTCAAGATTCTACGTGGGCGAAATACGGAGCATTTCCCGCGGCGGAAAGGTTTCTCGACGGAAATAATCAACGAGAGAATCGGCTTGAACAATTTATTTGTCTGCTGGACACGACAGGGCTGCCGGTGAGAGCCGGCAGCGGTACTTTGCAAGCCGGCGCGTTCACGATAATTTCGCGACAGGTCTTCGGTCGCTTGCGCTATTTTTCCCGATCGCGTCGAACCCGACCGTTTACAAGATGTTACTACTTTTTTTTTCAAGGCGCTTTCGGCGCGGAATAACGGCCGGTTTCCGATGGAATTCGCGGTACAATGTGTGGGTCGTTCGAAATTCGCCGTCGGACACAATACGGACCGTTGCGACGTCACACCGGGGAACGTCTCGAAGATGGCGTATAATTGATTCACGAAATCGGTAACGATACGGCCCCCCGCGAGTCCGCGACCTAGCGTTACCAACCGGCACGCACGTTAACCGATCGACGACCGTTCGTCGTTTCGCGACGCGAACTAGGACCTCGCGAAAACGTTACCGAGCCAACACGAAATGATCGTTAAAATACGAAAATACAGAAGCCTGACTGGCGCTTACCACGGCAACGAGGGCGACGGCAGGTGGTCGGCGAGTCGTCCTTCTCGTCCCTCTTTCTCGGCACGCACACAACTCTTTCGATTGTTAGGCAATGGCTAATCTTTTACAGCGCGAATATTTTCGGCAACTGCCAACGACCCAGTGGCCCAGCTTCGGTAAGCTCGGTAACGCGGAAGCGAGGCGTCCCCCTACTCCCTACCCTATTTCTCCCGTTTGAGACTCGCGGGCCTATCGCGCGGTATCTTCTCGCAGGATCGCATCCTGTCGCGTGGGATCCCTGGCTCGCGGAAATTGGCGATCTCGTTCGCCGTTTTTCCGGTGTTAACGGCAACTGTTCGTGAAGAGGAAAGTCCTCGCCGCTCCGGTCGTGGACACCTTCTTTTCCGGGCGAGGCAGCGGCGGGGCCGAGAAGATGTTCGTCTCGTGTCCACTTTCCCTCGCCGGTGCCTCCGGGTTTGTCGATCCGGGCTCGGTACTTCCTTCGGTGTCTCGGCACGAAATTCTTCCGGAGAAAGTCCCGATAACGCCTCGTACTGTGAGAAATAGGGGCCGGGCTCCCCTGGGGCGCTCAAAACGACGCTCAAAACGCGTGATTACTCGCCCTTGGCAAATCGGCATGCCCAGGGAGAGCGTTCGCAAGTAGCGCGTGTGGCTGGCGAAGGGTTATTACCCTTGGAATAAGGTTACAATTTGTTAGTTTGAGGAATAGAATCAAGCGTAGACGAACCTGAACAGTAGTTACTACGTGAACAGGGAGCTACTAGGATGGTGTAGAAAAGACGTGCAGACGAACCTGGTGCGTAATTGCGTAATCAGGGAGCTGCTAGGAGGTTGTAGAAGGGCGCGGATAAACCCAATACAAGATTAGGTAACCGCTAGGAGGTTGGATAAAGCGCAGACGAACCTGATGCGAAATCGCGTAAACAGGGAGCTGCTAGGATGCGGACGAACCTGGTCCATAACCAGAGAGCCGCAAGGATAGTATAGTTTTCGTGGACGAACCCAGTGCGAAAGTGGAGAGCCACTAGGTTGGATAAATCTTTGTTTGGACTATTGGTTTGGCGTGAACGAACCTGATGCGTAATCAGGGAGTCGCTAGGATTGTTAGTAGGCCTCGTAACTAGTATAATTTAATTGATACAATCTGAGCGGTAAGATTGTATCGTGTGGGAACGTTCAATTACTAGATTAGGATTTTGATCAATAATTAAGGGTTTAAGAAAGTTGCACGATGTACCAAAATAACTCAAATATATTCTAACCTAGCACCAGTGGTTTCACATTATAGACGAAATATTTTCTGATCTGTTCGGTCATTTCGTACTCAAGACGCGTATGTTTACAATGTCCATCTACACTTTCTTGTGTCGCTTGTGGAAAAACATCCACTTCGATTGAAGTCTCGATGTTTCCCTGTAAGAATAGGGCCGACGAAAAAGAAAAGATATCCAACAAAACGTTGCGTCGTATGCAAAGACAACGGAGTACGCAAAGAAACAAGGTATTTTTGTCAGAAGTGTGAAGTAGCTCTATGTGCAACACCATGCTTTAAAGTTTATCATGTAGAAAGTAAATAAAATTAATTTCAACAAATTAATAAAGATTTCATTCATTTCGTCCTTTTACAAATCAGGATACATGCAGTTACTTATAAAATATATTTGTCTATAGTGTCAAAATATTGGTGCTAGGTGGCGAGATATCTCGTCAAAAGCGTTTATCGGGAAGTATCGGGGCGCGAGATATCTCGTCAAAAGCGTTTATCGGGAAGTATCGGGGCGCGAGATATCTCGTCAAAAGTGTTTAGCGGGAAGTATCCGGGAGCGAGATATCTCGCAAAAGGCGTTTATCGGGAACTATCGGGGACCGAGTTATCTCGTCCGGGGTAACGAAAGGGCTAATCAGGAATGTGTATGTACAATGGTGGTGTCGCGACTGAATTGAATAATGTGTATGTATAATATTATTACGTAAGATGCTCGGTGTTGACGCACTGGCAATGCGGGGCCTGATAGTACTAATAATGCCAAATAGACTTTAAACCGAACTCGCGGAGTCTTTAAGGTTATCTTTGATCGAAGGGGAACTTTAGCCCGATCTCACTAGACGTGGATTCTAACGACTGCAACACGACGTGACACTACTCGTGTCTAGAATAGTACTAACCAACGAGAGTAAAAATGCAAGGGTTTATATACCCCAAAAATAGGAGGGGTAGTCTGATTTTAATCTGCAGTTACATGGGACTGCACTCTCGTTTTTTGTGGGTTTCCATTAAATCGGGCCAGAGCTCGATCTCCGTCAAAGAGGGTAGATTTTAGAAGGGCCTGTTATCTAGGACGTTTCCTGCCAGAGACGATCTTGAAGAGATTCCCGTGAGAAAGTCAACGGAATTTCTTCTCATACCGTAACAGAAGCGACAACAAGATCAGGAACAACTATTACAAAAAAAAATAATGAAGCGACAAGATCAGGAACAATTAATAGAAAAAAAATAATGAACGATCAAAATTTGCGACGCAAAGAAGGAGAGCGTATTTTTTTTATTCCTAACTATGTAATAATCAATGCTCTAAAAGATGCCTGAAAGACGTCTAAAAAGACGTGTAAAAGATGCATAAAAGAAGCCTAAAAGGCCCCTAAAAAGACGCCTAAAAAATGTCCCGAAAGACGCTTAAAAGATGCCTGAAAGAGCTCTAAAAAGACGTCTAAAAGATGCATAAAAGAAGCCTAAAAAGACGCCTAAAAGACGTCTTAAAGATACATCTTTCAGGTGATTTTTTAGACGTCTTTACAAGGCATCTTTAAGACGTCAAAAAGACCTGTGAGTCTATTAATCTATGTTACTGCCAAACTGTACTTCGTAAGTATTTTAACTTAATTTCCAACGTTCAAATACACGCGCCATATACATTTGTAGCCTCCAAATCGTATTAAACACCAGTAGTAAAAATGAAGTATACCGAATATTCAGTTTTTACTAACACGCGAACATCGGTAATATTGGGCACGAACCGCCTAGGTTCCAGGGGGCTCTAAGAGCCCCGTGGAACCTAGACACAAAAGTCCATAAGATGCAATGTCTGTAGGATCTTAAGTCTGTGGCAATGATGACCGCCAAAATACATTGGATGATAGGTCTATTCTATATCTCGTCTGTGGTAGCACAAAATATTGAATACATATTGATCCAATATTAAGAAGAGATTCGATCTCTTTTTAATGTTTAAATATACATGCAATATTTATTCTAGCTAGAATAAGAAATAAATATATTTTTTCTAATATAGCTTCTCATATAAATATTGCTCCTTTTATATTTATTTCAAGGGTGCGCAGGAGCCAATCTGGTGACTCTATCGGCGTAGAGGTTGTCATTCTATGTATTTCATAACTTTGTGCGACATCCTTGTCTTTCCTACAGAGCTGAGACAGAGAGGGAGATATGTCACTCACAGGAGAGACAAAGACAGAGTAACCGCGAGGCTTGATTTTTCGATGAAGCCCAACCAATTTGTTGAAGCGAAGAAGCAATATTTTCTCACGTTTCTTTTTTTCAAATATTCTTTGTTCTATTTCGGGTAACCGTACAAAGCCCTTTTTTCAATTTGGCTTTTGAAACTTTATAAATAATAAAAGTGTACATTTTTATAGAAGAACTTTTTTTCTGTATACTTTTTCCAAAAAGGGGCTCTGTACGGTTACCCCAAATAATATTCCGAATATTTCAACACAAAAATTATTAAGAAATATTGCTTCTTCAAATCAAAATGAAAATCAAGCTGCTCTTGTTATCTTCCTGTCTTTGTCTCTCCTGCGAATGACACATCTCCCTCTCTCCGAGACACGATGACAGCGTTGCGGCTGAGAGCGCGGTAATGAAGCAGCCATCTTGAAATACAAATGGTTCTTTCATAACAATGACGCCCAATCCATTTTTTGAAGAGAAGAGGCAATATTATCTAACGTTTCTTTTTTTAAAACATTCTTTCTTCTATTACGGGTAACCGTACAGAGCCCTTTTTTCAATTTGGCTCTTGAAACTTTATAAAAAATAAAAGTGTACATTTTTATAGAAGAACTTTTTTTCTGTATACTTTTTCCAAAAAAACGCTCTGTACGGTTACCCCAAATAATATTCCGAATATTTCAACACAAAAATTATTAAGAAATATTGCTTCTTCGCTTCACAAAATGGGATAAACTACATTGGAAAATCAAGCTGCTCTTGTTATCTTCCTGTCTTTGTCTCTCCTGCGAATGACACATCTCCCTCTCTCTGAGACACGACGACAGCGTTGCGGCTGAGAGCGCGGTAATGAAGCAGCCATCTTCAAATACAAATGGTTCTTTCATAACAATGACGCCCAACCCATTTTTTGAAGAGAAGAGGCAATATTATCTAACGTTTCTTTTTTTAAAACATTCTTTGTTCTATTTCGGGTAACCGTACAGAGCCCTTTTTTTGCATTTTGGCTCTTGAAACTTTATAAAAAATAAAAGTGTACGTTTTTGTAGAAGAAATTTTTTTCTGTATACTTTTTCCAAAAAAACGCTCTGTACGGTTACCCCAAATAATATTCCGAATATTTCAACACAAAAATTATTAAGAAATATTGCTTCTTCGCTTCAAAAAATGGGATAAACTACATTGGAAAATCAAGCTGCTCTTGTTATCTTCCTGTCTTTGTCTCTCCTGCGAATGACACATCTCCCTCTCTCCGAGACACGATGACAGCGTTGCGGCTGAGAGCGCGGTAATGAAGCAGCCATCTTGAAATACAAATGGTTCTTTCATAACAATGACGCCCAACCCATTTTTTGAAGAGAAGAGGCAATATTATCTAACGTTTCTTTTTTTAAAACATTCTTTGTTCTATTTCGGGTAACCGTACAGAGCCCTTTTTTTGCATTTTGGCTCTTGAAACTTTATAAAAAATAAAAGTGTACGTTTTTGTAGAAGAAATTTTTTTCCGTAAACTTTTTCCAAAAAAACGCTCTGTACGGTTACCCGAAATAGTATAAAGAATATTTCAACACCAAAATTATTATAAAATATTGCTTCTTCGCTTCAAAATATTGGTTTAGCTTCATCGGAACATCAGATTATTGGGTTATCTATCTGTCTTTGTCTCTCCTACGAGTGACAGATCTCCCTCTCTCTGAGACACGACGACAGCGTTGCGGCTGAGAGCGCGGTGATGAAGCAGCCATCTTAAAATACAAATGGTTCTTTCATAACAATGAAACCCCATCCAATTTCTTGAAGCGAAGAAGCAATGTTTTCTCACGTTTCTTTTTTTAAAACATTCTTTGTTCTATTTCGGGTATCCGTACAGAGCCCTTTTTTCAATTTGGATCTTGAAACATTATAAAAAATAAAAGTGTACGTTTTTATAGAAGATATTTTTTTCTGTACACTTTTTCCAAAAAACGCTCTGTATGGTTACCCGAAATAGTATAAAGAATATTTCAACAAAAAATTATTATAAAATATTGCTTCTTCGCTTCAAAATATTGGTTTAGCTTCATCGGAACATCAGATTATTGGGTTATCTATCTGTCTTTGTCTCTCCTACGAGTGACAGATCTCCCTCTCTCTGAGACACGACGACAGCGTTGCGGCTGAGAGCGCGGTAATGAAGCAGCCATCTTAAAATACAAATGGTTCTTTCATAACAATGAAACCCCATCCAATTTCTTGAAGCGAAGAAGCAATGTTTTCTCACGTTTCTTTTTTTAAAACATTCTTTGTTCTATTTCGGGTATCCGTACAGAGCCCTTTTTTTCAATTTGGATCTTGAAACATTATAAAAAATAAAAGTGTACGTTTTTATAGAAGATATTTTTTTCTGTATACTTTTTCCAAAAAAACGCTCTGTACGGTTACCCCAAATAATATTCCGAATATTTCAACACAAAAATTATTAAGAAATATTGCTTCTTCGCTTCACAAAATGGGATAAACTACATTGGAAAATCAAGCTGCTCTTGTTATCTTCCTGTCTTTGTCTCTCCTGCGAATGACACATCTCCCTCTCTCCGAGACACGATGACAGCGTTGCGGCTGAGAGCGCGGTAATGAAGCAGCCATCTTGAAATACAAATGGTTCTTTCATAACAATGACGCCCAACCCATTTTTTGAAGAGAAGAGGCAATATTATCTAACGTTTCTTTTTTTAAAACATTCTTTGTTCTATTTCGGGTAACCGTACAGAGCCCTTTTTTTGCATTTTGGCTCTTGAAACTTTATAAAAAATAAAAGTGTACGTTTTTGTAGAAGAAATTTTTTTCTGTAAACTTTTTCCAAAAAAACGCTCTGTACGGTTACCCGAAATAGTATAAAGAATATTTCAACACCAAAATTATTATAAAATATTGCTTCTTCGCTTCAAAATATTGGTTTAGCTTCATCGGAACATCAGATTATTGGGTTATCTATCTGTCTTTGTCTCTCCTACGAGTGACAGATCTCCCTCTCTCTGAGACACGACGACAGCGTTGCGGCTGAGAGCGCGGTAATGAAGCAGCCATCTTAAAATACAAATGGTTCTTTCATAACAATGAAACCCCATCCAATTTCTTGAAGCGAAGAAGCAATGTTTTCTCACGTTTCTTTTTTTAAAACATTCTTTGTTCTATTTCGGGTATCCGTACAGAGCCCTTTTTTTCAATTTGGATCTTGAAACATTATAAAAAATAAAAGTGTACGTTTTTATAGAAGATATTTTTTTCTGTACACTTTTTCCAAAAAAACGCTCTGTATGGTTACCCGAAATAGTATAAAGAATATTTCAACAAAAAATTATTATAAAATATTGCTTCTTCGCTTCAAAATATTGGTTTAGCTTCATCGGAACATCAGATTATTGGGTTATCTATCTGTCTTTGTCTCTCCTACGAGTGACAGATCTCCCTCTCTCTGAGACACGACGACAGCGTTGCGGCTGAGAGCGCGGTAATGAAGCAGCCATCATAAAATACAAATGGTTCTTTCATAACAATGAAACCCCATCCAATTTCTTGAAGCGAAGAAGCAATGTTTTCTCACGTTTCTTTTTTTAAAACATTCTTTGTTCTATTTCGGGTATCCGTACAGAGCCCTTTTTTTCAATTTGGATCTTGAAACATTATAAAAAATAAAAGTGTACGTTTTTATAGAAGATATTTTTTTCTATATACTTTTTCCAAAAAAACGCTCTGTACGGTTACCCCAAATAATATTCCGAATATTTCAACACAAAAATTATTAAGAAATATTGCTTCTTCGCTTCACAAAATGGGATAAACTACATTGGAAAATCAAGCTGCTCTTGTTATCTTCCTGTCTTTGTCTCTCCTGCGAATGACACATCTCCCTCTCTCCGAGACACGATGACAGCGTTGCGGCTGAGAGCGCGGTAATGAAGCAGCCATCTTGAAATACAAATGGTTCTTTCATAACAATGACGCCCAACCCATTTTTTGAAGAGAAGAGGCAATATTATCTAACGTTTCTTTTTTTAAAACATTCTTTGTTCTATTTCGGGTAACCGTACAGAGCCCTTTTTTTGCATTTTGCCTCTTGAAACTTTATAAAAAATAAAAGTGTACGTTTTTGTAGAAGAAATTTTTTTCTGTAAACTTTTTCCAAAAAAACGCTCTGTACGGTTACCCGAAATAGTATAAAGAATATTTCAACACCAAAATTATTATAAAATATTGCTTCTTCGCTTCAAAATATTGGTTTAGCTTCATCGGAACATCAGATTATTGGGTTATCTATCTGTCTTTGTCTCTCCTACGAGTGACAGATCTCCCTCTCTCTGAGACACGACGACAGCGTTGCGGCTGAGAGCGCGGTGATGAAGCAGCCATCTTAAAATACAAATGGTTCTTTCATAACAATGAAACCCCATCCAATTTCTTGAAGCGAAGAAGCAATGTTTTCTCACGTTTCTTTTTTTAAAACATTCTTTGTTCTATTTCGGGTATCCGTACAGAGCCCTTTTTTTCAATTTGGATCTTGAAACATTATAAAAAATAAAAGTGTACGTTTTTATAGAAGATATTTTTTTCTGTACACTTTTTCCAAAAAAACGCTCTGTATGGTTACCCGAAATAGTATAAAGAATATTTCAACAAAAAATTATTATAAAATATTGCTTCTTCGCTTCAAAATATTGGTTTAGCTTCATCGGAACATCAGATTATTGGGTTATCTATCTGTCTTTGTCTCTCCTACGAGTGACAGATCTCCCTCTCTCTGAGACACGACGACAGCGTTGCGGCTGAGAGCGCGGTAATGAAGCAGCCATCATAAAATACAAATGGTTCTTTCATAACAATGAAACCCCATCCAATTTCTTGAAGCGAAGAAGCAATGTTTTCTCACGTTTCTTTTTTTAAAACATTCTTTGTTCTATTTCGGGTATCCGTACAGAGCCCTTTTTTTCAATTTGGATCTTGAAACATTATAAAAAATAAAAGTGTACGTTTTTATAGAAGATATTTTTTTCTGTATACTTTTTCCAAAAAAACGCTCTGTACGGTTACCCCAAATAATATTCCGAATATTTCAACACAAAAATTATTAAGAAATATTGCTTCTTCGCTTCACAAAATGGGATAAACTACATTGGAAAATCAAGCTGCTCTTGTTATCTTCCTGTCTTTGTCTCTCCTGCGAATGACACATCTCCCTCTCTCCGAGACACGATGACAGCGTTGCGGCTGAGAGCGCGGTAATGAAGCAGCCATCTTGAAATACAAATGGTTCTTTCATAACAATGACGCCCAACCCATTTTTTGAAGAGAAGAGGCAATATTATCTAACGTTTCTTTTTTTAAAACATTCTTTGTTCTATTTCGGGTAACCGTACAGAGCCCTTTTTTTGCATTTTGGCTCTTGAAACTTTATAAAAAATAAAAGTGTACGTTTTTGTAGAAGAAATTTTTTTCTGTAAACTTTTTCCAAAAAAACGCTCTGTACGGTTACCCGAAATAGTATAAAGAATATTTCAACACCAAAATTATTATAAAATATTGCTTCTTCGCTTCAAAATATTGGTTTAGCTTCATCGGAACATCAGATTATTGGGTTATCTATCTGTCTTTGTCTCTCCTACGAGTGACAGATCTCCCTCTCTCTGAGACACGACGACAGCGTTGCGGCTGAGAGCGCGGTAATGAAGCAGCCATCTTAAAATACAAATGGTTCTTTCATAACAATGAAACCCCATCCAATTTCTTGAAGCGAAGAAGCAATGTTTTCTCACGTTTCTTTTTTTAAAACATTCTTTGTTCTATTTCGGGTATCCGTACAGAGCCCTTTTTTTCAATTTGGATCTTGAAACATTATAAAAAATAAAAGTGTACGTTTTTATAGAAGATATTTTTTTCTGTACACTTTTTCCAAAAAAACGCTCTGTATGGTTACCCGAAATAGTATAAAGAATATTTCAACAAAAAATTATTATAAAATATTGCTTCTTCGCTTCAAAATATTGGTTTAGCTTCATCGGAACATCAGATTATTGGGTTATCTATCTGTCTTTGTCTCTCCTACGAGTGACAGATCTCCCTCTCTCTGAGACACGACGACAGCGTTGCGGCTGAGAGCGCGGTAATGAAGCAGCCATCATAAAATACAAATGGTTCTTTCATAACAATGAAACCCCATCCAATTTCTTGAAGCGAAGAAGCAATGTTTTCTCACGTTTCTTTTTTTAAAACATTCTTTGTTCTATTTCGGGTATCCGTACAGAGCCCTTTTTTTCAATTTGGATCTTGAAACATTATAAAAAATAAAAGTGTACGTTTTTATAGAAGATATTTTTTTCTATATACTTTTTCCAAAAAAACGCTCTGTACGGTTACCCCAAATAATATTCCGAATATTTCAACACAAAAATTATTAAGAAATATTGCTTCTTCGCTTCACAAAATGGGATAAACTACATTGGAAAATCAAGCTGCTCTTGTTATCTTCCTGTCTTTGTCTCTCCTGCGAATGACACATCTCCCTCTCTCCGAGACACGATGACAGCGTTGCGGCTGAGAGCGCGGTAATGAAGCAGCCATCTTGAAATACAAATGGTTCTTTCATAACAATGACGCCCAACCCATTTTTTGAAGAGAAGAGGCAATATTATCTAACGTTTCTTTTTTTAAAACATTCTTTGTTCTATTTCGGGTAACCGTACAGAGCCCTTTTTTTGCATTTTGGCTCTTGAAACTTTATAAAAAATAAAAGTGTACGTTTTTGTAGAAGAAATTTTTTTCTGTATACTTTTTCCAAAAAGGGGCTCTGTACGGTTACCCGAAATAGAACAAAGAATTTTTCAACACAAAAATTATTGAAAAATATAGCTTCTTCGCTCCAAAAAGTGGTTGGGCTTCATCGAAAAATCAAGCCGTGCGGTTACTCCAGGTTACTCTGTCTTTGTCTCTCCTGCGAGTGACAGACTCCCTCTCTCTGAGACACGATGACAGCGTTGCGGCTGAGAGCGCGATAATGAAGCAGCCATCTTGAAATACAAATGGTTCTTTCATAACAATGACGCCCAACCCATTTTTTGAAGAGAAGAGGCAATATTATCTAACGTTTCTTTTTTTAAAACATTCTTTCTTCTATTACGGGTAACCGTACAGAGCCCTTTTTTTGCATTTTGCCTCTTGAAACTTTATAAAAAATAAAAGTGTACGTTTTTGTAGAAGAAATTTTTTTCTGTAAACTTTTTCCAAAAAAACGCTCTGTACGGTTACCCGAAATAGTATAAAGAATATTTCAACACCAAAATTATTATAAAATATTGCTTCTTCGCTTCAAAATATTGGTTTAGCTTCATCGGAACATCAGATTATTGGGTTATCTATCTGTCTTTGTCTCTCCTACGAGTGACAGATCTCCCTCTCTCTGAGACACGACGACAGCGTTGCGGCTGAGAGCGCGGTGATGAAGCAGCCATCTTAAAATACAAATGGTTCTTTCATAACAATGAAACCCCATCCAATTTCTTGAAGCGAAGAAGCAATGTTTTCTCACGTTTCTTTTTTTAAAACATTCTTTGTTCTATTTCGGGTATCCGTACAGAGCCCTTTTTTCAATTTGGATCTTGAAACATTATAAAAAATAAAAGTGTACGTTTTTATAGAAGATATTTTTTTCTGTACACTTTTTCCAAAAAACGCTCTGTATGGTTACCCGAAATAGTATAAAGAATATTTCAACAAAAAATTATTATAAAATATTGCTTCTTCGCTTCAAAATATTGGTTTAGCTTCATCGGAACATCAGATTATTGGGTTATCTATCTGTCTTTGTCTCTCCTACGAGTGACAGATCTCCCTCTCTCTGAGACACGACGACAGCGTTGCGGCTGAGAGCGCGGTAATGAAGCAGCCATCTTAAAATACAAATGGTTCTTTCATAACAATGAAACCCCATCCAATTTCTTGAAGCGAAGAAGCAATGTTTTCTCACGTTTCTTTTTTTAAAACATTCTTTGTTCTATTTCGGGTATCCGTACAGAGCCCTTTTTTTCAATTTGGATCTTGAAACATTATAAAAAATAAAAGTGTACGTTTTTATAGAAGATATTTTTTTCTGTATACTTTTTCCAAAAAAACGCTCTGTACGGTTACCCCAAATAATATTCCGAATATTTCAACACAAAAATTATTAAGAAATATTGCTTCTTCGCTTCACAAAATGGGATAAACTACATTGGAAAATCAAGCTGCTCTTGTTATCTTCCTGTCTTTGTCTCTCCTGCGAATGACACATCTCCCTCTCTCCGAGACACGATGACAGCGTTGCGGCTGAGAGCGCGGTAATGAAGCAGCCATCTTGAAATACAAATGGTTCTTTCATAACAATGACGCACAACCCATTTTTTGAAGAGAAGAGGCAATATTATCTAACGTTTCTTTTTTTAAAACATTCTTTGTTCTATTTCGGGTAACCGTACAGAGCCCTTTTTTTGCATTTTGGCTCTTGAAACTTTATAAAAAATAAAAGTGTACGTTTTTGTAGAAGAAATTTTTTTCTGTAAACTTTTTCCAAAAAAACGCTCTGTACGGTTACCCGAAATAGTATAAAGAATATTTCAACACCAAAATTATTATAAAATATTGCTTCTTCGCTTCAAAATATTGGTTTAGCTTCATCGGAACATCAGATTATTGGGTTATCTATCTGTCTTTGTCTCTCCTACGAGTGACAGATCTCCCTCTCTCTGAGACACGACGACAGCGTTGCGGCTGAGAGCGCGGTAATGAAGCAGCCATCTTAAAATACAAATGGTTCTTTCATAACAATGAAACCCCATCCAATTTCTTGAAGCGAAGAAGCAATGTTTTCTCACGTTTCTTTTTTTAAAACATTCTTTGTTCTATTTCGGGTATCCGTACAGAGCCCTTTTTTTCAATTTGGATCTTGAAACATTATAAAAAATAAAAGTGTACGTTTTTATAGAAGATATTTTTTTCTGTACACTTTTTCCAAAAAAACGCTCTGTATGGTTACCCGAAATAGTATAAAGAATATTTCAACAAAAAATTATTATAAAATATTGCTTCTTCGCTTCAAAATATTGGTTTAGCTTCATCGGAACATCAGATTATTGGGTTATCTATCTGTCTTTGTCTCTCCTACGAGTGACAGATCTCCCTCTCTCTGAGACACGACGACAGCGTTGCGGCTGAGAGCGCGGTAATGAAGCAGCCATCTTAAAATACAAATGGTTCTTTCATAACAATGAAACCCCATCCAATTTCTTGAAGCGAAGAAGCAATGTTTTCTCACGTTTCTTTTTTTAAAACATTCTTTGTTCTATTTCGGGTATCCGTACAGAGCCCTTTTTTTCAATTTGGATCTTGAAACATTATAAAAAATAAAAGTGTACGTTTTTATAGAAGATATTTTTTTCTGTATACTTTTTCCAAAAAAACGCTCTGTACGGTTACCCCAAATAATATTCCGAATATTTCAACACAAAAATTATTAAGAAATATTGCTTCTTCGCTTCACAAAATGGGATAAACTACATTGGAAAATCAAGCTGCTCTTGTTATCTTCCTGTCTTTGTCTCTCCTGCGAATGACACATCTCCCTCTCTCCGAGACACGATGACAGCGTTGCGGCTGAGAGCGCGGTAATGAAGCAGCCATCTTGAAATACAAATGGTTCTTTCATAACAATGACGCACAACCCATTTTTTGAAGAGAAGAGGCAATATTATCTAACGTTTCTTTTTTTAAAACATTCTTTGTTCTATTTCGGGTAACCGTACAGAGCCCTTTTTTTGCATTTTGGCTCTTGAAACTTTATAAAAAATAAAAGTGTACGTTTTTGTAGAAGAAATTTTTTTCTGTAAACTTTTTCCAAAAAAACGCTCTGTACGGTTACCCGAAATAGTATAAAGAATATTTCAACACCAAAATTATTATAAAATATTGCTTCTTCGCTTCAAAATATTGGTTTAGCTTCATCGGAACATCAGATTATTGGGTTATCTATCTGTCTTTGTCTCTCCTACGAGTGACAGATCTCCCTCTCTCTGAGACACGACGACAGCGTTGCGGCTGAGAGCGCGGTAATGAAGCAGCCATCTTAAAATACAAATGGTTCTTTCATAACAATGAAACCCCATCCAATTTCTTGAAGCGAAGAAGCAATGTTTTCTCACGTTTCTTTTTTTAAAACATTCTTTGTTCTATTTCGGGTATCCGTACAGAGCCCTTTTTTTCAATTTGGATCTTGAAACATTATAAAAAATAAAAGTGTACGTTTTTATAGAAGATATTTTTTTCTGTACACTTTTTCCAAAAAAACGCTCTGTATGGTTACCCGAAATAGTATAAAGAATATTTCAACAAAAAATTATTATAAAATATTGCTTCTTCGCTTCAAAATATTGGTTTAGCTTCATCGGAACATCAGATTATTGGGTTATCTATCTGTCTTTGTCTCTCCTACGAGTGACAGATCTCCCTCTCTCTGAGACACGACGACAGCGTTGCGGCTGAGAGCGCGGTAATGAAGCAGCCATCTTAAAATACAAATGGTTCTTTCATAACAATGAAACCCCATCCAATTTCTTGAAGCGAAGAAGCAATGTTTTCTCACGTTTCTTTTTTTAAAACATTCTTTGTTCTATTTCGGGTATCCGTACAGAGCCCTTTTTTTCAATTTGGATCTTGAAACATTATAAAAAATAAAAGTGTACGTTTTTATAGAAGATATTTTTTTCTATATACTTTTTCCAAAAAAACGCTCTGTACGGTTACCCCAAATAATATTCCGAATATTTCAACACAAAAATTATTAAGAAATATTGCTTCTTCGCTTCACAAAATGGGATAAACTACATTGGAAAATCAAGCTGCTCTTGTTATCTTCCTGTCTTTGTCTCTCCTGCGAATGACACATCTCCCTCTCTCCGAGACACGATGACAGCGTTGCGGCTGAGAGCGCGGTAATGAAGCAGCCATCTTGAAATACAAATGGTTCTTTCATAACAATGACGCCCAACCCATTTTTTGAAGAGAAGAGGCAATATTATCTAACGTTTCTTTTTTTAAAACATTCTTTGTTCTATTTCGGGTAACCGTACAGAGCCCTTTTTTTGCATTTTGGCTCTTGAAACTTTATAAAAAATAAAAGTGTACGTTTTTGTAGAAGAAATTTTTTTCTATAAACTTTTTCCAAAAAAACGCTCTGTACGGTTACCCGAAATAGAACAAAGAATTTTTCAACACAAAAATTATTGAAAAATATAGCATCTTCGCTCCAAAAAGTGGTTGGGCTTCATCGAAAAATCAAGCCGTGCGGTTACTCCAGGTTACTCTGTCTTTGTCTCTCCTGCGAGTGACACATCTCCCTCTCTCCGAGACACGATGACAGCGTTGCGGCTGAGAGCGCGGTAATGAAGCAGCCATCTTAAAATACAAATGGTTCTTTCATAACAATGAAACCCCATCCAATTTCTTGAAGCGAAGAAGCAATGTTTTCTCACGTTTCTTTTTTTAAAACATTCTTTGTTCTATTTCGGGTATCCGTACAGAGCCCTTTTTTTCAATTTGGATCTTGAAACATTATAAAAAATAAAAGTGTACGTTTTTATAGAAGATATTTTTTTCTATATACTTTTTCCAAAAAAACGCTCTGTACGGTTACCCCAAATAATATTCCGAATATTTCAACACAAAAATTATTAAGAAATATTGCTTCTTCGCTTCACAAAATGGGATAAACTACATTGGAAAATCAAGCTGCTCTTGTTATCTTCCTGTCTTTGTCTCTCCTGCGAATGACACATCTCCCTCTCTCCGAGACACGATGACAGCGTTGCGGCTGAGAGCGCGGTAATGAAGCAGCCATCTTGAAATACAAATGGTTCTTTCATAACAATGACGCCCAACCCATTTTTTGAAGAGAAGAGGCAATATTATCTAACGTTTCTTTTTTTAAAACATTCTTTGTTCTATTTCGGGTAACCGTACAGAGCCCTTTTTTTGCATTTTGGCTCTTGAAACTTTATAAAAAATAAAAGTGTACGTTTTTGTAGAAGAAATTTTTTTCTATAAACTTTTTCCAAAAAAACGCTCTGTACGGTTACCCGAAATAGAACAAAGAATTTTTCAACACAAAAATTATTGAAAAATATAGCATCTTCGCTCCAAAAAGTGGTTGGGCTTCATCGAAAAATCAAGCCGTGCGGTTACTCCAGGTTACTCTGTCTTTGTCTCTCCTGCGAGTGACACATCTCCCTCTCTCCGAGACACGATGACAGCGTTGCGGCTGAGAGCGCGATAATGAAGCAGCCATCTTGAAATACAAATGGTTCTTTCATAACAATGACGCCCAACCCATTTTTTGAAGAGAAGAGGCAATATTATCTAACGTTTCTTTTTTTAAAACATTCTTTGTTCTATTTCGGGTAACCGTACAGAGCCCTTTTTTTGCATTTTGGCTCTTGAAACTTTATAAAAAATAAAAGTGTACGTTTTTGTAGAAGAAATTTTTTTCTGTATACTTTTTCCAAAAAGGGGCTCTGTACGGTTACCCGAAATAGAACAAAGAATTTTTCAACACAAAAATTATTGAAAAATATAGCTTCTTCGCTCCAAAAAGTGGTTGGGCTTCATCGAAAAATCAAGCCGTGCGGTTACTCCAGGTTACTCTGTCTTTGTCTCTCCTGCGAGTGACAGACTCCCTCTCTCTGAGACACGATGACAGCGTTGCGGCTGAGAGCGCGATAATGAAGCAGCCATCTTGAAATACAAATGGTTCTTTCATAACAATGACGCCCAACCCATTTTTTGAAGAGAAGAGGCAATATTATCTAACGTTTCTTTTTTTAAAACATTCTTTCTTCTATTACGGGTAACCGTACAGAGCCCTTTTTTCAATTTGGCTCTTGAAACTTTATAAAAAATAAAAGTGTACATTTTTATAGAAGAACTTTTTTTCTGTAAACTTTTTCCAAAAAAACGCTCTGTACGGTTACCCGAAATAGTATAAAGAATATTTCAACACCAAAATTATTATAAAATATTGCTTCTTCGCTTCAAAATATTGGTTTAGCTTCATCGGAACATCAGATTATTGGGTTATCTATCTGTCTTTGTCTCTCCTACGAGTGACAGATCTCCCTCTCTCTGAGACACGACGACAGCGTTGCGGCTGAGAGCGCGGTAATGAAGCAGCCATCTTAAAATACAAATGGTTCTTTCATAACAATGAAACCCCATCCAATTTCTTGAAGCGAAGAAGCAATGTTTTCTCACGTTTCTTTTTTTAAAACATTCTTTGTTCTATTTCGGGTATCCGTTGTCACGTCGCCCCAAATTTCGCGTACCCGTCGGAAGGACGGAACGTCTGCGACTCCGGGATTTTACGGGCGAAACGCCGGGCCACGCTCGGCCGCACGATGCGTGGTCCACCCGGGACAAAAGGTATCTCGCAGATTCGGATTTGTCACGAAAGAAGCCGTTAATGGAATCTACTTTCGGGCGCCAGACACTCGGCAGTGTCACGCAAATTGCGAGATAACGGCACGAGGCGCAAACGACCTATCCGAAACAGCGAGAACCACACGATATTCTGAATAACTCTCGGATGGGCGCAGGATTCTACGTGGGCGGAGTACGGAGCATTTCCCGCGGCGGAAAGGTTTCTCGAAGGAAATAAGTAACGAGAGAATCGGCTGTAATAATTTATTCGTCTGATGGACACGACAGAGCTGCCGGTGAGAGCCGGCAGCGGAAATTTACAAGCCGGCGCGTTCACGATAATTACGCGACAGGTTTTCGGTCGCACGCACTCTTCTCTTTCGATCGCGTCGAACCCGGCAGTTTTACAGGATGGAGAAGTAATGTTACAAAGCGCTTTTGGCGCGGAAGAACTGCCGAATTCCGATGGAATACGCGGTATAATTGCTGGATCGCTCGCGCTTCGCCGTCGGACACGATACGGACCGTTGCTACGTCACACCGGGGAACGTCTCGAAGATAGCGTACTATTAATTCGAAATATCGGTAACGATACGGCCCCCCGCGAATTCGCGCCTTCGCGTTACCAACCGGCTCGCACGTTAACCGATCGACGACCGTTTTCCTGTTCACAAAATATGGCCGACCACGTGGCACGGAAACGGCGTCGTAATTTCGCGACGCGAAAAAGGACCTCGCGAAAACGTTACCGAGCCAACACGAAAGAATCGTTAAAGTACGATAAAGCGGAAGCCTGTCTGGCGCTTACCACGGCAACGATGGGATGGCGGCTGCTGGACGGCACGCTCGTCTCTCTCGTCCCTTGTTTCGGCACGTATTCCTTAACTAATGATTTTCTTAATTTAAATTGCGCGACTGCTCGGTATTCCGGCCAACGACCCAGTGGCCTACTTGCGGCAGGCTCGGTAACGCGGAAGCGAGGCGTCCCCCTACTCCCTACCCTATTTCTCCCGTTTGAGACTCGCGGACCTATCGCGCGGTATTTCCTCGCAGGATCGCATCCTGTCGCGCGGGATCCCTGGCTCGCGGATTTTGCTACTCGCTTTCGCCGCTTTTCCGATGGTCACGGCGACGGCTCGTGAAGAGTAGAGTCCTAGCCGCTCCGGTTGTGGACACCTTCTTTTCCGGGCGAGGCAGCGACGGGGTCGAGGAGGTGTTCGTCCCGTGTCCACTGTCCCTCGTCGGTGCCTCCAGGTTCGTTGACCCGGGCTCGGTACTTCCTCCGATGTTTCGGCACGAAATCCTTCCGGAGCCAGTTCCGATAAAGCCTCGTACGGTGAGAAATAGGGGCCGGGCTCCCCTGGAGCCCGGTTTCGGTCCTGTGAAATTCGCGTCGCCCAAGTGGCGCGACGCTCAAAACGCGTTAATACTCGCCCTTGGCAAATCGGCATGCCCAGGGAGAGCGCTCGCAAACGGCCGTACTCATCGGCACTGCCAGAGGGCGGCCCGGCCTCTCTTTTTAGGGATCAAGGGACGTCGGCAAAATTTGCCACGTCACACCGTACAGAGCCCTTTTTTCAATTTGGATCTTGAAACATTATAAAAAATAAAAGTGTACGTTTTTATAGAAGATATTTTTTTCTGTACACTTTTTCCAAAAAACGCTCTGTATGGTTACCCGAATTAGTATAAAGAATATTTCAACAAAAAATTATTATAAAATATTGCTTCTTCGCTTCAAAATATTGGTTTAGCTTCATCGGAACATCAGATTATTGGGTTATCTATCTGTCTTTGTCTCTCCTACGAGTGACAGATCTCCCTCTCTCTGAGACACGACGACAGCGTTGCGGCTGAGAGCGCGGTAATGAAGCAGCCATCTTGAAATCCAAATGGTTCTTTCATAACAATGAAACCCCATCCAATTTATTGAAGCGAAGAAGCAATGTTTTCTCACGTTTCTTTTTTTAAAACATTCTTTGTTCTATTTCGGGTAACCGTACAGAGCCCTTTTTTTCAATTTGGCTCTTAGAACTTTATAAAAAATAAAAGTGTACGTTTTTATAGAAGATATTTTTTTCTGTACACTTTTTCCAAAAAACGCTCTGTACGATTACCCGAAATAATATTCCGAATATTTCCACTTGAAAATTATTAAGAAATATTGCTTCTTCGGTTCAGAAAATTGGATGGGGTTTCATCTTTTTCATCAAACAATCAAGCCGCGCGGTAATTCTGTCTTCTCGGTTTCTTTGCGTCTCCTGCGAGTGACGGACTCCCTCTCTGTCACAGCTCTGTAGGAGAGACAAGGATCTCTCTATCCTTGTCCAGGAGCTCCTTAGTTTCTCCGCATCTGTCGCTGAAGTCAATTCTAAATTCTGTTCTGGCTCCAGCGCGGGGATGGCTTTTTGGCACACGATTGCACACAGCTCGATTGCACACACGGTTCTTTCGCACACAGCTCGATTGCGCACACGGTTCTTTCGCACACAGCTCGATTGCGCACACAGCTCGATTGCACACACGGTTCTTTCGCACATCGAGCTGTGTGCAATCGTCCATGCGCCATCTGGATGTGCGCGAAAGATCTGTGCGCCAAAGAGCCATCCCCCGGTGATATTGTATTGTGAAATATATGGGAACCTATTAAATTTGGATCTGAATTTTAATTTTTATGTGTTTCTTGGGACTCGTGCCGTTTGGACGCCGTGCCGATTGGACGCCGTGACAGTTCGATTCATGACGTTTGGACGCCGTAAATTTTATAATCATTGCTTTTCGAAGTCTACATATGGTGATATTGTATTGTGAAATATATTATTAAATATGATTTGGAATCTATTAAATTTTAAATTATGATTAAGAATCTATTAATGAAAAATAATGATGTACAGCTTCGGAGGGGGGTGATTCCGAAGTCTTACTCCGGAAAGTTTATTTTAAGAGCGAGTGGAAATGACATTAGTCTGGGTTAGGTTTGGCTAGATAACTGAAGTTGTTGTTACTCGGACGTTGTTAACCATATATTTCACAAGAGAGGCCTTCTTTGGCACACGGTGTGCAATCGAGCTGTGTGCGAAAGAACCGTGTGCGCAATCGAGCTGTGTGCGAAAGAACCGTGTGCGCAATCGAGCTGTGTGCAAAAGAAATGTGCGCCTGTGGGGACACTGTTTCCCCCACTCCTCGCACCGAGAGTGGGGAGTGGCGCCGCCATGTTGCGTCGCCGACTCCCGCTCCTTCTTGCCGTTACGACTGTGAAGTGGAACGGACGTTGAGTCCAATCTGGTATTTTTCCTTTATCCTGCCGTTACCGTATCCTCGGAATTGGTGAGTGGAGCGCCCCGATATCCCTATACGAGGGACCGCCCAAGTATTTCCACATTGGTGACCCCAACGTGATCATTTTTTTTATCCGAATCGAGAATTTCTCTCTGGTTGCGGCGGATTGTGTGCGTCGGCCATTTGAGCACACGTGGGAAACTCGGCGTCGCATTATCGACGTCGTTGAAAGAGAGCAGTCGTCCCTCTTGGTAAGGGTGATTCGTCGATCGTTCAGTTGGCGATCGGCGCGGTTGGACCCGTTCGGATTCAACCTGTCCGGGAATTTCCGGACTTTCGGCGGTTTCGCCGCTGGCGCGGCGTGGGTCCGCCATTTTGGACGGCGGCAAGGCACGCGTGTTGGCGTTCATCGTGGATTTTTGCGTGAAGCCACCGTCACCGGCGCCTTTCTACAAGCATCGTGGATTTTTGCGTGAAGCCACCGTCACCGGCGCCTTTCTGCAGTCGGCCCTACGCTCTTCTAGCTGTTCCTCTTCGTCCGGCCAGCATCTGGACCCGGGCATTGCCTAGGAAGCGTCGCTGAGACGACGCGGGACGACGGCGTGGCTTGGCGCCATATTTGTTTTTGTTGTGTTCCCGGTGTCAGTGTTCGTGTCCACGTGGCGCCCGAGCCAGTGTGGCTGGTGTTGGCGTGCGTTTGCGTTTCACGCGGTCCGATCTTTTTGCGGGTCATTGCGTTTGCGGCAAGCCCGTGCTTGCAGGTGTGCGAGGTGTGGTGCACCTTGATCCGACCTCAGGTACTTTGAGACGCGGCGGGGCGTTGTGCGCATTCTTCGCGGGTATTTGTCGTATTCTTTCGAGGTTAGGTCACGTCCCGTCGATCGCGTGTTCGCGGCGTACATTCTCTCTTATTCGCGTTGCGTCGGTCCTTAGCGCGTACTTTCTGGCGTTCGCACGGCATCGCGCTTGTCTATTTGGTTTCGCGTTGGTGCGCTGGTCGTCGCGTTTGAGCGGTAACCTCAATTAGTTTTGCTCGGCGTCGAGTTTTCGGTCAGCGTCGCGTTGCGAATCACGGCGTGAATTATGATCGGCGGCAGCAGTGCGTCGGACTCCGGCGGTGGCGGCGTCCCCGATACGATGGGGCACGTCGATCATTACCGCATTCCCAAGATGCCTCTTTTTTACAAAAGCGATCCCGCGCTTTGGTTCCTTCACGCTGAAGGGACGATGCGCGCGGCGCGAATTACTTGCGAATCCACCATGGCCGATACCGTATTAGCGTCTTTAGATTATGAGGTGGTTACTAGCGTGAAGGACTTACTTCTGTTGGATCCGCGGCCGCACGACATTTATCAATTGATCAAGCGGCGCATTATCACGACTTACGGTCCGTCAGCGGAATCAAATTTGCGCAAGTTGTTAAAGGGCGAGGTGTTGTCTGATGGCAAGCCTTCCCATGTGCTGAACCGATTGCGCAATTTGAACGACGGCACTTGCGACGATGCCGTCGTCCGTTCGGTGTTCTTGGAGCACCTTCCTGCGGCTCATCGCGCCATTCTCGCGGCTTCGGGTGTAACGGACCTGAACAAATTAGCTGACACCGCGGATAAGATTGCAGAAACCTCTGGTCCATCTGACCACCAGGTAATGGCTGTGTCTGTGCAGTCATCCTCATCCTCATCCTTCTCCGTCGAAAAGGAATTAAAGCGCATGTCGGCGGAGCTCGCGAGGCTTCGGGTCGACATTGACAAAATGCGGCGGTGGCGGCGTCCTCGTTCTATGACGCCGTCCGCTCGGGCGCATTCCGGGTCTCGGGATCCATCGAAGGGTCCCAAGCTGCGCTATGCGCACAAGAAATACCCTCAGAGCCCGAAGTCCTGTAGGGAATGGTGCGATGAGTACAAGAGTTTCTCTGCGGGAAACTAATAGTGCCCTCCGTGGGTAAGACGGACGCGGAGATTTCGGAAGGCACTTCTCGTCTGCATGTGCGCGATCGGATATCGGGGATGTCGTTTTTGATCGACACTGGGGCGGACCTTTCGTTGGTGCCGGCCGACCCCAAGATCCGCGCTAGGCCTACGGGTCTTAAGTTGATCGCGGCGAATGATTCGGCGATCGACACGTACGGGGAGTCGTTTCGATCGTTGGATCTCGGACTACGCCGTCCCATTAAGTGGAATTTTTGTATAGCCGCGGTGCCATATGCCATCATAGGGGCAGATTTGCTCAGACACTACGGTCTCGTAGTGGACCTGGGTTCGAAGCGGTTAACCGACTCTTGTACGAACGTTTTCGCGGTTGCCGCCTCGCGTCCGGTGCCGTATCGTCCTATGGGCACGGTTTTGCCTTCTTCGCGTTTCGCGAGGATTCTCGCGGAGTTCCCTGACGTGTCGGGTGCGTCCAAGCTTCGACCTTCGAGGTCGGCTGATGTCTATCATCACATATTGACCACCGGCCCTCCGGTGTCGGAGAGGCCTCGTCGTCTCAATCCGGAGAAGCTAAGGGCAGCGAAGGAGGAGTTTAGGACATTAGTTGAGGCGGGCATTTGCCGTCCTTCCTCTAGTCCTTGGGCTAGTCCCATCCACATGGTTCTGAAGAAGGACGGCACATGGCGGATTTGCGGGGATTATCGTGGTTTGAACCGGCAGACTATACCGGATAAGTATCCCACTCCCCATTTGCATGACTTTTCTGTTAACCTGCATGGCAAGCGTATTTTTTCTTCGCTGGACCTGTTTAAGGCCTACAATCAGGTTCCCATGGCTCCCGAGGACGTGGAGAAGACTGCGGTCACAACGCCCTTTGGGCTTTTCGAATTCCTATACATGACCTTTGGTCTAATGAACGCAGGTCAGTCTTTTCAGCGTTTCCTCAACAGGATCCTTGGGGATCTTGATTTTGTATTTACATATATCGATGATATCTTAATTGCATCGAGCTCGGAAGAGGAGCACGCAGACCATCTTCGCCTGGTCCTTAAGCGACTCCAAGAGCACAGCTTGCGCCTTAACCCGAGTAAATGCGTGTTTGGCGTCGAGGAGATCGCGTTCCTCGGGTATGTGATAAATTCCTCAGGCATCAGACCCTTGGCTTCGAAGGTCGATGCTATTTTGAGTTTCCCGGAACCGAAGACGATCATGGATCTTCGCAGGTTCCTCGGGATGGTAAACTTTTACCGAAGGAATATTCCGCGGGCGGCACATTTGCAGGCGCCATTAAACGAATTCCTTCGTGATTCTCGCAAGAATGATACGAGGGAGGTTCCGTGGACGGAAAGTTCGAGGGAGGCTTTCGCGAGAACCAAGGAAGCCCTGGCTGGGGCGACCTTGCTGGTTCACCCGCGTTTGGGTGCCGACCTAAGGGTGGTGACCGACGCGTCGGATTTCGCGATGGGCGCGGTTTTGGAACAGTGCAGTCTCGACTCGAACTGGGAGCCCCTTGCGTTTTTCTCCCAAAAGTTTTCACCCGCTCAGGCTAAGTACAGTGCCTATGATCGAGAGCTCACGGCCATCTATGAGGCCATAAAACACTTTCGACATTTTGTCGAAGGTCGCGATTTCGCGGTGCTGACCGATCATAAGCCCCTCGTTTACGCGTTTTCTCAGCGTCCGGAGAAGGCATCTCCCCGGCAGGGCCGTCAATTGTCTTACATAGCTCAGTTCACGACTTCAATTACGTACATTCCGGGTTCGGACAATATTGTGGCCGACACCCTTTCTAGAGTAAGCGCCCTTAGACTTCCTCTGGAGGTGAGTCTTGAGGAGATTGCCAACCAGCAGGCGGCGGACGAGCAATTGAAGCTCATCTGCGGCTCTCCTGATTTTCCCCTGCAGCTGAAAAAGCTTCTTTGGGGCCCGGAGCACGTCGCGATATTTTGCGAAATCTCGGGGGAGGCAATTCGCCCGTATATCCCCGGTTCCCTCCGCAGGGGGGTCTTTGATTTGTTCCACAACCCCGCTCATCCTGGCGCGAGGGTTTGTGATCGGCTGATCCGGCAGCGCTACGTCTGGCCGAACATGACGAAGGACGTCGCTCAGTGGTCCAAGTCCTGCATAAGGTGCCAGCAGGCCAAGGTGTCACGGCATTCCCGGTTCGAGCATGTCCATTTGGACATCATCGGACCATTACCGCCCTCCGAAGGGTTTTCCTACTGCCTGACGCTGATAGACAGATTTTCGCGTTGGGTGGAAGCGGTTCCTCTACGGGATATTTCCGTGATGTCGGTCGCGAGGGCGTTTTATGACAATTGGGTCTCGCGTTACGGTGCTCCGGCAATTTTAACTACCGATCAGGGGGCGCAGTTCGAGTCGAGACTATTTACTGCATTGTTGTCGCTCTTGGGTTGCGATCGCGTTCGAACTACCCCATATCATCCGTCGTCGAATGGGATGATTGAGCGATGGCACCGCGTGCTGAAGGCGGCGATTATGTGCCATTCGGGCAACGAATGGTCGCGCGTGCTGCCAACAGTGCTGTTGGGGCTACGTGCGCATGTTCGTGTTGACGTCGGTGCGTCTCCGGCCGAGTTCATGTTCGGTACGACTCTCCGTTTGCCGGGGGAATTCTTCCTCCACGAGAATTTCGCGCCGGAGCCGAATGTGTTCCTCGACGAATTTAAGAAATATATGCGTGAGGTACGACCTGTACCAGTCAGGCATAACGACCGTACGCGTGCGTTTAGTTTTAAGGAACTGCAGTCTTGCACGCATGTCTTTATGCGCCGCATGGCAAAGAGGGCTTTGGAGCAGCCCTACTCCGGTCCGCATAAGGTGATGGAGCGGATTTCGGAGCACGTTTACAAGCTGGAGGTAAACGGTGTCGAGCGATCGGTCTCCACGGACCTGTTGAAGCCGGCGTTTTTCCTCCCGGATCTTCCGGAGGTTGAGTTGCCCGGTGCACCCAGTGTGTCAGACTCTTCGAATCTGCATGGTCCACCATTGCGGACTTACTCGCGTAAGACTGTCGCGTTCGCGCCGGGCACGCGGTCTTAATCGCCAAGACCACGAGCGTTTCCGTATACTGGGAAATCGCGCGCTCAGTGCACTGTGTGTGCACCTTTGTAAATATTGTACATAATTGTTTAAGTGTTTCATGTTTGTTCTTTGTTTTTTTTTTGTTTGTTTTTTGTTAAATAAATAGTCGTTCCACTCGGGGGGGAGTCTGTGGGGACACTGTTTCCCCCACTCCTCGCACCGAGAGTGGGGAGTGGCGCCGCCATGTTGCGTCGCCGACTCCCGCTCCTTCTTGCCGTCACGACTGTGAAGTGGAACGGACGTTGAGTCCAATCTGAGTTTTGTTTCTTTATCCTGCCGTTACCGTATCCTCGGAATTGGTGAGTGGAGCACCCCGGTATCCCTATACGAGGGACCGCACTAGTATTTCCACAACTCGAAGCCGAGTATGCCCTCTATCTGCTCTAAATTGGACAGCACACCGTGCCAGCAGATACAATGACAAATGCGGAAGTAGAAGTATTAGCGTTTGACGGCAGGGTTTGCTCGCCACAACCTGAGGGCAGAATGCGGGCAGATGGAAGGCACACCGTGCCTTCGTTATAGAGGGCAGGTCGGTCGCACTAATGTGGTGGATGTCGTTATAGAGGGCAGGTCGATGGTGATAATGCACAGACTTGTGATTAAAGTGGCGGATGTCGATATTGTCGATCATGTAGATTATTTTGCCGGTAATGTGAATTTCTATTGTATAAATGTATATCAGTTTTCCTTTTTACCGACAAAATTAATATTGACTCTTGGACAAATGGTAAATATTCATTCGTTTGTTAATCGTGTCTAACCAACGAATTTCTTTTGTCAAACAGTGCGAAGTAAAAGAACTCCAACTGTTGCATTTGTAAATACATAAATTATCTGAATTCATTAATGTTTAATAACGCAACAATTTAAACTTTTATATTTTTATTGGGAATAAGTTGTAGAGATTATCCCGATGAAAATGAGTCTAAACACATCATTTGGACTATCAATAATAATTGTTCGATTACACTGGAGTTTCGACTCATTTTCATCAGGAAAAGCATCTCAATTTACCCGTAATAATTTTATGGAGGTATATTGAAAAATAAAGTTTATTCGAGCGTGATTCTTAAAAATTATGGGAAGATTTATTTTAATTGTAAAACATACTAACTACAAAAAGAACATTACACATTTATAACACATTTATTTTCATTTTACACATTACTACTAAAAGTTTTTTTTTTTTTTTTTTTTAAAGAGGAGGGGAATGCCTTTACGCACACCAGGCCTAAAGATGACAGTCAGCCGGGTAGTGTGGGGCTCCCTCCCCGACTGGAAAAAGGCCGGAGAGAATACCCACTAAACCCCTCCTCCTCCTAGGGCCAGTGCAGAGATATTGTGCAAAGACAGAACCGATGCTAAAATCTTCGCTCATGCGCGTGAAAAGAGCACAATATCTCTGCACTGCCTAGGGTTCCGGGGCACTGCTTACGTTGTTTCTTCTTGTATGACTGCCCGGTCCTCTTGTAGCTCTTCCCGCCAATATGACCGTGGGTTGGCGACCGTCGTTACGGGATGTTGCCGACGCCTCTGCTTCATCGCCTTCAGTGCAGCTCGCATTATATCTTCGAATTCGCGGCGAGAGGGCTGGCGAAATTTATCGTTCTTGATTGCTGCTTCTGTAACATTAATTTAAACCAAGATTATTTCAATAATCATTAATATTAATGGAATAAATTAATAATGAGTAATAATGCTTATCAAAAATGGCCTGAACAATTTTTTTTCTGTACAGTGGTAGGGTCCGATCTGTACCAAACCACGTGCAGGTGGATCCGAGACTATCGTGGAAAATTTCTTTAAAAGAGACATTTACTGCCTCTTTTAAAGAATACCCTCCGATAGTCACCAGATATGCAACCTAAAAAATAAACATTATTTTTTATATTAATACATGTATATATATTTACATGCCTCAATTAGATATACTTACTACATTGTGGTAGTCCCCTTCAGGACATTTGTCGAAGTTCTCTACCTCTTCTGCCGTGTTGAGAGGTAGGATATCTGGTCGTTGGCCACATCTTTGAACATCTAGTATTGCACAGATGCGGCTATTATAGGGACAACGAAAAATTAATCAATTAAACATCTTGTTAACACAAGTGATTTTAAAAAATTTTAGGGATGTTATATTTACTTCGTCCTGTCTTTTAACGATGCCACCTCTTCATATAAATTTTGCAACATCATAGTGTTGTTATTCATGCTAAAACAAATATAAACATTACACCATTTACTATAAAATTTAATTATTTTAGTAAAAGAAAAACATACCTTTGTGACAACCCGTCGATTTTCACGTTCATCCTTAAACAAATATAAACATTACCATTTGCTATAAGATTTAATTATAATTATTACTTTATTTGAAGAAAAGCGTGAAAGTTACCTTTCCAATAGCTGGTAAAGATCATCGCGTCCAGGACCTGGGGATGAAACATTTGTTGTAAGTATATTTGTGCAGGTTTCTACTGTTGGAGAGAGGTGTGTGGGAGAGCGGTGTGCGGAAGTGGTGGGTGTGTCTATTATAACGTAAGAATGTTCGAGGAAATTGGCAGGAGAGGGTACAAAATTGGTTGGCGATGAAATACTCCCTGCATCTGATTCCATTGACACTTCTAGCGCATCGCGTAACGCTAGGTCATCGGAATCTTTAAATATCTTCATCCTCGGTCTTTCCTCCTCCGACGAAGTGGTGATATACTTCTTTGGTTTCCGGACGATCCTCTTTGGTCGTTGTTCCTCCTGAAATGTATGAAACCTATTGTTAATTTCAGCGTACATATCTCAAAAGAATTAGGAGATCACCTCAACGAAGCCGCAGAATTGCGACAAGTTCAAATTGTCCGAGTTGTCGTAATTTTTTGGCTTCGTTGAGGTGATCTACTAATTCTTTTGAGGAGGGTACTATACCGAGTCACATCCGAAACAAATAGTAGATTCTTTAGGCCCGCTGTACGCATCAGGTTTCGAGAAGAAATTATTCAAATATACAATGACTTCCATTAATATTCGGACAATCTTTAAGAAACAATAACTTTTTAAATATTGAACCATACGACTTCAACTTTTTTGAGAAGTTAAAACAATTAGTTTACTACATGATATGAAAAAAATTGTTTCAAACTTTGCAATTGGTCAGAATTATAGAGAAATTTCGAAAAGTTGCATTTTACAACTTTTTTATGTGGCCTACATTGACAATTTATAAAATACGTTTTCTACATCTGTGTCAATTATGTGCATTGTTAGGCTGTGTCCAGGTGAGGCGTTTTACGCGTGATTCCGGTCGAGCGTTTGGAATTGTGTGCAGCAAAACGCGCGATTGCATTTGGACGGAACATAAAAATCACTAAATAGTATCTCACAATGGCGCGATTGCAAACGCTCGGCTTGAATGTCGGAAAAAACGACAGGAATTGAACGATGTAAAAATCCTACGATTTATTTCACTTAGAGACGGAAAATCGTGAAAAAAAGCAATTTTTGCCATCTTTATACGATTGTAGCTCATTGTTATGTTCGCCGATTTTAATTAAATTTTCAGAATATGTATAATTGACACAAATCTACGAAACGTATTTTAACAATTTTCTTGTCCGTAATTGCAAACAATTACAATTTTGGCCAAAAATTTTTTAATCTTATGTAACAAACTAGTTGTAATTTCTCGACATAATCCAAGTCGTATGGTCCAATATTTAAAAAGTTATGCGTTTTTTAAGACTAAAAGGGTATACAATTTTTTCAACTATTTTACATTAATGTAATATAGTAAAATGAAACTTACTTGATCCATGGTCACTATGTTCCTTATTAATAAGTGAAGCACTGGAACACTTTTACTGTAATTATGTTTATTACAGACAAGATTGCCCACTGGCCACTGTCGCGCCCTCCACGCCGCGCCGATGCCGATGCCGATGCCGACCCGCAGGATAGATGTAGTAGTGACAAGTGTTCAGAAAAGGTTCCACTTCACCAATTTTGATAAAATTGAAATATGTAGTAAAACTGAACACTCTGAACAACTTTTCTCTACACATGCAACCGCCGCTCAGCCTTAGTTTCTGAGATATTTGCGAAAAACAGCAGCTCCTACACATTGAATGTTGCCTATACGTATACATCCGTGGCGTGCGCACGCGTCAGCATGGTGCGGCCGCCGATCAACTATTTTGAGATACATACACGATCTTGTTTTTTCTAGAATTTTCTAGAAAGAACTTTATCTAGAATATTATGGGTTGAATTTTACTTAACTAAAAATTATTTCATATTTTAAATATTTTTTTTGTTGTTTTCGACCAGATTTGACCCAACACCGACATTGTCGACGACCAAATTTATTAATTAAAATTAAGAGTATACACATACATCGAAATAAGTGAATTGTAAATATAAGATCTAATAAAATTGAAAAAAAAATTGAATCAGTCGGCAGGATTTGCACCGTGGTTGGTCATCCTCGTCAAAACATGGTACGTAACCAGTAACCAATCATATTTCATCTATTGTGCTCAACAAAAACTTATGAAAAAATTCATGAACATTGTACCTAATAGCACATATGATAGTTAATTATTTCAGAATTTTTGATTGCAAAATCGAGTTTTTAAAAAATTCGGGAAGTTAGAATTGCCGATTTTATATATTGAAGTTTCCAGAGTACCACGTTTATATTATATTATAGGTAATATATTACGTTTATATTATGAGTTCGGACTCATTTTCATCAGGAAAAGCAACCCAATATAATCGTAATAATTTTATGAGGGAATATTGAAAAATCTAAATGTTTAAACTTTCATTCGTGTGTGATTCCCCATCTGCTTACATTGTATGCCGTTTGTCAGTCGCTGGGTCTTCGACGTTTGGAGTTCGGCGATCGAAGCTCGACGCTCACCGGCAGAGTTGGGCAAAATTTTCTTCTAAATAAAAATTTCGAATAACGAATAAAAAATAAAAATATTTTTATTCATTATTCGATGGTTCGCGTTTATTATAATAGTTGGCAATAGTTGTGGAAAGATTTATTCGAAGCCTTCGAATAAAAGATAATGATAATTTAAATTATTCAAAGATCGAATAAAGCCGCTTCGTATAAAAAAAATTATCTTTATTCGTCGGATAAGTTCTCGTCGAATGTTTGTCGATGTTCGTCGAATAAAGATACTTTTTATATTCCAACCATCGAATAATGAATAAAAATTTTTTTTATTTTTTATTCGTTATTCGAAATTTTTATTTAGAAGAAAATTTTGCCCAACTCTGCCGGTGAGCGTCGAGCTTCAATCGCCGAGCTCCAAACGTCGAAGACCCAGCGACTGACAAACGGCATACAATGTAAGCAGATGGGGAATCACACACGAATGAAAGTTTAATCTTTTAGATTTTTCAATATTCCCTTATAAAATTATTACGATTATATTGGGATGCTTTTCCTGATGAAAATTGGTCCAAACTCGAGTATAATCGAATAATTTTTATTGATACGTAATGTTATGATAAAAATTATAATCTTATTAAAGATAGTCCAAATGATGTCGTGTTTGGACTCATTTTCATCGGGATGATCTCTACAACTCATTCGTATTATAAAAATATGAATGTTTAAATTGTCAATAATGGTTGATGCCCCAGGTGCTTACAATGTATGTATGCTGTTGATCGGTCGCTATCGCTGGTCTTTCAAGTTCAGCGCTCGTCGGGCCTCGTCGCCGTTTATTCGAGCTGACAAAAGTTATTCGAACATTTATTCGAAGCCTTCGAATAAACGATGAAAAAATTATTTGATGTTCGAATAAATTCGCTTCGAATAACGAATAAAAATATTTTATCTTTTATTCGTTATTCGAAATTTTTATTTAAATACAAATTTTTCGAAGCCTAGTGTCGAAGAAGAGAGAGCATCATATAAATATCGTTCAAAAGATATCTTGTTCCGAGATGATCTCAGGGGCGCCGGAGCGCCTCGACACCACCCTGAAGAACAGACGAATCGCGCCGTTGTCGAATTTTCTAGAAGGCTCCGGAGTCGAGAACCTTCCAGAATCCCTAGTAACGCGTTGTTGATAAGGTTAGCAACGAACTAAAATTGAATTTATATAAAGAAATTAATTTTATAGGAAAATTTAATATTATTGAGGGGTTTTAGTAAGACTAGTAAGACCACGGCCGCCCATAGGTTGGGAGAGTACGAAGCAATGCTATCGGACGCCCAGCAGCCCAGGAGAGGACAGGGGTTGCACCTGGACGCCTTTCCGGGAGAGGACGGCCATGAAGGCCGGCCGCCCGCCGAGAGGAGAGTACAGAGTAGCTTCCTGGCCGCCTGAGAGTAGGATCACCCGGGTCCTCTGGACGTTTCGGAGAGGACGGCCATGAAGGCCGGCCGCCGAACGAACAGAGGTTTCCGGGCGAATCCGAGTCGTCAGTAGAGAGTAGGAACCCTGGTTCCTCTGTACGTGTCGGAGAGGACGGCCATGAAGGCCGACCGCCGAACGGACATGAGAATTACAGAAATTCCGAATCTTCGCCGATTCCCCAGAAGGAGAGTACGGTTGAAATAAACCGGACGCCTGATGGTGGAATCGTATAATATTTAAAATTTAGAGTCAATCTAGAATTTCGTTGTTAACCTTTGTCCAAAATAATCTTTGTACAAAGAACAAATTACCCAATACTTGTTAATCCAATTCCGAAAATACATCCACCGAATCCTTTGCGTTACAATCTGTTTTTTTATTACAAAATTATCTTGCTTCCCTAAAATCAACAAGTACTCTTTAACACTTTTTACACTTAAAAATTATATATTATGAATTTTACTTGAGCGAAAATGAAAGAGTCGTAAAAGATTTGTAAAATTGTTCTTATTATGAATGAAATTCATGTAATTTTTCAGTGTAAAAAGTTTGACAAATTGTTTCCTACATAAGTTCTTTTCCCTGTGAAATTTCAATTACAGTACCGTAACATAATAATAACAAATTAAATTAGTTTAATATTAGCCAATAGGAAGGACGTCATATAACTTTAATTTTACAAAATAGTACTTTGAGATTACTAATTTAATTTGAATATTTAATGCTACCTATTCAATTTAATTCTTGGTAATGGAGAAAATTTATTTTTAATTTGTTTTGTTAATCGCGAAGGAGAACGCGTCGAACAGTCAAGCTCACTCAGACGGACATTTAATTAAAGGTACGCTTGTGTATAGCGCGTGCGCAGTGTAAGGACACGACGCGCGGTAGTACGTCAGGGTGGGGGAACCCAGCCTGTCGAGGTCGAGGCATCACTATCACTGGTTCAGTTCAGTTCTTAGTTTGCTTGGCTCGGTTGCAATATAGTTGAATCACTCTGTGGTTATACTTGCAAGTGCGGTCTGCGTTACGGAATACGTGGTGAAGTTTCTTGTGACTTCGCAAGTACGTGATTTCTTGGATTACGTGCATTACGTGGATTAGGTGGAATACCTGGAAGGAAGGAAGGAAGGACGCAAGGGAGAAAGGTTTACATTTTTATATATTCGTTATTCGGTTTCATTTTGTCCCAATGGATCGCAAACTTTTGAAAACCTCGATCTCGCGAAAATCACATTTAAAATTAAGTAGTAGGCAAAAACGGAGCATTAGAAATGAAGTAATGTCGAAGGTTTCGCGTAAGAAATCGGTAGGTCCTGTTAATATTGGCACTGTGCAGGACATTCCCAGCACATCTTCTTCATTCGTGCCTGTCCATAATTCGAATATTGAATCTTCACGGGAAGAAACTTTTTTTAATATTGACGATGTGCAGGACATGCCCAGCACATCTTCTTCGGTCGCGTCTAGTGTTCATAATTTTGATGTAGAAATGATTGATAATTCCTCTTCAACCTCGTCATTTGAAAATGTAGTCCGGGAATCTGCTGGTACTATATCAGAACCATCATTCCGCGATCTTTTGGCGTCTTGCTTTGTGGACAATAATATAACGCACACTCAGGGAAATAACATACTAGCTCTTTTACGAATGCATTCATGTTTTAATAATTTGCCAAAAGATGTGAGAACGCTCATTGGTACACCACGTACCAGTGTCGCCACGTCTGTGGTGGAACCGGGAGAGTATGTTCATTTTGATGTAGAATCGAAAATAGTTAATTATCTATCACAATTTTCTCAATCAATTCCCGATAATTTGCAGTTAGATTTTCATGTGGATGGATGTACTTTAGATAGATCCAACACAATTCAGCTTTGGCCCATTCAAATTAGAATTATCAACATTTCAAATAGTACACCTATCGTAGTAGGGATCTATAGAGGCTCACACAAACCCAGGGATTGTAATAGTTACCTTCAAAAATTTGTCTCTGACATTAATTTAATAATGTCAAATGGAGGCATTATTTTCGAAGGTAAAACAATTCCTGTTGTTTTGAGGTGTTTCATTGCCGATGCACCAGCACGAGCCTTCATTCTGAATCACCGATCGCATGTATCTCACCGACCTTGTTCCAAGTGCAAAGTTAGTGGCACACGGGTACAAGGTCGTCACGTTTTCTCTGGTATTGATCATCCTTCCCGAAGTGATGATGAATATACCAGATGTCGCGATGATGATCATCAGAAAGAAGGAAAGAGTGCATTAGCTTCCCTACCGATAGGAATGGTTTCCCAAGTACCATTTGAATATATGCATCTAGTATGTCTCGGTGTTATGAAAAAGTTGTTATCTGCCTGGGTGTGTGGTACATATGCCAAAGCAGTCAAATTATCTTCAAATCAAATTCAAGTAATCTCTAAGAGATTGAAGATAATTCATAAGTACTGCCCATCGGACTTTGCAAGGCGTCCTAGATCACTCGATCTTTTTTCAAAATTTAAAGCAACCGAATTTCGTCAGTTTCTTTTGTATACCGGCCCAGTTGTCACGTACGGAGTACTGAATAATCGCGTCTATAATCACTTCTTGTTTCTGCACAGTGCCATCAGAATAATGGCTTCACCCGTCTTTTCAAACACTCATTTCAAGTTTGCAAAAGAAGCAATGAAACGATTTGTTCTTTCTTGCGAAAAATATTACGGAGTAACTTTCAATTCTTATAATGTCCATGGTCTTCTCCATTTGGCGAATGACGTGAGACGTTTAGGTACGTTAGATTCATTTTCTGCTTTCCCATATGAAAGCAACATGTCGATATTTAGAAAATATTGCAGAAAGCCGGGACAACCTCTGCAACAGTTTGCTAATAGAATCACGGAAATTGAACATCATGGTAGCAGTAAGGGAGGTGGTGATTCTTCAAACACTATCCATGCTTCTATGATGTATCGTAATAGTAGTGGTGCGGTTTCTTACCGAAAACTTCGATTTCGTAATTTATTGCTCGGAATAGACGATCGCGACAATTGTTATATTTTACACGACGGCACAATCTGTATAATTTTTTCCATTTGTCCGGATGAAAATAGTTTTAGAGTAGGCATAAAGCGATTTGAACAAGTAGGTCAATTTTATGATATTGTATTATCATCTTCTGCTATAGAAATTTTTCAATGTGCCACTTTGAGCACTGAAATAGTCTTTATTAACCTCGAAAACGTTAGGGCAAAATGTTATCGGATGCCGTTCAAAGCTACGGAAGAAAACGACGATAACCCATTGGGACACTCCCAATGGGTTGTTGCAGTTCTTTCGCATGCTGAAATAGCGTAACTTTGTTCAAAGTTGCTGTTGCATTGTGCCTTCTGTTTAATTAAATTTTTCTTCAGTTCCAGCTATATGGTACTCTTATACGATCTAATTATGTTCGCCTTATTTTATTGCCGGATAGTTCGACGGCGATAAGTCTTTATTACAGGTTGGTTCGACGGTAATAATTCTTTATGCGTGGTCAAGAACGCGGGAGTGCCAGCCCGGAGAAATGCTTATCGCGGGGCCTCAGCTGTTCAGGAACTCGCGTCACCCGTGAGGTAGGCAAAGGGCGCGCGAAATGCGTCCTGGGAGGAGGTTTTAGTCGGTAGGGACCGGCCACGTCCATCTAGGCCGGTCGAGTCCGACACTGCCCCGATCAGACGGATCGGGGGGTCGTGCGTAAATGCATTTCCCCCTCCGTAAAAGAAAAAAAAAAAAAAAAAATGTTTCCAAGATATTGGCGAAAAATTGCCGGACCATTACATTGACTATTGTCTATGTGTGCATGCTCGGGAAAATGTATGCGTCAGTCCATATATGTCGATTAAACTTTCTATAGTAGATTTCAGCTTTTACACTGATTGGGAAAGTTAGTAATAATTTATCTTTCATGTTATCATATTTGCTGCACGCTTCCGTCCCTTTTTTCAACGATAACTTCTGCCGAATATGTATTTCGAAATTTTCATTTCGAAAGGAATTCCGTGACGATAAATAACTAGCAGTATATTGGTGTGGGTGTGGGTGTGTGGGTGTGTGGGTGTGTGTGTGCGTGTGCGTGTGCGTGTGTGTGTGTGTGTGTGTGCGTGCGTGTGTGCGTGCGTGCGTGTGTGCGTGCGTGCGTGCGTGCGTGCGTGTGCGTGCGTGCGTCCTCCTCGTGCATTTTCCTCTCTTACAAAATTACATTACAGCAACACACAGCGAAAGGTTTAACAAATCTCCGTCTCCGTATCCAATAATGTAGGATACATTAGTTACAGTTTTCGAGGATACAAACTAAAAGAGGCAATCAATGGTAAATATTATTAGTTATTATTATTTCAGTACATTAATATTAATATGATTATTTAATGAATATTTTGATATAATACTGTTTCAGATGCTGCATGCAGAAATAGGTGTAGGATACATTACCCAGATAGCACGGCTGGCCGCCTAGCCCAGCGTGCCGAGCCCCTGACCTGCAGATTACGGGCCGAACCCCGCTTCGAGCGGCTATAGGCCGGTCGGCTCGATTTCGGCTCGGCCACTGCAAGAGCCGAGTCCAGGCCTGTGACCTGCAGAAACTCGAGCCCAGGGCCGGCCGGCCGGGCCGAGATTTGAGAGGGCAGCACAGTTACACGAATGTGGCCAATGCCGGTATACAGAATACGGGGCGGGTCGCATCAATGTGGCAGTTGTTAAAGTAAATTTCTATTCTGCAAATGCGTAGCAGTCCCCCGTTTTATATAACGTTACATTTTGTTTATTGTTAACCCCTCGCCGTGCAATTTTCTTTACAGTTACACTATGATTAAAACGTCTTTATGAAAGAAAAGAAAAAAAGTGTCGTAGACGTGAAAAGAAAATTTATATTTTTTGTACGGCTATATTTATTTTAATGCTTGAACATGCATTACAAACGAATTAAATTTTATTATTTCATCTAAAAAGAAACGCGTAACATATTCATATTATTGTTAGACTTTGCAAAGAAAATGCAACAATTTTGAATTTCATCTACTCAATTTTAGTTAGCAAAATTAATATTTTGTTATGCCGCAGGGGGTTGGTGAAGGGATAATATACTATATATTTTTACACAGAATTTAAAATTTTCTAATATTGTATATGACGGCAATCGCCAAATTAATGCAACCGTGCTGCCCTCTTACGGGGTAGACTTCTTTTTCCAGGATTGCAAGTGTGCGGGATTCGGGGTCTTATTCCTCGATAATACAAAAATGGGATTTTTCAGTAGTCAATAACGCTAAGTAAAAGATCAATCTAAGCCGCAGTCGCCCTCGAAAGTCCTATTTTTACGTTTACGAGTCGTAATTTGCATCATTCGGAAGCATACAACTGCGCATGTAGCTATTTTCATAACATATATGCTGCCGAATAATGCAAATTACGGTTCGTATACGAAAAAATAAGACTTTTGAGGGCGATTGCGGCTTAGATTGATCTTTTATCTAGCGTTATTGGCTATTGAAAAAACCCGTGTTCGTATTATCAAGAAATGAGAACGCGAATCCCGCACCCTTGCAATCCTGCAAATGGGCAGAATACCGGCCCGGCCGGCCGGCCCTGGGCTCGAGTTTCTGCAGGTCACAGGCCTGGACTCGGCTCTTGCAGTGGCCGAGCCGAAATCGAGCCGGCGTGTTGACTATAGTTACAGTTTTCGAGGATACAATCTAAAAGAGGCAATCAATGGTAAATATTATTAGTTATTATTATTTCAGTACATTAATATTAATATGATTATTTAATGAATATTTTTATATAGTACTGTTTCAGATGCTGCATGCAGAAATAGGTGTAGGATACATTAATTACAGTTTTCGAGGATACAATCTAAAAGAGGCAATCAATGGTAAATATTATTAGTTATTATTATTTCAGTACATTAATATTAATATGATTATTTAATGAATATTTTTATATAGTACTGTTTCAGATGCTGCATGCAGAAATAGGTGTAGGATACATTAGTTACAGTTTTCGAGGATACAATCTAAAAGAGGCAATCAATGGTAAATATTATTAGTTATTATTATTTCAGTACATTAATATTAATGTGATTATTTAATGAATATTTTTATATAATACTGTTTCAGATGCTGCATGCAGAAATAGGTGTAGGATACATTATGTTACAGTTTTCGAGGATACAATCTAAAAGAGGCAATCAATGGTAAATATTATTAGTTATTATTATTTCAGTACATTAATATTAATGTGATTATTTAATGAATATTTTTATATAATACTGTTTCAGATGCTGCATGCAGAAATAGGTGTAGGATACATTAGTTACAGTTTTCGAGGATACAATCTAAAAGAGGCAATCAATGGTAAATATTATTAGTTATTATTATTTCAGTACATTAATATTAATATGATTATTTAATGAATATTTTTATATAGTACTGTTTCAGATGCTGCATGCAGAAATAGGTGTAGGATACATTACTTACAGTTTTCGAGGATACAATCTAAAAGAGGCAATCAATGGTAAATATTATTAGTTATTATTATTTCAGTACATTAATATTAATATGATTATTTAATGAATATTTTTATATAGTACTGTTTTAGATGCTGCATGCAGAAATAGGTGTAGGATACATTAGTTACAGTTTTCGAGGATACAATCTAAAAGAGGCAATCAATGGTAAATATTATTAGTTATTATTATTTCAGTACATTAATATTAATATGATTATTTAATGAATATTTTTATATAATAGTGTTTCAGATGCTGCATGCAGAAATAGGAGGTTTTGAATGACCTCTCGTTGTGACTTCCAGAGGAACCGGGACAAGAAGCGCCACAGGAGTATTGTAGGCAAGAAGAAAAGAAGAAAAAACTTTTTTAAACAGCACTGTTCTTTTTGTTTTTCCTAAAATTCATTTATATTTTTAACAAGCATTATTAGAATTTAAAATTATATTATGTAATATAATGTAGTCAATAACTTAATTTACTAATAATAAATAATAGTATAGTAATATTAAATTTAAAATTGTTTGATTAATAAAGAAATGTACATTTGCAATCCAAAAGTCAAAATATTAATTTTGTCGGTAAAAAGGAAAACTGCTATACATTTATACAGTAGAAACTCGCATTACCGATATAATAATCTACATGATCGACATATACCGCATTAGTACGACCGACCTGTCCTCTATAACGACTTACCGACATCGGCCACATTAGTGCGATCGACCTGTTCTCTATAAAGTATCGACACCTCCACAGTTCCACTATAGTTCCACATTAGTGTGAAGGACCAGCCACATTAGTACGATCGACCTACCCTCTATAACGACATCCACCACATTAGTGCGACCGACCTGCCCTCTATAACGAAGGCACGGTGTGCCTTCCATCTGCCCGTATTCTGCCAAAGAGCATCAGAAAATATTGCTTCCTCGCTAAATGAAACCCGAGTAGCCGCATCGAAGAATGCAGGAAAGCAATATTTTCTGATGCTCTTTGCATTGAAATGTTCTCCGAATTATTGCGGTGTCCCATACAGAGCCCTTTTTTGCAAAAAGTGTACAGAAAAAAATATCTTCTATAAAAAAGGAAGCTATTGTTGTTTATAAAGTTTGAGGAGACAAATTGCAAAAAAGGGCTCTGTACGGGACACCGCAATAATTCAGAGAACATTTCAACGCAAAGAGCATCAGAAAATATTGCTTCCTCGCTAAATGAAACCCGAGTAGCCGCATCGAAAAATCCAGTCATTTCGTAATCTCTGTCTTTGTCTCTCCTGCGAGTGACATATCTCCCTCTCTGTCACAGCTCTGCAGGAGAGACAAGATCACCTCGACGTCGATAGAGGCGCCACCTTACAGCTATTTCTAGTGATTTCTGCCACCGGCGCACCCAGCCTTACGGGAGTTGGTGAGACGCAAATATTTCGGTGTTCTCTTACGCCCTCTAGGATAGATTCTGACTGGAGTAAGAAACAGAAGGCCACCGACGGCATTTCGTCGATGTAGTAGACCACTGAGGAGATTCTCGTCGCGACGCGTTGGTGAGAAGGCGAATCATCACGAAACTATATCGATTATCATCAAATGTTACATTCTCCGCCATATTTCAGACGATGTTTTAAAACTAATATCAGAACAAAAAATTTATAGAAATATTGTACGTGAGAAAGTATTAAAGCATAATTTTAGGAAAATTTAGAATTCCTACTTCAAATTTCATATCAGATACCTGAATTTTTCTAATTAAAAAATATTTCATAAATGAACATTATTGCCTTACACTTTCTTTATACATAATTGCGATCTGTGGAAACAGATATATCCAGAAAAATGGAATAACTTTTATTTGACATAGCTTACTTATTGACATTCCGAATAATAAAGAGTTCGATAAAGAATTACGTGGATGAATTAATATGTAGGATGCGTGACGAGTGGATCGGTGATCAAACCGGGGAAAAAAGTCGTAACTCTTAAATTATGTAATTTTCGAGTAAAGTACCTTAATACTTTTTGAAATAAAATGCAAAGACGAATCCATTGGTAAATAAAAAAAATTTTTTTGATTGCTTAAAGAAATTTTCTTTTAATTGCGATGACCTTGTTGTGTAAAGCGAGATCACGCGCGGGCCTGTGAACTGTGCCGGCGACGGCAACTGTCCGCGTCTCTTTCTTTTTTATACCCGCTATCCTTCCTTGCGCCCGAAACGTCCATCGTCATTTAAACCACTACAGTCTAAATTCCATCGAAGGAAAACCATCGAATTGGAGCGTTTGCATCCCCCAGTAAAAGACACAATTTTTGTAGTTTTTTAACCGGTTTAAGTAACTACTTAAGATTTATTTAAGATTTACTTAATTTTATTTCTTACCAAAAAGTAATGGATTTTCATCGTCGATTAAACCACTGAAATTATATCGTGTTTGGTATCATTTTGCATTAGAAAAATGCCAGGAATATGTTGTTGAAAGTTGCATAAAAAAATAATGAAAAATAAAGAAGATTAAATATTGGTGTTACATTGTGATGACGCACGGGCGTTTGAACCGTGCCGACGACTGCGACTCTCCGTGTCGCGTTAGGAGTGGTTCACACCGATATACCGAGCCGAGATCAGATTACTAAGTTGGAGGGGATATTTTTTTCGCATCTATCGTATACATATAACTTTTCACGTCTATCGAACATTTACTGTATTATTGTATACATTATTTACGTAAATCTTCACAAGGACGAATTAAAACCTAGGAGTCCTTAAGAATTCCCAATAACAAAAATACTACTACAGAATATTATAATTTTAATATGTAGAATAAATATAAATACTGTAGGAAATGAATTTACAGATTATTAATAACTTGAACGCGTGTGCAATTGATTATGTTCAGCTTCTGTTTCACATCTGATACGTCTGTCCACGACGGATATAGTATTATAGACAATTGAAAATAAGGAACTGTATATTTAATATGTATAACATAATGAATAAATATAGTGTCTTATCGTTTCGCGCGGACTCAAGTGGGAACTCGTGGTCGGCGAACGCGCGCGTCTCAACATCAAAATAAATTTTTACAATTTTTAATATTTGTGTATACATATTTATGCACTTAAGGTCGACCGCCATGTCAAATCTAATGTGGTCTAAATTAATATGATACACAATTTCAAAGAAACCTTTTGGTACTTTCTTTAATACTCAATTGAAAGATTGTAAATATTTAAACAATTTTAAAACTAAATATACAGGGTGTCCCAAAACTCCTGCAGAACCCGGAAATGGAAGGTTCCTGAGGTCATTTCTGGGTTCTGCAGGAGTTTTGGGACACCCTGTATAATTTATAAGAATAAAATTGAACACATAAGTACTTATGAAATGTTTAAAAATAGCTTAAAAAAATGTTAAATGTTAAAAAAATATTAAATAGCTTAAAAACTGTTAAAAATGTTTAAAAAAGCGTTTAAAAATAATTGCCTTCGAAAGACTACGTAGAAAGCCGCCGTTCGCGAGCTTCTTAATATGGATTTTTATTATTTTCTCCATTTTGTGCAAATATGTGCAAATTAAAACCAACGCGAAATTAAAGTTTAATATGCCACCAGTTATTGTAAAAAAATTCACGGGGGTACTCTCTGGTACTTTCTTTAAAACTCGAATTAAAGTTGATAAATGTTAAACATAAAAAATTAGGACAAATTGCGATTATTTCAGAAGAAATTTTTGACAGAAGGACGGTCTTATAATAGTTATAATACTAAACACACAATGTGAAAATCAACTTAAAAAACCAAATAGCTTGCGGGGAACGCATGTTTAAAAAAATGCACTGAATTTGACAGTAAAGTTTGAGCCTCAATTTTAATAACAAATTGATTTATTCAATTACAATTGAAGGTAGTTTTAGAAACTACGTTTTGTTACGAACGTTTTAAGATGCATAAATTTGCAGATCTTACACTTTGATTTTCGGACTTTTTTCCATTGGACGACACACTGTGCGCGGTGGTAAACATCTTTGGAAAAATAGGGTCCCAAGTGGACGTGCCCAAAGCATTTCCTCGCATTTCGTTCCGCTTAGCCTCTTCGCGAAGAAAACATATGTACATATTGTATATGTACAACCGTCGCCTCACGAAGAGGAAAAGTGTAGGAATGTCTAGAAATTCGAATCGCTGATAAATATAATATAATTGTAGGAGTAGAGATAGACAAGTTTTCATTGAATTAAAAATTTCAGATATCGAATAAAAGATAAAAAAATTATTTGTCACGCGTCAAATAAAAATAATTTTGGTAATCACTATTCTCTATTCAACGCATGAAGAATAATGTTTTATTCAATGAAAATTTATCTTTAGCGTTGAATAAACGTTTCCTTTTCATTTTTTCATTCGACGGTTTATTCGACTTCGAATACTCTTCCGAGCCGCGTTCGAATGCTGTAGAAAGGACCGAGCAGTCAAAGACTGAAACGCGCGTTACAATGTATAGTATGTATCGCCCAAAGACGAATGCAGGGATCGAATAAGACTGTGGATTCTTCTAAATTCTAAATCGTAGTTCTTTTTAGACTTTTTAACTTTTGCATCATTTCATTTTTGGTTTAATTGAACTTTCTACATTAATATATTAACTCTGTTGTAAAAATTTATTTCATAATAGTTATTTTTCTCCGAATAAAAAAAGTTCTAATAATATGTTGATAGTGTAAAAATATAATCAATGCTCTTTTCAATTTCTATTAAAAAAAATGCATTTGTCGATTTTTTACGTGTTTACAATTTTTCGTAAATAAGATCTTGAAACGAAAAATCGGAAAAAATCTCAAATGTCAATAAAGCATATTATCGATAATTATCTCCAACCAGCGTTGAGCAAATTTTATTTCGAATGAAGAAGAAAGAATAACGAATAAAGTCTCAGGATTTATTCACGAATAACGAATACCGATTTCATTCGCCGAGAAATTATTCGTAGCCTGCGAATAACGCTTTATTCGTTATTCGTTATTCACGAATAAATCCTCGGACTTTCATTCCTTATTCGTTATTCTAAATGACGCTCAGCGAATAAAGGCCGAGAATAAGCGCAGCCGGCAGCAATGATATTTCATTCGAATAACCCAGCGAATAAAAATTGCGAAAATAATTTTATTCGAAGAAAAGTTCGAAAGAAAGTTGCGAATAAAGTGACTTTATTCGAAATAACGAATAAACTTTTATTCGAATGAATTTTTATTCGAATAACCCAGTGAATAAAAATTTATTCAAAAAGCCCAGCGAATAAAAATTAATTCGAATAGGCCAGCGAGCGAATGACATCGCGTCATCGACGTCGACTCGACACGCACTAGCGACGTGTGTGTGTATGAATTGTTACGTCTCACGCGGGGTCCGCGAAGACGTTACGTTTTTACGCGTGCGAATTTATTTCGATGTTTACGGTTCGTTGCGACGTAGGACGAGTTACGTCGTTCCGTCGTCAGAGAGAGAATGTCGGGATGGGATCCCCGGTCGGCTGGACCTAGTCCGCCTGGGCCGTGAATTGGAGTACGCACACGCAAACGGCTGGACCAAGTCCGCCAAGATTGTGGGTGGGTACGGTAGGTCGAACGGCTGGACCCAGTCCGCCTAGTTCGAGGAAAATTGGAGACTTCACAAACGGCTAGACCTAGTCCGCCAAGATTGTGGTAGGTGAGGGAACTCGAACGGCTAGACCCAGTCCGCCTAGTTCGAGGGAAATTGAAGGACGCACAAACGGCTGGACCCAGTCCGCCAGGAATGTGGTAGTGGGGGAGCTCGAGAGGCTAGATCCAGTCCGCCGTGCTCGAACGTGTAGGTATAGGACAGGGGTGAAAAAGTGGTTGGCGACTCCTCTCACGACTAAGGTTCTTGATACACGCACGTTCGCACACGCAAATGAATTTATTCTGTGCTGGTCCGCACGCAGCAATATCGACGTATAAGGGGATTAGGAAGGAGGTGGTGTATCCTCTCAGTTTGAAGGCCAGAACTACAAATAGTTCAAAGTGCTCTCGGTTTCATCATCGAGAATGATGGAAGTAGGTAAATGGTTAAAAGGTTGGATTGAGGAAGGTGAACGCGAACAGTCGTTGCACTGGATGGTGCACCGAAGAATTCTGACTTCAGACTTCAGCTGACTCGTGACTTCGACTGACTCCTGACTTGGACTGACTTCGACTGACTTCTGACTTCGACTGACTCCTGACTTCGACTGACTCCTGACTTCGACTGCTTTCGACTGATTCCTGAATTCAACTGACTCCTGACTTCGACTGCTTTCGACTGATTCCTGAATTCAACTGACTCCTGACTTCGACTGCTTTCGACTGATTCCTGAATTCAACTGCTTTCGTAGGTGTCCAGCTGCTTCCCTTATAGTCCAACGTTGGTGGAAGGGGGTAGTCCCAATCACATGTCAAGTTGTTCCAGTGGAAGGGGTAGTGGATCGCTGGAGGTGGATCGACGTTCCTGCGTCTAAGTCCTTTATCGTATTTTGTGAAATAATTCTGTTCTGAGACTATGTCCTTTATCGTATTTCGTGAAATAATTCAGTTCTCAGACTATGTTCTTATCGTATTTCGTGAAATAATTCTGTTCTCAGACTATGTCCTTATCGTATTTCGTGAAATAATTCTGTTCTCAGACTATGTCCTTATCGTATTTCGTGAGATAATTCAGGTGCAGGAATGGTGTTGTCGGTTCGAACTGTCGACTACTAATGATCGATTTGATCCGCTGTCTCGATGATTTCGACTTCTGGTGGGGGTTGCGACGTAGTAGGTTCACTACACTGGAACGGACCGTATCAATAGGGAAACGGTCCCTTGAAACTTTATTCTTGTGAGATTTGAAATAGTGGCGTATGAATGAGGGGCAGGCCCCTTAAAAATATACCACAGGAACGGCCTGGGCTTGCAAGAGCAGGACGGACTGTGGTGACGAACGTCACAGAATAAATGTGTTGGTGCAGTCTAGAGTCTAGAGAGTGAAGCCAAGAATCGTGACAGTAAATGTGTGTGGGTGTGTGTCCCGAAATTATTTCGAATAATGAATAACGTTACAGATTTATTCGATCCTACTACTGAATAATTGTTTACCGAATAAAATCATTATTACATTCACGAATAAATGCTCATATTTTATTTATTACTTTTTATTTCTTATTGCAAATAAAACGTGCTCAAAATCTAGGGACGGTTGCCATTAGGAAAATTTAGGCAGTTGCTTAGATAAAATTAATTACAATATGTCGCAGTAACGCTTTTTTCATATTATTCTACTTAAAAAAGAAATTTCATGAAATAAAGACTTAATATTATAAAATTATTAACAACATTGTATTAATACTATTCTCGGGATAATACGAAGCTCGAGCGGTCTCGGCCGCCGAGAAATGTAAACATGATACGGGTCGAGTATATCGGTGTGAGACCAGGAGACCACTACTAACCCGATGACAAAACTTCTTTATTTTTCATTATTTTTTTATGGAACTTTCGCCAATGTATTCCTGATATTTTTCTAATGAAATTGATACCAAAAATGATATAATTCCGATGATATTTACGTGTGTAATGGACGATAGATGTGTTGTGCGCAAGGAAATACAGCGTATGGGAAAGAAAGAGACGCGGAGAGTCGCAGTCGCCGGCACAGTTCAAAGGCCCGCGGCGTCCTCACAATGTAATCCCAATATAAAACTTCTTTATTATTACTTATTTTTGTATGAGAATTTCACCAATATATTTGTGGCATTTTTCTAATTAAAATGATACTAAACACGATATAATTCGGATCATATAAAGGTATGCTATATGAACATTTACAAGTTGCCTCACCGATGTGCTCGACTATAGCAATAGTTTTGTGCAATTATCTCGGAAACTAAGACTGAGCGCGGGTACTGTCAAGGTTATCCGAGATGCCTCCGCTTAACGTAAGGTTACAATACATTAGTATGTATTGAAATAATAATTTAAATAACGAATATAAAAACAAATTATTAAAATGTATTTATTTAAAAATTGTTTGAATTATAAATAACAATAAATAACGATTATTACAGAATATTTTCCAAATTAATTTTAAATTCCCATACTCTTTTGGAATATTACGTAGTAATTACTTTCATTTTTCCTATATCTATTCACTGTCGATTATAAAACAATAATTACAATGGTGAACAATAAGGGAAATAAGAAAGGAATAAGAGTGTAATGAAATTATAGAATAAAAAGTCATTTTGTTCCAAACAGTTACAGAATGGGTAATGTCAGCATTCTACATTTATTTATTACCTGCGGTACTAAATCTATTTACCTACGCCACTGACGCAGTCTTACGTGGTTCACGAATAAATGTCCTATTTAGGTAGAGAGCGCGGAATCACCAACTGTATCTCGTCGGTGGTGGAACTTGTAGCTATGTGGTATATCAGATCACTGTAAGTTCCACGTTATCCCCGCGCCCGGTCGCGCCCGGTTACTGGTCTCGCTGAATAGTGTTACGTCCCGCGGTTGATTTCGATCCGGTGATCGATTATTACGCGGTCTAGGGACGGTTGACAATTATGACTCAACCTTTGAGTCCACGCGGCAAGCTCGTCCGTCGTCTGACTCGGGATCACGACGCCTAATCCCCCGATTTACGATCCGTTGTATTTACTACCGGAGGGTTGTACACCGAATTGCCGTCAATACCGGCGTAGAGCTGTTTCCTCGCGGCCAACTTCCTCAGGCTTTCGTCGTACGCGGTGACCGGAGGTAGAGTCAGGGGAGTAGGAGCCCTCCAAGTAGTCTCGGATAGAACTCGTACCTTCCCGGTAAATGGGGTGTTGGACACGATGGTTGGCACCGTGTGTACGCCCAGCAGGTCAGTCCAATATGGGACGAGGTGTTCAGCCTGGTTCGCGAACGCTTTCCGCAGCTGATATCGTCGTCCGGCGCGACGCGGCATGTAATATCAATCACCAGGTAATCGAAATAATAATTAATAGTGCCGAGCTACGTATTCCGGTGGATCTCAGAGAACGCATCGAGCCCTGGTAGGCTTCGGACATGCAGTGGTGAATACGTAGGTCGAATGCTGTAACTAGTATTACTGGTGGTGTGTATTGGTATGACACGCAACGTTAGGAAATGGAAATATAATTGAATATAGACTCTGGTATGATGGTATATATATATATATATATATATATGTGAGTAAGGAACAAGATTATGTCTAATACTAACTTAACTAAATATAACCTATGCTAACGGATTTAAGTACGCGTGATTTAGGAAATGATGGGAACTAGTAACGCTCGGTATAGTAACGCTTGAGATAGTAACGCAAGAGAGCTACCAGGAGAAGAAGTCTCGCTGGAGTCAGGAACCGAAGTGGTTAATTAATGAGCCGCTCTGAGGTCCTTCGATCTAGATCGGCCGCAGAGTGGGGATAGTTCTATAGTGGGAGTGATAAGCGAGGACGCAAAGGTAGAGATCGCTAGGGCGCGACACGTAATGTCTTCGGCCTCGCGCGTCGCCGACCGCTATGCGCGAGGTACACGCGCGAGGCCATGTATAAGATCTCTAATGCTAACTTAACACTAATGTAACACATCGGTGGATGTGGTGACATCGACCGATGTGACACCTCCCATCCACGGAGAAAAATGATTTGTACAGGAAATCATTTTTCCGTATCATGCACATTCTTCATTTCTCATCATCGCTTGTATATAATGTCTTACGATAACTTACGAATTTAGGCGGATTACTTATAACTATGTCACTCAGTCTTTTGCTGTCTTTGTTTTGCGTTTTATTGTCTGAACTCGTGGACGCGACGCACTCGAGGGGGCTCACTGGGGGGTCACTTGGGGAGTCACTTGGGGAGTCACTTGGGGAGTTCTTCATTTTGAGGAATAAGCAGAAGTGTGTCAGCCCGCTCCATGTGGCTGCCAATAGCTGTATTCCACATCCAAATGCGTTGTGGAGTGCGAGTCCGTTAAGTATGGTGTTCACCGCAAGTTTGATAAATCTTAGAGCCATGTAGATGCCTATGACCCCTGCTATAACCGTGCCGAAATCAGTGAATCCTTCCCAGATTCTCTTCCCTGTGCTGTCAGCTCCTTGGGCCATTGAGTTTATTACTGCGGTCTTCTCTACCGGGAACATGATTCTCTCGTTTAGCTTGGAGATGTCCTCTGGTGAGTAAATTCCTCCGTTGGCCAGATTTTTGGGGTCGATGTATTTCCAGGTGGCCTTGGTGAGTGACTGGATCGGGGGTGGCGGCATACTTTCCACTGGGCGTGGTAGCATTTTATACCAAGTCGCCTGTAGTTTATAAGTAGGCGGTATTAGCTCGTTACAGCCCATCTTGGTTCCTGTCTTGACCAGGATGTGGTTCCTCGGCGTGAGGAAATACGATGTGTTGCGGTAGGTCACCGGGAGCTCGTCATAGCAGGCCTCGGTTTTTCGTAGTGCACAATTGACTGGAATGCATCTGATGATATGAATCACTTCACCGGCTTGGATTGCCATGTGCCCTGGCTCCTTTGTTAATAGCGCAGCGACATCGGCTGGCTCGTTATGAATTATGGCGAGAGCGTTTCGCAATATTTGCTGTTCCATATGGCATTTTTGCTGCATGATATCGCGGTACATGGACAGTATCTGGGTTTTGATGTGTTTCTCCAGGAAGACGAACTTGGTGTTGGTGTAGGTGAAGATGTCCAGATTGTTAATTTGGATTTCTTCTTGTGTTTTAAATTTTCCCTCCGTTTGGGTTTCCAGGATTAGCAGTTTGGGGTGCTCCGTTTTAATTAGCGTGTAACCGCAAATGGAGGTTCTGCCGGTAGAAGTCAGGGCGAACGCTGTGTTTCCTGACGTCACGGTGTATATGGTGGCCGTATGTGATTCCTCGGTTCGAGTCCGGATGGCTTTCCCATCAAAGAGGACATTATACCTGTTGAATCTGCAATGGTCGGTAGGGAGGCTTGTCCAGAAGGTAAAGCCGTCTTCGGAATCCAGGCAAGTTTCTTGCTGTAGGCTGCAGTGCTGACCAGACGGTAGGTAAATTTCGTTGGCCGAGAGTTTAATTGCGGCATGGGGGTTCTTGAGTGTGATCCTTATCACGGCCTGGACAACCACGCTAGACCATGTTCCAAATGGATCGCTATAGGTCGCTCCGTTGCAGGTTCCGTCCTGTTGGACTTTGCCAGCGAGTGTGATGCTGCGCGACGTTGTGGCATTGCGTTCGAGTCCAGTGATCTGGGTGGCGGGTGGCAGGTATAATATTCCGGAGTTTTGCATTTGGAGGCAGATGTCCTTTGGAGTGTTTAGTATGTATTGCTGTCGTCCGTTTTGTACGATCGATACATGCGAATGCATCCCGCAGTAATATATTGTTCGGTCTACTTCTACTCGACATTGTATTGTGGGTGTGTCCTTGAATTCTGTCAGCTGTAAAAGCTGAATTTCGGTTTCTTCGTTAACCGGGGAGGTGTCGATCGCGTCGCACCGTGGTTCATCCACTGTTGAGAACGTTGTCACGTTCAACGTTGACCCTCCGCAATCGTAACCGATGAGGCCGGATGCCACTTGGGTGATGGCGAGGATGAAGAATGTTGTCGCGTGCATGGTGTCGCTTGACTGTCGGGACCGGGGCACTCGCGCGGGTTTATACCGTTCGTTATCGCGGTTGTTATCTTGCGAATCACCTTTGGGGCTAGGGGGGGGGGGGGAGTGGTATATTGTTGTGCGTATTGTGAACTGTCTGTGTTGCTTCGCATGCTTAATCTTGTTGCTATGCACGATACGCGATCCTCCTTTATAAGCTAGTTTTACATTCTTATCGCGTAGACATTCTATGATGCGAAAGGGGCCCGTGTACTCGTCGTCAAATTTGTTTTTGCGAGGTTCCTTGAGGAGATATACCTCGTCTCCCGCGGTAAAAGATTGATTGTTGACCTTCCTGTCGTAGTATGATTTTGATTTTTGCTTTGCTAATCCTAGATTCTCCCTAGCTTTATCGATGGTACCGTGAATTTTGTCCTGGAGGGTTTCGAGGTAACTGTTATATGTTTCATTCGTTACGTTGTTGAATTGAGCATTCGCGGAAGGCGTACGAGCTAGAGTTCCAAATATTAACTCATGCGGGGTGAAAAGAGTACCTTCGTGCACGCTTGTATTATATGAAAACATGGCTAATGCTAGCCATTCGTCCCAGTTGCCTTTTTGTATATATTGCTTTAAGTACTCAGTTAACACATGGTGTGACCGTTCGATGGAACCGTTGCTCTGCGGTCGGAAGGCAGTTGTTTTGAATTGAGTTATTTTAAACCTTTTTGCCACGGTTTTCATTAAAGAGCTCAGAAAATTGGCTCCTTGGTCTGTAAGGATTGCCTTAGGGGCACCGAATCGGCAAATGAAATTTTGTATGAAAGCATCGGCTATGCTTACTGCTGTAGATGATTTCAACGGAATCGCAAGAGAATACTTGGTCAATAAATCTTGAATGGTTAAGATGTACACGAATCCATTCGGCGAAACGGGCAAAGGTCCTACGATGTCCATTGAAACTTTGTCAAAGGCTCTTCCCGGGGTATCTGTGATGACCATTGGTTGTCTGGTCTTGACTCGAGTTAGTTTTTTGGTTTGGCAAGATCGGCAAGAGTTTACGAATTCTTGGACTTCTTTTTTCAATGTAGGCCAAAAGTATCTTTCACGTATTCTCCTGTGGGTCTTAGTGATTCCTTTATGCCCGGCAAAGGCTGAACAATGATTTTCAATAATAATATCTGTCCGTTGTTCTGGAGGGGGAATGGTGACTTCGTGAGAGCAAACGAAGATTTGTGTTTGCGTTGTGGAAAATAAATTGATTAAAATTTCCTGTATGTCTGGCCAGGATACATCATCAACGTACGTTCTCGAGATGCTAAATGAATTAAGTTGGAGCTCTGTCGTCACGTCGAGTAAGGATCTCAGGGAGTCCAGGACGTCTTCGTATGGAGCTGTATGGAGTTGAGAGGACTTCACGGGAAGTATGATGATCTTCCGGTTTCCGGAATCGATTACTTTGGATCGGCAGATTGAGATGTTCGATAGGGGAGGTATTTTATTTGAAGTTAGTAAGTCTACTGCCCCGGTATCATGATGAGCCTGTCTCGAGTGTGAATCAATGTACGTCTGTTTTGCGATAATGGGGTAGTGGTAATTGGCTCAAATTCTGAAAGTGAAGTAGCAGGAGATTCGGGGGATAATGGAGGTCTCCCCGTAGGAATAGTTGGGCTAGCCTGCAATGGGCTGGAGTAGGAGGGGCCCGGAGAGAAAAGAGGTACTGGAGAGGGAGGGCGCGATGGTGGCTGCTCGAGAATCGGAGCGCGCGGTGGCGACCGTCTCGAGGAGGAGGAGCTTCGATGAAGGCGCGATGGCGACCGTTTGGGAGTAGGTGATCGCGGCGGCGACCGTCCCGGGGGGGAGGAATGCGTTGGTGACCGTATGGAAGTCGGTGATGGGCATCTAGGTGGACTTGGTGGTGATAGACTAAAGTACGAGGGACATTTAGTGGGAACTGGTCCTGGGGAGGGGGAACGTTGCTGTGTGGCTGTTGGCGGGTTGGCGTATTGGGAAGTGGTGGAAGATAGCGTCGTCTCCGTAGGGTCGTAAAAGATGGCGAATGGGTCGGAGTCAGAGGAAATTGGTAACGTTTGGACAGGATTCCGGGAGAGTGCGTCTGCGTTTAGATTTGTTTTACCTGTCTTGTACGTTATTTTGTAATCGAATTCGGCCAATTTTAATCTCCACCGGAGGAGCCTTGACGTAGGATCTTTGACCGAATTCATCCATACTAATGGCTGATGATCGGTGATTAGATTGAATTTGTGTCCGTAAATGTACGGGCGGAAATGTTGAACGCAGTAGATTATTGCCAAGCATTCTTTCTCAATCGTTGAATAGTTCAATTCCGCGCCATGGAGCAATCTGGATGCGTACGCTATCGGTCGGTCTTTCCCTGGTTCATCTTGACTGAGTATCCCGCCAATAGCATATCCCGAGGCATCGGTTGTGATATTGAATTCTTTCGCGAAATCTGGGTACTGAAGTAAAGGTTCCGTTGTCAATATTTCGCGAAGCGTGCAGAAAGCTATCTCTTGGTCCCGCTTCCATTCGAATTTGGTATCCTTTTTAAGAAGGATGGTAAGTGGTTTTGAAATTTGGGAAAATTTTCCTATAAATCGCCTGTAATAACCTGCCAAGCCAAGGAATTCACGAACACCTTTAATGTTACGCGGCCTGGGAAAATCGCGGACTGCCTCTATTTTTTTAGGACATGGACGAACGCCGTCCTCGCCAATGATATGGCCGAGGTATGCGACTTCGCGATGTAGAAATCCGCATTTAGACGGTTGTAGTTTTAGGTTTGCGTCTCGCAACCTCCAAGCGAGTTTGTTGAACTTCGCGCGATGTTCCGCGAGACTGCGTGAGTATATAACGATATCGTCTAAATAGACGAAGAGTTCTGTGCCCTGAAGGCCTGAAAGAATGTTGTCCATTAATCGCTGGAACGTTGCGGGAGCATTTCGTAGGCCAAATGGCATGCGCTTATACTCATAATGACCATATGGGGTCGAAAAGGCGGTTTTCGCGGTGTCGTCTTTGTGCATACCAATTTGGTGGAAACCATTCGCGAGATCAAAAACGCTAAAATATTTCGCGCTGCCGAGTTGGTCGAGTATTTCCAATATGCTCGGCAGAGGATACGCGTCCGGAACGGTTTTCTCGTTCAGAGCACGGAAATCGATGACCATGCGCCATTTTTTATTTCCATGCTCATCCGATTTTTTGGGGACAATCCACAAGGGGCTATTGAAGGGCGAGCTCGACGGAGAAACAATATTTTGTTCTAATAACTCCTTCATTTGACGATTGATTTCGTCCTTGTGGATTGGCGGGTAGCGATATTGCTTAACATGTACCGGCATCTCGTCGGTCGTTAGAATTCGGTGTTCCACCTTATTTGTTTTACCTAGGCAGTCGCCAGGGAGGTGGAAAAGATCCGAATGTTCAGCGACGGTTTCGTGAACATGCTGTCTCTCTTCCTCGCTGAGATGATCGGTGCTGATTATACCCATGATCTCTTCACACCGCGAGGCAAGAGAGCGTGAATTAGAAATTGAAGATATTGATTTACGGTCCCCGAAAGACTTGGGGCTGGATTTAGAACTTGAAGTAGTAGAACTTGAATTGGAGATAGTAAGTTTAGTTTCCGGCTCTGAAGGATTCACGACCCTTTCCACCTCCTCTAGCTCCATGAACGGCATAGGAAGGTCAACGGTTTCGGAAGTCGTATTTACGCATTGTATCAATGCCTTACCGCCGGAGATTTTTGCTAAACAATGGGGTATCAGGACCCCTGGCGCGATTTCACACTTCGGTATGTAGCCACATTCCGACCCGGTAGCGCTAACTGCTACGTACGTAGAGGTGCGTGGTTTAAGAGTCAGGCGTTCTATTGAAACGAAAGGGAACTCGTTCCCTCGCCATGTCATGCACCGTTTGAGATATGAGATCTCTGCGCCATTAGAAAAGAACGCAGAGCCTAGAATTCCGTCGGATGGAATTGGGAATGAGTCCGGGACTACCTGGAACTCGACGGCGGCGCACGCGAGCGTCAGCTTAGTGGACCCGAGGGTTGAGACGGTTTCGGCGGTGATCCCGGAGATGCTGGTTTTGTTTCCCGTATCTATCAACACGTCGGGCCTGAGATGGGAGGCCTTAATTAAGTTCAGCTCGGCTCCGGTATCCACCATCATTTGTACGGCATTAAGCAATTCAGGAATTGCGATTATAATATGAGGTACAGTGGTGTCGGGCCGCAAGGTTGTTCGGGAGACTCGTCGTTCTCCTCCGACTTCGTTCCGGTCGCGATGGCCCTGACTGACTTGAGGCTTGTCTCCTCCCGTCGGTGATTCGGTGTTGACGGGAGGGTTGAGCCGTTTCCCGCCTGTTGATTGCGCATTTTATTGTTATATTCGCGTTTTCGACACTCGTGTATGTCGTGACCCGGTGTCTTGCAGTAGTTGCAGTGTTTAGTGAGAGAACGGGGGGTTGCTGTATTAACTTCGCGACGCTGTGGCGGCGTATACGGTCTTTGCGACGGCGTGTGAGAGTCGCGGTTCTGTCCGAAAAAGTTATCGTTCCTGGCAGGTGGGGAACGAGCTGTATCGCGATATATGGACAGCGCTTGGTTATCGGTATACCTATCACCGCGAGGTTTGTTATTGAGGGATCCAGTATATCTATCATCCTGTGATACGAAGTTGTTTAGGCCGCGCGGTTGATATGAGGTGTCTGTCTGGCGTGACTCGTATCTGTTACTGTCTCGTGTTTGGTCGTACCGGGGGTCATATCTAGTGTTTATTTGAAATGGAGACGGCGATCTGGCATACCGGGAGTCGCATCTGTTATTCATTTGAGACGGAGACGACGACCTGGCGTATCGCGATTCATTCCGGAAGCTATTTTGATAATCGGAACGCGGAAATCGAACCTGTTTATCGTCACGTTCGTATCTTGTCTGGTCAAGCTCAAGTTCCTTATAACAGTAGACAGCTTCGTCATAAACTTTATGCAAGGGTTCGTGACGTACATGACGTACTTCCGCTCGGAGGTTAGTCGCGAGGCCGCGAAGGAAACTTTCTTTTGTTAGTTTATCAATGCTATCCATGTTCGCTCTCTCTCTATCACACTCTATAATCGCGACACGTAGATCCTTGACGCGACTTATATATTTCAATATGTGTTCGTTCTTTTTCATATAGATGTTGGACATTTCAACCTGATAGTGTTCTACGGTATGATGAGGTCCTAGGACATCTTTTAAACGATTACAGAGTTCGGCTACTGAATCGAAATGTTTGTCTTCAACGGCTGCGTAAGCTCCTCCGCGCAACTTGCTTACGATTAGCTTCACGAGCGTGCGTTCCGTCTGCGCGGGGACAATGTCACGGGCACGCTGGCAGGCTCGAGTAAACTGGAGGACCGTAATATTTTCCCCATCGAAGATGGGTACGGAATCGATTGCGGCTTTGATAGTGTACCGCGCGCTTTCTTGCTCCAAATCGCCCGGTAGTAGATGTGATCCCGAACCTCCATATGAGGCAGCTACGCGCGGGGTTTGTCGCGGAATTGGTTCGGTGTCTTCTGCGTGATTTCGCGAATGACGCGGCGTCGCGGATATCGGTATATTATTTCTCGCGGCGAGAATTTCTTTACGCAGGCTATCGTTTTCTTTGAGCAACGCGTCGCGTTCGGAATCCGAACTATGAGTTGACATTTCGCGTGATCTCTGCATGATTCTAGCCTTTTCTCGTTCGATATCGGCTTGCGCGTCGTCGCACTGTTGCTTAAAGGCGGCTTGATTTGCTTCTAGTCGCGAAGTTTCCTCGCGAAGCCGGAGTTCTTTGTTTCTCAATTGATTTTGCAAGAGCGAGAGTTCGTCGGCGGACAATTCTGCGGTGTCAGCCCCCGATTTCTTCGATCGCGTGTTTTCAGCAGGATTGTTCGGCATCGTGACGGTTGAAGCTATCCCACCGCTGCCACCAAATTGTTACGTCCCGCGGTTGATTTCGATCCGGTGATCGATTATTACGCGGTCTAGGGACGGTTGACAATTATGACTCAACCTTTGAGTCCACGCGGCAAGCTCGTCCGTCGTCTGACTCGGGATCACGACGCCTAATCCCCCGATTTACGATCCGTTGTATTTACTACCGGAGGGTTGTACACCGAATTGCCGTCAATACCGGCGTAGAGCTGTTTCCTCGCGGCCAACTTCCTCAGGCTTTCGTCGTACGCGGTGACCGGAGGTAGAGTCAGGGGAGTAGGAGCCCTCCAAGTAGTCTCGGATAGAACTCGTACCTTCCCGGTAAATGGGGTGTTGGACACGATGGTTGGCACCGTGTGTACGCCCAGCAGGTCAGTCCAATATGGGACGAGGTGTTCAGCCTGGTTCGCGAACGCTTTCCGCAGCTGATATCGTCGTCCGGCGCGACGCGGCATGTAATATCAATCACCAGGTAATCGAAATAATAATTAATAGTGCCGAGCTACGTATTCCGGTGGATCTCAGAGAACGCATCGAGCCCTGGTAGGCTTCGGACATGCAGTGGTGAATACGTAGGTCGAATGCTGTAACTAGTATTACTGGTGGTGTGTATTGGTATGACACGCAACGTTAGGAAATGGAAATATAATTGAATATAGACTCTGGTATGATGGTATATATATATATATATATATATATATATATATATATATATATATATACATATATATATATATGTGAGTAAGGAACAAGATTATGTCTAATACTAACTTAACTAAATATAACCTATGCTAACGGATTTAAGTACGCGTGATTTAGGAAATGATGGGAACTAGTAACGCTCGGTATAGTAACGCTTGAGATAGTAACGCAAGAGAGCTACCAGGAGAAGAAGTCTCGCTGGAGTCAGGAACCGAAGTGGTTAATTAATGAGCCGCTCTGAGGTCCTTCGATCTAGATCGGCCGCAGAGTGGGGATAGTTCTATAGTGGGAGTGATAAGCGAGGACGCAAAGGTAGGGATCGCTAGGGCGCGACACGTAATGTCTTCGGCCTCGCGCGTCGCCGACCGCTATGCGCGAGGTACACGCGCGAGGCCATGTATAAGATCTCTAATGCTAACTTAACACTAATGTAACACATCGGTGGATGTGGTGACATCGACCGATGTGACAATAGCACAGGGGCTGGCGGTCTTTAATAGTAACTCGTCGGTGACGAAGTCCCATAAGATGATAGGTCTATTCTATATCTCGTCGGTGTCCACACTCAGTCCGGACAAGAACCATTCTCCACACTCAGTCCGGACAAGAACCATTCTCCACACTCAGTCCGGACAAGAATCTATCTCCACGAGTGATGCCCGTTTGGACTCCGACCGATTGGACACGTCCCGATTGGACGGTGCCGATTGGACGCGTTCCTTTTCGACTCCGTGCCGATTGGACTCGTGCCGTTTGGACGCCGTGCCGTTTGGACGCCGTGGCGGCTGAATTCATGACGTTTGGACGCCGTAAATTTTATAATCATTGCTTTTCGAAGTCTACATATGGTCTACATACAGTGATATTGTATTGTGAAATATATGGAAACCTATTAAATTTGGATTTGAATTTTAATTTTTATGTGTTTCTTCAGACTCGTGCCTTTTGGACGCCGTGGCGGTTGGATTCATGACATTTGGACGCCGTAAATTTTATAATCATTGCTTTTCGAAGTCTACATATGATGATATTGTATTGTGAAATATATGGTTAACAACGCCCGATTAACAACAACTTCAGTTATCTAGCCAAACCTAACCCAGACTAATGTCATTTCCGCTCGCTCTTAAAATAAACTTTCCGGAGTAAGACTTCGGAATCACCCCCCTCCGATGCTTTACATAATTATTTTTCATTAATAGATTCTTAATCATAATTTAATGGTTAACAACGTCCGATTAACAACAACTTCAGTTATCTAGCCAAACCTAACCCAGACTAATGTCATTTCCACTCGCTCTTAAAATAAACTTTCAATGACAAAACTTCTTTATTTTTCATTATTTTTTTATGGGACTTTGACCAAAATATTCGTGGCATTTTTCTAATGAAAATGATATAATTCCGATGATATTTACGTGTGTAATGGACGACCCCGTGTAACTTCTCATTCAAATTATATGAGCGACAATTAATGGAAATATGATGCGAATTATATCATGTTTAGTATCATTTTAATCAGAAAAATGTTACAAATATATTGGTGAAATTCTCATACAAAAATAAGTAATAATAAAAAAGTTTTTTATTGGAATTACATTGTGAGGACGCCGCGGGCCTTTGAACTGTGCCGGCGACTGCGACTCTCCGCGTCTCTTTCTTTCCCATACGCTATCTTTCCTTGCGCACGACACTCCTATCGTCCATTACACACGTAAATATCATCGGAATTATATCATTTTTGGTTTCATTTTCATTAGAAAAATGCCACGAATATTTTGGTCGAAGTCCCATAAAAAAATAATGAAAAATGAAGAAGTTTTGTCATTGGATTAGTAGTGATCTCCTGTCCCACACCGATATACTCGACCCGTATCATATTACACTTCTCGGCGGCCGAGGCCTCTCGAGCATCGGTGTCAAGTTTCTACGTTCGACAAAAGTCAAAGAATAGTATCCCTGTCGGATAATCGTCCCTGGCCGGACCCGTGTTTCGGACGATTATCGATAAAATACTGTACCAGTTTTATAACAATTCAGTTGTTAGGTATTATTGAAACAAACGTTCTTAATTTTTTATAAATTGCATCGCGGTTAAAAAAAATCAAAATCCATTTTTTCGATATAAAAATGTTTATTATTACGTTATTCACCTATACACCTATAATTTCGAATATTTTTAACGACAATGCAATTTATAAAAATTAAGGCCGATTTGTTTTAATAATATCTAACTACTGAATTTTAGCAAACATTTAATTCTCTTCCGACTTGAAAGACCCCCACGTCATATACCGCGGCTCACGGTGTATGGTTGAACTGCTCTATATTTCGTTAAAGGAAAAAATATTCTATATTCTACTGCCGTAACGAAGATCGGGGAACAGGTGGAGAACGACGTTTAAGGAAACAGTTAGTTACCTGCAACCTCGAAAAACCCCACGACCCGACAGAAATTGACAGCGCGAATTACATCAATCCTTTAAGTAGAAAATAAATGTCGACAATTACAAAGTGTTATTGGTTAAACTTTTGATTAAACCCAAAGCAATAAGTGTTTACCGAAAAAAACAAATCATTCTCTGCGGGATTTGATCCGGGGAGTAAAGGATTCTCAGGTGGAGACCTTACCGATGCGCCAACCGATATTATTGAGAGGCACGCTCATGTCTTGATATATAAAGCAAATAAAATATTTTATATTGCAGTTTTAAGTTTATACATAATTTTTCCGAATATAAAAAAGATTTGTATTAGATTTTGATTTTTCTTAACCGCGATGCAATTTATAAAAAATTAATAACGTTTGTTTCAATAATACCTAACAACTGAATTGTTATAAAACTGGTATCTCTAAAACTTGAATACGAAATGTGCATTTTCTTAGAATGTTTGGAGATTTCCAATTTTTTTCGAAAAAAAGTTTTCGAAAAAACTGAAAAAAATACACATTAATAATCACGATGAGACTGTTCAAGATTGGCGCGTGCACACGCCATCTTGAATACACGTCACACTGCGATCGCGCCAAAGATCGCCGCGATCCTGCTTAAGCGCTCAACCAATCAGCAGCGTGCGGAAATTGCGTATGCACGCTGACTCTCGCGCAATTGATTGAGACTCTCTCTCGATCCTTCGAGAATATTCGTGAATATTCTCGAAGGATCGAGGCGATAAAAGTGAGAGAGAACGGCAGCCATGCCTCTTTCTGTGAGTCTCTCTTGCACACGATCAGCTGTCGCACGCGTTTTCCAAAAGCTATCCTAATCATCATAAAGTACCAGTTTCTCCAACATTCATACATTCAGTTTTCATTCAGTTTATTGTTATTTATTGTACACTTAGTTAATATACAGTATTTATTGTTAAATCCGGATATTTCTTCCTATTATTTCGTTCACTCATTCCAATTCAAATCCATCCGTTACATCCATATCATATATTCATTCCTTCCACTCATTCGAATTGCAATTCACATTTTCTGGTCGATTAAGACCGCTTCCGTTACCTTTTTGTCATCTTCCGTTACATTTTTGGTCCTTCGAGCCGGATTTAACAAATCTCAGTGTTCTCTGTGGTGAAGCAGTGTTCGATCAATTGAGAAAACCATTCAACGACCCAAGTTCGTATCAATATGGAATTCTCAGCCTCCGAACTGCTGCACAAACAAGGAGAACTTGGAAGAAAAATCAGTCGCCTCATGGAAAACTTCCGAAAATCCATCCCGCAAGCCAGGATGACACGAGGTGATGTTCAAAGCAGGCACCAGCTGCTGGAGGATTACTGGCAACTTTTCCAGAAGAACCACGATCTTCTAACGTACCGGCACAGTGAAGCAACCAACAAGAGTGACTACACGCTGAAGAACGTGGCTGATGTGGTAGAAGAGGCGTACTTGGGGGCGAAGGGTCAGCTAAATGACCTGGCGACGAAGTTTGACGAGGGCGTCTCCAGTCAGTCCTCGAAAAGTTCAGCGGCGACAAACAGCGAGGAGTGCGACTCTGGATCAGAACCACTTCCCAGAATGCAGCTTCCGGAGTTCCACGGAGCATATGTAGAGTGGCCTGCGTTCAAGGATCTATTTAAATCGATAGTGGAGCGAAATAAGAAACTTAGCAAAGTAGATCGCTTACACTATCTGAAAACCAGCCTTCATGGACAAGCCGCTGACCTCGTAAAATACCTCCCTACCACCAATGAGAATTACGACCGCGCATGGAAGACTCTAGAGGAGCAGTTTGAGAATAAACGTATTCTCGTAAGGTCGTGCCTTGACAAGCTCGCATCGCTCCCCAAGATGCGTGAGAGTTCCGCTACCGAAATCGCCAACATCCAAAAGGGCGTTATCTCGGTGGTTAACACGCTTGAGGGTCTGGGTCGGCCAATCGACAAAACCGAGGATTGGTTCGTTTACTCAGTGGTGAACCTGCTAGATCCAGTCACCAAGGACAAGTGGGAGGAGAGAGTCACGGGCGTCAGCGATCCGCCATCCTTCGCTACGCTCAAGGATTTCCTCATCAAGCGACGTCAGCAGCTGGAGGCGTCACAAGAACCATCTTCCACGAGGCCAGTCCAGGGCAGCCAAAATAGAAACGTCGAAGCAAGCTCGAGCCAAGGCCAAGCAAAATCTAAGGGGTCAACATGGGCTGTTAGAACCTACCACGCTCAGCAATATGTAAATCCATTTTGTGCGAAATGTAATAAAGATCACTTCCTTATGCATTGCCCGGAGTACAAGGCTCTTCCACCAGCAGCACGTCGAGGGCAAGTAGAAAAGCTGCACCTCTGCTCCAATTGCCTCGGGAAGCATTCCGTCAATGCCTGCCCGTCCACGAAGAGCTGTTTATCCTGTGGGGAGAAACACCACTCAACTATCCACGATGCTTTTCGAGGTGGCTCACCGGGACCAAGGACGGCTCACCATACTCTCGACTGCCAAAATGCGACGGGTAAGGTGCTGCTTGCAACAGCAATTATCAATGTCTTTAACAGGTTTGGCAGGAGGCATGCGGTTCGAGCCCTCATTGACCAAGGCTCCGAGATCTCGATGATGAGCGAAGATTTGGCTCAACGACTCCAGCTTCCACGGACAGCCTCTACAGTGGACATCTTCGGCGTAGGAGGGCAGCAGTTTGCGAAGGCACGAGGTCGAATCACCTTAACCATTTCCACCAAGCAGGGTGACTCGATTAGGCTAGCAGCAATCGTACTGACAAAGCTGTCATGTTACGCTCCCGGCCGCACCACAGCGCAGCGCTCGTGGAGTCACCTGCAAGGGCTGCAACTGGCCGATCCTTTTCCGACGCAAGCGAAGCCGATCGAGGTCCTGCTGGGCGCCGACGTGTACTCTGCAATTATACGAGACGGAGTTAGAAAGGGAGCGACAAACGAACCTATCGGCCAGCTTACCGTATTTGGCTGGATAGTCACCGGGATGGCGGCTTCAGCAGACGATTCCACGCGCGTCCAAGTGCACCAGGCGGTCGTTGGGGACTCCTTGAGCGTGCTGGTCCGAAGGTTCTGGGAGCAAGAAGAGATGCGGGACGCTCACTCGGCGCTGACAGCGGAGGAGATTGAGTGCGAGAACCACTTCGTCTCGACGCACTCTCGCACTCCTGAGGGCAGGTACCAATTAAGACTCCCTTTCTCCACAGCAGGTCCCATAGCACCAGGGTCGAGAACAGCAGCGTGGCATGCACTCAGACGCATGGAGCAGCGCTTCCAACGTGATGGTGGTTTCAAGACGCTGTACCAGGACTTTATCGAGGAGTATGAGAGGTTGGGCCACATGTCAGAGGCGAGCGAACCAGCAGCAGGTCAACATGCGCACTACCTCCCTCACCATGGTGTTCTCAAGCCCAGCAGCACCACCACCAAGCTGAGAGTGGTTTTTAACGGGTCCTGGTCCGCACCATCACAACAGTCTCTGAACGATTGCCTCCATGTAGGACCCAACCTCCTGCCACTCTTAGCTGACGTCCTGCTGCGGTGGCGCAAGCACCAATTTGTGGTAACTGCCGACATCACCAAAATGTATCGGCAAATACTGTTGCACCCTGAGGACCGAGACCATCAGCGGATCCTGTGGAGGGACCATGAAAGAAAGAGCGTGAGTGAATTCCGCCTAAACACTGTCACTTACGGGCTGTCATGTGCTCCCTACCTAGCTGTCCGGACGCTGCACCAGCTGGCTCAAGATGAGGGAAGCAGTTATCCCATCGGAGCACGAGCCCTGCGACATGACTCATATGTGGACGACATCTTAACAGGAGCCGATACCATCCCCGCCTTAACAGGAGCCGATACCATCCCCCACCAGCTGTGCAAGGCAGGCGGCTTCCCGCTGCAAAAATGGACGTCCAACGTGACTGATCATTATGACCTCGTTCCACAGTCTGATCAACACTCAGCCATTCAGCCCGCAACCATCAAAGCAGTCCATGATCAGCCCAAAACTTGGACAGATGTCACTCACGCCACACTCGGTCTTCAGTGGTCGCCGCACAATGACTGCTTCCAATTTGCCATTGCCGACGAAGAACCGCAACCATCCACCAAGCGGAGCATAGTGTCAAAAGCCGCCCAATTATTTGACCCGTTGGGATGGCTCACTCCAGTCGTGGTCCGAGCCAAAATTACAATTCAGTCCACGTGGTTGCTGGCACTTGGATGGGACGACCCGCTGCCCTCACCTCTAGCAGACGACTGGAAGAGCTTTTGCGCAGAATTGAAGCAACTGGAGAAGGTGAGAGTGCCTCGACCTCTGTTCCACAGCATCCATCAGAAGCAGCGGGAGCTCCATGGATTCGCAGATGCCTCGGAGAGAGCGTATGGAGCTGTCATCTACGTGAGGACGCGAGATGTCGACGATCACTGGAAGGTCACACTCGTTTCGGCAAAGAGCAAAGTGGCCCCGCTGCAACAAGTGTCACTGCCCCGTCTGGAACTATGTTTCCACCTGTATGTATGTCCACCTACTCTCTCGCCTTGCTCAACACACCGTCACCACACTACAACTCGAAGAAACTGCACTTCACTTGTGGTCAGACTCCACAGTAGCACTTGGGTGGATCCAAGCTCACCCATCCAAGTGGAAGACATACGTGGCCAATCGAGTTGCAGATATCCAGCGCAGAGTTCCTGAAGCTCAGTGGCATCACGTGGCAGGCGTGCAAAATCCTGCCGATTGTGCCTCACGGGGACTTGCGCCGTCACAACTGCTCAGCTGGAAACTGTGGTGGGAAGGTCCGGAGTTTCTTCAACAAGCTGACAGCTTCGTTCCAACAGGAGTCACGGACCTCGACCACCTGCCAGAAGCGAGAGGGCCGATCGTCGCTGCCATAACCAAGGCAGAAAAGGCGGAGGAGGACAACGACGTACTGCAGAGGTTCTTGTCCTACTCCAGACTGCTGCGTGTGACTGCCTGGTGTCGTCGATGGCTAAGGAGATGTCGCAACAATCCGTCCGTCACTCCATCCGACATCAAAACCCGTCAAACGAAGGAGCTTCCAATTCTCAGCGTTGCCGAACTGATTGAAGCCGAGAAAGGATGGATCCAGATGGTGCAGCGAAATGCCTATGGTCAAGAAACCAAACTATTGACCGCTGGACTATGTGTACCAGGCAAAAGCAGCCTTGCCTCACTGCTTCCGGCTATAGACAACAACGGTCTCATGCGAGTCGGAGGCAGACTTGGAAAGGCCCCGCTCAATACCGACGAGGCACATCCGCTAATTCTGCCGCCAGACTCTACACTCACGCACCTGCTCATTTCTGATTTCCACAGATCCACCATGCACGGAGGCGTCCAGGCGACCTTAGGAGCAGTCAGGCAACGGTTCTGGATCCCAAAAGGACGGTCCACGGTCAAAACCATCCTCAACAAATGCGTGACCTGCGTGCGATGGCGGGCGGATCCAGCAAACCAGATCATGGGCCAGCTACCAGAGTATCGCGTCACGCCGGCACCCCCCTTTCATTCCACCGGGGTCGACTACGCCGGACCAATTTGGTTGCGGACCACCTCAGGACGGGGGCACAAGGCCTACAAAGGCTTTCTCGCCGTCTTCGTGTGCATGGTGACCAAGGCCGTGCACTTGGAGGTCGTGTCCAACTACACAGCCGAGGCGTTCCTGGCCGCTTTCCGTCGGTTCGTGTCCCGCAGAGGCATCTGTGCCCACCTTTACAGCGACTGTGGCACGAACTTCTTGGGAGCAGATAGGGAGCTGCGTCGCCTCTTCACCGCCAGCAGCCAAGAGAATCGCAGCATCCGGAGCCAGATGTGTGACCTGAGGACACAATGGCACTTTAATCCACCTGCTGCACCGCATTTCGGTGGATTATGGGAAGCGGCCATGAAATCCACAAAACACCATCTGCGGCGAACAATTGGGGAGGCTCGCCTTACATTTGAGGAGATGACCACACTGCTCACCCAGGTAGAGGCCTGCCTGAATTCAAGGCCGCTTGCAGCCCTCTCCGACGATCCAGCGGACCTGACGGCGTTGACACTAGGGCACTTCCTCATCGGCTCGGCGCTGAATTCTCTTCCAGAATCATCGCTTCTTGACACCGAAGTCAACCGGCTCACACGTTGGCAGCTGCTGTCGAGAATGCGTGATCAATTTTGGACTCGATAGCAGAGGGAATACCTGCAAGGCCTTACCACGCGGTCAAAATGGCGTCGCCCGAAGGAAGACCTGATGCCTGGATGTCTTTGCCTCATCGTCGGAGAATCATCGCCCCCCTCTCAGTGGCCACTCGCTCGCGTAACTGAAACGCACCCCGGGTCCGATGGCAAAGTTCGAGTCGCGAAAGTCATCACGGCAACCACCGAGCTCGTGCGACCGGTCGCGAAACTCATTGTTCTTCCGATCGACGCGAATTAGTCAATGAACGAGTCGATACCATTGCCGCGCACCCCACTCGCGCATCGTACGGTGCGTAGTACGCGAAGCGAAATCTCAATGCGCCACGCCGCCGCAATCATTCATTGCATTTCATCACGCCGACCATAACCTCATTCAATAGTATTCGGTTTTCAATCTCCATAGGCTTTCACTTTTCGCATCACGACCATGATGACACTGCACACGCGTTCACTTCGTTTTCACTGTTACAATTCACTCCGGCATTGTTGAAACACGTTCACCATTGGTCTCGGGAGAAGTTGACGAGTCAAGGCGGGCGGTATGTTCAAGATTGGCGCGTGCACACGCCATCTTGAATTCACGTCACACTGCGATCGCGCCAAAGATCGCCGCGATCCTGCTTAAGCGCTCAACCAATCAGCAGCGTGCGGAAATTGCGTATGCACGCTGACTCTCGCGCAATTGGTTGAGACTCTCTCTCGATCCTTCGAGAATATTCGTGAATATTCTCGAAGGATCGAGGCGATAAAAGTGAGAGAGAACGGCAGCCATGCCTCTTTCTGTGAGTCTCTCTTGCACACAATCAGTTGTCGCACGCGTTTTCCAAAAGCTATCCTAATCATCATAAAGTACCAGTTTCTCCAACATTCATACATTCAGTTTTCATTCAGTTTATTGTTATTTATTGTACACTTAGTTAATATACAGTATTTATTGTTAAATCCGGATATTTCTTCCTATTAATTCGCTCACTCATTCCAATTCAAATCCATCCGTTACATCCATATCATATATTCATTCCTTCCACTCATTCGAATTGCAATTCACATTTTCTGGTCGATTAAGACCGCTTCCGTTACCTTTTTGTCATCTTCCGTTACAGAGACAAAAGTAACATAATAATATAAACGTGATCAATTGAAAACTTCGATATAAAATCGGCTATTTTATGCTTTCTGATTTGAATAAAAATCGATTTCGCAACGAAAAATTTTTAAAAAAGTCTCAGTCGTGTATGTTAATAGGTAACTTTTTGTTGAGCATGGTGTGATTAAAAATCAACGTGGATGGGCACTTTTGACCATCTTATACAGCTATATCTTAAAAATCAATGAAAACATAATTTAAAAAATACATTTCAGTATACATCATTAAACCCGATTTTTTCAAACAAATTTAGTCCAAATTTCTCTTTGATATCTTTTTTAGATCAAAAGTTATAGCAAAATGTGCGCCGCGCCGCACAGTGGGCCAGAATGACGATTTAGCTGTTCACGCCTATTTTAACGTTATTTCAAAACTTCAAGACCACAGTAAGGAGGTCGTTGAATTCGTCTTGACGTCAGCTATAATATTATTAAATAAAAAATATATAGTGATAAATAAATAATCAAGGTGACCTCAATTTTTGATTAAAAAAAAATTTTTTTTTTAATTTTTCATATTGAAATTTGTAGACGACTAACTACTGATTAATTTTTGTAGGAAACATTTTTTTGTCACACCACCGGAAATGTCTGAAAAATCGTGTGAATAATGAATTAATTGAAAACTGGCTGTTTAGGCTTTCATACAAAAGTAATCTCTAATTTTTGAATCGAGGAATTTTATTACAATTACTGAAACAACAAAAACGTGTTATTACTGTCTTATTTAAAATATTACAAATATAATATTTAAACAAAAATAAGTATTATATTTTAGACAGTTACCGACTATAATCAATTAATCATACGGATTTGCGGTTTATAATTATATTTATCTATTAATAAACAAAAATCTATACAATAATTCTATTTAACAAAGATAAAATACAGGTTTCCAATGTGGGAAAACAGCTGTGATGCTATGCTGCGATGTTGATGCTATGCTCTCTCAAATACAAATGATTCAACTGAGCTAGCAAGAAGTTCGATTGTTTATTAATGGTTGTATAGTATAAAAAAATTCATAAGATAGGTTTGGGTTAGGTATTTCCACTCTTAAGAGCCACTGTGTGGTCGTCAATGCGTCTCGAGCGCCGCGACTCGCCGCGGAATTGCGTGTCACGCGACGCTTTAAACAATGATAATTTAAAAAAGTGGACGAAGGTGGACGAGATTTTTCAGGATCTTTTAGAGGAGACTTTCCTGAACATGTTCCACTTTGCTAGAGCTCCTGCCTCTCCCTGCCTTTTTTCTTTTCCCTTGTCAAAGGTGAAAAACTTTGACGATTTTCCTTAGTAGACTAAGCATTTTTTAAAATAATAAATTATGAACATTAACGTTTAGTTCCTGGGGCGTTCTCAACATAGATATACACTATTCATAAAAAAAAATGTTGGGCACTTAATCTTCAGTAGGTTTTCCAGGACATCGTTATGAAGAAACGGAATTTTTTCGGTGATAAATCGTATCTGAAAAAGTTTGAACTTTGAACGCTTATTGTAACAAGAGTTTTTAATAACTTTAATTAATATTATCGTTTTCGAATGTGATGGACATTTAAGAATCACTGTGCATTGGTTAAAAATCGATATGAGGACTTTCATTTTTTAGCTCATGAACAGCTAGCGCGTCGATCTGACCCACTGTGCGCCGCGCCGGGAACCGAATGCGCGCTATCTCCAGGTTGCGACTCATGCTTCCGAAACTTCGGTAACGTGAAATTCGGAGGAACGCGACGAGGCTCGAGCAGTCGAACAGGCAGCTCACACGGACAGAGTAGAGGTACGCTTGTGTGTGTAGCGCCCGCGCAATCGAACCACGGACCCGAATCGAACAGGCACTCACTCGAGTAGAGTAGAGGTACGTCTGTGTGTAGCGCGTAGCGCGTGCTCAGTGAGGCGACGATACTCCAGAGTGGGGAAACTCAGCCGCTCAGGGCCGTGGCCCACGAATATCCCATCACTGATGCCGAGGGTCATTTATACGCCAGGGATACTATTCTTTGAGTTTTACCGAACGCCGAGAAGTGTAAACAACTAATGATCTAAATCGCAGTTTCTTATAATTGTTTTAATTTTTTATTATTTTCAAATTCCCACACTTCCATGATCGTTAATCTACATACCATTAATGCACATGAATCCTTCCATGCAAAATAGAACTGCTGTTTCGAATTTTGTTCGAATTTGCATATGTTGCAGTGTTCAGTGAAATATGAACGTATCTCAAAAAATTCTTTGACATCTTCAAAATTGGTGTTTTTACATATGAGGTTTACACGCTTTTCATTTAATTATAACGTTCCAGTATCTTTTATTCGACTCGTTATTTAAATAATTTTTTATTCGCCGAGAATTTATTCGACGAATAATAGATAAATTTTTATTCCAAGCGGATTTATTCAAAACGTCGAATAAAATTTTTATCTATTATTTCTATTTATTAATCGGAGACTGAATAATTTTGACCTGCTCGAGGCTCCAATGAACACGTATCGAGGCCCAAGAATTCACTAACAAGTGAATTGCAGCCCTTGTTTATTTTTCAAAATTCTTTCACGGAAGTGACGCTAGCTACTTCGTGGCGTTCATCCGATTAAAAAAAGACTAAACTCGACAGGATTTGGACTGTGCATGGCGGATTTATTCGAAGTCTTCGAATAAAAATTGCAATTTTCCATGATTTTCGGCCACTTCGCCACTTCTGATCTTTTATAACTCCTAAACCAATTAAATTTTCAGAGTGCATATAATTTATACGAGCTCACCAAACACATCTTTTAAACTTTCGTTATTGGCCTTGCTAAAAAGTTGAAAACATCAGGTTTCACTATTCTTTTTCGCAATTCCGAGCAAATGCATTTTTTCAACATATTTTTGAGACGTCATTGACTAAACTAATTCTTCTAGCTTTACAGAGAAATGGTGTCGTTTCGTCTATTCATAAAAAAATTATTCTGATTTAAAGGTGTGTGATAAGTAGACTGCGGATCTTTATGCAAAATAAGTTCTATAAATAATTTAGAAGCCAAGTAACAAATTATGTTCCTCATTAATACTTTTTATATGTTGAAAATTGTATATGGACACTGTTAAACTCATTTCATCTTTTTACTATTTCGAATATTACACTTGTTCATCTTTGTCATAAATTAATGCATAAAATCTGCATAGTCTATGTAGTGACAGGTGGTGCTCCTAATTGTATGATTTCGATCGAACATTTCGTCTAATAATTTGTATTTAAATGTTATTTGTGACAGTATGGATAGGAAAATATTAAATGAAAATATTAATGAACAAAAGGTAAAAACGGTTTATGTACAATATACAGGGTGGCCCACATAACTCTGAACAGCTCAATATCTCGAAAACTATGCCATCGATTTTAAAGTGCTTAGTCTTAAATTGCATGGAACTGAAGGGCCTTTCTGACTACATAAACGTGAAGTGGCCGCCCTTCCCCTTCAACGGGGGAGGGGAGGTACTTTTATAATTTTAAATGGAACCCCCTATAAAATGTTACATATTTAGATTCTACAGGAAAAAAACAAGTCAATTTTGTCTGAAACATTTTTTTGTCAGATACTTCCATGATGAGATATAACAGTTTGAAGTTTCGAGTTGTAAGTACTTGAAGCTCTCGGAAATAGCGTTATGGAATTATACGCGCTTGAGTCCTTTGCTTATTCATGAAGAAACACAAACAATAATATTTACAATTCTTGAGTTTGACTCACTTATCTATGAAAACGTTTTCAGTTTAGAGCTGTTATTCAAGCAGTAACATTGTGATTATGGCTACTTTTGACACAGAAGTGAATATGTTATTAACGTTAGGTGAATGCCAAAAAAATTATCGGCGTGCAGCAGTGATGTTTTTTGAACGTTATGGGATCAAAAAATGTCATGCAACATTTCATAATTTAGAAAAGCGGCTTCGCGAGCACGGTGAATTGTGTAAAAAAACTCGTAATAAACCTAAAGCTGTCACTAATGAAAATAATAGTGCCAGTATTCTTGCTGCAATTACATTAAATCCTCATATTAGTCAACGTACACTTGCACAAACATCACATATTAGTCGTTCATCAATTCAACGAATTTTGAAACGGCAAAAGTATCATCCATATCACATGGTTTTATCACAAGTGCTTTCGATAGCAGATTACGATCACCGCGTAAGATTTTGTGCGTGGCTGCAGGGTGTTGTGGAAAATGACTTTTTGTGCAAAATACTTTTTTCCGATGAGGCCACTTTTATGAATTCAGGGCATGTAAATAGACATAATCTGCATTATTGGGCCGTGGAAAACCCAAATTGGATGCGATGTGTTCCCTTTCAACATCGATGGTCTTTAAATGTTTGGTGTGGCATAATAGGAGATTTTGTGATTGGACCTTATTTTTTTCAAGAAACTGTAACATCTGCGAGTTATTGTGATTTATTAAAAAATCATTTGCCTACGCTTTTGGAAGATGTGCCACTGCACGTTAGAAGAGAATTGTGGTTCCAACAAGACGGCGCGGCGCTCCTCCACATTTTGCAGTCATCACCAGGCAATTTTTGAACGAAAAATTTGGGAACAAATGGATAGGTCGTGGGGGACCTCATCAATGACCTCCTCGATCCCCCGATCTAACACCATTAGATTTTTTTTTATAGGGATATGTAAAGGACAAAGTTATGTTTGAACCACCGACGACAAAAGAGGATATGAAACAAAGAATACGTGACGCTTGCGCTTCAGTGACTCCCGAAATGTTAAAAAATGTTAGAACAACTTTGATGTTTCGAGTAAATAAATGTTTACAAGCCCGTGGTGGACATTTTGAACATTTAATTTAAAGTACATTTTATTTCTTCACGAATAAGCAAAGGACTCAAGCGCGTATAATTCCTTAAGGGGGACGGACGAATAGTTTGACCTTGAGGAATCGATCGTCACGCTATAGTTTTGCGAACGGAGAGTAGACGAAGCTGATTAGTAAGATTTTCGACCGATAGGTGGTGTGGTTCTAATTTTCTTGGACGAAGTACACTTAGGTAGCCTTTTTCACAAGCCTCCACGAGACATGCAGTATGCTGACGGATATTACAAATTACTCCTCGACAATGTAAAAATATGCATTTTGGGCTCTGCACAGTCCTAGATTGGACTTTTAGGAAACGTAATCGACCAGTTTTGAACTTCTCATTGCAATATTCAGGCGTGAATTTGAGCCCCCGTAAACCCTTGCAAGTTCAAGTACGAATCTCGTGGCTGACAGTATGCTGCCGAATATTACAAATAACTTCACGACAACGTAAAAATATGCATTTTGGGCTCTGCACAGTCCTAGATTGGACTTTTAGGAAACGTAATCGACAAGTTCGGAACTTCTCATTGCAATATTCAGGCGTGAATTTGAGCCCCCGTAAACCCTTGCAAGTTCAAGTACGAATCTCGTGGCTGACAGTATGCTGCCGAATATTACAAATAACTTCACGACAACGTAAAAATATGCATTTTGGGCTCTGCACAGTCCTAGATTGGACTTTTAGGAAACGTAATCGACAAGTTCGGAACTTCTCATTGCAATATTCAGGCGTGAATTTGAGCCCCCGTAAACCCTTGCAAGTTCAAGTACGAATCTCGTGGCTGACAGTATGCTGCCGAATATTACAAATAACTTCACGACAACGTAAAAATATGCATTTTGGGCTCTGTACAGTCCTAGATTGGACTTTTAGGAAACATAATCGACAAGTTCGGAACTTCTTATTGTAATATTGAGACGTCAGTTTGGGTTCCCGTAAACCCATGCATGTGTGTATACGCGACTCGCGAAACTGCGCTTGCGACGGACGCCTCGTCACAAGCACTACGCTGCCGATTATTACAAATAACTCCTCCACAATGTTAAAAATATGATTGGACTTTCAAGAAGCATAAGCGACAAGTTCTGAACTTCGCATTGCAATATTGACACGTCAGTTTGGGTTCCCGTGAACCCTTGTATCTTTTGCATACGTATCACCTGACGTCACGTATTGAAAATTGTTTAGTTGTTACTTTTTTATTTAGTATTTTTGCACATAAGTTAGAGCACCGATGTCTTTGGTTATAAATTTCTCTGTACATATTACTTTAAATATTCATGATATGAAAAATAAATGTCAAGATATACAAGGAAAATAACCAAAGACATCGGTGATTTAAATGATCTACAAACATACTAAATATGTTACAACTTAACAATTTTAAATATTATTTTAGGACAATAAAATATAAACAATCAATTAAAAAATTATTAGAAATATATATATTTATTACGATAATTATCAGTAGATAGAAATAATTTTTTTCATAATTTGATAATTTTTTTATCCCACATATTTCTTATGGTTCTAGAGTTCTAGTAAAATATCGCCTTTCTCGATCTAAGCCACTGTGTGCGCAGAGTTGGGCAATATATCTATCTGAATAAAAATTTTGAATAACATAAATTATTCGTTATTCGAGGGTTCGAATTAAAAATGTATCTTTATTTGACGAGTATCTAATAAATAATTTTATTCGACGAGATATTTGAGCGACGAATACAGATAATTGTTTTATTCGAGGTGGGTTTATTCGAAGGCTTGTTTAGTGCACTACTCTGCGACCGAGATAGCTCGTGCTACTGGGCCTAGGCAGTCGGTGGTCGCCGCCGTTTCTTCGAGCAGACAGAAAACTGAGCAAAGCCTACGAATAGCCCCACGGATAACACCACTAGATACAGTCCAAATTATATCGAGTTTAGTGTCATTTTAATCAGGAGAATGCAACGAATTAGTTGATGCAAGTCCCATAAAAAAACAATGGAAACTAAAGAAGTTTTGCAATGGGATTGGTAGTGGATTCACACCGATATACCTGACCCAGTGTCGGGTTACCCTGCTGTGGTTATTGCACTACTCTGCGCCCGAAGCAGCTCGCCGAGTGGTGCAATAAACACAGCAGGGTAACCCGACACTGGGTCAGGTATATCGGTGTGAATCCACCACAAAATCAATTCCAAAACTTCTTTATTTTCCATTGTTTTTTTATGGGACCTACATCAACTAATTCGTGGAATTCTCATGATTAAAATGACACTAAACACGATATAATTTGGACTGTATCTAGTGGTTTTATCCGCAGAGTTATTCGAAGCCTTCGAATAAACCCACTTCGAATAAAACAATTATCTGTATTCGTCGCTCAAATATCTCGTCGAATAAAATTATTTATTAGATACTCGTCAAATAAAGATACATTTTTTATGTTATTCAAAATTTTTATTCAGATAGACATATTGCCCAACTCTGCGCACACAGTGGCTTAGATCAAGAAAGGCGATATTTTATTAGAACTCTAGAACCATAAGAAATATGTGGGATGAAAAAATTATCAAATTATGAAAAAAATTATTTCTATCTACTGATAATTATCGTAATAAATATATATATTTCTAATAATTTTTTGATTGATTGTTTATATTTTATTGTCCTAAAATAATATTTAAAATTGTTAAGTTGTAACTTATTTAGTATGTTTGTAGATAATTTAAATCACCGATGTTTTTGGTTATAAATTTCCTTGTATTTCTTGACATTTATTTTTCATATCATAAATATTTAAAGTAATGTGTACAGAGAAATTTATAACCAAAGACATCGGTGCTTTAACTTATGTGCAAAAATACTAAATAAAAAAGTAACAACTAAACAATTTTCAATACGTGACGTCAGGTGATACGTATACAAAAGATACAAGGGTTCACGGGAACCCAAACTGACGTGTCAATATTGCAATGCGAAGTTCAGAACTTGTCTAGGGGGGAGCCGAGCCCAAAATTTATATTTCTACATTGTCGAGGAGTAATTTGTAATAATCGACAGCGTAGTGCTTGTGACGAGGCGTCCGTAGCAAGCGCAGTGTCGTGATTCGCGTATACACAAATGCAAGGGTTTACGGGAGCCCAAACTGACGTCACAATATTGCAATGACAAGTTCAGAACTGGTCGATTATGTTTCCTAAAAGTCCAATCTAGGATTGTGCAGAGCCCAAAATTCATATTCTTACGTTGTCGTGAAGTTATTTGTAATATTCGGCAGCATACTGTCTGCCATGAGATTCGTACGCGAACTTGCAAGGTTTCACGGGGGCCCAAATTCACGGCTGAATATTGCAATAACGAGTTCAGAACTGGTCGATTATGTTTCCTAAAAGTCCAATCTAGGACTTTGCAGAGCCCAAAATGCATATTTTTACGTTGTCGTGAAGTTATTTGTAATATTCTGCAGCATACTGCCTGCCATGAGATTCGTACGCGGACTTGCAAGGTTTCACGGGGGCCCAAATTCACGGCTGAATATTGCAATAACGAGTTCAGAACTGGTCGATTATGTTTCCTAAAAGTCCAATCTAGGATTGTGCAGAGCCCAAAATTCATATTTTTACGTTGTCGTGAAGTTATTTGTAATATTCGGCAGCATACTGTCTGCCATGAGATTCGTACGCGAACTTGCAAGGTTTCACGGGGGCCCAAATTCACGGCTGAATATTGCAATAACGAGTTCAGAACTGGTCGATTATGTTTCCTAAAAGTCCAATCTAGGATTGTGCAGAGCCCAAAATTCATATTTTTACGTTGTCGTGATGTTATTTGTAATATTCTGCAGCATACTGTCTGCCATGAGATTCGTACGCGGACTTGCAAGGTTTCACGGGGGCCCAAATTCACGGCTGAATATTGCAATAACGAGTTCAGAACTGGTCGATTATGTGTCCTAAAAGTCCAATCTAGGATTGTGCAGAGCCCAAAATTCATATTTTTACGTTGTCGTGAAGTTATTTGTAATATTCTGCAGCATACTGTCTGCCATGAGATTCGTACGCGGACTTGCAAGGTTTCACGGGGGCCCAAATTCACGGCTGAATATTGCAATAACGAGTTCAGAACTGGTCGATTATGTTTCCTAAAAGTCCAATCTAGGATTGTGCAGAGCCCAAAATTCATATTTTTACGTTGTCGTGATGTTATTTGTAATATTCGGCAGCATATTGTCTGCCACGAGGCATCCGAAGCAAGCGTGACGTTTCCAGATAGCTGCCTGTTGCCAGAGTTTCTGATGAATAAATTTACGTTCGCATTGAACAATGCACCTTCTCTCAACCACAGACTTCTTTAATTAAAGCATAATTCGAAGTATAATACAAATGATACATACAGAAACCTCAATTGTCGACCTGCATTATCGACCTTACTTTATCGTCACATACAGTTTTCCTGGGAAAGCGACAGTGGCGCTCGTAGTGATGTAGAGTAGAATAAAAATATGAAAAAATCGGAGATAGTGTTGATGACAATATCTCATTATTAAATTAATAATATTCAAGATGAAATCTGTATTTTTTCGAATTCTTCCGTGTTTTTTATTTTTTACAACTATAGATGAGTTTGTAACTAAAAGATTGGAAAAAATTAAAATACTTCTATCGTTATAATTAATGTTATATTTAATTTATATTAATTAGAGATTTGTATATTAGATCTATATCTTAGTTACATATTTTATATTAAACGATATAAACTTTTCGTTCTGATCAAGGCCAAATATGATGTAGGGTCTTGTCCGGACTGAGTGTGGAGATAGGTTCTTGTCCGGACTGAGTGTGGAGAGTGATGCCCGTTTGGACTTCGACCGATTGGACACGTCCCGATTGGACGGTGTCGATTGGACGCGTTCCTTTTCGACTCCGTGCCGATTGGACTCGTGCCGTTTGGACGCCGTGCCGTTTGGACGCCGTGCCGATTGGACGCCGTGGCGGCTGAATTCATGACGTTTGGACGCCGTAAATTTTATAATCATTGCTTTTCGAAGTCTACATATGGTCTACATACAGTGATATTGTATTGTGAAATATATGGGAACCTATTAAATTTGGATTTGAATTTTAATTTTTATGTGTTTCTTCAGACTCGTGCCTTTTGGACGCCGTGGCGGTTGGATTCATGACATTTGGACGCCGTAAATTTTATAATCATTGCTTTTCGAAGTGTACATGTGATGATATTGTATTGTGAAATATATGGTTAACAACGCCCGATTAACAACAACTTCAGTTATCTAGCCAAACCTAACCCAGACTAATGTCATTTCCGCTCGCTTTTAAAATAAACTTTCCGGAGTAAGACTTCGGAATCACCCCCCTCCGAAGCTTTTCATAATTATTTTTCATTAATAGATTCTTAATCATAATTTAATGGTTAACAACGCCCGATTGACAACAACTTCAGTTATCTAGCCAAACCTAACCCAGACTAATGTCATTTCCACTCGCTCTTAAAATAATCTTTCCGGAGTAAGACTTCGGAATCACCCCCCTCCGAAGCTGTACATCATTATTTTTCATTAATAGATTCTTAATCATAATTTAAAATTTAATAGATTCCAAATCATATTTAATAATATATTTCACAATACCATATCACCATATGTAGACTTCGAAAAGCAATGATTATAAAATTTACGGCGTCCAAACGTCATGAATCCAACCGCCACGGCGTCCAATCGGCACGGCGTCCAAAAGGCACGAGTCTCAAGAAACACATAAAAATTAAAATTCAGATCCAAATGTAATAGGTTCCCATATATTTCACAATACAATATCACCGTATGTAGACTTCGAAAAGCAATGATTATAAAATTTACGGCGTCCAAACGTCATGAATACAGCCGCCACGGCGTCCAATCGGCACGGCGTCCAAACGGCACGGCGTCCAAACGGCACGAGTCCAATCGGCACGAAGTCGAAAAGGAACGCGTCCAATCGGGACAGTCCAATCGGGACGTGTCCAATCGGTCGGAGTCCAAGTGGGACACCCCCGTGGAGAATGGTTCTTGTCCGGACTGAGTGTGGAGATAGGAGCTGATCCAGGCTAAACACTAGAGTAGGGGGCAGCACTATAATGGGCACGGCCAAACCCCGGGCGTGAGCACTCTCATTACTCTCTGTTTCCATGTTATAGTCACAATTCTGGAAAAGTAAACGAAACGAGTCGAGTCAGTCAATACATGATTAATTCCACTTGAATATTTCACCTCTGTTTAAATATAATGCATCCTGTTTCTATAATCATTTTAAAGCTGAATAAATGCTTTTTCGATTTATTGGGTTGGCAAGAAAGTAATTTCGGTATTTTTAGGTGAAATAAAATCCAATTTTTTTTATCAAACAATGAACTTTAATCAATAAAATATTTTCCATTTTGTTCTAGGATCTTTTACCATCTTTCTGGTAGCTTCATAATTCCGCGCTCATAATACTTCTGATCCTTTTCGGTGAAAAACTGATCCAAGTGCGATTTCAGATCATCATCATTAGTGAATGTTTTAACATTCAAAGAGTTTTGTAAACTTCGGAATAAATGGTAATCTGATGGTGCAATATCAGGGCTATATAGTGGATGTGACATCACTTCCCAACCAAGCTCCAATAACTTTTGCCGTGTTACCAAAGATGTGTGTGGCCTAGCATTGTCATGGTGGAACACGATTCCTTTGCGATTTGCCAATTCTGGCCGTTTTTCTTTTATTTTTAATTTTTTTTTAAATTTTTTAAACCAATTCTGGCACGTGCGTTCTGTTAAGCAATCCTCACCATAAACTTCACATATATCTCTGTGAGCCTCGGCAGCTTTTTTACCTCTACGGAAATAAAAAAGCAATATGTGCCTATAATGTTCGTTTTTGCATTCCATGTTCAAATTGACACAGAACTAACAGTTTTAATCAAAATTACGTGTAATTTTATTCAGAAGTAACTTAAAAGATGCAGTTATTAGATGTCAGAAAGAAAACAAACGCAACATCACCAGAAGTCAATCAAACAAAACATAACGCCATCTATTAGTGAAAACCGAAATTACTTTCTTGCCAACCCAATATATAATGTGACGTTCGTCACCACAGTCCGTCCTGCTCTTGCAAGCCCAGGCCGTTCCTGTGGTATATTTTCAAGGGGCCCGCACCTCATTCATACGCCACTATTCCAAATCTCATAAGAATAAAGTTTCAAGGGACCGTTTCCCTATTGATACGGTTCGTTCCAGTCTAGTGAACCTACTACGTCGCAATCCCCACCAGAAGTCGAAATCATCGAGACAGCGGATCAAATCGATTATTAGTAGTCGACAGTTCCAACCGACAACACCACTCCTGCAGCTGAATTATCTCACGAAATACGATAAGGACATAGTCTGAGAACAGAATTATTTCACGAAATACGATAAGAACATAGTCTGAGAACAGAATTATTTCACGAAATACGATAAGGACATAGTCTCAGAACAGAATTATTTCACAAAATACCATAAAGGACTTAGACGCAGGAACGTCGATCCACCTCCAGTGATCCACTACCCCTTCCACTGGAACAACTTGACATGTGATTGGGACTACCCCCTTCCACCAACGTTGGACTATAAGGGAAGCAGCTGGACACCTACGAAGTCAGTTGAATTCAGGAATCAGTCGAAAGCAGTTGAATTCAGGAATCAGTCGAAAGCAGTTCAAGTCAGGAGTCAGTCGAAGTCAGAACCACAGTCGAAGACAGAACCACAGTCGAAGTCAGTCCAAGTCAGGAGTCAGTCAAAGTCACGAGTCAGCTGAAGTCTGAAGTCAGAATTCTTCGGTGCACCATCCAGTGCAACGACTGTTCGCGTTCACCTTCCTCAATCCAACCTTTTAACCATTTATCTACTTCCATCATTCTCGATGATGAAACCGAGAGCACTTTGAACTATTTGTAGTTCTGGCCTTCAAACTGAGAGGATACACCACCTCCTTCCTAATCCCCTTATACGTCGATATTGCTGCGTGCGGACCAGCAAAGAATAAATTCATTTGCGTGGGCGAATGTGCGTGTATCAAGAACCTTAGTCGTGAGAGGAGTCACCAACCACTTTTTCACCCTTGTCCTATACCTACACGTTCGAGCACGGCGGACTGGGTCCAGCCTCTCGAGCTCCCCCACTACCACATTCTTGGCGGACTAGGTCCAGCCGTTTGTGCGTCCTTCAATTTTCCCTCGAACTAGGCGGACTGGGTCTAGCCGTTCGAGTTCCCTCACCTACCACAATCTTGGCGGACTAGGTCCAGCCGATTGTGAAGTCTCCAATTTTCCTCGAACTAGGCGGACTGGGTCCAGCCGTTCCATCTACCGTACCCACCACAATCTTGGCGGACTTGGTCCAGCCGATTGGGTGTGTGTGCTCCAATTCACGGCCAGGCGGGCTAGGTCCAGCCGACCGGGGATCCCATCCCGACATTCTCTCTCTGACGACGGAACGACGTAACTCGCCCTACGTCGCAACGAACCGTGGACATCAAAAGAAATTCACACGCGTAAAAACGTAACGTCTTCGCGGACCCCGCGTGAGACGTAACAATATCTTGAATGAATTGTTTGTTGCATACTTTCTGCTCGTTATTTAAAAAAAGAAAAACATCGATACACTATACACTGCACAGATCACTGCGATGACACGACGCGACGCCGATGTCGCCAATGTTAATTTGGAAGCCACTCTTTGTACAGTGTAGGACTATGTATTAGACAGTAATTGCCACTAGTATACAATAAAAAAATACTTTTTTTTTTATAAAAATCGAAAATTTATTAAATTAATTTTTTGCCGCCTCGGTACCATTGTGTGGTGTCTCGCGATTCAGATAATTGTACCCCACGATCGACCGCTTTTCACCGGCAGACTTGGAAAAACCAATGCCCCTTGTACCATGCATAGTATTAAATTGTAAAATATATTAGCCGGCAAAAAATCGGCTATTTTGAGGAGTTTAGAACTGGGCATCGAAACAAAAACCCCAAGAAAGTGGCCCCAAGATCCACCGAGTCCGGAGAGATGGTCGCATTCCTAACAAAGCTACCTGTGCTCTGTATCGTATCTAAATGTTTATGACACGCTAATAATTGTTATTGGCTCGAAAGCCAGGCTACTGAAGACGTACAGACGTAATCTGATACTGGGTTGGGTACATCGATGAACCACTACTAATCCACTTACAAAACTTGTTTATTTTTCATTATTTTTTTATGGGACTTTCACCAACTTATTTGTGGCATTTATCTGATTAAATGACACTAGACACGATATAATTTGAAAAAGAAATTTCTTTTTCAAGCGCCAAGAGCTTTTCTACTTTGGCAAGGTTCAAAATTAAAACTGTGTCATGTTTGTTTTAATTAACGGTTATTATATTTAATGAGTACACGCCGATTCCTTAAGCGACAGCGGATTTCAGAGAAACACACTTCTCTCAGCCATGTTCGAGAAAAATGTAATCGACTGCTTCAGAGTACAAAAAGAGTGGGGGCAGGCCCAAGGCGAACAGCGTCGTTTTCGAAAGACAAAAGCCGGCGCGAAATACAAATTAGACAAACACGTGAAAATGTACATGATATCCTATAATCAACACTCCCACTTATCATGTACCTTTTCCTTTTCTGTTAATGTATATAATATAAACTTTTAACGTTTGTGATAGGCAAACAATAATGCCTTTAACATATCTTTGGTTTTACATTTAACAAATCGCGAATATAACAAAATTGTTCTCTCAGCAACAGCTTGGTGAGGATATCCGCTTGTTGATCTTTGGTTGATACATATTGCAAATCAAATAGTCTCTCTTGGTACTTCTCACGCGCAAAGTGGTATCTCACATCGATGTGTTTTGATCGTTTGTGAAATTCCGGATTCTTTAGAAGCTTCATCCCACTCTGATTGTCCATCCACAACTGTGGTTTGTCCATCCCTTCGCCAGTTATCTCAACGACCAATCGATTTAACCAGATTAATCCTTTAACAGCCTGCGCTGCAGCAACAAACTCTGACTCCGTCGTGGATAGGGCGACTGTTCTTTGCTTCTGGGAGCACCATGAGATGGTACTATTGCCTAACTTAAAAACATAACCTGAAGTTGACCTGCGAGTTTCGATATCCCCCGCATAGTCGGCATCGCTGAAAACTATTAGATTAAATCAGAGAAAAATCTTTATGCTCTCGGCGCAAAGGTTCGATCAATTAAACATATTAAAGCAATTTTGCTAGTTAATTAAAACTTTCAACGTTTAGCTGTTTTAAGCTGGAGGATCATTGTGTCATCTATTGGTGGTCCCACATACAAATTGTCAAAGTTCTTAGCTAGAATTTTGTCTAATGTTGTTGGGAAGTCTCCCTACCACACTGTTGATAGTTGGCAATTTGTCAAAGAAATCAGGACAATTGTAATCCCTGACGATTCCATGCAACTGGTATCACTTGATGTGACAGCCTTATTTACCAACGTACCAATAAATTTGGCATTGGAAGTGTTAAAAAGTCGTTGGGATGAAATTAAAGCCTACACCACTATACAACGTGATGAATTTCTTCATGCTGCCAAATTTGTCCTTGAGGCTAATGTTTTCTCGTTTAATGATGTATACTATAAACAGGTTTTTGGTACTGCAATGGGTTCCCCAATTTCTCCAGTAATTGCAAATTTAGTTATGGAAAAACTTGAACAGGTTTCTATTTCAAAATTACCATTTGAGTTATGTTTTTATAAAAGATATGTTGATGATATTATCACTTGCATAAAACCGTGTCAATTGCAGAATGTGTTAGACACGTTCAACAGTTTTCACAATAGAATACAATTCACACATGAGATTGAGAATGATTCATGTTTGAACTTTCTTGATGTCAGTGTGTTAAGAAAGGATAACAGATTAATAACAAATTGGTTCCACAAAACAAGTTGGTCTGGTAGATATGTCAACTTCCAGTCTCACCATCCTTTACAACATAAAGTTGGTCTTATTAAAGGTTTAATTGATCGAGCTATTTTGTTAGCTAATCCTGAGTTCAGATCTTATAATTTACAATTAATAAAAAATGTTCTAGAGAGGAATGGCTATCCTGTGGGTTATGTTTCTAGCATAATAAAGGAACGTATTTTTGAAATCTATCATCCTCTTCTCGTCATTGAACGAAAAGAGGAGAGATTTAAAAACACGGGACCTATTAACAGGCTGAACACTGTCGTCCTCCCTTACATTGAAAATATTTCTAATGATATAAAACGTATCTTTAGAAAAACAGGATTACACACCATCTTCAAAATACCTTTTTATTTAAAAAATTGGTTTCCACCAATAAAAGATAAGTTACCACTTTATAAGAATTGTAACATTGTTTACTCAATACCGTGTAAAGGATGCAACCAAGTTTATATTGGACAGACTTCGAGATTGTTAGAAACAAGAATCAAAGAACATAAACGTAATATTTTTTCAAATCCGTCACAACATACTGCCTTGACTAAACATTCTATGGAATTTGACCATATTTTTGATTTTGACAACGTTAAAGTTATTGACAAAGAAGTTAATTTGAGGAATAGGATAATAATGGAAACAATTCATATGATTAAACATCCTAGTGTAAATCTTAGGTATGAAAAACCTACGATTCAAGATTATTACACAACACTACTGAACCGGTAGTGTTTTATGATGAATTCTCTTTCCTATAAACATCTTATATCCTACTATCTGTCAACTGAATTAACGGCTTCATCCTATCGGTCTCCATTAATGTTGTTTTAATTTCACATTGTACACTTTTCGGTGTATATAATTATCAATGGCTACATAGTGAAATGTCTTACGGGTTTTTGAATTTGCCGCCAAATATCGATTAGTTCGGCTTCGATCTATTGACTTCTATTGGTTTCGATTCTCGCTGGTTCTTGTTGCTGTCAATCTCATGTCTGTGCCAGTGTAGCTCGTTCTACCGGCATAGACACAACATGTGTTGTGCACATTTAAAATCTAAGTGCTAAATTTTCATAAAGCAAGTGAGTAAACCAATTTTTTATGTTTTGAACATATATTCAATTCTGTTATCATTACAACACAATTAATATTTTCAGACGCAGTTTTCTTCTTTCTTGAAAATGACCCACATGAGGGTCGAAACGTTGAAAATTTTAATTAACTAGCAAAATTGCTTTAATATGTTTAATTGATCGAACCTTTGCGCCGAGAGCATAAAGATTTTTCTCTGATTTATAACAAATTACGATCGATAACTGTAACAATACTATTAGATTAAGTTTCGCATTCCCTTCAAACAACAAACCATAACTTGCCGTTCCTTTCAAATACTTCAAGATCCTTTTGACAGCATTCCAGTGAATCTTATCTGGCGACTCAAGATATTGGCTGACAGTACTCAACGCAAAGGCAATGTCAGGCCTTGTACATATTCCTAAATACATGAGAGACCCCACCGCCTCTCTGTACGGAGATCGAACACACTCGGATTCCTGCTTTCCATGAGTTAGGACGCTCAATTCCTGATGCTTGTCTATTGGTACGGCCACTGGGTTGCCTCGCTCATATTGAATCGTTCCAAAACTCGATTCACATACCCCTGCTGGTGTAAGAAAAGCGATCCGCCGGAATTATGCTCCATCTGTTGTAACCGTTAATTCCCGTACATATCTTTATGCTTGTTACCTTTGATCTATCAACTTTAAATATGCTAAATCTCTCTGGATGCGATTTTCGGTGCGATTCGCCGTTAAAATCGGTACGCGTGTTTCCCTTTCTATTGTGTTCCCGACAGGCGAGTTGTACGAATTGTCGATGCGACACATGACGTCAGCCGGAATATTTTCTTTTCTCGGTCTGTACTGGATTTCGATCTGGTAGTCCTGTATGGATAATATCCATCTTGTCAGACGTTGACTGAGTAGCTTGCTGCTCATTAGGAATGTTATGGCTTTGTGGTCGGTTAAAAGTATTATTTTAACCCCGTATAGGTACGTTCGGAATTTTCCTAACGCCCATACTATTGCCAGTAGTTCCTTTTCTGTAGTAAAGTACGCCAATTCTGGGCCATGTAATGTTCTACTTGCAAAGGCAATTGGTCTCAGCACGCCTTGCGTGTCGTGTTGTTCGACGACTGCCCCGAGCGCGGAAAAGCTCGCATCCGTTGATAAGAATAACGTTTCGCTTGGATTCGCGTACTGCAACGCAACCTCCTTGCAAAATGCGTCTTTGACTTCATTGAACGACTTTTGCAGGGTGTCGTTCCACGTCCAGCGGTTTCCCTTTTTTAGCAGTGCTAGTAGTGGAGTGGTCGTTTCAGCTTGCTTGTTAGTAAATTTGCTACAGTAATTCACGAGGCCAAGGAATCCGCATAGCTGTTATATTTTTAGGCGGCGGAAATCCTCTGATTGCAGCCAGTTTCTCCGGATCTTGTCGTATCCCTTCCGCGGACAGAACGTGTCCGAGGAACTTTATCTCCCGCCTCATAAATTTACATTTTTCTATGTTGATGGTGAGGTTATGTGACCGTAGCCGTTTCAGCAGCGCCCTGAGATGTTCAAGGTGTTCTTCGAACGTTGAAGAGAAACAGAGGATATCGTCTATGAAGTTAACGATAAATCCTTCCATTCCTTGTAGGACTTGCCGCAGCGCCCTTACCAAACTCGCGCTGCTTGTTTTTAATCCGAATGGAGTTACTACGTACTCGTAGCACGTTCCCCGGTACATGAATGCCGTGTACTTTCGTGATGCTTGCGTGAGTGGGACTTGCCAAAAACTGTTTGTTAGGTCCAGGCTTGTAAGAAAGTCTACCTTCTTGAAGCGTTGGAAAATGGCATCAGGTGTTTCCGACATCTCGTGGTCTTCGACGAGGAATTCATTTAATTTTCTTGCGTCCAGGCACAGTCTTATCGAGCCATTCTTCTTCAGTACTGGCACCACTGGGTTTATGTATGGGCTTGTGCTTGGGCGGATGATGTCATTATTCAACATGTAAGAGAAGAGATGTTAAACAGTTATTTTATTACAATAAGAAAGCAAACAACTTATATACAATTTGACAAAACAATGAATAAACATTAAATCCTTCAACCGTAATTCCGTAATTCCGTATTAATAATACTTGACGTGTTCGTGTTCGTGTTTCCCGTAAAAGCCAAGTCGCCACGTCAACGCGTCCCTTTATATACTACTCGCTCGGATGTTTTATTTTACGAATCTTCTAGAAGACGTCATGTATTTATTTATTGATTAATTCGAATCGTCATGTATTTATTTATTGATTATTTTTATGTCGCGGTCGCAGTATCGCGACACTCATGCACAAACACAATTCACATATACATACAATAGAAAATATACAAATCCACACATCCTACACTCGGCCGTCCTAAAAAAAACATATGGCCTCAAATGCCTTTATACAATAGGAAACATACAAATCCACACTTCATCCACACTTTCCTACACTCGGCCGTCCTGAAAAAGGCATATGGCCTCAAATGCCTTCATCACCCTCGCTAACTCCATCACTCTCGTCGCTGGTCTCGACCCATGGTTTCATGTGATCTGCGGATGACGACGTTGCTTTTGGCCATTCGTGTTCGCCAACCTTGATCAACAAATAGCGATCATTACGCAATACCCGCGTTATCTCGTATGGACCCAAAAACTTTCCCGCCAGCTTCATCCCAGGTTGCGTCCGCTGAATCGCCACTAGATCACCCACCTTATAGACTCTGGCCCTTTTGCGACGTTTATTATGCGTTTAGAATGCGTTGCAAGCTCTCCCTTGCCTGCAAGCGTATTTCGTCCCGATCGGTCTGAAACATACTCGTTAACTCTGCCTCAACCCACTCTTTTACCTGCGGATCATCCTTGAGATGTATTCGTGTGCCAAAAAGCAGAGTGAAAGGAGATACTCCTGTGCTTCGATGAGTAATGGCATTCAGGAATTGTTGCACCGTCGTGAGGTGCTTGTACCATTCTGCAGGATGCGGGGCGGATATTTTTGACAGCAACGGTATTAACGTCCGGTTTACCCGTTCTACCTGCCCGTTTCCTCGCGGTACGCCCGTAACAATGAGGACATGTTCTATTTTTTCGTTGCTACAGTAGTCTTTGAAAGCCTGTGATGTGAATGCCATGCCCCTATCTGAGATAATTCGACGCGGGTTCCCGAAGATTGTTGCCTCTTTCCGCAATCGATCCGTGACTTCCGCAGAATTTGTCGTTTTTGTAGTGTATAGCCACACGAAATTCGTAAAAGCGTCTATTACAACAAAAATGTATTGGTATTTTTTGTTGGTAGAGGGAAGCGGGCCGAGGTGATCTACATGATAGGTCTCGAGTGGCCTGTCTCCCTTCTCGATTGCGTGCAGTAGCCCCTCTTGTCGCCCCTTTTTCCGCTCTGCGAGAATGCAGTCCACGCAATTATTGACTACTTTTTCGATTCTTGCCCGCATGCCAGAAAACCAATAATCGCGTCGTATTAGTGCCTCCGTTTTCGCGATAGAGAAATGCCCGTTTTCGTGCGCCTTGCGAGTGACTTGCGTTTGCATCCCCTTCGGTACCACGATGCGTAATTCGCCGTTTGTTTCGCGTAGTAAAAGCCCCCGTTTCATCACGTATCCATCGATTCCCCGTTCGTTTACGCCGTTTCTAATTTTTTGTAAATCGTCGTCGTTTTGCTGAGCTTTACGAATGCGAGCCGTGACGCTATCCTCGCTTTCAATCGCAAGACAAGTTGACATTGGGTTACGACTGAGCGCATCAACATGTTTCATCGAAGTTCCGGGTCGATGTTCAATCGAATACTCAAATTCTTCAAGCAGCAGTGCCCAGCGAGCCACTCGTACACAAAGATCTTTTTTCCGCATGGTCAACGCAAATGCCCGACAATCTGTTACTATTTTGAATGGAATACCGAGTAAATAAACTCTAAATTTCTTTAGGGCCCGTACTATTGCTAATACTTCAAGTTCGTAGCTTATATATCGTTGTTCCGCTGTGGTTGTCATTCCACTCGCGTAATACACAGGGTGAAACGCACCGTCCTCGCTATCACGCTGTAAAAGTATCGCTCCGAAACCGTACATAGATGCGTCGGTGTGAAGCTCCGTTTCCCGCTCGGGCCTGTAAATTCGCAAAACTGGCTTTTCGAGCAGAGCTTCCTTGAGTGATTGAAACGCATTTTGCTCTTCTACTCCGAATTTAAATGATACATTGGACTTTAACAATTGCGTTAATGGACGTGTGATCGTGGAATATCCCTGGATAAATTTTCGGAAATATCCAGATAATCCAAGGAAGCTCTGTAATTGTTTACACGTCGTTAGGGTTGGGAAACGAGCCACTGCTTTCGTTTTGTTCTCCGACGGCTGCACCGTGCCTCCTTCCACTATATGTCCGAGGTACTCCACGCGCGTTTTCAAGAAATCGCATTTACCCCAATTTATGACTAGACCGCATTCTGCCGCCCGTTTAAGAACGTCTTTTAATCGTTGCGTAGCACTTTCGTAATTCATTGCAGGAACCACCAAGTCGTCAATGTATGATAAAACGACCTTCTTCCCAATTAGATCTTTAAACGCGACGTTTACGAATCTTTGAAAAACCGCAGGGGAATTGCATAAGCCAAATGGAACTTTTAAAAATTCGTATTGCCCATCAGGTACTATGAAAGACGTATATTTCCGGCTTTCTGGCTCGACCGTAACATGGAAAAAGGCATTTCGTAAATCTAACGTACTGTAGATGACAGCGTCTCGTAAAAAATCTAATTGATCCTCTATTAGTGGAAGGGGGTATCGGTCTCGAATAATCTTCGCGTTTAGCTGTCTATAGTCGACGCATAGGCGAGCGGTTCCGTCTTTCTTTTTAACTAAAACGATCGGACTCGCGTACTCGGAGAGAGAGGGTTGTACAATACCGTCGAGTATCCACTCGTTAATTTGTCGATTAACCCCTTCTCTCTCGGCAGGAGAGAGTCTTCTCGGTCGCTGGTATACCGGTACGTCGTCCCTGACAATAATTTTCATCGTTACCCCGACATCACGGTTCCCGTCGGGCTTGTATTCGCGAACGGCCGTCTCTATTTCGAGTCGCAGTTTCTCGTCTTTAACATGGGAAAGATCGATCGGATTGTTCTCGTGCTCGTGGCCCACGTGTAAAATTTCGGACGTGACAATCTGCGCGTTTGAACGTTTCGCTAGCACAATTGTGCCGTCTTTTACCGACCACTCCCCGACGTTTATGAAATCATAACCTAACAGCACTCCGTATTTTAAAACTTCGTTTTCCACGACATGTAATGTGGCTTCGCGTATTTCGCCGTCGATTATGATTTCCGCGTTGAACTTCCCGAGAGTTCGATATTCTTGGGAGCCTATTCCGCGAAGTCGCATTTCTTCGTTGGTTAGCGGAGGTGCCCCGATGTCAATATATACGTTTTCGCGAATTAGCGATACGTCGCTGCCCGTATCAAGAACGGCTACCGCGGCGTACCCGTTCACGCGAATATCTTTTCGGAATTTCGTTTCCGCGGATTTCGCGACAGCGAGGACGTTCTTCACGTTTTCTTTCTTTGTCGGACAATCGCGCGAAATATGACCATATTCGTTGCAGTGGAAACACTTACGACCTTTATCTTGCACGGGGCATTTGAATGTGGGGTGTCCTCGATCGCCGCAGTTGGTGCATCTCCTCGTTGTCGTTGCCATCGCTGACGTTGCCAACGCTGAGCCGGAATCACCTCTGAACCTCGGCTCTCCTCCCTTGATCGTCGTGTTGGACGTCCTCTGCGTCGGCTCTCCTCCCTTGAACGTCGTGTTGGTTGTCCTCGGCCCAAACTCGATTTTGCCAAAAGCTTCCAGTATATCAGCGTTTGTCTTGAACCTCTGGACGCGTGCCTGGTTCTGGAGGGCGAGATCCGGAATCCCGTCGATGACGCAGTCGATGAATTCGTCCCCGTCTATGGCGATGCGATTGGCCAGGATAACCTTCCGGTGGAAGTAATCAGTGAAGGTTTCTCCTCGGTGCCATGTCCTCTCCTCAAAGCGTCGCCTCTCCTTCAGTTTGTTCGGTCGTCGGTAGAACATGGCCTCCATGTTCTCCAGCAATGTCTCGATCGTCATCGTCATGTGCTCAGGTCGAGAATGGAACCAGTCAGGCACCTTTCCCCGAAGCCTTGATCTTCTCGTAGTTCGTAGTTATTACGCAGGAGTCGAAACTGCTTCACCCATGTCTCGAAGGCGCTTCCCGAACCATCGAAATAATTCAAAAGATCTGCAATGGCTGTGATGCTCATCCGGAGAGGTTCACGAGTCGAACCCGTGACTCCTGTGCTCGTTGTAACCGTATTCGTGATCCCAGTGCTCGTTGCCTGCTGACTAAAATTTCCTGGTGCTTGACGCGTCATTTCCAGCTCCCGTCTGGTCAGCTCCGCTTCTCGGATGGCCAACTCCTTTTCTTTCTCTAGGAGTTCGATCCGACGTCTCATCATCTCCATCTCCGTAGCTTGGTTTCTCATCATCTCCATCTCCGTAGCTTGGTTTGTGACGACAGTTGTTGGTTCGTTTCTCGTACTGCCGTCGTTCGAATCGCCATCACCTTCGCTGAAAACGTCGTTCTCCACACCATCCGCGAGCAGTCTTGCGATTAACTCGAATTTCGTTCTATTCTCGAATCTCGTCTATTGTAGCTGAGTCTTACCCAGATTTGCCTTTTTAATCGAGCAGATTTACTTCCAGTGGCTCCAATAATAAATGTCCCCGTTACTGGTAGTGTTGGACATTTGTTTAATAGCGCTTGATGCGTACAGTACCACGTTTCTGAAATTGCCGTGACCGTACTGCCTGTGTCCACTAGAGCTCTTACGGGGATGCCCTCGATTTTTAGCTGTACTTCAGGGCAGCGATCGACTCCTTTGGCCGGTAGTGGTGAGATTCCCGACGGATATCTGGAAATATTGAACTTATTGGCAGCCGAATTTCTTCCCCGGGTTGCTCTGCGGAGGTACCTCCTGTCTGAGGGGGGAAGTTACTCAGACGTACTCCCGAGGCTCTCCTTAGTCGTTTCCCGTGTTTATTTCAGGTTCTACGTCTTCCTGCCCGTCCTCTGGCGTTTCCTCTTCGAGGTGGGCCGTTCGGATGCGGTCATGTCCCCCTTCTCGTGGTCGATCTTGTTGTCTGCGATAGTTTTGCCAGGGGCGAGAATTTTCGTATTTCGGTCTTTGGTACTCGGCATTAGCCCGTTGATACTCATTCGTCGGGCGCTGATATTCCTTGTTCAATCGAGATTCCATGTTTGGTCGTACTTGCATAGAATTTGCTGCAGGTTGGCGTGGAGCGTTTGTGGCCTGCTGGGCTGTTCGCTCCTGGGTGGTACGGGTATTCCAGTCCCTCGTGTAGTTGGGACGTTCTTCGTGCCTCTGTCGATTGACGGTTCCCCCGTTATCGAAGCGTTCCAGGAGCGCAAGAAATGCATCTATTGTGCGTATGTTTTGACCGAGTACGCAGTCGTCAACTGATTGCGTGAAATGCCGTGCCAGAGTATGAACAATCTCCTCGTCCGTCGGACGCGGGAATAGATCGCGTGCTGTCCCGATTAGCCTCATCGCGTAGGCCACTCGAGACGCTCCTGCTTCCGGACGGTGTACGCCAACGTTCAGATTGTCGCGTACCTTTCTTTGTATTGCTGAACTCCAAAATCTGTCTAAGAGAGCCCTCGAGAATTGGGGCCATGTCGAGACCTGGTCACAGACAATGTCCCACCATTCACCGGCATTTCCCCTTAGGGATTGCGTAATGATGAATTTCATTTCGTCTTGCGGGAGGCGGGTTGCTTCTACGAATCTTTTCATCTCTCGTAGATATTTGGGTGGCCTTTCCGTGTTTTTGCCTTCGAACGTCGGCATTTGCGGCTTTACTCTAAACGGGCGCGTTACGTTTGCCAGGGTGGCGTCGAAGCGAACGGAATCGTCGTGCGTCCATCTTGACCCGAGAGAATCGCGTAACAACCGTTGTGTCGGGTTTAACTCTGTTGGTTCTCGCCGGACGTTTGCCTGATCGTTGATCCGGCCACTAGGACCAGTTCGATCACCGATTCCATCTTCCCTACGTGTCTGTAATCGTGCGCGAAGGTGGTCACACTCTTCCCTTGCCTCTCTGCAAATTTCCGCGGTTTGTTCCACGTTTTTAATTCTTTCACGCTCTATTTGTTCTTCAATACCGCGTCGCCAGTCACACATATCAATTTTATGCTCGGTGACACGTTCGTACAACTCGTCATTCCCTATTTGGGTATCCAACCTAGTTTTCAACTGGTCTATTTGACCCTTTAAATTGTTAATTTCGGCCTGCAACTCCCGAATGACAGTAAATAATTGTTCCGTATCGTGCGCGGAACTTGACCCCGGAGTCTGAACGGGATTATCAACCGGTTGAGACATTTCGATATCGCCCTTTGGGATATTTTCCTTAGAACCACCGGGAGTCCCTGATGGGGGTGTCCGCATGACTCGCGAGCTATTTGCCTTCATACTCGCCGCGGTCGCGATATCAAATGCCTTGAGATTGTCCGCTATTTTCCGAGCTCTAGTTTTACTCATAATTTACTCTCTACACTCAGTTCGCCCAAATCAAACCGCCCCACGTTGGGCGCCAATTATGTAACCGTTAATTCCCGTACATATCTTTATGCTTGTTACCTTTGATCTATCAACTTTAAATATGCTAAATCTCTCTGGATGCGATTCGGTGGAGGTCCGTGCCTCCAGGAATGGACGGCGGAGAGGTTAGGCGAAAGTCAGAGTAATAGAGTGTAATAAACTCACTGGTAAAAGGTGAGTATATTCTCATTATGAATTTGATACCAAATTTACAACTTGAGACACGGTCTCGAATGGATATTTACTAACATTGTCTTCCCGGAGCACCGGCTCTTACAATTTAAATTCGCGTTATCCGCGGCGCGATGTGGCTTGTTCCACGTCTGGTTCGTGAAATCTTATTTACGGTATTACTTGTTCCACGTCTGGTTCGCGAAAATTTTACTTTCGATATTATTAGATCACTTTTTTAATAATAAAGGTCTCTATTGACCGTCCTTTGAAACACGTGGTTACCACTAGCTATATATCTATATATATCTATATACATTTCTGAGTGACTCCCTTGACGAGTTTACCGATTCTTTATGTTACTGCACATTTATCGCACGCGAAGAACAAACTGGCCGGTCTTACTACCCGTGCGCTCGGCTGTTTCCAGATGATACGCACAGATAGAGACGCTCACCAAACCCCAGTCCCTCCGCTCCACCTAAGAGGTACTCCTCAGCACGTATGTGGACTTAGAGTAACCTCCGGCTTCGGTAGAGTGACCATGATCGTGTTTAGTCAGTTTGCCAAATCAAACCGAGGCGAAATAGTAACGCGTACTGGTCCGGCCGGATTTCTCTGGATGGAAGCAGCTTACGCCTATTGCCTATGCCTCACAATAGCGAGTGGTACAATAACGAGATCCCAGCGGGGCACACTTAGGTGATCCTAGTGAGATCTCAATTGCCACACGAAATTGTGAGGGTATTAATTACTACTTTTACGGATCTCGTGATGTGATTCACGGAAATAGTAACAACAACCGGTCCGGCCGAAATTCCGGATGGACGTGGGTATTGCCTATTCGTGAAGTTCTTCCGACCGATGTTCGCAAATTTCGTCAAGTCACTCACAGGAAATAGAACAATTATTGACTCGTTATAATCAGCTCACAAAGGCGAAAGGAAACAATAATGAGACACCAGCGGGGCACACAGAGGTGATCCGAATGGAATCTCGATTGCCCTAACGAATTTGTGAGTGTATAATCGTTTTAAATTTGAATATGTCTAGCACGACTGAAGTCTTTATAAAAGTAATATCCGTTCCGTTCGACGAATTTACGATCAGTTTCCGAGAACGGCGCGCTTGTGTTTATTTCTCGACCGACGCGTCGCTCTTTCTTACGCTCGTGCTTTAACTGCGTAACTCGCGGCATGCTCATGGCAAGTTACAGAAGTCGGATACTTTTACAAAATTTACGTTACGCAGTTGACTACTACGCGGTTACGTTCTTACCGAATTGTTAATTTAACGTTTTTCGACTATGCCACGACGCGGTTTGCAATCGCGACTCCTCGGTTTGAGGAGCGCACGTACCGAGGTTGGATCGACGGTTTGTCGATTCCAACAGGCCGGTTTGGCCTCCCGACTACGCACCGATTTTCGTCGAACGGAACACTTCGCGAACGCGTGATTACTTGATCGCTTCCAGACGTAGAGTGATCTATCGACGATCCGCATCGACCTCCATCGATCGCTATCGAAAGTGGGGATCGATGCGTACGCATACCTAATTAGTGGGGCGATCTCGCTGTCCGTTGTTAAGACAAGGACCGTGCGCGATATCGCGGATCGCCGTGGTGGGATCGATATTTATTATCGATACACGGGAGCATCTATATGTGACCGACACGGTTACACTGTAAACCTAAAAACAAACTTAAAACATCTGTGGTTACAGAAAATTCTCTTTTCAACTCAGTCAGCAACGAATCTATAAGGTCACGGTTAGACGCTGTTACCAAGCCATCATCTATATATATTGCTATAATACGCGACTTTTCTTCATTGGTGAAAACGCATGGGTCTGAGTTTAGTAGGTAGACTAGGGGGATTCTGGATCAAGTTCATTGACCTTTCGAGGCAGACCTAACCCGGGGGGGGCTCCCCCCCTCCCTTAGGGAGGGGGCTTGCCCCCCTCCCCTCCCCCTCCCTCTGAGGAGGGGTTTTTTCGGGGGTCACCCCCAGATCGAACCGAGCGGCCTTTTTCGGGGGTCACCCCCAGACCTAACCGGGGCGATCTTTTTCGGGAGTCACCCCCCAGACGCGGTCTTTTCCGGGGGTCACCCCCAGACCTAACCGAGGGGGTTTTTTCGGGAGTCACCCCCCAGACGCGGTCTTTTTCGGGGGGGTCCGCGGATTTTTGGGGGATCGCGAATTTTTTGGGGGGTCAAGGCCTGATTTTTTTCGCGAATGTTTTTCGGGGGAGTGACGTCACAAAGGATAGAAGTGGTGGTCGGTGGATTTTTGTGACGTCACAGCGGTATCCTCTCGCGCACGAACCGCATACTTTAACGATCTAACCGAGAATGATGGAACAGACGCCTCTCAGACCCCGCCCGTTCTTTCCTGCAGTGGTGGTGGGGGAAGTTTTGCTGAGTAATCAGTTGTAATATTATGCCCCTTTGACATCAGGGAATCTCGCATTTTTGCAACCGAGCACTTTGCTGAGTAATCAGTTTGTTGTAATGTTATACCCCTAGGAACGAACAGGAATCTCGGCAAACATACCCGGCCAAATGTTATAACTTCTTTTAAGACGAAGAAATAAGTTTGCTGAGTAATCAGTTTTTTATAATGATAGGAGTCAGGGAATCTCGACACTGTTACGTCTCACGCGGGGTCCGCGAAGACGTTACGTTTTTACGCGTGCGAATTTCTTTTGATGTCCACGGTTCGTTGCGACGTAGGGCGAGTTACGTCGTTCCGTCGTCAGAGAGAGAATGTCGGGATGGGATCCCCGGTCGGCTGGACCTAGTCCGCCTGAGCCGTGAATTGGAGTACGCACACACAAACGACTGGACCAAGTCCGCCAAGATTGTGGTGGGTACGGTAGATCGAACGGCTGGACCCAGTCCGCCTAGTTCGAGGAAAATTGGAGACTTCACAATCGGCTGGACCTAGTCCGCCAAGATTGTGATAGGTGAGGGAACTCGAACGGCTAGACCCAGTCCACCTAGTTCGAGGGAAATTGAAGGACGCACAAACGGCTGGACCCAGTCCGCCAGGAATGTGGTAGTGGGGGAGCTCGAGATTCTAGATCCAGTCCGCCGTGCTCGAACGTGTAGGTATAGGACAGGGGTGAAAAAGTGGTTGGCGACTCCTCTCACGACTAAGGTTCTTGATACACGCACGTTCGCACACGCAAATGAATTTATTCTTTGCTGGTCCGCACGCAGCAATATCGACGTATAAGGGGATTAGGAAGGAGGTGGTGTATCCTCTCAGTTTGAAGGCCAGAACTACAAATAGTTCAAAGTGCTCTCGGTTTCATCATCGAGAATGATGGAAGTAGGTAAATGGTTAAAAGGTTGGATTGAGGAAGGTGAACACGAACAGTCGTTGCACTGGATGGTGCACCGAAGAATTCTGACTTCAGACTTCAGCTGACTCGTGACTTCGACTGACTCCTGACTTGGACTGACTTCGACTGACTTCGACTGACTTCTGACTTCAACTGACTCCTGACTTCGACTGCTTTCGACTGATTCCTGAATTCAACTGACTTCGTAGGTGTCCAGCTGCTTCCCTTATAGTCCAACGTTGGTGGAAGGGGGTAGTCCCAATCACATGTCAAGTTGTTCCAGTGGAAGGGGTAGTGGATCACTGGAGGTGGATCGACGTTCCTGCGTCTAAGTCCTTTATCGTATTTTGTGAAATAATTCTGTTCTGAGACTATGTTCTTATCGTATTTCGTGAAATAATTCAGCTGCAGGAGTGGTGTTGTCGGTTCGAACTGTCGACTACTAATAATCGATTTGATCCGCTGTCTCGATGATTTCGACTTCTGGTGGGGGTTGCGACGTAGTAGGTTCACTACACTGGAACGGACCGTATCAATAGGGAAACGGTCCCTGGAACTTTATTCTTGTGAGATTTGAAATAGTGGCGTATGAATGAGGGGCAGGCCCCTTGAAAATATACCACAGGAACGGCCTAGGCTTGCAAGAGCAGGACGGACTGTGGTGACGAACGTCACAACACATCGGGTTAAATATTATAACTTCTTTTAAGAGGCTATTTGATTGACCCTGACATTTTTTTTTATGTAATATGATACCCCTTGGGAACGAACAGGAATCTCGGGGACAGGAAATGTAAATCATGCATTAAATGTCAGAGAAATATTTTTTTGATTTTATTTTATTAGCATTACATCTAAGCCTAAAGCTAACAATTCAGTGTCTATTAATGAATTGCGTTCAAAATCGTCATGTTCTGCAATGGCTTTTGCCATTGAACAATATTATTTGCATAAACTTACAATATTTTGTTTGTACGGAATATAGGTTCTCGGATAACCAAGAGTACATGTGATCGATACAAAATTCTAAATCAAACAATCTTCTCATCGTTTTCTGGGCAATCTGTATGCACTTAGTCGAATTTGATAATTTTACAAGCTTTACATCATCGTTTAACTGACAGAACTCCACAGTTATATCACCAACATGCACAGCATTCCCTGAGTTGACAATGTTCCGCAGAATGTCTTCTTTCTTTCGTAGAAGATCCTTCCACGTAGCCATAGACAACTGAATTTTATAGCAATTCTATAGCCAACTCGACGTGACAGCAACCGCCAATTCGGACTCCAATGTCAAGGTATTTGTAGAATGTATTCGTCAAGGGATATCTCCTGCCCAATATACGCATCGCGCGTACGATCCTCTGTTCCGAATTATCAGCGCTGATAAGAAAAGAAGTAATTAGGAACGACAATTTTTTTCAGTTGCAGAGAAACAATACTGAATAGCATTTTTAGCGGTTGCCGGAGTACTTACTGTGTGTGTAATTGCGGAGGATTGAACTCATTATTCTGCAGCGTAGCGCGAGAATTGACGGTTGCGGACCACATAGTTGACACTTTGTCGATCCAACCAACAATGGCGTTTTATAGCCTCTCACTACCCCCCCCCCTTCCCTTTTTGAAAAAATGCAAACACAGCAAGGAATCTCGGCAAACACATCCGGTGAAATATGATACCAAAAATTCTTAGAAATAAGTTTGCCGAGTAATCATTTTTTTTGGTAATGTTATACCCCTAGGAACGAACAGGAATCTCGGCAAACATATCTGGTGAAATATTACACCAAAAATTCTTAGAAATAAGTTTGCCGAGTAATCATTTTTTTGTAATGTTATACCACAAACTGCGCATTTTGTCGGCAACATTGGGTGAAATATTATACCATTTTAAGAAATACCGAAAAAACTTTGTTAAATAATATTCTTTATTCAAAAATATGATTCTTATTGATCATTATATATTTTACACAGTTTAAATACATTTTCAACGGCACATACGCCAGTATGGAATGCACATCTATGCAGCCCCTTTTGCAACATAGACAATCTTGGAACATCCTCTAGATCCACATCAAGAGCCTCGATTCCAGTTAATTTCCACAGCCATTTTTCTTTTCCAATCCCTTAACAACGATCTGCTGCGTATTTTCCAGGGCTAGTTTCAAACAGCTTCCAGCTTCTTTGTATGGAACATATCCGTCCATCCACCCGATTCCATGGTGTTTTCTCGTTAGCCATCGAACCTGACGTGCTTCGGCAGCAGTCAATCGGTGGAACCCAAATGGTGGCTCGAATATCCAGTGCAATAGTTTATTTCCATCCCGTAAAATGGTCGCTTCTTTTACAATGAATTCGTTTGACTCGATCTTGAACCCTTGTGCATCGACAAACGTTAGATGAACCATCGCCGCTTGTTAAAGTATTCTGTGCACTACGTTGGTCAACGGGCTGTACTCGACTATACGATCATGTATAATCAAGCAGTATGCAGCTGTGTTGACTGGCACATTATCTCTGCATTCGAAATCTATGCGGACATCAATTGTAGCACTTTTAACAGACTCGTTTTGACGAGAGCAGTCTATGACCACAAATGGGCCACGTGATAAGAACTCTAATTCGTCCAATAGCGGCTCACTGCATCGATCACCATAATACGAGTTTTGAAATTTTGCGTACATATCGTAAAGTACCGCATACTTATTTTTTCAAAGTCCAAGTTTAGGTGATCGTATGGGTATGATTCCGAATTTAGGTACAAACGTATGTTTGACAGTTTACAATCGTCGAATTGATTAGCAGTCTTATGCAATTGATTCTTCCTATCATTCTGCAATGCGAATATGATGAAGCGAGGTTTCTCCAGTTGTGTTACAGTCTTGATGGCCCACGTATGCATCGTAGTTGTTTGTAAATGTGGATATTCGTATAGATCCCAAAAGCGAAAACTCATAGGTATTTGTCCTCTCTCGAGAATGCGTAGTAACGACAATTTGGTTACTTCTTCAAGACTTATGTGCGGCATTCGCCACTGAACTTTGAATAATTCGATTTTAGGTCTTAAAATACTAGAACCATTCAACGCGTTTAGATCGTTTCGTGATCGAATTAAGACCAACTCTTGACGCACATTAACGGTTATCTTGTTATAATCTTCACCGAAGCCAAAGAGCATATTGAATGGTATACAGAAATTGAAATCTGCGCCATTCAGTTTACGATACCAGCCAGCGGTGGCCAATGCTTTACTTCTTCCGGGGGAGATGGACACGTGTGTTTTTAACACAGTCGTTATTCCAGGATTTTTACAGCGATCTATTTCAACGCCATTTAGTTCATATCGAATTTCATCAAACATGAAAGCAGCACAATTGGTATCGAGAGTAACATTGTTGCTTGTTCCTTCAGGTGAAGCCTCTGCTAAAATAACTTTTCCTTCAATGTACAAGAAACTCTCGCACGGTAGCGTATACAGATCTTGCTGCTGTATCGGTATTCTTATTTCATCGCTATGTCCGAGTGTAGTATTTGCATAGGGATTATACGTGTGCACTTCTATCTTGGTTATACGATTATCGGAGGTCGGTGTATTGCCAATGGCCAGAATGTCAGACATTATTGCTTTACAACAAATCCCAACGATTGTAGAAAACGCACGTTCTGCAAGCTCAGCAGGTTCTTCCTCGACGATGGTGTGGCACGATAATTTGCCCGACTTACTGTGTCGATGAATGTATTTGTTGCAGCAGTCGGAATTAGAGGTTCGTTCGCTTTGTTATACACAAGCATAATACAACACTTATTCGTAGGAGCGGGGATCTCGCCGTCTTACATGTAGTCTAACAGTGATTTCTTCTCCACGAAAATCGATCAGACGATTATTTTGGTCAAGCAGACGTATTTCTAAATCGTCTATTATCCGCACGACGATAGGAAGGTAAATGACTCGCGGCGGCGTTTCTGAGATCTTATATCCTGGAGGAACCCTAGGTGAAAATTCGTGAATAATGTGTACAGGTTTGTCATGACTGTACGAACCAGCTGTTATGCTGCATTCCACTCTGATCACGTTGATGCTTATGATGTTCACAGGAGCGTTAGACTCATGCCACATTTTACGTGGGAGAATACGGTTTGCAGAAAATCCAAGTAGCGATCCTATGTTATTAGATTTCTCAAAATTAATCTTATAGGAGCAGTATATTTCACTCTTCATCGTATTATTGTTAGCACGTATGACGAGAGGGTATTCATCGTTCCCAGAATCATGCCTGTTGGGATATCTTCGCAGTATTTCCCGTTTCAAGTACTTATCTTCGTCATTTTCACCAAAATAAAATTTATTGTTGCGAGCATCGACGTTCGCTATCGTGTTAAACGTTTCAAAATCCACGAGACCTAGTTCGTATTCATGACCACTCAAATCTATCGCGGGAAAGTATTGGACTGCGAGCATGCTGCTCTTACCCGTTAACGTCAGTGTCAACGACGAGGGCGTCATGTTTATGCGAAAGGGGTAAAGAATGTAATGAAATTGTACTTGTCGGTAATGTGCATTTATAATGAGTTTTCTTCGAGAAATTTTACACACAGTTGCCCGCATATGGTTTGATCGAAATTTTGATAACGCGCATGATTGTAAGTAATTTTTGCGGATGATCCAAAGTATGCAATCAGTTCCACAGGTGGGCGTAGATTACCAAAGCTATCAAAATATTTTACGGTACGATTGCGTTTCACGTATGCGACCCAATGTGTGCCCGGACCGATACTATCGTCCAAGTTTACTATACCGCTCTCATTTACATTTGCTTTCGCCGGAAGACTATCGCGCATGTATACTCCGCGAAAATATGGTATATTCTTTCTTCCTATATCCTCAAGCTGAACATTTGTCATCGGCTGTGTCCCTAGTTTTTCATGGATTGAACTTTTTTTTTCCTTAAACCGGTACCCTTCTTGTAGGATGCGAGATAAATTCCGCGACCTTCCATAGCATGGTTATGACGTTGCAATTCCTCCAACTGTTTTCGCGCAGCCTTGGCATCGTTCACAGCCTTCGCTACGCCAGCAGCACCGCCCGTCAACGCCCCTATAGCTGACAATGCAGGTAAGAGGAACGGTAGGAAACCACCTCGCTTTGCTATCGGTAGAACTCGCGTCTTCTTCTTCTTACCACTGTCCTTTTTTTTCTTGAGCCCCATCCCAAGCTTCGACTTAGCTTTCATCGCGGCCCAAACAGCTGTCGCAACAGTCTTCTCGCCTAACGTAGCGTCCTTCGCAGTTATGCGTTGACGTGCTCGATCAGCTAAAATTTGATCTGCCTTGTGACGATTCGTCAAATCTTTGTTTTGAGAGTATGCAATGTCGTGTTCTCTACAGGCCGAGTCTAATGGATTTATGCCACGATCGCCGCGAGCCAAGCGTTCCTGCATACGTGTGCCGGGTCCACAAAATTGATATCCTGGTATATGTAACTCAAACGGCAATTTATTTATTAGGGTATTTAGAAGTCCTGCTCCCTGCCGCCGTATGCGCTAGTAACGATCCTTTTTCATAGTTGGTCCGTCAATGTATTGCCAGTACGAAAGTCATTTCTGGACTGATTGATATCTCTGGATCGCGTTTGTATAAATATTCCCCATACCCCGCTTATATGTTATTGTTGCAATAGCTGCGATGCGGTTCGTAAGGCAGCCTGTGAAAATTCGAGTGTTTTCAGACAGAAAGTTTGATAGTATTATGCATCATGTTCTGAGACATGGACCATTATTACCTAACACTGTACGCGGTATAGTGTGTGGCCCTTCCAACTGTGGGAAAACTAATGTTGTCATTAGCTTGTTGGAAAGCCCTAATGGTATGCGATTCGAAAACGTGTATGTATATTCAAAGTCGCTGCAACAGCCAAAATACCAATATTTGGAAAAGCTGCTCTCATCCGTAGAGAATGTTGGCTACTTTCCTTTTTCAAACAATAGCGACGACGTTCCACCTAACGAGGCTCTACCAAATTCTATATTTATATTTGATGATGTGGCGTGCGATAAGCAGGATGTGATTAGAGAGTACTTTTCCATGGGCAGACATTCAAAAGTGGACAGTCTGTATCTATGCCAATCGTATGCAAGAATTCCAAAGCACCTGATTCGCGATAATACCAATCTCTTACTACTATTCAAACAGGACAACATGAATTTACGCCATGTGTATGACGATCACGTAAATACCGATATGACGTTTGGACAATTTAACAAACTGTGTGCAAAATGTTGGCAACAAAACTATGGATTTGTGGTTATAGACAAGGATAGTCCTATGCATAGAGGTCGCTATCGACGAGGATTTAATGACTATGTCATATTATAACTACATCATTCGGCTGCCAACCTGTGACGTGATTGAACGGGTGTCGAACGGTTGTCGAACGGGCATCAAACGGGGTGTAGAACGGTTGTCGAACGGCAATGAACGGGCATTGAACAGGCATTGAACGGCATCGAACGGTTGTCGAACGGGGTGTTGAACGTGCACGTTCAACATAGAACGGTTGTCGAACGGTTGTCGAACGGGCATTGAACGAAATCGAACGGTTGTAGAACAGTGTTAAAACGTTTCTAATCGAGCATGGGTCGAAATTCTGTTGAACAAAAGAGGGAAACAGAAATGTTAACAAAAGAGATTGCCAAGACGAGCGAAGCTATACGAAAAAAATACTTAGCGCTAAAGGTCGGAAAAATGGATACCGATGCGGTGTTGGAACATTGCTTGCAACCTGTGATAAGACCCTTGAAAGAATTGATTGAAAACACAAAACCATTTCCCAGCCCAATTCCTGAAGAGACATCTTCAGAGTCGACATCCAAACAGCAATTGCCCGTGTTTAACGCTACACCTGAATATCATGGAGAGACCTCTTCAGAGTCCCCATTGCATCAGCCGCCCATGCTTAACGCTGCACTCCAATATTGCGGATTAAAGCCGTCTGTGCTAAACGCTCGCCTCGGTATCGCGAATTGAAAAGAGTACGTGCGGAAACACCTTTAAAACCAACACCTCATCGATTATCGAAACGACTTTGCCCAGATTCCGAACCTCCTGCAGAAGAAGTATGGACAGACGAAGCAGAAACACTTGAACAAAATATTCTCGAAACGACAATCCGTGAGATTGTTGAGAATCCCGAACAGCATGATGAAGCCACTTCATATTTGACTCAGAATCTAGGACCGCTGTCGCAGGAATATTTGAACTTATTTATCACGGATAAGAAAAAACAGGTTGACCACGTGTATGGTGTACTATGATAAAAATACAATGATGCTTGGGGATAAGAATTTCGACGTAGACATGGAAGATAATATAATCATCGATAATGTAAAATGCAGAGGAACGCCTGGCCTTTTTGAACTAATTTTCAAGAGAATGCCCGACGATACGATATACACCGATTCTGACAAACAGAAATATAAGAGTATTCTGCTGACGACAAATGCGCACAGACGTAACCATAATGCTGCAAATCCCCCATTAAGTAACAGAGGATACAAGTATAAACATGTAATTGCATCACTGCTTGAAACACGACCTCGCACTGGAAGAGGGTTTGCCCCCAAGTCAATTTTGATGAATACATTACCGGAGAACATGATGGTTACCGATAATGCGATTGATTATGTACATTGTGATGATCCCAACGAGTTAGTGGATAGAATAAGATTGCTTGTGTCATCGCGAGCTGCTGGACATACAGGCCATGATAACGAAATCATGTCAATCATAGAGGAGCTCCGAGAAGCGGGTCTGATTATAAATTAAAGATGGTTTTGAACGTGTTCAACAGTTTCACGATGTCAATCAACAAGTTCGGTGTTACGTTGCGAAACGAGTCAAATAAGGATGATGCAACATGCAAGAATTATGTGAGACGGAGTGCGCTTTGTCTCAATGGCGACGCTTTCGACGCGAGAGACCGAAAGCTTGGAGGTTTGGCATATCCGACGAACGATGCCGATGCAGTGAATAAGACATGCTTGGACAAGGAAATGGCGCATATTCTGAAAACATTAAATCAATTGGAGGAGCGCATCTTCAAGGAAACACGTAAAACAATTTTAAAAATGTCTAATGAAGCAGAAAAAAAATGTGACACCATGTGTTCGAAGCTGCGGCGAGAAATAATGGCTGAAGTCCATAAATTGCAAGGTTACGTCGAATTAAATTTTACTCGGCAGTGACGCGTGCAAGACCCGAACAATTATATCAATATTTTTACATGCTTATATTGTGCATGGAAATGGCAATTAAGATTTTTAATAAATAAATGAAAAAATATACAATTTTTTAATTCCAAAACCAGTTTTATTACTTTTTTTATTGCACAGATGTCGCGGACGATCGAAACGCGTTCATCCGCGGGTGGCGATGCGGTTATATCAAGAGGAGAGTTTGATGAGGAGTGACAGCGATTGCGTTTTTTTATTATAAGCTCTTCCCTTAAATAGGTCCATTACAGTTGGTGTTACAATAAAATACATGTTAAATATAAATTAAATCTTACAGTTTTTTCGAAAAAAATTTATGGATATGCCATTGCAATAAACATTTCAACACTCAGGGTGGCCGAGATCTTTATAGAACAAGGAGAAAAATCCTGCGGCTGTGAGGTCCTTGGGTTTGACGATGTCCGAATAACGCCAGAACCGGAAATTTCGGAGTCTGTCGCGCTCGAGACGAAAATTTGGGTAGTCCTGTTCACCGTCAGGTGTGACTGCGGCAGTGAGATCTGTCTCCGGTTTCCCAATCATTTTTTAAATACTGGTGGAAATATTGATGGATAATCAGCATGTATCTTTTAAATAATCGATTAACCATGTACGAAATGTTTGTATTTCGCGGAGACAACAATGGTGTGGTTTTGTAGAGTGTCGTTTTGCGTAACAGTGAAGTCGACACGGTACGCCACAATCAATTTGGTACACGGGATCGCGAACTAATACATCATACTTTGGACAGCCAAAATTTTCTAAATTTATTGATGTTATGTCCAATTTTCGAAGAATGTCTCTCTCGAAACACCCGCCTTTGTACGCTACGACGGGGTTCGAGTGATCGCGCACAATATTTTTTATGACATTGAATACGTCGTCCTGTTGATATCTTTCAAAACCGAAATCCGTAAATGGAATCCCATGTACGAAATTGCTGACATACCGTGCCGACTTTTTGTCAGCCTCGCATAAACGATGAAAGTTTATCCCCAGATGAAATTCGGCGAGTTCGAATGAGCCGTCGCAAACATTAATAATGGCTAATTCTTTGGGGAAAAATTTATTTTCGACAATGAATCCATCCATATCGATTATTTGTGTGATTTGATGAGCCATTTAAAAAAATGTTTCCAACCATTGATTTCGTTTTAAAAAATTTTTAAAAATTTATTGTACTTACGATTGAGTGTACTATAAATCCGCAGACGGTGATATAACTTAGCATGGGACTGCGAAGAGCATTTTATAACAAACTTCACATCCTTACTCGATACAATTACTACTACAGCGACTCTGTTAAAAGTGCAAACATTGTTGTCCGGATAGATTTCGGTAGCAGAGATAATGTGCCAGTCAACACATCTGCATACGATATATTTCATTACATAAAAAAATGTCAGGGTCAATCAAATAGCGTCTTAAATGCTGTTTTAAAAGAAGTTATAATATTTCGCCGGATGTGTCGAGATTCCTTGACTCCTATCATTACAAAAAAAACTGCTAAAATCGAATTATTCAAAGTTCAGTGGCGAATGCCGCACATAAGTCTTGAAGAAGTAACCAAATTGTCGTTACTACACATTCTCGAGAGAGGACAAATGATACCTATCAGTTTTCGCTCTTGGGATCTATACGAATATCCACATTTACAAACAACTACACAACTGGAGAAACCTCGCTTCATCATATTCGCATTGCAGAATAATAGGAAGAATCAATTGCATAAGACTGCTAATCAATTCGACGATTGTAAACTGTCAAACATACGTTTGTACCTAAATTCGGAATCATACCCATACGATGACCTAAACTTGGACTTTGAAAAAAATAAGTATGCGGTACTTTACGATATGTACGCAAAATTTCAAAACTCGTATTATGGTGATCCATTTACGTGGCCCATTTGTGGTCATAGACTGCTCTCGTCAAAACGAGTCTGTTAAAAGTGCTACAATTGATGTCCGCATAGATTTCGAATGCAGAGATAATGTGCCAGTCAACACAGCTGCATACTGCTTGATTATACATGATCGTATAGTCGAGTACAGCCCGTTGACCAACGTAGTGCACAGAATACTTTAACAAGCGGCGATGGTTCATCTAACGTTTTTCGATGTACAAGGGTTCAAGATCGAGTCAAACGAATTCATTGTAAAAGAAGCGACCATTTTACGGGATGGAAATAAACTATTGCACTGGATATTCGAGCCACCATTTGGGTTCCACCGATTGACTGCTGCCGAAGCACGTCAGGTTCGATGGCTAACGAGAAAACACCATGGAATCGGGTGGATGGACGGATATGTTCCATACAAAGAAGCTGGAAGCTGTTTGAAACTAGCCCTGGAAAATACGCAGCAGATCGTTGTTAAGGGATTGGAAAAGAAAAATGGCTGTGGAAATTAACTGGAATCGAGGCTCTTGATGTGGATCTAGAGGATGTTCCAAGATTGTCTATGTTGCAAAAGGGGCTGCATAGATGTGCATTCCATACTGGCGTATGTGCCGTTGAAAATGTATTTAAACTGTGTAAAATATATAATGATCAATAAGAATCATATTTTTGAATAAAGAATATTATTTAACAAAGTTTTTTCGGTATTTCTTAAAATGGTATAATATTTCACCCAATGTTGCCGACAAAATGCGCAGTTTGTGGTATAACATTACAAAAAAATGATTACTCGGCAAACTTATTTCTAAGAATTTTTGGTGTAATATTTCACCAGATATGTTTGCCGAGATTCCTGTTCGTTCCTAGGGGTATAACATTACCAAAAAAAATGATTACTCGGCAAACTTATTTCTAAGAATTTTTGGTATCATATTTCACCGGATGTGTTTGCCGAGATTCCTTGCTGTGTTTGCATTTTTTCAAAAAGGGAAGGGGGGGGGGGGGGTAGTGAGAGGCTATAAAACGCCATTGTTGGTTGGATCGACAAAGTGTCAACTATGTGGTCCGCAACCGTCAATTCTCGCGCTACGCTGCAGAATAATGAGTTCAATCCTCCGCAATTACACACACAGTAAGTACTCCGGCAACCGCTAAAAATGCTATTCAGTATTGTTTCTCTGCAACTGAAAAAAATTGTCGTTCCTAATTACTTCTTTTCTTATCAGCGCTGATAATTCGGAACAGAGGATCGTACGCGCGATGCGTATATTGGGCAGGAGATATCCCTTGACGAATACATTCTACAAATACCTTGACATTGGAGTCCGAATTGGCGGTTGCTGTCACGTCGAGTTGGCTATAGAATTGCTATAAAATTCAGTTGTCTATGGCTACGTGGAAGGATCTTCTACGAAAGAAAGAAGACATTCTGCGGAACATTGTCAACTCAGGGAATGCTGTGCATGTTGGTGATATAACTGTGGAGTTCTGTCAGTTAAACGATGATGTAAAGCTTGTAAAATTATCAAATTCGACTAAGTGCATACAGATTGCCCAGAAAACGATGAGAAGATTGTTTGATTTAGAATTTTGTATCGATCACATGTACTCTTGGTTATCCGAGAACCTATATTCCGTACAAACAAAATATTGTAAGTTTATGCAAATAATATTGTTCAATGGCAAAAGCCATTGCAGAACATGACGATTTTGAACGCAATTCATTAATAGACACTGAATTGTTAGCTTTAGGCTTAGATGTAATGCTAATAAAATAAAATCAAAAGAATATTTCTCTGACATTTAATGCATGATTTACATTTCCTGTCCCCGAGATTCCTGTTCGTTCCCAAGGGGTATCATATTACATAAAAAAAAATGTCAGGGTCAATCAAATAGCCTCTTAAAAGAAGTTATAATATTTAACCCGATGTGTTGTGACGTTCGTCACCACAGTCCGTCCTGCTCTTGCAAGCCCAGGCCGTTCCTGTGGTATATTTTCAAGGGGCCTGCCCCTCATTCATACGCCACTATTTCAAATCTCACAAGAATAAAGTTCCAGGGACCGTTTCCCTATTGATACGGTCCGTTCCAGTGTAGTGAACCTACTACGTCGCAACCCCCACCAGAAGTCGAAATCATCGAGACAGCGGATCAAATCGATTATTAGTAGTCGACAGTTCGAACCGACAACACCACTCCTGCAGCTGAATTATTTCACGAAATACGATAAGAACATAGTCTCAGAACAGAATTATTTCACAAAATACGATAAAGGACTTAGACGCAGGAACGTCGATCCACCTCCAGTGATCCACTACCCCTTCCACTGGAACAACTTGACATGTGATTGGGACTACCCCCTTCCACCAACGTTGGACTATAAGGGAAGCAGCTGGACACCTACGAAGTCAGTTGAATTCAGGAATCAGTCGAAAGCAGTCGAAGTCAGGAGTCAGTTGAAGTCAGAAGTCAGTCGAAGTCAGTCGAAGTCAGTCCAAGTCAGGAGTCAGTCGAAGTCACGAGTCAGCTGAAGTCTGAAGTCAGAATTCTTCGGTGCACCATCCAGTGCAACGACTGTTCGTGTTCACCTTCCTCAATCCAACCTTTTAACCATTTACCTACTTCCATCATTCTCGATGATGAAACCGAGAGCACTTTGAACTATTTGTAGTTCTGGCCTTCAAACTGAGAGGATACACCACCTCCTTCCTAATCCCCTTATACGTCGATATTGCTGCGTGCGGACCAGCAAAGAATAAATTCATTTGCGTGTGCGAACGTGCGTGTATCAAGAACCTTAGTCGTGAGAGGAGTCGCCAACCACTTTTTCACCCCTGTCCTATACCTACACGTTCGAGCACGGCGGACTGGATCTAGAATCTCGAGCTCCCCCACTACCACATTCCTGGCGGACTGGGTCCAGCCGTTTGTGCGTCCTTCAATTTCCCTCGAACTAGGTGGACTGGGTCTAGCCGTTCGAGTTCCCTCACCTATCACAATCTTGGCGGACTAGGTCCAGCCGATTGTGAAGTCTCCAATTTTCCTCGAACTAGGCGGACTGGGTCCAGCCGTTCGATCTACCGTACCCACCACAATCTTGGCGGACTTGGTCCAGTCGTTTGTGTGTGCGTACTCCAATTCACGGCTCAGGCGGACTAGGTCCAGCCGACCGGGGATCCCATCCCGACATTCTCTCTCTGACGACGGAACGACGTAACTCGCCCTACGTCGCAACGAACCGTGGACATCAAAAGAAATTCGCACGCGTAAAAACGTAACGTCTTCGCGGACCCCGCGTGAGACGTCACAGTGTCGAGATTCCCTGACTCCTATCATTATAAAAAACTGATTACTCAGCAAACTTATTTCTTCGTCTTAAAAGAAGTTATAACATTTGGCCGGGTATGTTTGCCGAGATTCCTGTTCGTTCCTAGGGGTATAACATTACAACAAACTGATTACTCAGCAAAGTGCTCGGTTGCAAAAATGCGAGATTCCCTGATGTCAAAGGGGCATAATATTACAACTGATAACTCAGCAAAACTTCCCCCACCACCACTGCAGGAAAGAACGGGCGGGGTCTGAGAGGCGTCTGTTCCATCATTCTCGGTTAAAGTATGCGGTTCGTGCGCGAGAGGATACCGCTGTGACGTCACAAAAATCCACCGACCACCACTCCTATCCTTTGTGACGTCACTCCCCCGAAAAACATTCGCGAAAAAAATCAGGCCTTGACCCCCCAAAAAATTCGCGATCCCCCAAAAATCCGCGGACCCCCCCGAAAAAGACCGCGTCTGGGGGGTGACTGCCGAAAAAACCCCCTCGGTTAGGTCTGGGGGTGACCCCCGGAAAAGACCGCGTCTGGGGGGTGACTCCCGAAAAAGATCGCCCCGGTTAGGTCTGGGGGTGGCCCCGAAAAAGACTGCCCGGTTAGGTCTGGGGTGACCCCCGAAAAAGACCGCCCCGGTTAGGTCTGGGGGTGACCCCCGAAAAAGACCGCTCGGTTCGGTCTGGGGGTGACCCCCGAAAAAACCCCTCCCCAGAGGGGTGTGGGGGAGGGGAGGGGGAAGGGTGGGGAGGGGGGAGCGGGGGCAAGCCCCCTCCCCAAGGGAAGGGGGGAGCCCCCCCGGGTTAGGTCTGCCTCGAAAGGTCAATGAACTTGATCCAGAATCCCCCTAGTCTACCTACTGAGTTTGTAGCCTTCAATCTGTGACCCTTTAAGAATTCAGTGAAACGTTCGTGCCAACATCTGGAGGCTTGTTTCAACCCCTACAAAGTTCTATTGGGTGTGCAGACCTGTTAGAGATTCCGTCTCTAATTTTAATGTATATTTCATTCTCTATGTATTTAATGTTGTACATCTTTACAAAACCTCTTATATCCTCGATATGTGTACATAGTCAAAATAAATCGGACAGCGACCTAGCGATCAGTTCGGCGCGCCGTCGTCCCCGCTCCGTCCCCCCGTTCCCCGCGAGCTCCTCGGGTAGATCGAGCAGCTCGAGGCCCGCGAGCGCGGCGGGGGGAACGGACGTGGTGGATCTACGAGCCCAGCTGATCGTTCAGTTCGTCTATTGACACAGCAAACCGACATTCGTTTACGTATTTCTCAACCTTTCGGAGTATTACGCAATCGTTTCGTCGATCCACCGCAGTCTTTCTTTTATTCAATTACCTTAGAGTCACGATATCGTTCCGATCCCGGAAACGATCGCGAAACTAAAACAAGACCTTATTTTTCTTATCTTCATAGCCCTGCGGTTGACGCATGTAAATTGTTTCTGGCAGCTTTCCGTTGAGAAAAGCAGTTTTTATGTCGAATTGTCGCAAAATCATTCCTCTTGACGCTGCTAATGCCAGCAGCCGACGCGACGCAGCGATTCGTCGACTAGGCCGACGAATCGCGACCGCGAGCGAGGCTCGCAGCCGGCAAAGCCGGCAAAAATCTCCTAAGTCCAATTATCTTAAGTAATTATCTGATGACGCTGCTTCTTATCTCGCCGACAGTGGTTGTCGGCGAAGAGAAGGTCCTCAGACAATTAATTTTCGAGTAATTGGACTTGGAGTGACGTCACACATGCGATGACGTCAGGGCAAGATGGCCGCCAACGAGAAGAGGACGAAGAAGAAGCAGACACCTGGAGCAAGATGGCCGCCGCGAAGGAAGATGGCCGACTCGCCACGTGGACGGGCCTTCCAAAGTCCAAAGAACGATCGGCCACTAATCCAAGATGTCCGGTTCCCCTCTGACGTCACTCGGGACTTAGAATAATTTCTGAAAATTATTCCGAAAGGCCAGTCAGCCCGACGAACACCGACGGTAGCACGCACTTACACTATATACAGAGCACTTTCTAAAAATTAGGCTAAATTCACATTAACGCATACAATAAATAAGATAATAAGACGGTTCTCGTCGGAGGGTATTCGGGGTGCTTGTCGACTCGCCGTCGAGAGCTCGGGAACGGACTAGGTGTCGAGGAAAATGGTAGTGAAATGTTGGGACTACTTATGAAGAGTGAAGCGGACAGAAGTGTTCTGGGCGGAATCCCAGCTGGAACAGGAGATCGAGTCGTGCTCGCCGCGTCTTATATAGCTCGCGGTTGGTGGCGAGGGGCGGTGGTGAGGTGCGGTGTGACGCGTCGGTTTCCCGCCAGAAGTGCGGAAAGTAGCATCCGGTTCGTGCCTGAATTGTGTCTCGTTGACGTCCGGTTCCCGCCAAATACGCGCGAAATACGGTGATGGGAGCAGGGTGCGCGGTGTTCCGGCGGCGCGGCGTTCGTCTGTGTTCGGGTTCGGTCGGTCACGTTTCGGTGTCTGTTTCTAGTGACAGGCCTGCACGCTGCATGTCTGTTACAGTTTCTTTTTTATATTTCAAGAAATAAACGGCTCTATAACGGGAATAGTCATTCTTGAACAAAAGAAAATAACGCGATCCATTTATGGAGTTTTCTTGAAGAGGCCCACAGGGGTCAGCATGAATGAGGTCACCCGAGTAGGAAGTATATGTCGATTCTGGATCAATGTCAATGACCTTTCGAGGCAGACCTAAGCCGGGGGAGGGGGGGGCTTGCCCGATTTTCTTTTCTTTCTTCAACGAACCATGAGAAGCAATTCGCATCGCGGCGACATCGATACACCGATAGAGATGCATCGTGTGCGCAATGCACTGTCACGTCGCCTAAATTCTACGCATCCGTCAGAAGGACGGAAGCCTGCGACTCCGGGATTTTACAGGCGAAACGCCGGGCTACGCTCGGCCGCACGATGCGTGGTCCACCCGGGACAAAAGGTATCTCGCAGATTCGGATTTGTCACGAAAGAAGCCGTTAATGGAATCTACTTTCGGGCGCCAGACACTCGGCAGTGTCACGCAAATTGCGAGATAACGGCACGAGGCGCGAACGACCTATCCGAAACTGCGAGAACCACACGATATTCTGGATAGCTCTAGAATGGGCACAGGATTCTACGTGGACGAAGTACGGAGCATTTCCCGCGGCGGAAAGGTTTCTCGACGGAAATAAGGAACGATAGAATCGGCTGTAATAATTATTTGTCCGATGGACACGACAGGGCTGCCGGTGAGAGCCGGCAGCGGAAATTTACAAGCCGGCGCGTTCACGATAATTACGCGACAGATTTTCGGTCGCACGCGCTCTTCTATTTCGATCGCGTCGAACCCGGCAGTTGTACAGGATGGAGATGCAATTTTACAAAGCGCTTTTGGCGCGGAATAACTGCCGAATTCCGATGGAATACGCGGTATAATTGCTGGATCGCTCGCGCTTCGCCGTCGGACACGATACGGACCGTTGCGACGTCACACCGGGGAACGTCTCGAAGATAGCGTACAATTTATTCGGAAAATCGGCAACGATACGGCCCCCCGCGAGTTCGCGCCCTCGCGTTAACAACCGGCTCGCACGTTAACCGATCGACGACCGTCCTTCCGTTCACGAAATATGGCCGACCACGCGGCACGGAAACGGCGTCGTAATTTCGCGACGCGAATAAGGACTTCGCGAAAACGTTACCGAGCCAACACGAAAAGTTCACTTAATTTGGTAAATAATTAAGGAAGCCTGACTGGCGCTTACCAACGGCAACGAGGACGACGGTAGATGGGCGGCGGTTCGTCCTTTCTCGTCCCTTAATTCGGCACGCACAATTTATAATTTTATTTTAGGCAGTATTTTAAATGCGGGAAGCGCGACTGCTTCAAATTACGGCCAACGACCCAGTGGCCTACTTTCGGCAGGCTCGGTAACGCGGAGCGAGGCGTCCCCCTACTCCCTACCCTATTTCTCCCGTTTGAGACTCGCGGACCTATCGCGCGGTATCTCCTAGCAGGATCCTGTCGCACGGGATCCCTGGCTCGCGGATTTTCCTAATCGCATTCGCCGCTTTTCTGATTGTTGCGGCGACGGTTCGTGAAGAGTGGAGTCCTAGCCGCTCCGGTCGTGGACACCTTCTTTTCCGGGCGAGGCAGCGACGGGGTCGAGGAGGTGTTCGTCTCGTGTCCACTGTCCCTCGTCGGTGCCTCCAGGTTCGTCGACCCGGGCTCGGTACTTCCTCCGATGTTTCGGCACGAAATCCTTCCGGAGCCAGTTCCCATAGAGCCTCGTTCGGCGAGAAATAGGGGCCGGGCTCCCCTGGAGCCCGGTTTCGGTCCTGTGAAATTCGCGTCGCCCAAGTGGCGCGACGCTCAAAACGCGTTAATACTCGCCCTTGGCAAATCGGCATGCCCAGGGAGAGCGTTCGCAAACGGCCGTTTCGCATCGGCACTGCCAGAGGGCGGCCCGGCCTCTCTTTTTAGGGATCGAGGGACGTCGGCAAAACTTGCCACGTCACAGCACATAGTATGCAATGCTAAATACTTTATGATGCTGGTATGCGTGTGATTTCTCCTCTTCACAATCTTCCATCTTCTATACCCTGTCACCTCCTATTAAAAAAAGGTGTCCAAATTTTTTTATGTAAGTTATAAAATATGCATCGTCTCTTTATCAAACTGGCTGGTATAATATTGAAATTTGATATATGGCAAATGTTGTCTCATTGCTCATCCATACAAATTGTAGGTACAACTCTTTTCTGCCAAACGTGAAGCCGATGTTCAATACTTAATATTGGATTAAGAATGTATCATATACAATTAATACGGCTTTTAAACCGATCTCTGTCTCTACTCATTTGTTCCCACGGACCTCTACGAGCAGCATGATATGCATAAGCCCATTGTACCATGACATTGTAAGGAATAGCCGTATTTATTAATAAATTTGACAGACGTGTTTATCGCGAGCGCGTTCGTTTCGATCTGATCTGCCTTCTTTTTCAAATCGTTGTCAATTGTAAATTTATAATTCATCTGTTATTTGCTTTATGTATGTACACACGTACATACATACGATACACACATATCATTAACCCTATAGTTATACACACATACATTAACCCTATAACATGAACAGTCGGATTCAAATTAAATGTTACCTAGAATTAAGATTTCATTCTTTAACACATAGGAATTCAAATATATAATTCCTACCATCAAGTGAATATTTACTTTTGGAACTGGAGAAACATGTTCATTGAGATAGCATGCCTCATTTTCGTAGTCATCACTAGCTTGACTAAATTGCGGTTCGAAAACTGTGTAAGAACTATCTTCTGAATCGATAAAACTCTCACATTCGTTGAGATTACATATCACATTTTCCTCTTCGTTGCCTAGCCGCGTCTTCACCGTTGAATATTTTACAGGATTTGCGGTCATGAGGTGCCCCCCCGAGAAAGGCAGTGTATTGGTGGACGGACCGGCTGGCAGAGTTACGTGTGGTCGCTGGCCGTGCCCGTCGCTGATACACCCGCGCTCGGCGCCGCCACTTTTTAGGCGGTGACCCGGAGTCGAGGGTCGCCGACCTGTACGGGGTGTGCAGGTCGGCGGCTAAGGCCTTCAAGCGTGCAATAGCCGCAGCCAAGGCTGGGGCATGGGATGAGCTCCTGCTCACCCTCAGAGACGATCCGTGGGGGCGCCCATATAAGGCGGTGCTTGGGAAGCACCGCCCTTGGGCGCCCCCGATCACGGAGAGGGTTGACCCGGAGTTTTTGGGGCGTATCGTGGACACCCTCTTCCCCCTCGCTGATGGGGGGGGGGGGATGAGAGGGTGGAAAGCGCCCGTCGTCCGGCCGACTTAGGTTGGTCGGACGAACACCGGGTCTCTGAGTGGGAGCTGTCCGAGGCCATTCGGGGACTCCGGGAGGGGGGCAAGAAAGCCCCCAGTCCCGATGGAGTCCCTGACCGTATAATAGCCTCTGCCTTGGGGGTCCTCGGCCCGGCCTTCAGGTGCGTATTCGATGCGCACCTGAGCCGGGGTACCTTCCCCAAAGAATGGAAGGAAGCTTGCCTGGTTCTCCTCCGCAAGGAGGGTAAGCCCGCGGAGTCTCCCTCTGCTTACCGGCCGGTTTGTTTGCTCGATGAGGCGGGCAAGCTGTTCGAAAGAATAGTAGCCGCCCGCCTCCTCGAGCACCTGTCGCGGGGTGGTCCCGACCTCAGCGGCGGCCAGTTTGGATTCCGGAGGGGGCGCTCCACGCTAGATGCGCTGAAGCGCCTGCGTCTCCTCCGGGAGTCGGCTGTCACTCGGGGCAGGGTGTTGATCGCTGTGTCGTTGGACATTTCCAACGCCTTCAACACCCTGCCCTGGAAGGAAATAGAGGGGGCACTGGAATATTTCCGTTTCCCCCTCTATCTCCGGGAAGTCATTCGGGACTACCTCCGCGGCAGGGAGGTGGTGTATATCGGCCGGTGTGATGTTAAACATCAGAGGGAGATATACCGCGGGGTTCCGCAGGGGTCGGTCCTGGGACCACTCCTGTGGAACCTCGGTTACGATGCGGTACTGCGGGTAAGCCTCCCCCCTGACACGGGTGTCATCTGCTATGCGGATGACACCCTGGTATATGTAGAGGGGGAGGATTGGAGGGGAACCGGGCGGCTTGTGGATTCCGCCCTGGACCGCGTTGTTGGACGGATCCGTGCAATGGGTCTGACTGTGGCCGCCGCAAAGACCGAGGCGGTATGGCTGTATGGCCAACCGCTTCGGCCGCGGCGGCCTGCGTTTGGTCAGGATCTGCGGATCCGTGTCGCTGAGATAACTGTCGACGTTGGGCCCGGTATGAGATACTTGGGCCTAACTATCGACAGCCGCTGGCGCTTTGATAGGCATTTTGACCCCCTGGTCCTCCGATTGGAGAGGACGGCGGCCGCGTTAGCGCGGCTGCTGCCTAATGTCGGGGGACCTCAGACGAGAGTCCGCCACCTCTATATGGGGGTGGTGCGGTCGATAGCCCTATATGGGGCCTCCGTGTGATTCCGGTCGCTCGAGGCCAGCCGCCATTGCCAAGTGCTCTTGGAAAGAGTACGGCGCCGGCTGGCACTCCGGACCATACGGGGCTACCGCACCATCTCCGGTGAAGTGGCGGGATTCCTGGCCGGGATTCCTCCCTTACATTTGGAGGCGGAAGAGCGGGCGATCAGCTACGGCGTCGCCTGCTCCGTCCGCCGTCCGCGGGGGGAGGAACTCTCGGTCAGGGAGATGGAGGAGGTCGATGCCGCTAGGCGTCAGGCCCGAGCAAATACCCTGGCGCGGTGGAGGCAGTCGCTTGCCTCGTCGCCGCGCCCGGTAGTCCGGGCCCTCCTGCCCATCTTTGAGAGATGGTGCAGGGGTCGATTCAGCTTGACCTTCCGCCTCACGCAGGTGCTTACCGGGCATGGGTGCTTCGGTGAGTACCTGCACCGGATGGGGCGGGAGCCGGCAGCGCAGTGTCACCACTGCGGCGAGGAGGAGGACACGGCGCGGCATACCTTAGAGGAATGCCCTGCGTGGGCTAGGCCGCGCCGAGTCTTGAGAGCCGCAGTGGGAGGGTGGGACCTCTCGCTTGCGGTCATGTTCGACCACCTGACCGCTAGCGAGAGGTCGTGGAAGGCGGTGGTCTCCTTCTCCGAGGCTGTTATGTCGGAGAAGGAGGCCGCCGAGAGAGCAAGGGAGGCGGACCCGGGCTCTGCGAGGAGGGAGTGGGCGCGGGGACGACCCTCGCGCCGAAGAGCCCCTCCTGTTTGGCGCAGGGGGGCGCAGTTGTGGACGGGAGGGTGTCGGGGTCGTCCCCGCGCAAACTTGTGCCCCCACGAGGGGGGGCAGTGATGGGGTCGGAGGAGGAGGTAGAAGAGGGGGGTGAGCTGACCCCAGTTCCCCCGGGGGGGAAAGTCAGATTCCCCCCGGGATGGGTCGACGTCCTCGAGGGAATCTCGGTGTGGGGGACGTCGGCCTGGCCCCCTGTGGAGCATCGAGCTCTGGGTGGCGAGGGATGGGTGGGGTGGGGAGGGTCGGGGCGTGCCGGATCACGCCTCCGACGACCCTTCCTTACCGGTGACGGCGTCTTCTTGCCCTAGCCTGAGGCGGGTGCCTTCGGGTCACCCGGACCGGACGGGGCACGAAGACGCCGAGGGACCGTGGGTGGACCGAGCGGGGGCTCGGGAAGCCCATTCCGACGGCCGCAGGGATAGGGATGGGGACACCGGGCGGGTCCCTCCGCCCGGGGTCTTATAGAATAGGTAGTGGGGAAGGCTAACCCCTCCCCCCGGGATTTCATGATAGCTGGGAAGTGTCCTGTTGAGTACTCGCGTGATCCAGGTACTTCCCATTTAGCTTAGGTGGGTGTGGGGTTTTAGTGGGTAGCCACTGGGGACGGGCACGACTTCGGCGCCCCCCTCCCCGGTGGTAGTCCCACATAACCTCGGTCCCCCCCCCCCGGGGACCGAGGTATGCGTAATGCATTTCCCACAATAAAAAAAAAAAAATAGGATTTGCGGTCATTAGATGTGTTACGAAATCTGATTGTGAACAATGTTCGATTCGATTAGCGAAAAAAAATCATACATCCTTACAGGATAGGCAGATATTAACACTCTTTACAGCCTCTGTAACAAAAATGATTGCAAAACTACTTTCTGTTTTTTATACACATTCGATGCCGTTCGACACCCGTTCGCAGTCCGAGATTCTGATTCAAATAAGTAGCGGCGTATGTGTGCTGTTCAGGATTCTCAGTAATCCCCCGCATTATCGTTTCTAGAATATTTTGTTCGAGTGTTTCTGTATTTGCATCGTCAGTCCATACTTCATCTGCAGGAGGCTATTCGTATAGCTTCACTCGTCTTGGCAATCTCTTTTGTTAACATTTCATTTTTTCCCTCTTGTATTCAACAGAATTTTAACCCATGCTCGATTAGAAACGTTTTAACACTGTTCTACACCCGCTCGATGTCGTTCTACATCCGTTCTACACACGTTCTACGTTAAACGTGTACGTTCGATACCCGTTCGATAGTCGTTCGATGCCCGTTCGACGTCGAACGTATACATTCGATACCCCGTTCTACACCCATTCCACGTTGAACGCGTACGTTCAACACCTCGTTCTACGTTAAACGTGTACGTTCAATACCCGTTCGATAGTCGTTCGATACCCGTTCGACTTAGAACGTGTACGTTCGATACTCCGTTCTACACCCGTTCCACGTTGAACGTATACGTTCAACACCTCGTTCTACACCCACTCTACACCCGTTCTACGTTAAACGTGTACGTTCAGCACCTCGTTCTACACCCACTCTACACCCGTTGTACGTTAAACGTGTACGTTCGATGCCCGTTCGATAGTCGTTCGATACCCGTTCGACTTCGAACGTGTACGTTCGGAGGGACCCGCCCGGTGTCCCCATCCCTATCCCTGCGGCCGTCGGAATGGGCTTCCCGAGCCCCCGCTCGGTCCACCCACGGTCCCTCGGCGTCTTCGTGCCCCGTCCGGTCCGGGTGACCCGAAGGCACCCGCCTCAGGCTAGGGCAAGAAGACGCCGTCACCGGTAAGGAAGGGTCGTCGGAGGTGTGATCCGGCACGCCCCGACCCTCCCCACCCCACCCCCCACGCGCCCGAACGACCCGGTGGTCTAGACGAGACGCACAGTGGGGACATTTGACCAAACTCGATTCAAAATCAAAGAACTTTCGATAGAAATGAGGTAGAGTGATGAAATTTTTTTGAAATTAAAGCTGAAAATTTGCAGAATATGGGAAAAATATGGAGATTATGGTACGAACGTTTTTTAACGTTGAGAAAATTCATTAAACTTGTAGAATTTGCAGAAAATGTGTTTTCTCCGTTACTACGCGCGGAAAAAATTTTTTTTAAACATGTTATATATCATTTCCCGTAGATTTTTTCACGCTGATTTCAAATCTGGTGTCACAATTTGTCCACGACCTTTGGATTTTTCAATAAATCATTGTTTTATTGTCATAAAACAATGTCATAAAATCATTTCAACGAAAAAAGGATTTCATTAATTTCCTGTCACAAAAATCGATTTATTGAAAAAACCAGAGGTCGTAGAGAAATTTTGAGACCAGATTTGAAATCAGCGTGAAAAAATCTACGGGAAATGATATATAACATATTCAAAAAAAAATTTTCCGCGCGTAGTAACGGAGAAACCACATTTTTTGGAAATTCTACAAGTTTAATGAATTTTCTCAACTTTAAAAAACGTTCGTGCCATAATCTCCATATTTTTCCCATATTCTGCAAATTTTTAGCTTTAATTTTAAAAATATTTCATCGCTCTACCTCATTTCTATCGAAAGTTCTTTGATTTTGAATCAAGTTTGGTCAAATGTCCCCACTGTGGGACGGGCCGGCTTCAATTCAGCCGGCCCGTCCCGAGAGGAGCCATGCCCCTCTCTGGGGGCCGGGGTCAGCTCACACCCCGACCCCCATCTTCCTCCGCCCCCGGGGTGGGGGCACACGGCGGCGCGAGGAGCGAACCCCTCGCACCGCCAAGGGACAACCCGCCCCCCCCCCCCCCGCCAGGAGGGGGCATCAATTGACGCGGAGAGGGGACCACTCCCCGCGCCCTCCCACAACTCGCCCCCCCTACGGGGGCACGCGCGGACGCAGAGGGCGAACCCCCCGCCTCACCCGCGCCCGCAAGTCCCCCGCTCGGGGGGGGGGCTCGATCCGCCGCGCGGGGACGACCCACGCGCCGCGTCTCCGTCCAACTCCGCCCCCCTCCTCTGTGGAGGGGGGGGGGGGGGCACACGTCGGCGCGAGGGACGCCCCCGCGCCCACACCCTCCTCGCCGAGCCCGTGTCCCTCTCCCGACCTCGCTCGGCGGTCTCCTTCTGCGAGATCACATCTTCACAGAAGGAGACCGCCGCCTTCCACGACCCCTCGCTCGAGACCATGTGGTCAACCATGGCCGCGAGCGAGAGGTCCCACCCCTCCACCGCGGCTCTAAGAACCCGGCGCGGCTCTGCCCATGCAGGGCACTCCTCGAGAGTATGCCGCGCCGTATCCACCTCCTCGCCGCAGTGGTGGCACTGCGCCGTTGGCTCCCGCCCCATCCTATGCAGGTGCTCCCCAAAGCACCCATGGCCGGAGAGCATCTGCGTGAGGCGGAAGGTCAACCTTCCATGACCGCAAATCCTGCAAAATATTCAACGGTGAAGACGCGGCTAGGCAACGAAGAGGAAAATGTGATATGTAATCTCAACGAATGTGAGGGTTTTATCGATTCAGAAGATAGTTCTTACACAGTTTTCGAAACTAAATTTAGTCAAGCTAGTGATGACTACGAAAATGAGGCATGTTACCTCAATGAACATGTTTCTCCAGTTCCAAAAGTAAATAGTCACTTGATGGTAGGAATTATGTATTTGAATTCCTATGTGTTAAAGAATGAAATCTTAATTCTAGGTAACATTTAATTTGAATCCGACTGTTCATGTCATGGTACAATGGGCTTATGCATATCATGCTGCTCGTAGAGGTCCGTGGGAACAAATGAGTAGAGACAGAGATCGGTTTAAAAGCCGTATTAATTGTATATGATACATTCTTAATCCAATATTAAGTAATATTATTAATAATAAGTATTAATTGAACATCGGCTTCACGTTTGGCAGAAAAGAGTTGTACCTACAATTTGTATGGATGAGCAATGAGACAACATTTGCCATATATCGAATTTCAATATTATACCAGCACAGTTTGATAAAGAGACGATGCATATTTTATAACTTACATAAAAAAATTTGGACACCTTTTTTTAATAGGAGGTGACAGGGTATAGAAGATGGAAGATTGTGAAGAGGAGAAATCACACGCATACCAGCATCATAAAGTATTTAGCATCGCATACTATGTGCATTGCGCACACGATGCATCTCTATCGGTGTATCGATGTCGCCGCGATGCGAATTGCTTCTCATGGTTCGTTGAAGAATTAGAAAATTTGGAATGTATTTTGATGTAAACAATTTGTACGGATGGGCAATGTGTCAACCTTTGCCATATGCCGAATTTCAATGGGTTAACGACATTGAATATTTTGACATAGCTTTGATTACCGCTGATTCACCCATAGGCTACATTCTCGAGGTGGATCTAGAATATCCGCAACGTCTGCACGATGTTCACGCCGACCTGCCGTTCTGTCCGACGCGTGCCAAACCACCTGGTAAAAGAGAAGTCAAGTTGCTTGCAACGTTACATGATAAGCAGCGATATGTTATCCACTACTATAACCTGCAGCAATGCCTGCGCCACGGTCTTCGTATTACAAAGATTCATCGCATCCCCCAATTCACACAGTCGCCATGGCTCCGCGAATACATAGAATTAAATACGCTCTTTAGAACACGTGCGATAAACGATTTTGAAAAGAATTTGTACAAATTGATGAACAACGCGGTATTTGGTAAAACTATGGAAAATGTTCGGGAGCATGTAGACGTAAAACTCATAACACATTGGGATGGAAGATATGGCGCAGAGGCAATGATCGCGAAACCAAATTTCCACAGCCGTTGCGTATTTTCTGAAAATTTTGTGGCTCTGGAATTGCGCAAACTCAGGGTGAAATTCAACAAACCCATCTATGTGGGTATGTGCATATTAGATATATCTAAAACTTGTTTGTATGAATTTCATCATGAGTACATGTTTCCTCAATATGGTCCAAATTGTAAAATAGTGTACACAGACACAGATAGTTTAATTTATCATATTACGTGTGAGGACATTTATGAAACCATGAGACGCGATATTAGCCGTTTCGACACAAGCGATTATCCGATAGAGAATAAGTATAATATCCCACTTGTAAATAAAAAGGTTCCCGGCTTGATGAAAGACGAGAACAATGGGATGATAATGACGGACTTTGTCGGGCTGAGAGCAAAAATGTATACATTGCGTGTAGACGGGAAAAAGGACACAAAAAAAGCGAAAGGTGTAAAAAATAATGTTGTAAGGACAACAATAACGTTCGATGATTACATGCGATGTTTGCAAGATGAAATTGCTATGAGTCGTACATAGACATATACGATTGAAATTGCACAAAGTGTATATTATATCAGAGTGAAAAATTGCTCTGAGTCCATACGATGACAAGCGGTATATCATACCCAACTCGACGGAAACATTGCCGTGGGGCCATTATCGAATTCCTTTGTTGTGATTGTAATTGTCGTGTTTTCAACGTTAAAGTTTGGTGGCCCTGAAAAGGGCCGATTGCTCCACAGTGGCTCACCACTGCCTAACCACCACTTCAAAAATCATGCCATGTGTTAACTGCCACCACTGGGGGTGAAGTCGAGACTCTGTTCGATGCACTCTGCACATTCCGCCGCAGGCCTCGCCTCCGCGATTTGTGATCCACACAAATGATACAGTATTTCCGCGTCGGCTGTTGGCGTGTGACACATCACATGCCAACCGTCTTCGCCATAATACCATGCCACTTCATCGCTAGCGGCACGATAGCATGTATCACAAATCCTTCGGGCATTATGTGTGTATATTGCGCCGCCCCACGGCGCCAATACACAGGCCATCCGCAACAGTTGGTGATATGTCTCAGGGTGGTCGCTGGGCCTCACCCCATCAAAGGGCCCGACGTAGTCCTCCTCCAGTTGGTAGGCTTCCTGCAGGTCGTACGATGCTCTCGGGATTGGCATGTTGACGACTGACTGTCCCGTGAAAGGTTGTCTCCTCTTATATTTGGAGTGGTACGTGCTTTTTCGTTCTTTGTCAGCATCTTTTTCTTTTCTCAGACTTCTTCTATCTTCGTGATGCCATCCAGGCTAGGATTCTGCTTCGCAAAATCTTGATGAGCACATTTTTGCAGCTGCTAGGATTCTGCTTCGCAAAATCTTGATGAGCACATTTTTGCAGGTGTTCCGTTTATATATTTTTCATTAAACAGGTTAAATTGTTTATAATAAATGTTTATACTAATAAATGTTCATAATAAATGTTTATAATACATTGTCTCTATTTATTCATGAATTATTTACATTACTCAATCCTAACCATTTTACATACACCTTATTTCCTTTTCTACGCAACACCTTCTCCACTAGGTTTACATCTGGATTGGCAACGCGATGCAACTCATATTCGTAGAATCCTCCAGCAACGGGATGGAAGTCTTCATAACCGAATACGTAGAATAATGTCTAATACCGTGTTTCGTAAAGAGTTTTTGCACCTCACTGTTGTAAAATTCCTTTCCTTGATCGGTTTGCAAATTTTTGGACGTCGATTGCGAAATATCTTCGTGAACGCTTTAGCTACCTCACCTCCACTTTTAGACTTAAGTGGCATGTCCCAAGCGTATTTGGATAGCACATCGATAACCGTTAATATGTACTTGTTGCAGCCATTTATACGCGCATGAGGCTGCATATCTACGAGATCGGCTTGCCACAAATCGTCATACCCATGCGCTAAAACTCGACGTCGTGGAAAAATCCGTCTGGCAGGGGCATGTAGTTCCTCCACTAATTGCGTCTTCTCTTTGCTCATGTTCAGGATTTGAACAAAAGAGATTTAAAATTATATTAAACAAAATCAGGATCCATGAACTGCGATTGGTTTCTCGTGAATGCATTCTCGCTAGAGATTGACATCTTTAAACATATGTAAATATATTTATAACGTCTTAAAAGAAGTTATAATATTTAACCCGATGTGTCGAGATTCCCTGACTCCTATCATTAAAAAAAAAACTGATTACTCAGCAAACTTATTTCTTCGTCTTAAAAGAAGTTATAATATTTAACCCGATCAATATGAGGAGATTACGATTTCTGTGGCCCCTTGTTTAGAGGTTAAATATGTGTTCTTGGGATTTTCAATGATACATGGCATATTACATTATATTATATGGTGTTTTCAATGATGCACTGCATATTACATTATATTAAGTCCATTTATATTTTAGAAAACATTCCCAGATCGTATAGAAAAATCGTTGAATCTTTAGTTTTTACAATATGACGATTTTGACCGCAATTCATTAATAGACACCGAATTGTTAGCTTTAGGCTCAGATGTAATGCTAATAAAATAAAATCAAAGGGATATTCTGACATTTAATGCATGATTTACATTTCCTGTCCCGAGATTGCTGTTCGTTCCCAAGGGGTATCATTAATATAAAATATGTCAGGATCAATCAAATGGCGTCTTAAATGCTGTCTTAAAAGAAGTTATAATATTTAACCCGATGTGTCGAGATTCCCTGACTCCTATCATTACAAAAAAACTGATTACTCAGCAAACTTATTTCTTCGTCTTAAAAGAAGTTATAATATTTAACCCGATGTGTTTGTCGAGATTCCAAAGGGGGGTATAACATTACAACAAACTGATTACTCAGCAAAGTATTCGGTTGCAAAATGCGAGATTCTCTGATGTCAAAGTAACGTTACAACTGATTACTCAGCAAAACGACCTGTTCCCCCACCACCACTGCAGGAAAGAACGGGCGGGGTCTGAGAGGCGTCTATACCATCATTCTCGGTTAGATCGTTAAAGTATGCGGTTCATGCGCGAGAGGATACCGCTCGGACGTCACAAAAATCCACCGACCTCCACTCCTACTGGTGTGCACGTGTTTATGCTGTTGTCCAAAAGCTGCAATTCTTTGCTATATATACCAAAATGTTCGCTGTGTTTATAAGATTGTCGGTTGGTCAAGCGGTTAATGAGATAGTCTACCAAGCGGTAGACCGGGGTTCGAATCCCGTCGGGGTTAGAAATGTTTTTCTCCGTTAAAAAAAAAAAAAAAATTACTCAGCAAAACGACCTGTTCCCCCACCACCACTGCAGGAAAGAACGGGCGGGGTCTGAGAGGCGAAAAAATCCACCGACCTCCACTCCTATCCTTTGTGACGTCACTCTCCCGAAAAACATTCGCGAAACAATCAGGCCTTGACCCCCCAAAAAATTCGCGATCCCCCAAAAATCCGTGGACCCCCCCCGAAAAAGACCGCATCTGGGGGGGGGGTGACCCCCGAAAAAGACCGCGCCTGGGGGTGACCCCCGAAAAAGACCGCGCCTGGGGGTGACTCCCGAAAAAGACCGCATCTGGGGGTGACCCCCGAAAAAGACCGCGTCTGGGGGTGACTCCCGAAAAAGACCGCCCGGTTAGGTCTGGGGGTGACTCCCGAAAAAGACCACCCGGTTAGGTCTGGGGGTGACCCCCGAAAAAACCCCCTCGGTTAGGTCTGGGGGGTGACCCCCGAAAAAACCCTCTCCCCGGAGGGGGAGGCTGGCTTGCCCCCCTCCCCCGGGTTAGGTCTGCCTCGAAAGGTCATTGACATTGATCCAGAATCGACATATACTTCCTACTCATCCGGGGCATGAAACTTATCATATCCTCGTTTGCGCTTGGGAAAAGGTAAACGATGTGACTTACCCAAAACGCAAATCTCGCAGAAGAACTCCTGTTCGTCTACGAAAATGCCCTCAGCTTGCAGATACCGTTTCACATACGTGACGTTTTGGTGCCCAAGTTTCTCATGCCAAGATTGCAAACTGTTTTTGGTAGCGAGGTTAGCTTCGACTTCTGCATCTTGTCTTATCACCTTAAATTTCATTTCGCATAGCTTGTCTGTGCGAACTCCCGCTGCAACAATGTCGCCTTGCTTTTCAAATCTGCATCCCTCTGTGGTGGATATTTGAAGCAGACCTTTATCTAACGCTGATCCAGCTGAAAACAAATTATGTGTCAGTTTTGGAACATAAAGTGCTTGTGACAGATGCTTCTCCTGCCACTGAATTCCATCATAGGCCAAGACATTAATGTCTCCTCTGCGTAAAGTTTTAATAGATTCATGTTTCTTCCCTACATTTACAGGATGAGGTTTCTTAAAATATTTGAGATTGATGAACTATTCCCTCCGATTGGACATATGATCTGTGGCTCCGGAGTCCAGATACCAAATATCTGTGTCATTTCGAGAACCATCAAGACACAATGTTGCCTCTGCCACCAGAGCCTATCCTCTTGGTTTCTTGTCGTTGCCCTCGTCATTCTGCCTATTCATTGGACAATCACGTATCCAATGTCCAGACCTTTTGCATTTGAAACATGTGTTAGGCTTACTTTTATTTAGGAAACCCTTTTCCTTGCCACGATAACTGTCTTCCTTCCATTTTGGCCATCTCTGGTTACCAACCTTCATGGCTGCGAAGGCTTCATTCAATTTTTTTTCTTGCGCTGAAAATCTAACCACCTCCACAAGAAGTCTCTCTATTAAATTTGACAACAACCGCTGTGGTTTAGGAGTTGATTCCCAAGCAGTAACAAAATGATTATAGGAAGTAGGCAGTGTCATAAGAATTTTTGTCATGATCATGGATCTGATATAGGCTCACCTAATGCTTGTAGCTGATGTGCAAGATCCTTTAATTTGGCTACATGTGACGCCATATTGTCCTTGGGATTCTTCGACATCTGATACCATCTTTGTTGCACCATGTGTATTGATGTCTCTGACTTTTGCTCATATAAACTGTGCAACACCTGCCACATGTCTTTTGCACTAGTGCAATTCATGATGTGCACAAGTTGAGAATCAGCTACACTCTGCCAGCTGCCGCTGCCATTCTTTGTATTAAAACACGTTTGCTTTATATGGCGTATCCAACGTAACTGCTTTATTTGAAAAAGTACAAAGGGAACATATACATAGATCTGCGGTCGAACGCATCACCCGATGGTAGCTCCATCTATCCATTTTGATACATATTTAACACCCCCACTAAATCAAAATGAACTAATCATCTTAGCCCATTTCCATGCCCAGCTTTTCAATGAAGAGATTGTGTTTATCCGCAGTGAATCCCTTAGTTAACAGCACTTAACCTCAGCAGGCATCTCAGCCGTGCCGCCTCCATGTAGGCGGGCGTTGGTTGGAGGGCGCGGGGCGTGTCCCCGCGCCAACTTGTGTCCCCAGGTAGGGGGACGGCGTCGGGGTCAACGGGGGGGGGGGATCCCCGCGTCGTAATGAACCTTCCCTAGACGGGGAGGGGGTGAGGGTGGTGACGCGGGGGTCACCCCCGCGTCGACGATTGCCCCGGAGGGGGGTGGAGGATTTGGGGGCACGGGGTTTGAACTAACCCCGGCCCCCAGAGGGGAGCATGGCTCCTGTCGGGACGGGCTGACTTGAGTAAGTCGGTCCGTCCCTTTAAGACGACCGGGTCTTTCAGGGGCGCGTGGGGGGTGGGGTGGGGAGGGTCGGGGCGTGCCGGATCACGCCTTCGACGACCCTTCCTTACCGGTGGCGGCATCTTCTTGCCTTGGCCGGCGCGGGGACCTACGGGTCACCCGGACCGAGCGGGTCACGAAGACGCCGGAGCCGTGGGTGGACCCGGGGGCTCGGGAAGCCCATTCCGACGGCCCCTGGGATGGGGACACCGGGTGGGTCCCTCCACCCGGGGTCTTATAGTGTAGGCTAACAACTCCCCCAGGGTTGTATGATAGCTGGGAAGTGTCCTGTTGAGTACTCGCGTGATCCAGGTACTTCCCATATAGCTTACTAGCTTTCCCCCGCCACGCGTTGCTGTGGCTCAGTATTTTTTAAAAGCATGTTTTTACCTGTCACTTTTCCCCTCTCTTCCCCTTTCCACAAGTTCCCCCGCTCTCTCCCTCTCCCTCCCTCTCTCTCACTCCCTCGCTCTGTCAAATTGAATACAGGTGCAACCAGTTTATAAACAGTAACGTGCCCAAAGTGGGCGAAAAAGTTATCTTTGATCAGTAATGACGTCACAACTTATGAACAAATAGACTTTTTCGAATGCGGTTTGCTCTAAAACCTTCTCGAAGAAACGCCGCCTCTAATGGTTCAAACCCCAGCTTTCTACGTTCAGCCGTTCTCAGTTGATGTCGTCACACACAGACAGACGGACACGATTTTATTATACCGGGTGTTCATTTGAAAACTTTCCAGCCGAATATCTCGAAAAATATGAAAGATATTAAAAAAGTGTGAAACACGTATCCAAGAATTTCAAGAGGGAAAGGGAGGGCAGTATCAGTTTTTTATTTGGGTGGCGTGTTCAAGGTCATTTTAAGGTCAACTTTGTTTTTTCAAATGGAAACCTATATTTTTTATTATGGGATCTTATTGTACGTAAAAAGACCAATAATTTTCGTAGGATACTTTTTTTTATCCGCGCACTTTTTACACATTTGAAAAAACAAAGTTGACCTTCAAATGACCTTGAAAACGCCACCCAAATTTAGATTTTGGTCATTAAACAATTTAAACTAATGCTAACATTTAGCGTAAGGCGAGTGGATAAACAATATTTTTGGTTTTTTGATTTGGTGTATATATGTATAGACATTTTGGAGTTCCTACTCTGGAGCAAGCGACATATAGTTGGCCATGCGAAAAACATGGATTTTCTAAATTTAATCCGGCAACGCGCAGTGACTGCCCTTGAGCTTTGTTGATTGTCATCGCGAAAGCAAGACGCACAGGAAACTGCAGTCGTTTGAATGTGAAGGGCAAATCAGTAGGAATCATTGGAATGCGTGGAATAAGCACATCTTCTCCTTTACATTTGCCGTTAATTATTGTTGCTTCAATCACATTCGGCATCAGTTTTTTCACTGAAAGTCTAGTTCCGTTGCACAACTTTGGCGTGTTGAGATTCCGAAGGAGCAGTATTGGTGAACCAACTTTCAACGTTAATATGTGTGGTGGCATTCCAGCAGGCTCCAATGAATTCAGAAATTCTATTGGATAATTTACCGCTTGATCCTCTTCTGTAACTGTATCGATGGATTTATATTTGGTAACCACACCAGGAATTTTCAATTGAATCCTGTTATTGATTCGATTAACGTCATCATTTTTTGGAGCTAAAATAGCTCTCTCGGATAGCCAATTGTGATTCCTGAAGTTGTTAACGATGTTCGGAAAAACCTTCATTTCAAGATCTTCAATTGATGATTGAAGTTGACAGAAGTTTTGTGGGAACGATATCTCCTGTGTTTCAGGAATAACCGGAAGTTTGCCATTGCCCATATTTAAAAGTTGCTTGACGAATATTTGTGCAGAAATATCATTTCCAAGTAAATGCACACGCATATTGGTTGAAAGTGTAATTTTCTTCACATGTCTCCAAAGAGCCGAATTCTTCAGGCATGCGTTCAGCTCGTCTGCTGGTGTCGATCTTAGAATGACGGGCAAAGTTTGACGGAAATCACCGGCGAGCAATATCAGAGCTCCGCCCATTTGGTGTTGATCGCTTCGAAAATCTCGTAGAGTACGATCAAGTGCTTCAAGTCCTTTCTTATGTATCATGGTACATTCATCCCAAATAATGATTTTGCATTTTTTCAATACAGTTGCCATTCCAGATGTTTTTCCAATGTTACAAAGCGGATCTGTAGCAAGATTTAGATTTAATGGCAGCTTGAAAGCCGAATGCGCCGTGCGTCCTCCATCAAGTAGTGTTGCTGCAATCCCCGATGATGCTACAGCCACAGCAATCTCATTCTTCATTCGAATTTCGGCGAGTATTAAATTGAGTAGAAATGTTTTTCCTGTGCCTCCTGGTGCATCAAGAAAAAGGAGTCCACCATTTCCGCCTCGTACATACTCCATAACTGTATCGTACGCGAGTCGTTGATCATGTGTTAAGAGCCTTTTCTGAGCCTCAACATAAACTTGTAGCGCATCGACATCATATTGTTTTTCTCGCAATACGTCTCTATCAACAACATCGTTTCTGTTACGGTCCGGTGTAAATAGCCCAAGCTGATTAAGAAGTTTGTTGTTAATCGACAAACACATATCCTCAAGCAATATCAAGGCTTCATTATAAATATCTTCCGAATATTGTACATCCAGGCCGGGGTTGTCTCTGCGTTCTCGGAGAAGTATGTCTTCGCTCATATTTTCTTTGTGTTTTTCCCATAGATCTTTCGGATCAGATGGCGCACAGGTTGTCAAGATTATGGCGAACAGATTTCGTATTTGGTGAGCATGACGTGTTTCAGATGCTTCTGTCAATGTGTTGTCCCAATGTTGATCATTTTCAAGCAAACCAAGTTTGAAACATGTTTCTCTGTATGTCTGGCATACTTGACCATCGATGGTTTTGACTGCTTGAAACGATGTTGGTCCTTTGACCACGTGAAGCAGCATTCGCAAATAGTAGCATTCACTATTATTCGGATGAACAGTATATACTCGTCCCAATGTTCCAGAGAAAAATATGCCAGCTATTGAAGAATGCCTGGCGCCTCGTTTTCTTCTGTAAAATTTCTTCGTCGATTGATTCCAAGTGTAATATTGCGGGACTTCATGATATAACAGCGTTTTCGCGAATTCGTCAGCTGCACATAATTGGAAAAAAGCGGTCAACGTTGTGTTTGGTGGGTCTGCAGCTCTCTGGAGTGCATTCACTTCCGTGAAGTAGACTCGTTGACCGTTTTCCAAGTGAACACTGAGATGTACAACAGCAGGAAAGCGTTCATGAATATCGAATCCAAGAATTCGCCATACAGCTTCATTACTACTAATATAACGTCCCATTTGAAATTGTTCTACTTCATTAACGGGAGTATTGGGATTCGCAAGTCCGAAAACTGCCATATCGCTGCCTTTATTCACATATTTACATATGTATTTAATTGATTTAACTGAATTGCAGACTTCCACGTTGATATGCGCATTGAATGATTTGGAAAGAATAGGAGAATAGGGCACAATCCACTGGTTATCAATTTCGAAATAAACGTTATTGATTTTGATAGTTGTTGTGTGTCCTCCATCATCTGGTTTTCGTCGTCTGTACAGCGGATAACCATCGCCACCAGTCTGTGTTTCTTGTATCATTTGACGTGGATACTTTTTAGTGCATTTTCCATCTTTCATGCATGGTGAATGTGGGTTGTATAGTCCACATGGTCCGTGAATCATGTGTTTTTTGACAATTTCAAATAATTCTGGATCTTCTTCTGGATCGGGCAGTTCAGCATTAATAATATCGTCAATTTGAGTTCGAGCAATTCTTTCAACCAACCAAATTAAGATATGGGCATGTGGTAGTCCTCTTTTCTGCCATTCAATCGAATACATCCAGCAGCGAGTTTCTCCGTATATATGATTCTTAGTGATGAGATCCATAAAACGTATTAATTTTTGTTTGAAAACTCTCGCTGTGAGGTCATGCCGATGGAATGGTTGCTGACCAAGTAAAAGTAAATCTTTGATTTCAGTCCAAGATGGATTGCATGTGAACGTGATAAAAAGATCTGGACGTCCGTATTTGCGAACATATGTTAGAGCATCCTGAGTATATTCTTGCATATGTCTTGGACTTCCAGTATACGAAGCTGGAAGTATAACCATTTGTCCAATGTTAGCAACTGTTCCATTATTCGCAATTGCATCTCGCAAATGAATGTAATCTTCGACTCGAAGCTTCGATTGATTGTAACGAATGTAATTGAGTCGTTCACTTTCAACTTTAGCGTACATATCAACGATGAATTGTTGGAAAAGTTGACGACACTTCAGAATATGGTTACATTGTTGGGAACGAATCATGATTCGGTATGCATAAAAATCCATACAACTGACTCTTTTCGTTGTCGCAGCACCTGTGATGGGATTAGTTTGATAAACTTCGAAATGATATCCGTCTTCTCCTCGCGGAAACAGTATTGGATATTGAAGAGCATCGTACGATCGGTGTGTTTCAGCAACACGTTGCTTGGTTTGATCTCGTCTGCTGATAACAATATCTCGGCGGGTAATCTCTGTTCCGACAATTACAGCTGCTACTTCAGTGGCCGTTGGAGCATTGAAACGTCTTTCATGCTCATTCAATGGCGTTTTGTCTGCCCTGATAATGACTTTTAAATCATCCGCTCTCACATCCTCTAATGCGGATTTGAAATCTCGGACCAAACAGTTATGTTCGTGGAATAATGCTCGTAATTTAGCAATAATTCTTCGATCTGTTACTGCACTAAATGTGCATCGTCGATCAACCTCTTCCTCGACATTGTCCATGAAATAAATTTGCAAAAACTGTGGATCTTCATCGGTTACTGGAAGAAGTGAACCAATTTGATGATACACTTGTCCTTGGACTTTGAATGTGGGCATGAAATTACCATATCTCACAATATTCGTTGCTCCAAACGATGTCATTTGAAAGCATGAGTTGTATTTACGAATATGCTGTAGAAAGTGTTTGGACTCCCGAGTAACTCCAGCCACATAAGTTAAAAGTGGTTCTGGTACATCAGCCAGTGGTGGCAAGTTGATTTTGCCATTAGAGCAACACATGCCAGGCGATTCTTTCTGAAACTTCAAAGCGCGACAATGAAAGCACAAATTAGTCATTGGTCCGATGGCAACATCGTGATGCATTCTGTAATCAAAGTTTTTATTGTAATTGAACGCCGCTTTCTTGAGATCGATTCTCGTTCTTGATCGACTCTGTCGTAAGCGTTGACCTTGACGTCGTGTATCTCGCTCTTCAGATGTTTCAGCAGTTCTTGATGTAGAAGCTCGCACTCGTAGGATTTCAACTCGTGCGACTCGCTCTTCTAATGTTTCAACAGCTCTTGAAGTAGAAGCTCGCATTCGTAAGTTCTCAACTCGTGCGACTCGCTCTTTAGATGTTTCAGCAGCTCTACTGGCTGACACTTGCCGCGTATGTCTGGTACTTCTTCCAATGTTTGATTTTTTGGGGGTTGATCGATTCTGCCGTAAGCGTTGACCTTCACGTCGTGTATCTCGCTCTTCAAATGTTTCAACAGCTCTTGTTGTAGAAGCTCGCACTCGTAGGTTTTCATCTCGTGCCACTCGCTCTTCAGATGTTTCAGCAGCTCTACTGGATGACACTTGCCGCGTATGTCTGGTTCTTCTACCAATGTTTGATTTTTTGGAGGGCATTTCAAACATTAAAACATTAAAAATCATAAATTATTCTGTTTTCTCGTCAATATGATGGTGAGTTACAACAAAGTGGATAGCGGGAAAATATTTCTCGTGCTCAATACCTATGTATACCAATTTTCATAGAAATAGATTCAACGGTATAGAAGTTGATGTATTGCAGCGCCATCTACAACGGCGAGGTGTGGATAGCGGGAAAATATTCCTCGTGCTTAAATACCTATGTATACCAATTTTCATAGCGATAGGTTCAACGGAATAGAAGTTGATGTATTGCAGCGCCATCTACAGCGGCGAGATAAAAAAAATTGAACAGCGTAAAAACCTTCTCCCCGAAAAAACACATATACGTGCCAAGTTTCATGTTGATCGGTCAAACAGTTTCGAAGTCTATTAATCATATACATATATATCTTTACAAACATCCATTTTTATATATATATATATTGTGTTTTGTCGTCAATATGATGGCGAGTTACAACAAAGTGGATAGCTGGAAAATATTCCTCGTGCTCAAATACCTATGTATACCAATTTTCATAGCGATAGGTTCAACGGTATATAATTTGATGTATTGCAGCGCCATCTACAGCGGCGAGATAAAAAAAATTGAACAGCGTAAAAACCTTCTCCCCGAAAAAACACATATACGTGCCAAGTTTCATGTTGATCGGTTAAACAGTTTCGAAGTCTATTAATCATATACATATATATCTTTACAAACATCCATTTTTATATATATATTGTGTTTTGTCGTCAATATGATGGCGAGTTACAACAAAGTGGATAGCTGGAAAATATTCCTCGTGCTCAAATACCTATGTATACCAATTTTCATAGAGATAGGTTCAACGGTATATAATTTGATGTATTGCAGCGCCATCTACAGCGGCGAGATAAAAAAAATTGAACAGCGTAAAAACCTTCTCCCCGAAAAAACACATATACGTGCCAAGTTTCATGTTGATCGGTCAAACAGTTTCGAAGTTTCTTAATCATATATATACAAACATCCATTTTTATATATATAAGATTGTGTTTTGTCGTCAATATGATGGCGAGTTACAACAAAGTGGATAGCTGGAAAATATTCCTCGTGCTCAAATACCTATGTATACCAATTTTCATAGCGATAGGTTCAACGGTATATAATTTGATGTATTGCAGCGCCATCTACAGCGGCGAGATAAAAAAAATTGAACAGCGTAAAAACCTTCTCCCCGAAAAAACACATATACGTGCCAAGTTTCATGTTGATCGGTCAAACAGTTTCGAAGTCTATTAATCATATACATATATATCTTTACAAACATCCATTTTTATATATATAGATTGTGTTTTGTCGTCAATATGATGGCGAGTTACAACAAAGTGGATAGCTGGAAAATATTCCTCGTGCTCAAATACCTATGTATACCAATTTTCATAGCGATAGGTTCAACGGTATATAATTTGATGTATTGCAGCGCCATCTACAGCGGCGAGATAAAAAAAATTGAACAGCGTAAAAACCTTCTCCCCGAAAAAACACATATACGTGCCAAGTTTCATGTTGATCGGTTAAACAGTTTCGATGTTTCTTAATCATATATATACAAACATCCATTTTTATATATATAGATTGTGTTTTGTCGTCAATATGATGGCGAGTTACAACAAAGTGGATAGCTGGAAAATATTCCTCGTGCTCAAATACCTATGTATACCAATTTTCATAGCGATAGGTTCAACGGTATATAATTTGATGTATTGCAGCGCCATCTACAGCGGCGAGATAAAAAAAATTGAACAGCGTAAAAACCTTCTCCCCGAAAAAACACATATACGTGCCAAGTTTCATGTTGATCGGTTAAACAGTTTCGAAGTCTATTAATCATATACATATATATCTTTACAAACATCCATTTTTATATATATAGATTGTGTTTTGTCGTCAATATGATGGCGAGTTCCAACAAAGTGGATAGCTGGAAAATATTCCTCGTGCTCAAATACCTATGTATACCAATTTTCATAGCGATAGGTTCAACGGTATATAATTTGATGTATTGCAGCGCCATCTACAGCGGCGAGATAAAAAAAATTGAACAGCGTAAAAACCTTCTCCCCGAAAAAACACATATACGTGCCAAGTTTCATGTTGATCGGTTAAACAGTTTCGAAGTTTCTTAATCATATATATACAAACATCCATTTTTATATATATAGATGCGGGTGTGGGGTTTTAGTTGGTAGCCGCCGGGGAGAGGGGCGCCGAAGGCATCTCAGCCGTACGGAGGGGAGGGATCTCACGGACGGGCAGGAATTGGAGGTCGAGGTGTGGAAACGCCAGGCCAAGAAGGACACTTTTGCCCGATGAAAGCGGCAGATGAGAGCCGCCTCCACGGGACGTCCAATCGTCCGGGCCCTCCTGCCCATATTCGATATATGGTGCGGGAGGCGGGGAAGGTTGACCTTCCGCCTCGCGCAGGTGCTCTCCGGCCATGGTTGCTTCGGAGAGTACCTGCACAGAGTGGGGCGGGAGCCGACTGCGCTGTGTCACCACTGCGGCGAGGATGTGGACACGGCGCGGCACACTCTTGAAGAGTGTCCAGCATGGGCAGGGCCGCGCCGTGTCCTTAGAGCCGCGGTGGAGGGGTGGGACCTCACGTTCGCGGCCGTGGTCGGCTACATGACCGCGAACGAGGGGTCGTGGAAGGCGATGGCCTCCTTCTGCGAGGATGTGATATCGTAGAAGGAGGCCGCCGAGAGAGCTCGGGAGAAGGACCCGGGCTCGGCGAGGAGGGTTTGGGCACGGGGCCGACCCTCGCGCCGGCCCCCCCCCCCCCCCCCCCCAGTGGGGGTTGATGCCTGACGGAGGGGCGCGAGGGTTTTTCCCCCCTGCGCCAACCTGGGCCCCCAAGGCGTGGGGCGTAGAGGGAGGAGGCGCGGGAGGGTTCCCTCCCTGCGTCGTCGAGTGCCCCCGTGAGGGGGGCGGAGGTTGGGACGGAGCGGGGGCCTCCGTGAGGGGGGCGGAGGATGGTGGGTGCCGGGGCGTCAGCTGACCCCGGCTCCGGAGGGGAGTTTGATCCCCTCGAGACGGGCCGGCACCCCGGAGATAATTTTCGGATGTGGGGTGCCGGTCGGTCCCCCACTTGACAGGGGCGACCGGGGGGGGGAGGGGCGTGCCGGAACACGCCTCCGACGACCGTCCCTTACCGTGTGCGGCGACCTCCTGCCCTGGCCGGAGGGGTCACCCGCTTCGAGCGGGGCAGGTGGCCGAAGGGGGACCCAGGGTGGACCGAGCTGGGGCTCGGGAAGAACGTTCCGACGGCCCTTGGGGATGAGGACCGTTGAGTATTAGGGTACATTTACATGCAACCAGTAGGATACATGGAAATACTACCATGATTTAGACAGCGCCACCTAGTGAATGCATGATGTGTGAACCAGTTCTGTTGAGTATGAATACGTTGTGTGAGCCTCGTATGAAAACCATTTTTTGTATTAACGTCGTCATATTATTATAATAAACAAGTTGTTGTTATTAAATTCATCTTTTATTTAATATGTAAAAAGTTAAAAAGAGTGTTGAGAAGTTTGGTAAAGTGAAGAGGAAACGAAAGTTCGAGAAACAGCGACCACGTGTTGAAACAATGGCGAACATGAAAATTGACGACGTAGTAATTCCGATATTCGATGGATCGGACTATAGCAACTGGAAAATACGAATATTGAAATTCCTGCAATTTAAAAAATGCAAGGAAGTTGTCGTTAGAGAAAAAATAGCAACAGACAAGCACCCCGATTGGGACGACAAAGATATAAAGGCAAAAAATTATATTTAGTGCCATTACGAACAAGCAACTAGACTACGTGAGCGAATTTGAAACTGCGTACGAAATAATGAAAAAGTTCGATGAAATGTATTGTCACGTCGTTTCCTTTCTCGCGAACGAGGAAGGAACCGAGCACGGGAAATTACGGCTTGAAGACCGGGCCACGCTCGGTCGCGCGACACGTGGTCCTCCCGGGACAAACAATCGTTCGCGGAATCGAATCGGAGTAACTATCACGATGGCTAGTACGAAATTCGGGCGCCAGACACGACAGGGTGTCACGCGAAAGATTCACGAGACGCGAATTCGGCACGACGATCTCGATTCCGTGAGGACTGCGCGATAACCTGGGATAGCCGCGAACAAGGTCAGGGTTCCACGTGAAGAGAAGGAACGGGGCATTCCCCGCGACAGGAACGTTTCTCGTAGGGAGAATAATTGACGCGGTATTCGGCAATAATGGTCGTTTATTAACGAGATGACAGTAGCGGCCGCCGGTGAACGCCGGCGGCAACGGGAATTTGCCGGCGCGAAGACAATTTCTTTCGGCAGGTGTTCGACCGATCGCGCGTACTCTATTCTCTCGCGTTGAGCTCGGCAGTCACAGGACTTCGCGTGAAAATACAAGCCTTTACGGCACGAATTCTGTCGAGCTCCGATGACCGACGCGTAGTTTCGACGTGGACTGGGCGCGGATCACGGCAAAGTCGCGAGAAGGTCGAAATCGGCACGTCGCGTCGTCCCACCTTGGAACATTTCGAGATAGGCTCGTAATTTATTCGTCGAAAATCGTACGCCCCGAATATTCCGTTTCCCGGACAATCGGCGGCAATACGACCCACGGCCTCGCTTTCCTCTCGGGAGAGCTACTCCTGGTCTTCGGAAACGCCGGCGGCAACGTGGTGCGCGACACGATTCAGAAATTTCGCGAAAACGTCCCGAGCCAACACGAATTGTTTACACACTTAAATTTGTCGAAATAATCAGATCGGCACTTACCAAACGGCAAAGGGTGTTCGCTCGCTCATCCTTCGGTATCAAACAAAAACTAATATTTGCAAACGGCAATTATATTCGCTTGTCGCGGGTTTAGTGGCGGAACAACTTTGTTTGGCGTGATCTCGTGACCCAGTGACACAATTCGAGCCGGCTCGGTAACGCGGAAGCGAGGCGTCCCCCTCTCCCTCGACTATTTCCTCCTAGGCGGCGCTCGGGCCTATCGCGTGGTTCCTCGCAGCAGGGACAACTATCGTGCCCTTCGGCCCCGTGCCTCCGGCAATTTGTCGATTTCCCGGGGCACGCGGTACGGGGCTGCTGGACTGTCCGAGTGGGCGCGAGCCATTCCAGGGTGTTCTCCGTGCATCTCCTGGACGAGAGTCGATGAGGCTGGTCTGCTGGTCGTCCCTTATTTTCGAAATCCTCGTCGGTCTCTCCGGGTTGGTGAATCCGGACTCGCTTCCGACTCGATCGTCTCGTTCTCGATTGACGCGCTGCGATAGGTCCTCCGAGCGCTTCTCCTTGAGCCTTTGCGCCAATCACGGCAGGAAATAGGTACCGGGTTCCTAATGACTCCGACTATCCCTGAAACTTCGTGTCGCGCCCAGCGGCGCGACATTCAAACGCGATAATTCCGTTCCGCTGGAACTCGAACGTCCAGGGAGACCGATCGCACAGCCGATTTCGCTTTTAATACCGGCCCGGTCCTTCGCTGAGGGTTCGGCAGGACGGTGGCAAAATCTGCCACGTCACAGTATTTTAAAAAATCAACAGCCTTACAAATAGTGCGACGAAGCAATTTGGAAAATATTAAATTGAAAAATTTCTCTGAGGCTACAAAGTTTTTCGATGATTTTGAGAAGGCTCTAAACGAACTAAAAGGTGCAGGGGCTCAGGTGAGTGAACAAGAAAAACTGAATTACATGCTGAAAGCGCTACCTAAAGCATATAGTCATATTGGGGATATCATAGATGTGGTACCCGAAGCAGAGAGAACTGTGGATTATGTGAAAAGCAAAATAAAGTTGAAAGCAGCAGAAGAAAAGAAACCTGAAACAGAAGAAACGACTACTAAGTCAAACGTGTTCAATGCAGCTTCGATACCGACACCCACCGGTGGTAATGTCGGTAATAAGCAAACTTGCTTCAACTGTGGCAAACCTGGCCATTTTCAGAAGGATTGTCGTTCGTTCAAAACTGGATCGTTTCGTGGAAATTATAGACAATTTCGTCGTGGTCGTGGAAGATACCAACACAGAGGAAATTATCAGTGTTCGAAATGAGTATAAAAGGCCTCAAGAAAGGGATGCACAGGGAAGTTGTTTTGTAACAGAGGTAAACGTGTCAAACATATCCTATAAAAGTGTAAAAAATGAAATGCAGCTGGAGTGATTACTGGACAGTGGGTGCACCGACCATATTGTAAATGAAGATATGTATTTTGATGAGTGTGTTACACTCAAAGTTCCAGTACACGTAAAGGTTGGCGACGGTCGCATACTGCAAGCAACTAAGTCAGGAACAATAACAATATCCAAAGGAGAATTTACCAAAATTTACAATCAAGATAGGAAACTGGTTGCTATGACAAAAAAGGAAAATGGACTGTATAAAGTTACAAGCTATTGTAATACAGAAAAGATTCAAAGTAAAGCAAATATAATAAATAAGGTGAGCGAAACACATTTGACCTTAAAAGAAAAATGGCATCGTATATTAGGACATGTAAACTTCAATTATTTGAGTATTTTATGTAAAAATGAGTTACTGGCTGGGGCACCAAAGGAGCTGGAGCCCGAATTGCACAATTTGCCATTTAAAAACCATAGAACCAGAGCAACAGAGATATTGGAAATAGTCCATACGGATCTGAATGGGCCACACGCAACTGCAGGAAATTGTGGAGAAAAGTATTTTTTATCATTTATTGATGATTTCAGCAAACTGGCAAAGGTCTACTGTATTAAATCCATGGAACAAGTGTTTGATTGTTTCATGTATGTATGTATTAGTTTATTGATCCCATTACGGGTTACAAAGAGTTCCCGTTCCCTTTACAATTAACTATTTCCTTTTCCGTCTAAACTATTTTTATTCTATTTTGTTTCTCATTCACTCTCTCTCCTTCACTCTCTCCCTCACATTCTCTCTTTCATCCCTCCCTCTCCCTATCCTCCCATCCTCGTCTTCCTTTCTCTCCCTATCCAGCTCTTCCATCCAACCCTCTCCGCTCCCGTCCGTCGCTAATATCTGTTTCACCCTCTCCTGTATCCCTGTATCTCTCCTTTGGTCTCCTCTGCATCTTTCCAGTACGTGTTCCCATGTTTCTTCTTCATATTTACATCTCCTGCATAGCCTCTCCTCTTCTTCTTCCCAGTACCTTCCTCCTCTCATTTCATTCCCTAACCTATACCTCGCTATTCTGCTCCATTTCTTTTCTTTCTTTCCTCTTTCTAAATACTCTGCAGTTCCCTCCACCCTTATTTCTTTGAACCACCTATTATATTTTGATTCCATTGTCATTTTCCTATTTTCCTCTTCCTCTATTCCTTTCTCCCTACTTTCTATCCTTTCCCACTCCTCTTCTCTCTCTTGCTTATCTCCTTCTTCTATCTTTTTCCTGTCCCCTCTCTCGTCTATATATTTCTTTCTTCCTTTTTCCCATCTCGATATTCTCTTTCCTCCTCTCCCTCTCTCTTCTATTTCTCTTAAACATTGCCTCGCCAACTCGCTTCCCCTTCCTTCCCTTAACCTTTCTTCGTACTTCCACGCCCTTCTCGCTGCCCTTTCTCTCATTTTCCTTCTCTTCGACTCCTCCCTCACCATGTACCCTGGCGTCACCCATTCCAGCCCCAGTACCCATCTTAAATATCTCTCCTGCATCGCTTCAACTTTTTTTCTCTCCTCCCATCCCCATATTTCCACACCGTATGCCATAACTAGCCATATAAACACATCGTAAAACCACACTCTTCTCTTGTAATTGTCTCCGAAATATCTTTTCCCTATCCCCCATACACTTCTCATTACCCCTCCCCCCTTCCTTATCCTGTCTTCTATCTGTCTCTCCTGCCCTCCATTCTTTGTAAATATATACCCCAAATATTTGATCTCCTCTACCTCTTCCACCACTCCCTCTCCCCATCTCCATACCTTTTTCTCTTTCTTTCTCCTTTCGAATCTGATCACTTTCGTTTTTTCTCTGTTTACTTCTAGACCTTTCTCTCTTATATATCTCCTAAACTCTTCTATCATGAGCCTCATCCCACTCTCCTCCTTCGCCAACAGCACCAAGTCGTCCGCGTACTGCAGTGTGTAAACCATCTTTCCTCTAATCTCTATCCCTCCTTTCCCTCTCTTCCTCATTCTTTCCTCCAAGTCTGCCATAAATAGTATGAACAATTTCGCACTTAGTGGGCATCCTTGCCTCACTCCTCTTCCCACCCAAAATTTCTCTCCCATCTCTCCCCCTACTTTCACTCTCACTGATGTTTCCCTGTAGACCTCTTCAATTCTTTCTCTCAGCCCCTCGCTCACTCCTCTTTCCCTCAGCGCTTTCCATAAATTTCTTCTGTTTACACTATCAAAAGCTGCTTTCAGATCTATGAAGCATCCTATTACCTTTCCTTTTTTTTCGTTATTTCCCTGTTAATCACGTAATTCAGTATATATATGTTGTCCATCGTCCCTTTCCCTCTTCTAAATCCCGTCTGGTTCTCTGGTACCATCTTCTTCTCCTCTACCTCTTTTTCCAGTCTCTCCTCTAGCACTATTGTATAAATTTTATACATTGTATTTAGTAGTGTTACGCCTCTGTAACACTCCACTGTCTTCCCATCTCCCTTCTTTCTGATTGGAACCACTATCCCCGTTTTCCACTCTTCTGGCCATCCCTCCCCCTTCCATATCCTATTGCAGATATCCCATATCTCTCTCCTTATATTCTCCCCTCCGTACTTCCATACTTCATTCCCCATCTCGTCCTCACCTGCCGCTTTCCCAGTTTTCAGTTTCTTTATTATCCTCTCTATCTCTCCTATTCCTATCTCTCCATCATTTCCCTCACTTGCCCTCCTCCCTCCACCTCCTACTATTTTTGTCTCCACTCCTCCTAATAGATCCATAAAATATTCCTTCCATTTCTCTGTTCTTATCTCCTTCTCTATTCTTCTTCTCTTTCCGTCTCCCATTCTTCTTAGGAAATCCCAGACCTTTCCTTCTGTATTCGCTTTCCCAGCTTCTAGTATTATCCTTTCTCTTTCCTGTTCCCTCTTCTCTTCATACATCTTTTTGTACTCGCTTCTCATTCTTCTATATACACTTTCTTCTACTTTTCCTTTTCTCCATCTCCTTAGTATCCTCCTTAGGTCTTTTTTTTTCTCCTTGCATTCCTCATCCCACCAACCTCTCTTTTTCTTCTCTTTCTTGTTACCCGTATTCTTTATTTCTTCTATTATTTCCTTGATCCTCCCTTCTAACTCTCCTATTCTTTCCCCTATACTTTCCCCAGTTATTTCTATTTTCTCAGTTTGTCCTCTAAATCTCTCTTTTACTTCTCCTTCCCACTCTAGCTTCATCGCTTCCCTCTTATTCTTCTTTTTTTCTCTTTTATCTTCTGTTTTCCATCTTTTCTTCATCGTTACCACTAGCGGAAGATGGTCCGATTCCACCCTTTCCTCTACCACCATCCTCTCTATCCCTTCTCTCGTTCTTTCGTCTCCTATCACATAGTCAATTACGGATCTGCCTCTCTGTCCTATGAACGTATGTTCTCCTCTCTCGTCTCCTTCTATCCCTACATTCATTATTTCTATCCCTAGCTCTCCTAGTGTCCTTATTAGCTTCCTCCCATCTCCGTTTACCTTCTTGTCTCTTGACTCCCTACTTCCTTCCCTTTCCTCTTCTTCCTGTCTTGCTTTTCCTCCTTCCTCCCCTGTCCTTGCATTAAAGTCCCCTCCCATTATTAACCTTTCCTCTTTTCCCTTATCCCACCAGTCCCTCAATGCATCCATTTTCTTATCAATATCCTTATTTACGTACACCCCTATTATCTTCCATTCTTCCTCCTCTACCCTTATCTTTCCCACTATTATTCCTTCCACTTCTTTTGATTTCTCCTTTTCTTTCTTTTTACTCACTATCTCCTTTCTCATTCCTATCACCATTCCTCCCTTCGCCCTCCCTAATTTGCTATCTCTTACTGCCCACTGTTTCTTCCATACATATCCTTCCGGCAATCTTCTTTCTATCTCTCCCCACCTCTTTTCTTCTATCCACGTTTCTATCAGCACTATTACCTCCCACTGTCTTAAGTCTTTCCAGAAATCTTCATCCTTTCCTATCAGTCCTGCAACATTCCAAAATCCTATTTTCACTTTCTCCCCTTCCCTTCTTCTTGTCTTCTTCTCCTCCTCTTCTTCTTCATGCTTCTTTATGTCCCTTCTCCTTACTTCTCTCTCTCCTTCGTCTTCTCTCCCCATTCGTTTCCCTCTCCGTCTTTCAATACTCCTTCCCTCTCATCCCACTTCCACATCACTCCTTCTATCCATATTTTCATGTATCCTGTTCTCGCACTTCTCCCCTTCTCTCTCTCCTTCCCCATTATCTGTTTCAATCTCCATTGAACACTTCTTTCTTCCCATGTAAGGTCGTCTTCTATCCTTTCCTTTCTCCCTGCTAGTCTCTTCTTTTCCACCATTACTCTTCTTTTTTGTTCTAACGTCGCCATTTTCACCACTACCCATTCTCCTTTTCCACTTCCCCTTGTGCCATCTCTCCTGACCTCTTCTACTCTTTCTTTTTCTCCTATCACTTCTAATATTTTCTGTACTTCTTCCCGCCCATCTCCTCCCTCCTTTATCTCTATTCCTTTTATTATTATGTTCTTTTTCCTTATCTTCTTTCTTATTCTTTCCGTTTCTCCGTTTTCTCTTTCTCCTTGCTCTCTTCCTTTCTTCTTCCGTAACTCTTCGAACCTCTTATCTATTATATCCTCTGCTCTCCCCTCCAACTCTATCTTTTTTATTCTCACTTCCATCTCCCTCCACTCTTTTCTGTCCCTTTCCCTTTCCTTCTCCCACTCTTCTTTCATTTCTTTCATCTCTCTCATCAATCCTCTTATCTCTTTCCATCCTTCCGTCATTCTCTTCATATCTTTTATCGCTTCATCTAATTTCTCCCATTCTTCTCTCCTCACCTCTCTTATCCCCTCCTTTATCTCGTCTCTTATGATCTCTCTGATGTATCCCTCCGTCCACATCTTTTCCTGGCCACTTTCTCCTTCCTTTTTCTCTGGCGATCTTCCCGTCCTTTGGCTTTTCCTGAATGGATCATCTTTCTCTCCTTCTCTCTCTATACTCTCTCTCTCCTTTCTTTTCTTATCTAGCCAATTTCCTATATCCTCCATTTTCGACAGGCTATTGCTTCTGCCTCTTTCCTTCAATCTCGTCGTAGCTGGGTTCCCTGTCACCTCCTTTTCCATTTTTCCTATTTCTTTGCCTCCCTGCTTGCTCATTTCGATACCTTTCTATTTGTCTCTCTTCTTTACCGACCTACCCGCTTTTGCCACCGACCTTCTTTCTTTTCACACCCGATGTCGCTTTCCACTCCGTCTCCTCTTCCACTTCTCTACACTCCTCTCCCTCTTCCTAACCTCCTAACCTCACTCTCTTTCCTTAGCTCCTTCTCGCTCTTCCTCTCCCTTCACTCCCTCAGCCTTTACACTCCGCTATTCCACCACTCTTCCTCCACCCACTCACTAACTCTCTCCGCTTTTCTTTCCTTTTCTCTCCTACTATCTCCTCTTTATCAGCCACTCTTCTAACGCACACCTTAACTCTGTATAACCGGAAACGGAACTCCGTTTGATTGTTTCATAGAGTATGTAAATGAAGTCCACAATATAACTGGCAAGTTTATTAAAACATTGAGGTGTGACAATGGAAAAGAGTACGTAAATTCTAACGTTTATCGTTTTGCACGAGAAAAAGGAATTCGTATAAACCCGTGCCCTCCATATGTCCATGAACTGAATGACACAGCAGAAAGGTATAATAGATCAATAATGGACATGGCAAGATGTTTGCTAGCTGAATCAAAGGTAAATAGAAGCTATTGGCCGGAAATTGTAAGAGCCGCAGCTTATCTGAAAAACAGAACACTGGCTAACACCATTGAAAGGAAAACACCATTTGAAATATTCTTTGGTAAAAGGCCATGCGTTAATAACCTACGATTGTATGGGAGTACAGTATTTGTTCCAGTACCAGAAGTCAAGAGGAAATCAAAGTGGGATAAGAAAGCAGAATCTGGAATTCTCTTAGGTTACATAGATGTTGCATACAGAATTCTCATAAACAACAAAATAGTAACAGCCCTACACGTAGATGTCATTGATGAAGACATAAAATGTATTGGATTTAAGGATATCGATGAAACTGCAGATGAACGTCAATGGAATAACGAAGGTGATGAAGAAGAACAAGAAAATAAAGATATAGTCTTGAAAGAAGAACAGCGTGACAATGAAGAGGAAAAGGATGAGGAACTGGAACTAAGAAGATCCGTAAGAGAGAGAAGACCACCTATTCGATATGGAAGTGAAGGGTCATGTAAATTTGTATACGTAAATTATTGCAATGCAAGTGTACCTGTTACATTTAAGGAGGCGGTCACAAGCAGTGAAGCCGAGTATTGGATGGAAGCTATGGATCGTGAGATGGACAGTATAAATAATAACAAAACCTGGACGTTATTAAATAAACCAAAGGACAAAACTGCCTTGGATGTAAAATGGATTTATAAAAGGAAATCAGAGAATACCTATAAAGCAAGACTAGTCGTCAGAGGATTCTAGCAGAAAGAAGAAGTCGAAGACACATACTCACCAGTGGCGAAGATGCAGACATTAAGAATTTTACTATCGTTTTGCTGTCAACATGGTTTGGCGGTTGAGCAGATGGATGTTGAAACGGCGTTTCTAAATGGTAACGTGTATTCGGAGGTCTATGTAAAACAGCCGCTTGGCTATGAAGATGGTAGCAATAGAGTTTACAAACTGGCTAAATCATTATATGGACTGAAAGAAAGCCCTCGTTTATCGTACTGTTACGTGCAGCCCTGGAAGACTGCACATCGCTGGCTCATCAGTACTACAACTGCTGGGTCAGTCATCGGTGGCGCAATGTCCCAGTAACCCATTATTGACCAATGAGGAATTCCATGACTCATGGAATTCAGTACCCCACGCATTGTCAAAATCACGATATATAAACACCACACGACCACGACTGAGTGTCTTCTCTGTCGAGTCAAGTCGTCTTATACATTAATTGTAAGAGAACAAATACACGCATCCGCCCGAAAGTCTCGATCTTTGTCCATAACCTTCCGAGCTTCTGATCCGGATCCCGGACCATCCTCTCACCTGCAAGGCCGCGGCATAACAGTACGAATGCTTTAACAAATGTGTTTCGAGATTGGGTTTTCATAGAAGTGAGTATGACTATTGTCTCTATACAAAATTTGATAACAATGAACCGATATATATTTTAGTTTTTGTCGATGATCTATTAATTTGTGGTAAAAATAAGCAGGAAATAATAAATGTAAAATATAAATTGTCAAGCAAGTTCAAAATGAAAGATATGGATAGACTTAAGAATTATATTGGAATAGATGTGGAATATGTGTATAGCAAAGATGAAAATGTAATGACCTTAAGTCAAAAAACATATATAGAATCATTAGCGCGTAGATATAATATAGAAAACGCGAAACTATTGTTACGTCCGAGGTTTGACCTCAGGACGATATCGCGGAGGATTTGGGAAATTTCGTATGAGACTCGGGGAAGATTCGAAGTGGTGCTCGAATTTTGGGTATGGTTTGCGACTCGCGGTGACGTGGGGGGCGTACCACGCAGATCCGGTCCGAGAGAGAGATCGAATAGAATATTGCGGTTCGATCGTCGAGGGTTTGAGCTAGGATTTGGGAATTCTCGGACGGCTAGACCAAGTCCGCCTGACCGTGAATGAGGAGGGTGCCCGAACGGCTAGACCAAGTCCGCCTAATTCGGGGTTGGATCGTTGGCTCCAACGGCTAGACCAAGTCCGCCTAGTTCGAGGGAGAGACGATGTTGGTCCCAGTACGCGATTCTCACTCTCACTCGTGACACTATCTCCGTCGTACACGCACACGTCACTTGATGAATAAAATGTCGGATGAACCGCACGTGGACGTAAAGGAGACTTTTTTGGAGAAGGAAGCGTTCTCTCAGATCACGGTTATCAACTATAAATAATTTATAGCGTCCCGCATTGATTCATCATTGAGAACTGTTCTGTTAGAAGGTTGAATCGTTGAAACGTTGATTGACTATCCTCGACTGACTACTGCTGAATTTTCTCGAAATACTACTGATTGTGAAATACTGACTAATAATGTGATAATAATAATGTCGCTCTGCTCTCCGATCCTGGCTTTTATAGGCCTGTTGCCAGGTGGACTTGTGGTGGGGAGACAATAGGAGGATTTCATGCTTGAGAGAGCAGGCAGTGGATCCGTGGGGGGAACAATAGAGTCGCACGCTTGAGTGAGCAGGCCTTGAAATTGTTATTCCCGAAATCACTGAAGTTTGACGAGATCACATTCCAAAGTGATGACGTCAGATGAGAGTCTTCTCAGATATTAATATTAATTACTTATATATTTGCTTGTAGTGCAAATATAAGGAGGGAGTCCGGTGACGGACGTTAGGACGTTACACTATATAACACACCAATGGAGATGAATCTAAAACTAGAACCTGCGAAGTCATTAAACGAAAATGTGAAGTATAGGAATTTGATAGGCGCGCTGTTGTATGTAAGTTCTGGTACAAAGACCGGACATAGCGTTCAGCGTAAATTATCTCAGTAGATTTACAAATAATTATAGAAAAGAACATTTTAAATATGCGATGAGAGTTTTAAAATACTTATTCGTGACTTGAAATCTAAACTAACTTACAAAAATAATTATAATGTAGACACAATGGATTGTTTTGTGGATGCCGATTGGGCAGGAGATGTTACTGATACAAAGTCAACATCAGGTTTTGTAATAAAACTGTTTGGTAATGCAGTTTCCTGGAAAACGCGAAAACAGAGTACAGTGACCAAGTCGTCTACATTTGCAGAATACATAGCATTATCAGAAGCCGTAACGGAAGTAAACGCTTTATGCGTGGTATATTAAGATCATTTAGAATAAAATTAAACAAACCAATTAAGGTATACGAAGATAACTCTGGTGCAATGTGTATAGCTAAATATGGAAACTATACCAAAAATTCTAAACATATTGAAGTGCAATACCACTATGTAAATGAAAACTATTTGGATGGTATTGTTGATATAGTAAAAATAGAGTCAGAAAATAATATCGCTGATGTGTTCACGAAACCGTTAGGTAAAACAAAGTTTGAAATGTTTAGAGACAGATTAAGGATAAAATAAAACCGGTACAAAAATGTTAGAAATATAGAGTAGAATGTAAAACCAGTAGGATACATGGAAATACTACCATGATTTAGACAGCGCCACCTATGGATGTATGATGTGTGAACCAGTTCTGTTGAGTATGAATACGTTGTGTGAGCCTCGTACGAAAACCATTTTTTGTATTGAAGTCGTCATATTATTATAATAAACAAGTTGTTGTTATTAAATTCATCTTTTATTTAATAGGGACACCCGGCGGCTCCCATACCGCCCGGTTTCCGACTAGTGTAGGTTAGTGGGGGAGATTAACCCCTCCCCCTGGGTCTATTGTGAGCGAGGGGGTTGCCTGTTGAATAGTCACGTGATCCGGGCATCCCCTCCATAGCTTAGGGATGTGTTTGAGGTTTTAGTGGGTAAACCCTCGGGCTGGCAGGCTCGCCAGGCCGGGGGGAGTCCCACATAACCCCGGCTCCCCCCCAGGGGGGTCGGGGTATGCGTAACGCATTTCCTCACATAAAAAAAGGCATCTCAGCCGTCGGCAAATAATCAATTCTTATTATTTTGTTTGATATGGCCTCTCGAATGAAATTATAGCGTGTATCAATATGTTTGGATCTGTTGTGGAATTGATGATTTGTCGCCAACTTTTGTGCACTCTGGTTATCATTATACATCACAACCATACGCGAGCTCTCTGTGATTTTCGATTGCAAACCTTTTAAATACATAGCCTCCTTACATGCTTCTGCGCACGCCATATATTCCGCTTCAGTGCTAGATAGCGCGACAGTTTTTTGCTTTCTACTAGCCCATGAGACAGGAGAACCCGACATTGTAAAACAGAAACCCGTATAAGATCTCCTATCTATTTTGTCACTTGCCCAGTCTGCATCGACAAATTCTTCCAATTCTGCTTTCTCATCCCTATACTTCAAAGAGAAAGTTTTTGTTTTCTTTAAATATTTTAAGATCCTTTTCGCATGAATCCAATGTGTATCACCATAGCAATTATTAAATTGACTTAAATAACTGACTGACAATGCTATGTCTGGTCGTGTCAGCATGGCTAAATATGTCAGACTACCGATCAGCTGTTGAAAAGGAATATTAGATTTACGATTTTCTTCTTTATCTAAATTCAACCCATTCTCCATTGGAGTGTCTGTCGGATTACATTCCGATACATTAAACGTATTCAGCAGCTGATCAATATATTGCTCCTGATCTAAGGTTATTACATTTAATTTTTTATCTATTTTTACACGCATACCTAAACATTGTCTGATTTGACCCAAGTCCTTAATTTTAAAGTTTGAGTTTAATACGTGTTTAAGTTTTTCTGTCTCTTCGATACTGTTTGAGAATACAAAGAAATCATCTACATACAATGCTCCAATGACTTTTACAGGCCCATTCATTCTTGTAAATAAACATGGATCTATTTCAGACCTTCTGAAACCTAAATTACATAAAGACTCCTCTACTTTTTTGTACCATGCTCTCGAAGACAGTTTCAGCCCATAGATGGCATTTTTAGTTTCAGAACTTCGTTTTTATTAACCGACTCAAGACCTTCTGGTACGGTCATGAATATTGTTTCCTCTAAAGCAGGGCTGCCGTTTAACCGGCTCGCGACGGCCGATTCTCGAAGGCTACGACCCTCCACCCGGCCACGCGTCTCGCCCCCCATGACGGTCATAGTACTCGGAGCCGCTCAGGCGCGTACCATAGCGTAGGCGCTATTCGTAGCGCTTCAGGTCTACACGCGTGTCAATAGGTTTCCGCATTACCATCGAGGTACTATTGCCAATGCGTTTTTTTTGTTAGTGGTATCCCCTGTAGGCCTATTTCACTATATCGCACAATAGTTTCGGACAACAGCTGTAGAAAATTAATTAGAAAAATAAATTCGTAAAATAAATTTAAAAAATAGTTATTAATTATATTGTTCAATTCATCGACTTCGCCTTGTTTAGAAATGATCTAATTCTCTTTGAGAATCCCCTCACTGTCAAAATTGCAGATCAAGCCATCGAGTTTCAGCAAGAGCTGTGCGATCTTCAGCACGACATCTCTCTGAAAACGAGGGAAGAAAAAGGTGCCGAATTCTTCAAAATACTGGACGAATCGACATACCCTATTCTTCGAAATTTTGCGATCCGAATATTCTCAATGTTCGGATCAACTTATTTATGCGAATGCTCATTTTCAAAAATGCGGTATATTAAATCGGAACACCGCACATCCTTAAGTGATTCTTCGCTCGCGTCTGCGATGCGAACAGTCACATCTAAACTTCCAGTAGATTTGACCAATTTTCCAAGCACGTATAAACGTGCGCGAAAATCATGTAATTCCAGATGGTATTAAAATTTGAACAATATAATTAATAACTATTTTTTAAATTTATTTTACGAATTTATTTTTCTAATTAATTTTCTACAGCTGTTGTCCGAACTTATTGTGCGGTTTATTGGGCTTATCTGGAAGTTTAAGGGTTGAAACTACCCCTGGTATATGAAAAATGTTACATACAAAAGTTTTAATTAGCATTTTATATTCTTTGCAACAATGTATTCATTTTTTAAAAAATGTCAAATTTGTTCACCCCCCCCCCCCTCCCCCCTCCCCAATCGTCACTTTCGCAAATTTTTAAGTTTTTGTAAAGACAAAAATTCTGGAGCATTTAATGCTTTTACATTTCAAAGAGCTGCTTTGCAGGCATCTTTTTACCAGCGTAGACGGTCCAAGTTCTGGACCAAATGCCTATTCTGGTCCCATTGGCCAAAGATTGAAAAGGTGCGAAGAGTTAGCTATTAACTGTGAGTTAGCTCCAATCGATCCTTCGATACTCAGCAAAGGCCAAAAGTATTTACTCAGAATTGCTTCTGTCATTAAAACTGGTAAGGTACCAGATGACCTCGCTAAGTCTGAACCAGGGACATTAAACTTATCGCGCTGGTTGACCACTGCTAATAGAATTTTGAGGCTCTATGTTTCCACACCAAGACCCAGCGCATCTCTTCGATTGCTGGTTAACTTTATTCTAAAAGTTTATACTCCATCATGTTTTCGTATAAGATGTAAACACTCCATCAAGGATGGCGCACGTCATGTCTGGCACGTTATTCAGTCATCTTGTTTTTTGCCAAAGAAGCACAGATTGGTGATTGATAATGTCATATCTAGGAACGCTTTCTTTGCCACACCTGAAAACATTCTCCTGGCCATGATTACAGGTGAAATAGACAGTGTAAGGAAACTTGCCGTGCGCAGAGTTCTAGAAGCACGTGAACAGATTGGATCTCCTGAAATACGGAAGTACAACAGGCCAATAATAAATTTTGAAGCATCTGATTATATTGACATGATTGACTGGGATAATTGTGTCAGGTCTTCACCACCGGCACTTGATTATATCACCAATGACTCCTTCAGCCATATGATGCGGGACGAAGTTATTCCCAAGTCTTGGGACTTTGAGGTTTTCCATGCCACACTCAAGCAGTACAACGCATGGTGAAACTTGTGACGGAGGCTTCAAGTCGAGTTATCGGCCATGAAGCAAAAGACGGCTTCATTCATGCCACTCTTGAGTCTCGTCGAAAAATGCTTCTATTTGAGAACACATCCGATTATTAAAAATATATTTTTCTTTTTATAATTTTTTTCCGTGATTTTGTTTTTAAAGTCCACAAGGTAGGGTTTGTTGGGATGGGCTTGGGGAGGAACTCTTCGTGCAGCCACCTTCACGTGGTGAGTTCTGAGTCACCTTGTACTAAAGGGGTGGGCAAAGGGCTGCACACAAACTGGACGGATTATTCACACAGCGCGGCGCTTAAAACATTAATTAAGGATTTAGCATTAAATGCTCCAGAATTTTTGTCTTTACAAAAACTTAAAAATTTGCGAAAGTGACGAGTGGAGAGGGGGGGGGGACAAATTTGACATTTTTAAAAAAATGAATACATTGTTGCAAAGAATATAAAATGCTAATTAAAACTTTTGTATGTAACATTTTTTCATATACCAGGGATAGTTTCAACCCTTAAACTTCGAGATAAGCCAATAATAAAAAATGCGGGTCTAATAGTTTTTTATGCTCCATGAAATATCCAAAGTCTATCGAATTCGGTTGAGAATATCCTCGATCATTCACTTATAAGTCACTTTATACCGTTTCACTAAATTTTCGAAAATTCAAGGCTCTCGCCGGAATAGAAGATATCAATTCACAGGGCTCAACTTTTGCACAGTTCTTATTGACCCCAAGACACAACTTTCCCGCACTTGGTGTTTTCGGGCCCGGCCTACCACACACGTCTGCGTGTATTAGTTCCAATGTTTCTGAGGTTCTTCTGCCCGTGTTGTTGAAGGGTAACCTCGATTGCTTTCCTTCGCAACATACAATGCAATTTGCTTGGCTTATTTCTGCCTTGCCTGCATACGTTAATCCATTCACTACACCATTCTTCATTATATTCATGTCGTTGATGTTTATGTGTGCCAATCTTCTGTGCCATATTTTACAATCAGTTTCTGTTGATACAGCCATGGCATAATTGCCTGTTTTTACTCTCAGTTTATACACACCATTAATTAAATATGCTATTGCCACTTGTTCATTTTTTTATTGTAAATGTAGCAGTGGTTGCTTTTGAACGAAAGCCTATTTCCATTTTCAATTAGTTTACTAACGGATAGCAGGTTTGTTGCCAAACTCGGCACACATATCACATCTTTCACTGTAATATCATATTCACAGCCATTGCTTGTCGTGGTAATGTTTACATCACCTTCACATAACACCGGCGCCTTGTTTTGGTTCGCAACTATTATCTCGGTGATCATTGGTTTATATGAAGCCTTTTGAATCAGACTTTTGTCCGCCGTCATATGTGTACTGTTGAGTGCTGACAAGAAGAGCCCTGGCAGGAATGCGGTGACGTAGGCAAGAATGCACACCCGATTGGTTGGCTTGGAAGGGGCGCGGCTAGGCTCACACGCAATTTCGGCTAGAGCGTTGTATTGGCCGAAGCAGTCACACACACTACTCGAGTAAATACAGGAATCCTACTATTATGCGTCGTGTGACGTAAGCAGTCGAAACGGCGTGATCACGCGGCCACTACGGGAGCGTCAGAGGTGGGGATGGGCGGAGCTAGCTGGAGACCCCTCTTGCCTCTGTGCCCCCCCGAGGACCTTCTTGTCAGCACTCAACAGTACTTGCACCTGAGTCGATGTACCAATCACTTTTCACGAAATTTCCACTTAGGAATATTGCACTGAACGCGTTGGAACTATTTTTGTGATTGCCCGGCGTGGTATTGTAGCGACACTGATTTCTATAATGTCCTGTGCGTTTACATCCGTAGCACGTGACGTTGCTAAACTGCGATCTAGGATCTGAAGTCGATCGATAGTCGCGGTTTATTTTGGTGCTGCCATCTTTGTTTTCCAATTACCAACCTTTGCTTGCGAACGCGCTGCCCGTCTCAATTCCACTAGCTTCCGTCAGGATATCTAGTAACTTCGTTTTTATAACATCCGCTGTAATAGGTATACCAGAATGTTCGATCGCCATTAGCATGGGCGAAAATTTTTCAGGTAGACCGGCCAACAATAGCGACAATCCTATCCACTCGTCGTTGATCCTGAATCTCGTTCCGCTTAATCTCTGCCCTGTTTGCACTATCTGCGTTACGTAGGCAGTCATAGAATCACAATTTTCTAATCTGATCGATATCAAATTACGCAGTAGGCTGATTCTTCTAGAAAAACCCGAGTCACCGAAGAGGTTTTTTAGTTTATTCCACAGTCCCCTTGCGGTCCTTTCCTCCTTGATATGCACAAAAATCGTTGGATCGATCGTCAATATTAGTCTGGCTCTGGCTTTTTCATCCTCCGTGGCTACTTCGTCTTCCCGGATGCACTTCACCATGCCTTTGTAAGAATAATATAAGTATGCATGTCATGTGACTGAATGTGAGTGTGCATGTATGTTTAACTGTTATATATGTTTTTATTGATTTATATGTTATATATATTTTTATTGATTTACGTTGTGTTAATGTTTTGTCAAATGAATGTTCTACACGTTGTGATTTTGTTAAAATAAAAACAGTCCTCTACGAGCGATTGACGAAATATCACGTCGTGTCAATTCCGTGTCATTTCTGTATTTCTGTGTCAACTCCTTACAATTTTCAGAAGTGGGATAAAGACAGCTATTTAGTAATTTCAATTTCAAACGGTTTTATGCGAAGTTACGCGAAGTTACGCGACGTTTGTGTAAAATTTCATACCGTATCGTTTTAAAATGAGTTGTTCTCTTACGGTACCGGAACTAAAAGAGAAGCTGAAAGCCAAGAATTTGCAATCGACCGGTACGAAGGCCGAACTGATAAAACGTTTGTTGGGTGCTGGTGCCACACTGGAAGAATTAGCTATGACGGATAACGGCTGCACGGAATCGGTTCCCGGGACGAGCGAGCTGGTAGATGAGATTACTGTACGCGAATTAGATGTTATGAGGAGAGAACGAGATATTGTTGCACGAGAGAACGAATTGCTTAGGAGAGAATTGGCGTTATTACGGACGACGCCAAACTCGGAAACAAGCACGGGACGGACGAGAGTGAAAAAATGGCAAGAGTTGAAAGACATAGTGGGTGAGTTTGGTGGAAACAGCAAGGACTTCGACCGTTGGGAGAAACAGGTGAGAGGACTCCTGTCGACGTACGAGTTGGACAACCACCAAGCGAAAGCTCTAGTCTGTAGCAGGTTGACGGGTCGTGCATTGAAATGGTATCACTCGAGAATCGACTGCGTAGAATTAGGCACCGATGAGCTTTTGAAGGAGTTGAAGAGATTGTACGGGCAACAACTCGATCTTTTATGTTTGAGACGCGAGCTCGAAGCCAGGAAGTGGGTCGTGGAAGAATCTTTTGCCGATTACGTACACGACAAGACAATCCTTGCAAACCGAGTACCAGTTTCGGGAACAGAATTACTTAGCTACATCGTCGACGGTATACCAAATAGGGAGTTGCAAATACAAGCTAAGGTGCAATGTTACGAGTCCGTGGACGAAATACTGACGGCTTTCACGAACGTTAAATTACCACCTGGACGACCGCGACTATCCGAGGGAATTTCGCTCTCGAGAAAAATCACACTGTCCGATAGATCCAGTATACCTTTAACAGACCCTTTGGCAGTCGGATCGCGAAGATCACCCCCGACGGAGGGACGAGAATCAACGAACACCGAGCGAAGATGTTTCAACTGTAACGAGCCAGGTCACTTCTCAGCTAATTGTATGAGGCCAGCAAGAGAGAGGGGATCCTGTTTCACATGCGGACAGATGGGTCATCGAGCGAGTCAATGCAACAAACAGACAACGAAGGGCGACGTCGACGTCAATTGTATCGCACACAGACGAAAAGAAGACGATGACTTTCGGCGAGCGGTAGAAGTACAGATAAGTAGCAAAATCGGTAGTGTCAGTACAAAACTAAACGCACTTATTGATTCGGGGAGCCCGATTTGTTTTATTAAAGAGAGTTGCATTCCGAGAGCGTGTTTTACAACTGATCGTGATTCAGATAGATTTCATGGAATTAACGGTAGCGACTTAAATGTATTAGGAAAGACCCAAGCCACAATTATTTATGATGCAGAAAAATATTATGTTACGTTAAGAATTGTACCGGATGAAACAATGAAAAACCCATTAATTTTAGGACGCGATTTCATGAAAATTGCCAAATTATCGTTGAGTAGAGAAGAAACGGTGGAACACAACGATATAACTGACATTATGAACATTGAGGTAGATCAGGATAACACGGGTATTAGTGCCGACGACATGCGTTTCGACGAAAACCTTTCGACCGAAATAAAGACACGACTTCGGGAATTGTTTAATAAAACGTACATTAACGTACAGAGACCAGCAAAACCAAACGTAGAAAACACGATGAAATTAACAATTACGAGTGACAAACCTTTTTCATTTTCACCTCGTAGATTATCATATGATGAGAAAAATAAATTGCGTTGTATCCTCGACGGACTATTAGAAAGAGGGATAATTAGGGAGAGCATGTCCGAGTACGCGTCTCCTATCGTTCTAACGAAGAAGAAGAACGGAGAAATTAGAATGTGCGTAGACTTCCGCACATTGAATAAAATCACGCTCCGCGATAATTTTCCATTGCCATTGATCGAAGACCAATTAGATTTACTCGAGGGGAAAAAGTATTTCACGACGCTCGATTTAAAAGATGGATTTTTCCATATTAAGATGGACGAAACCTCAGTTAAATTTACATCTTTCGTAACGCCTTTCGGACAATACGAATACACCAGGATGCCATTCGGGTTAAAAGGCGCACCTCTTAAATTTCAACGCTACGTCACTGAGATCTTTAAAGACCTAATCAACGAAGGAGAAATATCTGTTTATCACGACGATTTCCTGATCGCGACAGAGACTATAGAAAAGCATTTTGAAATCTTAGGGAAAGTATTTAAATTACTCACAGCAAATCTTTTGAATTTACGCTTAGATAAATGCAGATTTCTTCAAACCAAACTAGATTATTTGGGTTACACGGTAACAAGTGAGGGAATCAGGCCAACGGAACAAGGCCTCGAGGCAGTAAAAAAATTCCCTCTACCACGAAACATTCGAGAGGTACAAGGATTTTTGGGTCTGTGTTCATATTTTCGGAAATTCGTTGAAGGCTTTTCCATCCTTGCGAAGCCCTTGTACGATTTGACGAGGAAAGATACGAAGTTTCAATTAGGCGAGAAAGAAACACAAGCGTTTGAGACGCTTAAGACTCGATTATTAAGTGCGCCGATATTAAGTATTTATTCTCCTCGAGACGAGACCGAGTTGCATTGTGATGCGAGCGCGTCGGGGTTCGGTGCTATCCTATTACAAAGGAAAACCGATAAAAAGCTACATCCAGTCTTTTATTTTTCTAAACGAACGACCGAGATTGAATCGCGCTATCACAGTTTCGAGTTAGAGACTCTAGCAATCGTTTCTGCCCTCCGCCGTTTCCGAACGTATTTACTAGGAATAAAATTTAAGATACTTACAGACTGTCAAGCCCTTAGTCTAACGTTAAATAAAAAAGAAACCAATCCTCGAATAGCACGATGGGTGCTTGAAATGCAAAATTACGACTATGTGCTAGAACATAGGGCCGGCTCGCGTATGCTCCACGTAGACTCCTTAAGTCGTCAGATTTTGGTGATTGAAGACAATTCATTCGATAGAAACTTAGCGCTATGCCAAGACGACGATAAAGAAATCGAGAAAATCCGTACGGAGCTAGAAACCTCGGAAAGTAAATTGTACGAAATGAGGAACGGTCTGGTGTATCGAAAGCATCAGGATAAAATTTTGTTTTACGTACCGAGTATTTTAGAATCGAGCATTATGTATAAATATCACAACGAGATGGGACACGTCGGAATTGAGAAAACACTTCGAAACATTACAGATAGTTATTGGTTCCCAAATATGAAATCCAAAATCGAGAAACACATTCGCGGCTGTTTGAAATGTATCGCATATACGCCGAACTACGGAAAGTTAGAAGGTACCTTATACTGTATACCGAAAGGGGATACACCCTTTGATACGTTGCATGTCGATCATTTAGCTCCTGTTTCGAGATCGCACAAATCGCGTTACAATTATATATTTGTTATAGTCGACGCGTTTACCAAATATATAAAGATATATCCCACTAAAACAACAAATACCACCGACCTTATAAAATGTCTTAAGTCGTATTTCGAGCATTATAGTCGACCACTGCGTATCATTTCGGACAGAGGAAGTTGTTTTACATCCCGAGAATTCGAAGAGTTCATAAAAGAATATAATATAAGACACGTTGTAATTGCGACCGCTTCCCCTCAGGCGAACGGGCAGGTAGAAAGATATAACCGCACAATTTTGCCGATGATCGCTAAATTAATGAGTGAGCGTGGTGTGGTATGGCACAATGTATTACGAGATGTTGAATTTGCGTGCAATAATACTGTTTGTAAGTCTACCGACAAGAGTCCGAGTGTGTTGCTATTTGGTATGCAACAGCGTGGTGAGGTCGTAGATGGGTTGCGCGATATCTTGGAAATCAGTGGAAAGATTAGTATTATTTCCCGAGATTTGAACAGGCTCCGAAAAGAAGCTAGTGAACAGATTCGAAAAAATCAGGAGTCGCAAAAACGCACTTTCGATAAAAAACATAAGGCCCCAAATAAATATAGGGTTGGAGATAAGGTACTTATCAGGAATTACGACTCCACTCCAGGAGTATCATTAAAAATGATTCCGCGATTCAAAGGACCGTACGAGATCGATCGCGTATTGCGAAACGATCGATATATAATCAAAGAAGTAGAGGGCTTCCAGTTATCACAAACGCCATATCATGGGACATGGGAAGCCGCTAACATGCGACCGTGGCGACCATCACATTAAATTTCCACTTTGTACGTTATTTTTATGTTCGGAATTGTTCTACTTTAAAATAATTAACATTATATTTTCAGTTATATGCGTTATGTTCATGTTTAGAATTGTTCTATTTTACATCAAGTGTAATTAGCGAGTATCTTTAAGACACAGGATTTCGATAAATCGAGACGATTTGTCATCAGGATGGCCGAGGTGACCATCAAGGTGGCCATCAAGGTGGTGCGGGAAATTCGGGATACATGGTGTAAGGTTGTAAACTGTAAATAGCTGTAAAAGTTGTAAACTGTAAATCGACAGTCCGCAGGTATTATATTGTTCGTGTTGCGCCATCCGATATATTTGTTATACATATTCCAATAAATCGGGACGATTTGTCGTCAGGACGGCCGAATTGTAAGAATAATATAAGTATGCATGTCATGTGACTGAATGTGAGTGTGCATGTATGTTTAACTGTTATATATGTTTTTATTGATTTATATGTTATATATATTTTTATTGATTTACGTTGTGTTAATGTTTTGTCAAATGAATGTTCTACACGTTGTGATTTTGTTAAAATAAAAATAGTCCTCTACGAGCGATTGACGAAATATCACGTCGTGTCAATTCCGTGTCATTTCTGTATTTCTGTGTCAACTCCTTACACCTTCCAAGACGAGTAAATGCTCCGCAGCAAAAGCCCAGTCATCGTAATTTTCGCGACCTTTTAATTTCGGCGTACTAGCTAAATAATGAGAGTGCTAAACCATTTTTAACCGAATTTTTTAAAGCTATTAACAATTGTAAGTAGTTGACACAGAAATACAGAAATGACACGGAATTGACACGACGTGATATTTCGTCAATCGCTCGTAGAGGACTATTTTTATTTTAACAAAATCACAACGTGTAGAACATTCATTTGACAAAACATTAACACAACGTAAATCAATAAAAATATATATAACATATAAATCAATAAAAACATATATAACAGTTAAACATACATGCACACTCACATTCAGTCACATGACATGCATACTTATATTATTCTTACAATTCGGCCGTCCTGACGACAAATCGTCCCGATTTATTGGAATATGTATAACAAATATATCGGATGGCGCAACACGAAAAATATAATACCTGCGGACTGTCGATTTACAGTTTACAACTTTTACAGCTATTTACAGTTTACAACCTTACACCATGTATCCCGAATTTCCCGCACCACCTTGATGGCCACCTTGATGGCCACCTCGGCCATCCTGATGACAAATCGTCTCGATTTATCGAAATCCTGTGTCTTAAAGATACTCTTAAAGATTCTTTTCGGAGCCTGTTCAAATCTCGGGAAATAATACTAATCTTTCCACTGATTTCCAAGATATCGCGCAACCCATCTACGACCTCACCACGCTGTTGCATACCAAATAGCAACACACTCGGACTCTTGTCGGTAGACTTACAAACAGTATTATTGCACGCAAATTCAACATCTCGTAATACATTGTGCCATACCACACCACGCTCACTCATTAATTTAGCGATCATCGGCAAAATTGTGCGGTTATATCTTTCTACCTGCCCGTTCGCCTGAGGGGAAGCGGTCGCAATTACAACGTGTCTTATATTATATTCTTTTATGAATTCTTCGAATTCTCGGGATGTAAAACAACTTCCTCTGTCCGAAATGATACGCAGTGGTCGACTATAATGCTCGAAATACGACTTAAGACATTTTATAAGGTCGGTGGTATTTGTTGTTTTAGTGGGATATATCTTTATATATTTGGTAAACGCGTCGACTATAACAAATATATAATTGTAACGCGATTTGTGCGATCTCGAAACAGGAGCTAAATGATCGACATGCAACGTATCAAAGGGTGTATCCCCTTTCGGTATACAGTATAAGGTACCTTCTAACTTTCCGTAGTTCGGCGTATATGCGATACATTTCAAACAGCCGCGAATGTGTTTCTCGATTTTGGATTTCATATTTGGGAACCAATAACTATCTGTAATGTTTCGAAGTGTTTTCTCAATTCCGACGTGTCCCATCTCGTTGTGATATTTATACATAATGCTCGATTCTAAAATACTCGGTACGTAAAACAAAATTTTATCCTGATGCTTTCGATACACCAGACCGTTCCTCATTTCGTACAATTTACTTTCCGAGGTTTCTAGCTCCGTACGGATTTTCTCGATTTCTTTATCGTCGTCTTGGCATAGCGCTAAGTTTCTATCGAATGAATTGTCTTCAATCACCAAAATCTGACGACTTAAGGAGTCTACGTGGAGCATACGCGAGCCGGCCCTATGTTCTAGCACATAGTCGTAATTTTGCATTTCAAGCACCCATCGTGCTATTCGAGGATTGGTTTCTTTTTTATTTAACGTTAGACTAAGGGCTTGACAGTCTGTAAGTATCTTAAATTTTATTCCTAGTAAATACGTTCGGAAACGGCGGAGGGCAGAAACGATTGCTAGAGTCTCTAACTCGAAACTGTGATAGCGCGATTCAATCTCGGTCGTTCGTTTAGAAAAATAAAAGACTGGATGTAGCTTTTTATCGGTTTTCCTTTGTAATAGGATAGCACCGAACCCCGACGCGCTCGCATCACAATGCAACTCGGTCTCGTCTCGAGGAGAATAAATACTTAATATCGGCGCACTTAATAATCGAGTCTTAAGCGTCTCAAACGCTTGTGTTTCTTTCTCGCCTAATTGAAACTTCGTATCTTTCCTCGTCAAATCGTACAAGGGCTTCGCAAGGATGGAAAAGCCTTCAACGAATTTCCGAAAATATGAACACAGACCCAAAAATCCTTGTACCTCTCGAATGTTTCGTGGTAGAGGGAATTTTTTTACTGCCTCGAGGCCTTGTTCCGTTGGCCTGATTCCCTCACTTGTTACCGTGTAACCCAAATAATCTAGTTTGGTTTGAAGAAATCTGCATTTATCTAAGCGTAAATTCAAAAGATTTGCTGTGAGTAATTTAAATACTTTCCCTAAGATTTCAAAATGCTTTTCTATAGTCTCTGTCGCGATCAGGAAATCATCGAGATAAACAGATATTTCTCCTTCGTTGATTAGGTCTTTAAAGATCTCAGTGACGTAGCGTTGAAATTTAAGAGGTGCGCCTTTTAACCCGAATGGCATCCTGGTGTATTCGTATTGTCCGAAAGGCGTTACGAAAGATGTAAATTTAACTGAGGTTTCGTCCATCTTAATATGGAAAAATCCATCTTTTAAATCGAGCGTCGTGAAATACTTTTTCCCCTCGAGTAAATCTAATTGGTCTTCGATCAATGGCAATGGAAAATTATCGCGGAGCGTGATTTTATTCAATGTGCGGAAGTCTACGCACATTCTAATTTCTCCGTTCTTCTTCTTCGTTAGAACGATAGGAGACGCGTACTCGGACATGCTCTCCCTAATTATCCCTCTTTCTAATAGTCCGTCGAGGATACAACGCAATTTATTTTTCTCATCATATGATAATCTACGAGGTGAAAATGAAAAAGGTTTGTCACTCGTAATTGTTAATTTCATCGTGTTTTCTACGTTTGGTTTTGCTGGTCTCTGTACGTTAATGTACGTTTTATTAAACAATTCCCGAAGTCGTGTCTTTATTTCGGTCGAAAGGTTTTCGTCGAAACGCATGTCGTCGGCACTAATACCCGTGTTATCCTGATCTACCTCAATGTTCATAATGTCAGTTATATCGTTGTGTTCCACCGTTTCTTCTCTACTCAACGATAATTTGGCAATTTTCATGAAATCGCGTCCTAAAATTAATGGGTTTTTCATTGTTTCATCCGGTACAATTCTTAACGTAACATAATATTTTTCTGCATCATAAATAATTGTGGCTTGGGTCTTTCCTAATACATTTAAGTCGCTACCGTTAATTCCATGAAATCTATCTGAATCACGATCAGTTGTAAAACACGCTCTCGGAATGCAACTCTCTTTAATAAAACAAATCGGGCTCCCCGAATCAATAAGTGCGTTTAGTTTTGTACTGACACTACCGATTTTGCTACTTATCTGTACTTCTACCGCTCGCCGAAAGTCATCGTCTTCTTTTCGTCTGTGTGCGATACAATTGACGTCGACGACGCCCTTCGTTGTCTGTTTGTTGCATTGACTCGCTCGATGACCCATCTGTCCGCATGTGAAACAGGATCCCCTCTCTCTTGCTGGCCTCATACAATTAGCTGAGAAGTGACCTGGCTCGTTACAGTTGAAACATCTTCGCTCGGTGTTCGTTGATTCTCGTCCCCATCTTCGCTCGGTGTTCGTTGATTCTCGTCCCTCCGTCGGGGGTGATCTTCGCGATCCGACTGCCAAAGGGTCTGTTAAAGGTATACTGGATCTATCGGACGGTGTGATTTTTCTCGAGAGCGAAATTCTCTCGGATAGTCGCGGTCGTCCAGGTGGTAATTTAACGTTCGTGAAAGCCGTCAGTATTTCGTCCACGGACTCGTAACATTGCACCTTAGCTTGTATTTGCAACTCCCTATTTGGTATACCGTCGACGATGTAGCTAAGTAATTCTGTTCCCGAAACTGGTACTCGGTTTGCAAGGATTGTCTTGTCGTGTACGTAATCGGCAAAAGATTCTTCCACGACCCACTTCCTGGCTTCGAGCTCGCGTCTCAAACATAAAAGATCGAGTTGTTGCCCGTACAATCTCTTCAACTCCTTCAAAAGCTCATCGGTGCCTAATTCTACGCAGTCGATTCTCGAATGATACCATTTCAATGCACGACCCGTCAACCTGCTACAGACTAGAGCTTTCGCTTGGTGGTTGTCCAACTCGTACGTCGACAGGAGTTCTCTCACCTGTTTCTCCCAACGGTCGAAGTCCTTGCTGTTTCCACCAAACTCACCCACTATGTCTTTCAACTCTTGCCATTTTTTCACTCTCGTCCGTCCCGTGCTTGTTTCCGAGTTTGGCGTCGTCCGTAATAACGCCAATTCTCTCCTAAGCAATTCGTTCTCTCGTGCGACAATATCTCGTTCTCTCCTCATAACATCTAATTCGCGTACAGTAATCTCATCTACCAGCTCGCTCGTCCCGGGAACCGATTCCGTGCAGCCGTTATCCGTCATAGCTAATTCTTCCAGTGTGGCACCAGCACCCAACAAACGTTTTATCAGTTCGGCCTTCGTACCGGTCGATTGCAAATTCTTGGCTTTCAGCTTCTCTTTTAGTTCCGGTACCGTAAGAGAACAACTCATTTTAAAACGATACGGTATGAAATTTTACACAAACGTCGCGTAACTTCGCATAAAACCGTTTGAAATTGAAATTACTAAATAGCTGTCTTTATCCCACTTCTGAAAATTGTAAGTAGTTGACACAGAAATACAGAAATGACACGGAATTGACACGACGTGATATTTCGTCAATCGCTCGTAGAGGACTATTTTTATTTTAACAAAATCACAACGTGTAGAACATTCATTTGACAAAACATTAACACAACGTAAATCAATAAAAATATATATAACATATAAATCAATAAAAACATATATAACAGTTAAACATACATGCACACTCACATTCAGTCACATGACATACATACTTATATTATTCTTACACAACTAAGGATACACTGACTCTGGGCTCATAACCTATTAAAACACGTTTGCTTTATATGGCGTATCCAACGTAACTGCTTTATTTGAAAAAGTACAAAGGGAACATATACATAGATCTGCGGTCGAACGCATCACCCGATGGTAACTCCATCTATCCATTTTGATATATATATATATATTTAACACTTTGCTTCTCAGCCGCGGTAGCGTCTACCGCAGGAAGCACAGGCTTCTCAAAGCCACCATTAACGACCAACATAGCATCTTTATCTCTCAAAAGAACGGTAACGTGAAACTTCCACTGTGCCAAGTTCTCAGTACCTCTCAATTTAGTGATCCTTGTCAATTCCGATTCCATATTGTCCGGCTATTTCCACTTTCTTTGCACGTGGCGCAGGTTAACCTCAAAAAACTGGGATTCGTTTTTCTTACGTAAATCACACAAAAAGATAAAGACTCAAAAACTATTATTTCACGTCGACTGGGCCCATAACCTGTTGTAATTAACGGTTGTCACGTCGCCTAATTTTTCGTTGCCGTCGGAAGGACGGAACGCCTGCTACTCCGGGTATTTACAGGCGAAACGCCGGACAAAAAGGTATCCCGCAGATTCGGATTTTTCACGAAAGGAGTCGTTTGTGGAATCTGCTTTCGGGCGCGATAACGGAACGAGGCGCGAACGAACTCTCCGAAACTGCGAGAACCGCACGATATTCTGGATGGCTCTAGGACGGGCTCAGGATTCTACGCGGGCCGGCACGAAACATTTCCCGCGGCGGAAAGGGTTCTCTACGGAAATAATTAACGAAAGAATCGGCTTGAACAATTTATTCGTCCGATGGACACGACATGGCTGCCGGTGAGAGCCGTTCGTCCTTTCCCGAAAAGATGGCCGAACACGCGGCAAGGAGACGATTTCGTCGTTTCGCGACGCGAACAAGGACCTCGCAAAAACGATACCGAGCAAACACGAAATGATCGTTAGATTACGATAATATGGAAGCCTGACTGGCGCTTGCTAACGGCAACGAAGACGGCGGCAGATGGTAGGCAACTCGCCCTTTGCGTACCTCAGTTCGGCACGCACGGAATACTAGATCTTTAGGCAGTCGTTAAACTTTTAATCGCGACTACTTGCGGCAACGGCCAACGACCCAGTGGCCTACTTTCGGCAGGTTACCCCATTTCTCCCGTCCGCGACTTTCGGACCTATCACGCGTTATCGTCCGCCGCTTTTCGGGTGGTGGCGGCGACGGCTCGTGTAGAGGAGGGTCCTGGCCGCTCCGGTCGTGGACACCTTCTCGCCGGGCGAGGCAGCGACGGTGTCGAGAAGATGCTCGTCTCGTGTCCACGTTCCCTCGTCGGTGCCTCCGGGTTTGTTGACCCGGGCTCGGTCCTTCCTCCGGTGTCTCGGCACGGATCTCCTTCCGGAGCCAGTTCCGATATCGTCCCGTACGGAGAGAAATAGGGGCCGGGCTCCCCTGGAGCCCGGGAGGCATGCCCAAGGAGAGCGCTCGCAAACGGCCGTTACGTATCGGCACTGCCAGAGGGCGGACCGGCCTCTCTTTTTCGGGATCGAGGGACGTCGGCAAAACTTGCCACGTCACACGGTTATTATATTTAATGAGTACGCGCCGATTCCTTAAGCGACAGCGGATTTCAGAGAAACATATTTCTCTCAGCCATGTTCGAGAAAAATCTAATCGACTGCTTCAGAGTACAAAAAGAGTGGGGGCAGGCCCAAGGCGAACAGCGCCGTTTACATGAAAGCCATACGCACGATCAGGCCGAAAGACAAAAGCCGGCGCGAAATACAAATTAGACAAACACGTGAAAATGTACATGATATCCTATAATCAACAATGTTTTCCACTTTAATGTAATGTAGATTATGCTTGTTCAAAATTCAACCTGGTTAGCACCCGTAATTTCGGTTGCGCTCAAAACCAGAAAATAATAATTCGTTTATGGCCATCATAAAGTTCGTAACCGAGTCTACCGGTGACTAGACACAAAAACTGCCGTTTTCGGTAGTTTTCCTATGGTGCGTCAAGTGCAGCTGTTCGAGCTCATGTTTAAAATGGAAGTTGATATATTTGTTAACAAAAGTATATGAATTTGTGTAAGTTTTATGAATTTTAATTTTAAGTGCAGTTTCCTGCAGTTCATAGTATTATGCACACTTTTACAAGTCGACGCTCGCAACATTGCAACAAATAACGTAATCTAAACAACTAAACATCGAAGTCAGTCTGTATCTCCAAGTGTCTGTTCGATGCGGCAATGCCTGCAGCAACAGCCATTTGGAGAGACGGACTGACTTCGATGTTTAGATTACGTTATTTGCTGTTACACAACATTAATATTTATAAAATGATCTTGGTTCTCTTAGGTTCTCACACATAATAATTATTCACATTTTTTTGGCCAAAGATAATATTAGAACTAATTATTTCGCATTACCTTCTCAGATAGAACAAATGTACTTGTTACAAAAATCTAACTGGAAATATAAATATTTTAATTGAATTCTACAATGAAACAATAAGTACATGTTTGGGATTGGCTAAGTGCGTCAGCAACGTCCGCTTATTTACTGGGAATTGGCTAGTCGCGACGAGATCTGTGATCGATTGTCGGATCGCGGAGTCATTGGCCGTCACCGTCGAGATCTATATCGAACGATTATCGATCGCGGAGCGCTACCCAGATTGGCTGAGCGCGCGAGCGGTCCACCAATCACGCGTTCGACGGTGACGTCTAACGGCCAGCTGACCGATCGATCACTAGTCCTCTAACGGCTTAGCGATCAAGAGCAACTAAATTTACACTTGTGATATCGAGCGTCTCTTTGGCCGGTCTCATGTATCTTATCTACGTTTTCGCGTGTCGGAAACCTCCGGAATTAGCTTCAGCTAACTCATACTTCATCCTTACGCTTTATTGTCAAGTTGTACAAACGCGCTATCGTTTATACAGAGTCTTGTTGTACATAGTATTGTGAGTCGACGATCCCCGATTCGGGTAAAATAAAGTGGTGGTTGTTCAAGTGAAGAGTAATTTCTCTCCAGTCCCTGAATCCCTATCTGGTCTCTAACAGTACAGAAAAAATAAAAAAATTTGTATTAGAAAAAGTCGGTATAAAAATATTTTTAATTTTAGCCATGAATTGTCGTTTCCTGGACCACCATACAATATCTATAAATGTCCACATATAACGTTATTGCTCATAATCTAGCAGAAATGAGATATTATCATAAGTATGTTACGAGCCAGGGTTACAATTTGTTAGTTTGAGGAATAGAATCAAGCGCAGACGAACCTGAACAGTGACTACGTGAACAGGGAGCTGCTAGGATGGTGTAGGAAAGACAGGCAGACGAACCTGATGCGTAATTGCGTAATCAGGGAGCTGCTAGGAGGTTGTAGAAGGGCGCGGATGTACCCAATACAAAATTAGGTAGCCGCTGGGAGGTTGGATGAAATGCAGACGAACCTGATGCGAAATCGCGTAAACAGGTTGCTGCTAGGATGCGGACAAACCTGATGCATAACCTGGGAGCCGCAAGGATAGCATAGTTTTCGTGGACGAACCCAGTGCGAAAGTGGGGAGCCACTAGGTTGGATAAATCTTTGTTTGGACTATTGGTTTGGCGCGAACGAACCTGATGCGAAATCAGGGAGTCGCTAGGATTGCTAGTAGGCCTCGTAACTAGTATAATTTAATTGATACAATCCGAGCGGTAAGATTGTATCGTGTGGGAACGTTCAATTACTAGATTAGGATTTTGGTCAATAATTAAGGGTTTAAGAAAGTTGCACGATTTACCAAATAACACAAATATATTGTTGCGGAGACTTCGGCCCCGCCTCGCCGGTGAACACATCACAACAACTAACTCACAGTACTACACACTACAAACAACTACAACTCTTTATTTGCGTCAACAGACAATATCTAAGGATGCAAAGAATGTGCGTCCTCTCGCTTCAACGACTCGAGAGGTTCTCTTCGTTCTTCTTGTTAGTAACAACCCCGTTGGCCGGATAACACAATATCGATCCGGCGGCAAACTTCTCTCGATCTCCGCGATATCTTCGGAATAACGCGGGAAAAGGCAACTTCATTTAAAGCTGTCGTAACACTGCTCCCCTCTCTTAAAAGCGGGCGTCCCGACCGCGGCTATACTGTCATTGGTAACGTCCCAGCTATCATGCCTCCAGTCAGCCTACATCCTCAGTATGTAATCGCCAACCTCCAATGACAGCTCCCTGACTTGTGCATCTCTGTCTGAAAAGTCGATGAAAGAAAAGAAATATTCTTTACCCCGGTGGCCTAAATCAGACAGTAAACGTCCCGACATTTGTCCTCCGTCTCAGGGGAAAACCACCCAAATACCCTGAGCGGGACGCTGGCACAGGATATTTCCCTTTATCATCCTATGTGGTCATTCGGACGACTCCTCGCCCTTCCTCTTGACTCGTGTGCCTTGAGTGCCTCTTTCTTGACATTTTCCCGGGTGTTCCCTCCTCCGGACGACCACCGAGCCCCTCCCCAGGATGTACCTCCAATCACCGCAGAAACCCTTCCGCGGTAATATGGCGACCGGTGCACCACTTTTTGTGGACCAGTCGGGAAAGGGAGTACCCTCCTGAGGACGTATCCTCGCGAGGATACCACTTCCTCCCCCGAATTCCTAGGACTGTATCTTCCACAAATGAGAAGAGGTCGAGGTGTCGGAACGGAGTTACACCCTTGCCTTCTTTCGATGAAGCGTTCTCTTCGTGGGCGAAAAGTGTCCAAATTTCTTCCTTCAACCACCGTAACGGTTTTGCCTTAGGAGATCGAACTATACGAAAAACTAATACCTTCAATCGATTCTTGACAATATACGGTCCTTCCCAGTCAGATTGAAGTTTTGGACACCGGCCTCTTGTACGCCGTGGATTAAATAGCCAGACCTTGTCACCCGGATTGAAGGGAACCGAGTTTGCGTGTACATCGTATCAAGACTTCATTTTGTCACTACTCATCTTCATCCGTTGGCGCACAAAATCATGGACTTCCAAGATTTTAGCCCTCGTTTCTTCAATGTAAGCTCCTTCCTCCTTCCTCTCAGAAGCGTAGTTACTTCCTCTCAGGAGATCCAAAGGAAGTCGTAATTCTCGACCCATGAGAACCATTGCCGGAGTATTTCGTGTTACCTCATGTTGAGACGTCCGATATGCTAGAACGAACGTCGATATCCACTCATCCCAGTCTTTTTGATGTTCTGAAACGAACTGTGTTAGATACTGCAACAATGTTCGAATCATCCTTTCAACGAGTCCGTCCGATTGGGGATGCAGGGGCGTCGTCCTTGTCTTTTTAATTCCAAGCATCCTCATCAATTCCTTGAAAACATTGGATTCGAAATTTCGACCCTGATCTGAATGCAGTTCTAGTGGTACACCATGGCGGCTTATTACATCCGTTAAAAGGGTCTTCGTTATGGGGGTGTCCCACTTGGACTCCGACCGATTGGACACGTCCCGATTGGACGGTGCCGATTGGACGCGTTCCTTTTCGACTCCGTGCCGATTGGACTCGTGCCGTTTGGACGCCGTGCCGATTGGACGCCGTGGCGGCTGAATTCATGACGTTTGGACGCCGTAAATTTTATAATCATTGCTTTTCGAAGTCTACATATGGTCTACATACGGTGATATTGTATTGTGAAATATATGGGAACCTATTAAATTTGGATTTGAATTTGAATTTTTATGTGTTTCTTCAGACTCGTGCCTTTTGGACGCCGTGGCGGTTGGATTCATGACATTTGGACGCGGTAAATTTTATAATCATTGCTTTTCGAAGTCTACATATGATGATATTGTATTGTGAAATATATGGTTAACAACGCCCGATTAACAACAACTTCAGTTATCTAGCCAAACCTAACCCAGACTAATGTCATTTCCGCTCGCTCTTAAAATAAACATTCCGGAGTAAGACTTTACATAATTATTTTTCATTAATAGATTCTTAATCATAATTTAAAATTTAATAGATTCCAAATCATATTTAATCATATATTTCACAATACAATATCACCGTATGTAGACTTCGAAAAGCAATGATTATAAAATTTACGGCGTCCAAACGTCATGAATACAGCCGCCACGGCGTCCAATCGGCACGGCGTCCAAACGGCACGAGTCCAATCGGCACGGAGTCGAAAAGGAACGCGTCTAATCGAGACAGTCCAATCGGGACGTGTCCAATCGGTCGGAGTCCAAGTGGGACACCCCCGTTCTGATCAAGGCCAAAGATGATGTAGGTTCTTGACCGGTCTGAGTGTGGAGAATGGTTCTTGTCCGGACTGAGTGTGGAGAATGGTTCTTGTCCGGACTGAGTGTGGAGAATGGTTCTTGTCCGGACTAAAAGATGATGGCACCCGAAAGTGGCACGGCCAAAACCCGGGCGTGAGCACTCTCATTACTCTCTGTTATGAGTTTTCAATACATCCGAAAATCATCGGAGAGCGGGATCGCGAAGAGGCTCTCTTCTGCCCATTCGCCGTAATGAAGGCGTATTAGAAAGAAATCTCCTCACGTTAACAACCTTACGCTAGCTTATATTGAACTTAATTTCTTTCCACTTAACATTGTAAAACATTTGTAATGTTTCTATTTCTATCTATTGTAAATCTTTTTATTGCATTATTCAAAATTTGATGCTTAACTTTAATTCAATCTCAAATTAATTTTTTTTCCTGTATTTGACAATGGTTAACCTGTGTTCTCAAATAATACAAATCGAACTTGAATATATGTATGTATAAATGCATTATATTAGTCGTATTAAGTTAACAAAATGGAAGAAGTGCCTTTTTTCATCTTAGTTCCATTACTACCATATATATTCATATAAACATATATTTAGTAATGTTAACAGGATTGGCCGCGTGAAGGCGTGAACAAACGGTTTGCAATCCCAGAATACACTTAACGTTTATAAAATTATAAAGCAATATAAACAAATAATAGTAAAAGCATCAGCGTGATAAATATTTACAACACAACTTCTATACTCCATCAAATTCCCGATTGAAACCCAAGACGTTGAATGTATTCAAACTTTAAACAGTATACATATATGTATGTACAGCGTGTATGTGCAGTAAAATACAGGATATACATATATACATACAGTGACTCTCATGAGTATTCGTACGCCCTTTAAAACAGAATAACTTTTCTATAATTGTACCAAACGACCGTGTTTTTGTAAGCAATTAGAAGCATTGGTTTATTAAATAATTTGCAAAAAAGATTTTGCAAAACTTACAATTTACAAGGTTACATACAAAAATAAAAAAGTCATTTTTTTTAACTTTTTTATTTGGGCTCTTCATGAAAATTTAAAATACATGTTTTGTAGATCTATAGTAGTTACCACATGCTGAAAATTTCATCAAAATCGATTAACATACACACATGAGCCACAAGAGGTTAAAAGTGGTGAAAATCGTAGTTTTTTACGACCTTTGATCAGTTTCTGCTCAAAATTCACACAATCGTACATCTTTCGATGCGTGTCGTTTTTCCCTGCGTCAACCGATTTTGATGAAATTTTCAGCATATGTATAACTTACATAGATCTAAAAAAATATATTTTAAATTTTCATGAAGAGCCCAAATAAAAAAGTTTAAAAAAATGACTTTTTTATTTTTGCATGTAACCTTGTAAATTGTAATTTTTGGAAAATCTGTTTTGCACATCATTTAATAAGCTGTAACAGACCTGTAACCCGACAGGCCTGTTACTAATAAAGCGCGTACCGCTCAGAAACACGATCAACGCCAGTACCAGGAATCGACCGCCAGAGGGCCACAATGCCCGCAAGTGAAAGTGTACGCAGCGCGACTTCCGAAATTGGCCACTAGGCGGCTACAATTCCCGCAGGTGAAAGTACGCACAGTACACCTTCGGGAATCGGCCGCTAGATGGCCAACGCCGCGACTACCGATTCCCGCTAGCGCAATTGCCCGGTCGCGGGAATATAGCACCCGATCGACGCAACGAAAGACAGTTCAGTCCAGTTCGATTTCTGTAACCGCGCTTACCAGCAGAAATACCGAACCCAGTACGCGACCTGTAGTACCGACATTAGCCGAGTCAATCACCCCGACAATCCCGTAAGTACCATTCCGATCATTTCTCTCCTCTTTTACTTCGGTGACGTCTTGAAGGCGTTGTCGAGCCCCCGAAGTCAAGCGCCTCGTCGTGATAACGAGATCGTGCGACTCTCCCGTCCCCGCGGCTTCGTCTTGACGGCGAAGTCCTTCCCGCGCTGCAGCGCCTCGTCGTGACGGCGAGGCCCACCGACGACTCCGCAACCCCGACCTCGTCTTGACGGCGATGTCGACTCTCCGCGTCGGCGCCTCCGTGTGACAACGGGCTGCACCGACGGCCCCGTACCCTCGACCTCGTCTTCACGGCGATCTCGAACTCCGCGTCCGCGCCTCGTTGCGATGACGAGCCCGTCCGACGTTCCTGTACCCTCGACCGCATTATAACCGCTCTTGCGATCCCCACGTCGGCCGTCCGTAACGTAACCGACACGATCCGACACCGACGGTAACACGGTCCGATAAACCGTATTTCCACGTCCCGACACCGCCGCGATCCTTGCGCCTCCGCGAGCGTTGCGCACGACGAGCATTTAACCTATATAAGTCGCTTTATTTTACCTCGTCCCTTCTGAACCTACCGATCCCCTCGTCCGACCGCGGACCCTGGCACGACGAGCTCAATCCGGCACGAGGAGATTCCGTTGCAACGAGCGAGCAATTCACGGACTCGTTACAAAGCCAATGCTTCTAATTGCTTACAAACAGTCAGATCGTTTGATACAATTATAAAAAAGTAATTCTGTTTTAAAGGACGTACGAATACTCATGGAAGTCGCAGTATACATATACAAAAATACATCTACATATAAAAGGAGCACGTTTACAAGTTCTGCAAATACGTAATCTAGAAATATTGTAACGAGTATGACTAGAAAATTTCAGTTGATTATGCAACCACACTGTATCCTTGTGAATTTTGACGGTCATAAATATATACACTAAATCTTTACGGTGTGCAGCACATTCATTGTCAATAAACCAATTCGGATGTTTTTTATGTAGAGCTGCAAATATAATCTGAAATAGTTTATCCAATATGAATGTCTTGCTACGCAATGCTGGATAAAAATGATCAAATACAGCATTAATAATTTTAAAAACATTGGAAAATTCAATGGAAGGAACTAATAAATGACCAAAGTCGAGGTTTTCTGCTACAATATATGCGCGAAAGGCTATCAACGTTTGCTCATCACGCTGAAATTCTCTATTTGTATCAATAAATTGTCTAAAACATTTATCACAACGCGATTTTTCCGTGCTTCTTTTGATAACATATCGGGCAAAATATTCTACTGCACAGGTTTCTAAAGTGCACATTGATGTGGATACTGCATTTAGTTCATTGTCAATTTCGACTTGAACGTCTTCAGTTTCCACATCGTCGTCCACTTCTTGCATATTATTCAATAATGGAGCATCATTATACAATATGGATTGCGATAGCAGTATAGTTTCTTCCAAAAGAGATGCGTCATGGTCAGGTAAACAATTCGTAGATGAAGAACTATTAGTTAAATTTAACAAAATATTTTAGCTGATGGCAAGACGCACTTCTTTTATAGAAGGATTTCTGTTGTAAGTGCCACCATGTATTCGAAGAATGGAAAAAAATTCTCTACAACGTCTGTATTAAGACGAGAAGTCATTAAAAACAATGTACCTTCTTTCTTTAGATCACGCCAAAGTTGTATGGTGGCATTTACGGATTGTCGCAACCCTAACAAACAAGGTGGGACTTTTAAACCGTTTGGCGTAATAGCAAACCATTCACGCATACTACTCAATGAATCTAATAAATGCTGTTCAACAGCAGGATATAAATCAGAAATAGCACACTTGTTTGGGTTAGGGTCGTGAGCATATCTGCTATTTAAATTATCGAAGAGATCATTCAAGGTTTCGAAGAAGCGTGCAGTGTTTTGTACAGTAGACGTTTTTATGCAATTTGTTGAGGACGCCGTAAACAAAGCAGAAGAAACTCTTTTGCTAAATACTTGAAGAGCGAGCTTGCATTTCATTTTATCAAAGGAATTTGGTCTAACATGTTTATCGGATAATTTATAAGCCGCTCTTGTACCTCTATCGCGTTCTAAATTCCATAATGCAATAACATCAGACCAGGAAACTTGCGAATCATTAATTAGAAAATCATATTTTATTAAATTATTTCTGATGCTCTTAAACAAATGTAAATAATCAAATAAAAAGTAAATTTTATGGCCTATTTTCGTATAAAATAGGGGGTATCTACTGTAACTCGTCCATCTGCTGTGCTTTTATTACTTGCTCCTTGATCGGAAACAATAGCTCTAACTTTCAAACCCGTACTATGTAAACTATCTAAAGCAGCATCTAATACCAATGACAATTGGTGAGTTCTAATTCCATTACTTGTAACAAAAAATGCTATAGGTTGTTTCCAATTACTGAACAAGCCTCTTAACATAAAAACGAGTACCTGAGTACCCACTGCCATGCGTCTACCTAAAAATCCGAGGTCTTCGAAACCTTCAATAATCTGCTTAGTTGAATGGAAATGAAAACATTTTTTAATTGCCATTTCGTCGAACGAAAGAACACAATTCCGTTCAAAATCAGTCATACATGCTGCTTTCATTCGTAAAGCATCAAACAAATTTTCACAAATACCTGGCCAAATGTCAATCTTACTAAACCATCGAATGATTGAGCGCGGATTTGGAAGGTGAAACTTGAAGACGTCTCGCATTTTATTATACAAGAAGGGCGAAGTATAATGCATCGTCAAACATAGCTTTCGCTGTTTTGTACTGTACAAACACTTATTTTGCGGAAACAGTAACATTAAAATGAAAGTTAATACAAAACCGCGGACTTTACGCGCGATTGCTTTCTTCAGACATGAGTCACTAATTACACCTAAAGAAAGTTTTTCATTTGTTCTATTTAATACTTTACACTTCGCCGCTAACTGCGAGCGAAGAATATTTGACTTATTCTTCTCTAGCTGTAATTTCTCTTCAAGTTTCTCTCGTCCTGATTGTTTTTTTATTCGAGAAATAGCAGTTCCATCAGAAGATAAGTCGACTATATTTTCATTAATATCACCCGCGTGATATAAACTTGGTACTGCATCTTTCCGTAACCTTTCCGACGCGTAAAAGCTATCTTTTGAAAAATGACGACTGCATATAAATTTCTTCTTTAACTCAGTGTTGGGCATTTCCATCCAATGATCTAATCCACAATTCACTAACCACGTAAAACATTTCTCGGTGTTATTAATAGGAAAAGAATGAAAAGTGCTACCATCAGCACATTCTCTGCTGTTAATACAACAGTTACTGTGAGAACACTTTTTATACCGAATTCTTTTATCTTTATGATGCTCCATTGTATTAGATAAGCGCTTTTCTAACTACTATTTTTTACACAAAAAATTTATTATTTTGGTTACCTGTGTTCACTGTTCAGCGCACAATACTCACACTTTTTATTAAAAACAAAAGATATTTATGAAAAATTAAAAGCCCCGCACATCTAACAGTAAATTAACCCAACGCTACAATCGTCACGAAAGCACTATCCCTGTTGAGACTTAGGCCGCAACTGTGTCGTAGAAATGCAAAAATTAGAAAAACGTAAAATTGTAGCACCAATCGCCGCCAGAATAATAGCGGATTTCCCCGTAATATGGAAATCCCGTCATCATGCTATAAGGTAGCTTCGCGCATCAACCCCAAGCAGGTACTTCTCGCGCTTCAACCCCAAGCAGGTACCCCTCGAGCGTACCCCTTCGATTTCGCGACGTAACAATAGCCGTCGATCGTCCATTCATTGTCGCTCGATCATGGGCTGACCGGGAAAACATTTATGCCGAGAACCTGTGTTCCAAGTATAACATTGCAAATTATTGTTAAATTTTTTTATTTTATACATCACTGCATTCTACGCATTGAAAACAGAAAAAGTTTCAGAGGAACCGTATGCCGTAAACGAACCGTTTGGTTACGAAAAATTGTAAAAAATTTCATTATGTTTTCAGGTAAAAATGCACCTTGCTAGATTTTCTGTCCCTTTAAACGTCGTATTGTGTTCATGTAAGGGTAAGGATGCGCACGCAAACCATTGGGCCAAGCCTCACCGTCCACGTAGCTCCTACCCAAGCGGCAGAGTAGTGGTAGGCCCATGCCTCTGTGTAACTCTACACTACACAATCAAAACGTTATGAAATCCTTAACAGTTTTTCCAGACTAAACGGTTCGTTTGCAGAATATAATTTCTCTCACACTTTTTCTGTTCTCAATGCGTAGAATGGGTTAATGTAAAAAAAAAAATTAACATTACTTATCAATGTTATAAACAATTATGCATATATTTTTTTTTTAAATGTTCAACGGCCCAAAGGTGTAGAATCTCACTGTGGCGGTCCTTAGGTATAACTGTTATATGTGTAGCTCCGAAATCAAGTATTAATTCGATTATATGCAGCTGAGTAGTGACTCCAGTTGTAACAATAAACATTATCGTGTAACTAAAACTGCCCCGCGATGAAATCAGTTACATGATCTCAAAGTTGATTATTCATTTTTAAATCTGCATGAGAACGTGCTGTGTCGAATTGAAATTCCAACGTTTTACCTTTCTGTCATTATTTAATAAAGTTATTTGCATACCAGCGCTTAATTAAAAAAAAATAGAATTCACGTAACTTTTTTATTTTGTAAGTAAAGTATTAACATACTTGCTTATAATTTAGTTTATTTCTTAATATCTCACAATAAATAAAGTTATTGTAAATAATCTGTGCGTATTATATATATATCTGTTTATTACATTTTGATATAATTATATAGCTATGTATGCATTACTAGATCGAAATGTAATAAAAAACCTACAAAATATGCATATTATATCAAACTGTAATAAGAAAATTATAAAAACGAATACATTAAGAAGGCGTAAAACGTAACATTAATAAATTGTTCGTTAACGATGCATATAGAATAAGTAATTTTTGCAATAAGTAAAAAAAGCCTTTAAATGTCGTATTCAACATTTAAACCGAAGCATCACGTATGTTTGTTCCCGCCAAATCATATTAAATACACGTAATGCGAATGGAGTATAAAATTTTCTCTACGAGTTAACAGACATACTATCTGGTACTAATAATGTTCAGAAATCGTGTTTTATCGGTAACGTTGGGTGTTGACACTGAGTGGTAATGGCACCCAATGTATTTTGGCGGCCGTCGGTTTGGGGTGCTAGCACCCCAGAGTGACCCCATTACCACTCAGTGTCAACACCCAACGTTACCGATAAAACACGATTTCTGAACATTATCACCGACGAGATACTGTTAAAGACTGCCAGCCTTATGGGACATCGCGTCGTCAAACAAATTTTGCCGTTCTCTTACGTCCTCTAGGATATATTGTCGTCGGAGTAAAGGTTGCCGCACACTAGACCGGCCCGACCCGAACCGGCACCGTTCCGGCGCAACACGGATGGTGCTGTTTGCCGCACACTATTAAATCTTTAATGGTGTGGCCATTGATTTACATTGGAGAATGACAAAACAACCGCGCCGGAACGGTGCCGGTACGGGTCGGGCCGGTCTAGTGTGCGACAACCCTAAGAAACAGAAAGCCACCGACGGCATCTCGTCGGTGTAGAAGACCACTGAGGAGAATCTTGTCGGTGAATCATCACGGAACCATATCGGTTATCATGAAATGTTACATTCTCCGACGAACGTATTCACATATTTCAGACAAAATTTTTGGGTTGATGTCTTAAATATTAAAATCAAAACTAATATCAAGGACAAAAAATTCCAAGAAATATTGTACGTAATACTTCAAATTTCATATGAGATACTTCAATTTTTAATATAAAAATATTTCATAAACGAGCATTATTTCCTTCACTTGTTTTTATACATAATTGTACCAAAAATCGATCTGGGGGAACAGAAGTATGTTGAAAAACAGAGTAAGATCAAGAGTTAGATGAAGACTTTACTGTAAAAAATTACGTGGAAAAAATGTGAAGGGAGTGCTTGTCGACATCGTTGGTAAAAGGAATTATTGTAAATATTAACCAGTTCGAAATGATAAATTTATCAGTGTATTGTGTTCAATAAATTAATGCGTGCGAATATTCATGGTTTAAAAGTTATTCTGTACCTCGAGTTCTATTACCTACTTTTACTAAAAAATTAGATGGCAAGGTGGTCAAGAGGGTGCTTGTCGACATCATTGGCAAAAGGAATTGTTATAAACATTAAACACCCAGAAATAATAAATTTATCAGTGTATTGTGTTCAATAAATTAATGCGTGCGAATATTCATGGATTAAAAGTTATTCTGTACATCGAATTCTATTACCTACTTTTACTAAAAAATTAGATGGCAAGGTGGTCAAGGAAGTGCTTGTCGACATCGTTACAAAAGGAATTGTTATAAACATTAAACAGACAGAAATAATAAATTTATCAATAATTACTATCACGACGATCGAAATCGATCGATATTAGATGGAGCTGGGGGAGTTGCGCATCGCTACAAAGGTGCGCGCGCCTGAACTCGGCGAGCGTGCTCAGTCAGTCAGACGGGCCAGGGATTCCGGCAGGAGCGCTCGGGCGCCGGGACCAGGAGAGGACCTGGGGAGGACCAGAGCCTGACCAGAGACCGCCCTGGGAGTGACCAGTGACTGATCAGAGATTCACCAATGCTTGATTTCCAAGTGAATTCCAAGTGAATTCCAAGAGAATTCCAAGAGAATTCCAAGTGAATTCCAAGTAAATTCCAAGTGAATTACAAGTGAATTCCAAGTGAATTCCAAGTGAATTCCAAGTGAATTCCAAGTGAATTCCAAGTGAATTCCAAGTGAATTACAAGTGAATTACAAGTGAATTACAAGTGAATTGCAAGTGAATTACATGTGAATTACATGTGAATTACATGTGAATTACGAGTGTTTTACGAGTGTTTTACGAGTGATTTACGATGGATATACGAGTGATTTACGAGTAATTTGCGAGTGACTGATCACCTGGCTGACCCGTGATTTACCAGTGACTGACCACCTGGCTGACCAGTGACTAACCAGAGGCTGCCAAGTGTTTATTCGCCTTGCTGACTAGTCTACTCCACCTGCACCACTTTCAACAATGGTAAGTCTCAACAATTTTATTTTTATTTGTGAGTGTTATGTGCTTTACAGCACAGGGTGGGCCAAGGGTTCTAACATGCTTCTGTTGATTACCCTTGGCCCACCTTCAACAATTTTCTCCGTCAACTGTCAATTCAACGAACACCGTCGATTATTATTTCTCATAACCTAATTGAAATTTCCACCGGAACTTTCAATCTTCTAAAAATGTATATTTCTGATTTAAAATTGGTATTCCTTCGAATGGATATCCCTCAGGGGCTCACTCGCGGATAGTGAAACCGTGAGTGAGTACGGGGTGTCGCGTCCCCGGGGTCCCGAAGCGCCTATAGGCCGCACTCGTGTGCGGGGTTAGTTTGGCTCTCATGAGCTGGCTTTAGGTTGGCTCTCGTGAGCTGGTTAGATTCGCACTCGTGTGCGAGGTATGTAGGCCGTACTCGTGTACGGGGTTTATAGTTGCTTCTCATCGAATCTTCATTATCGCCATTTTTATTACTCGATTTCTACTTGAAATTTGGTTCTGAACTTTTACAAGTTCCTCTTGGTATGCGGGGTTAATTTGGCTCTTGAGAGCTGGTTAGATTTGCACTCGTGTGCGAGGTATGTAGGCCGTACTCGTGTACGGGGTTCATAGTTTCATCCCGTCGCATCTTAATCATCGTCATTTTTATTTCTAACGTCGACGAACATACATCGAACGAAGAGGATACATCGATCGAAGAACATACATCGAACGAAGAGGATCCATCGATCGAAGAACATACATCGAACGAAGAGGATACATCGATCGAAGAACATACATCGAACGAAGAGGATAGATCGAATGAAGAGGACGCACCAACGAAGACTGCGGCGTATTTTTAAGTTAATTATATTTGCCGAGCAATTATTGTCTTAGCGTCACCCCCGAACCAGAGCCTTCTGCTCTGGTGCATGTTTCTTCTTTGCGAATCAAAGCCTTCTGCTTTGATTCTTCCCTCTTGTGCGACTTAGTTTATTTGCCGACAATAATTGCTCGATTTGCGTGCGTGCGTTAATTATTAAGATTGTATATCGTCGTTGTAAATATGACGAGTAATTATTGCCGTAACTTCACTTTGCTCGGCTCGTTTTTTTGACTCCGACACAGCCCTCTGCTGTGTCGGACCTTGCTTGTATGTACCAGACCGGTTGGTACCGGTATTCGGCGTGGATACATTGAGAGTGGGTGGTTGAGAGGCAGTGTTCATCGTGTTACACTGTTAAGTGAAAAATCCTCTCTTTTGTAATACCACCTGAGCCACCTCAACGTTTCGTTGTTTGGTGGCAGGTGGTTTTAGGAGTAAATGGGATATCGTTTGAATACATCTCTTGGCCATCGCTCTTGGTGGGGACACGTCGGGTATCGTTGCTGGCTGGAGTTGGGCTGCAAGCATTGAACGCGTCGCGTCACCCTCGAACCAGAGCCCTCTGCTCTGGTTCGCACTTGTTTCTCTCTTTGAAAGAATCAGAGCCTACTGCTCTGATTCGCCTTTGGCCTCCCGTGGATCGGAGACTTCTTCTCCGATTCACAGCTTTTGCTCCGCAATAATTACTCGACATACTGCGTTAGCATAAGTTCGTAGTTGTTAGGAAAGGGAGCCAGAAGGAATATTGAATTCGTTCTGACTCCCTTTCCGGGTCTCTTGTGCAGCAACCTCCTCGTGGTGAGACCTGGGCAATCGGTATTATCCTCTATTTGTAAGAACTTCTGGTATCATGCAAATAGTGGATAATATCGAGCTAATAGCTGCACAGTTAAAATTTGAGTTAATATTTGTATACTAGAATGTAAGACATGCTAGATGTAAGAACAAATGTATTGAAAGATTTTCAATAAAAATCTTGTAAATCAGTATCCATGATTATTTCAACCCTATTCCCTTCCATAACATTTTGCAACGTCACCTTCCCTCAGTTTCAACGACAATAATAGTGTAATGAATTTATACAAAAAATAGTAATTATTTTCCGAGCAATTACAGAATGGGTAATGTCAGCATTCTAAATTTATTTATTACTTACGGTACTAAATCCATTTACCTACGCCACTGACGCAGTATTACGTAGTTCACGAGCAAATGTTTTATTTAGATAGAGAGCGCGGAACCACCTACGAGTATCTCGTCGGTAATGGATCTTTTAGCGATGTGGTATTTCAGATCACTGTAAGTTCCACTTATCCCCGCGCCCACTTGTGCCCACTTTTGGCGCCGCTCAATAGCACAGGGGCTGGCAGTCTTTAATAGTATCTCGTCGGTGACATTATTAGCACCAGAAAGTATGTCTGTTAGCTCGTAGAGAAAATTTTATACTCCATTCGCATTACGTGTATTTAATATGATTTGGCGGGAACAAACATACGTGATTCTTCGGTTTAAATGTTGAATATGACATTTAAAGCCTTTTTTTACTTATTGCAAAAATTACTTATTCTATATGCATCGTTAACGAACAATTTATTAATGTTACGTTTTACGCCTTCCTAATGTATTCGTTTTTATAATATTCTTATTACAGTTTGATATAATATGCATATTTTATAGGTTTTTCATTACATTTCGATCTAGTAATGCATATATATATAGCTATATATATATAATTACATCAAAATGTAATAAACAGATATATATATATAATACGCACAGATTATTTACAATAACTTTATTTATTGTGAGATATTAAGTAAAAAACTAAATTATAAGCAAGTATGTTAATACTTTACTTACAAAGTAAGAAAGTTACGTGAATTCTATTTTTTTTTAATTAAGCGCTGGTATGCAAATAACTTTTTATTAAATAATGACAGAAAGGTAAAACGTTGGAATTTCAATTCGACACAGCACGTTCTCATGCAGATTTAAAAATGAATAATCAACTTTGATATCATGTAACTGATTTCATCGCGGGGCAGTTTTAGTTACAGTATAATGTTTATACCCAATCAGCACAGAGACAGCTCAAAGAGAGCTGAAAGCTGTCTGCCGCAAGACATTCAGACGTCCGAAAGCCGTCGGCGAATGTCTCCGGAGCGTCTCTGGAAGGGCTCCGGAAGGTCGTTTGTTACAAATCTGTCTGTCTTAAAGTCGTCTTTAGAATGACTGTTGGTCGTTTTTCAGTCATTGTAGAGACGTATTTTTTACATCTCGAGGGCCTCCAAAGGCATGTTTCAGACATCTTTCACGACTTTGTCGGGCGTCGAAAGACAGCTTTTAGACATCTTTCAAAGACATCTGAAAGTTACCTTGTAAAGACATCTTTTAAAAAAAAGTTATAACAAAAATTAGAAACTATCCATATACATATACTTTTCTCTATGCAATGCTTGAGGAAATATTCCAATTTGTCTTCGAAAGGACCTTATTACAATTCAGAAATTTCTATGCAGTTGGCAGGATTCGAACTCGGGATGACCGTTTACTTGATGATGTACTTCCTCGCTGAGCCATGCGAACCGATTGTTACTTTTATTACTTTTTATTCTTATAAAAGTTCAAATCATATGAAATCATATAATTAGAAGAGATAAACTTCTATTAAAAAATTAAATGATACGCACGAATTTAAAGTAAATTAAAAGTAATCATTTTACTTCCAATATTGAATAAAGATTTATTTTATATTTGAAACCAATATTTCATTCGTAATATGAAAGTTGTATGTCTTCCATATTCTGGAACAAATATTTTTCCATGATAAACATAAAGTATTCCCTGCATATTTAAAAAAAAATATTCTATTTCTAATTTTAAATAAAGATTCATTTTATAACGAGAAAAAAATATTTTTTTCATAATATGAAATAAATATTATCTGTATATTAGGAAAAAATATTCTTTTTCTAATATTAAATAAAGATTCACTTTATAATGAGAAAAAATGTTTTTTTCATAATACGAAATAACAATAAATAAATATTATCTGTATATAAGGAAAAAAATATTCCCATAATATGAAATAAATATTATCTGTATATCAGGAAATACATATTCCACTTCTAATATTAAATAAAGATTAATTTTAAATATAAATATTATCATATAAATATATAATGTTTTGAAAATTAATTTTTTTATCATTCCAAGAAATAGCAAAATTAAAAACCAGTATATTTTAGCCATTGTACTAAAAGACAGCTACCTTCAGCCGCAAAAACAACGTCTCCGGAAAAACGTCTCTCAGTCGCCAAAAAGATATCCTTTATGGAGACGTTGTTTTTACGACTGAAATGAGACGGCTAAAAGACAGCTACCTTCAGCCACAAAAACAACGTCTCCGGAAAAACGTCTCTCAGTCGCCAAAAAGATATCTTTTATGGAGACGTTGTTTTTACGACTGAAATGAGACAGCTAAAAGACGTTCAACCTCTGCCGTGAAAACGACGTCTCCATAAAGATATCTTTAAGCCGACTCAAAGACGTATCTTTGGGACATAAGACGTTCAGACGGGAAAACTCCGTGTAAGAGACAGCTTTGAGACGACGTGTGCTGATTGGGTATTGTTACAACTGGTTTCACTACTCAGCTGTATTGATTTCGGAGCTACACATATAACAGTTATACCTAAAGACCGCCACAGTGGGATTCTACACCTTTGGGCCGTTGGATATTTAAAAAAAAATATATGCATAATTATTTCTAACATTGATAAGTAATGTTAATTTTTTTTTACATTAACCCATTCTACGCATTGAGAACAGAAAAAGTGTGAGAGAAATTATATTCTGCAAACGAACCGTCTAATCAGGAAAAATTGTTAAGGAGTTCATAACGTTTTGATTGTGTAGAGTGTAGAGTGTAGAGTTACACAGAGGCATGGGCCTACCACTACTCTGCTGCTTGGGTAGGAGCTACCTGGACGGTGAGGCTTGGCCCAATGGTTTGCGTGCGTATCCTTACATGAACACAATACCACCGACTAGGTATAGAATAGACCTATCATCCAATGTATTTTGGCGGCCATCATTGCTGGGGTTACGTACCCCATTTGCGAACCGGTTTTGGGGCCCCAGGCAGGGTCTCGTCGGTACTGCTGGAACTAAAATAGGCTGACAGCACAAACGAGATATACGAATAGGATTCCTATATCTCGTTTGTGCTGACAGCTTTCTTAGGGTACGCGTCCATCTGAGAGTTTGTAGAACCCCTCTTTTTTTGTAATAATAACCAACTTTTAAATATTATAACTAATTTAAAACACTAAATAAAAGTAAAATAAGTAAAGAAAATTATAAATAAGTGTACAACAGTGTACATATGCATTATGTGTGTGAAAAGTATAAATGCGAATGGCAACGACTATATATAGTTAGTAGTTAATTTTTTTCTAAACGCAGTTCTCTTTATAAGACCTTGACCCTTAAGACAGTGGAACTCAAAAATTAAGACTTTTAAAAAAATATATAATATATATATAGAATCTTCAGCAAAAAAATCTGCAATTAAAAAAAAGTAAGTTCCGCAAGTTAAAAAGAACACATTTGTCGATAATGTTAATTGATAAAAGATAATAAAACCATATTTCAATTTTCAAAGCCACATATTAGGTACACATTTTCAGATTTTTTCGTTGCAAACTCTGGTTGTAAAACGCGAAAAACACGAAAAAATTGAAAAAATGCAGATTTCGTATAGAAATCGAAAGAGCACTACTACAGATGCAATTTAAAAATGAGATATTATCATAAGTATTATGTTCAATTTTTTTTTAATCCCTGAGTGTGGTGCGTCATAGTTGAAAAAAATAAAAACCCCTTTTTTCAGCGTTTTTCCTAAGTTATACCTCTCTCCTCTGAATTAAAAAAAAATATATTATGTAATATTAAACATTCCTACGTTCAGAGAAATATTTTCCAGACTTTAAAACTTGTGCAATACAAAAACAAAATAATTCTATGTATGGTATATTCAAATATTTCGAAGACAGTTTCAACGGCGCCGGTTGGTGCAGCGGCTATGGTCTTCGACTGAGGAACCGCTGATGACTTTTTGTACCAGGTTCGAATCCCGTCCGGGTCAATTTTTTTTTTTTCGTTAATCACAAGTTTTTTCGCTTTCTAACCATCCGATTGTTGCTAAATCATTGTAAAAACATTTTTAACTATGTTTAAATTATTTTTAAACAATTTTTCGGAAAAATATTTTTGGAGGACTTTCGGCCTCTTAGTCATTTACGGACTGTATTACTGCTATACTTAATATTTTTTACATGGAATTGTACATCGACTTGATTATCAAGTCTTTTATTTTTTCTAGGTCCTCTGCGTGATCTGTTAATTATGGGATTGATTATTTTTGTGATAGGAAATATATACACGAAGTATTATTAGGAATACTTATCTTTAATAATTGTAGATGGGTTAGTGTGCGGTGGAATCATGTGTGCTTTCAATCTTCGTCACTATCTTCGTCAATTATCGGTAATATTTGTTTAGTGTCAAAAATCTTTGTGAGAATCTCTGCTTGCCGAACTATGTCTGTATCGTATCGAGCATAAGATAAATAATAAATAATAGCAGCAACATGTGAGCAACATCCAAGTTATCTGGATTTATTACTGAATAAGGAACCTAGTAAAAATAAGACTTTATAGTGAAGTCGATGCACAATTCCATGTAAGAAATGTTAAGTATAGCAGTAATACAGTCCGTAAATGACTAAGAGGCCGAAAGTCCTCCAAAAATATTTTTCCGAAAAATTGTTTAAAAATAATTTAAACATAGTTAAAAAATGTTTTTACAATGATTTAGCAACAATCGGATGGTTAGAAAGCGAAAAAACCTGTGATTAAGGAAAAAAAAAAAATTGACTCGGACGGGATTCGAACCTGGTACAAAAAGTCATCAGCGGTTCCGCAGTCGAAGACCATAGCCGCTGCACCAACCGGCGCCATTGAAACTGTCTTCGAAATATTTGAATATAGCATACATAGAATTATTTTGTTTTTGTATTGCACAAGTTTTAAAGTCTGGAAAATATTTCTCTGAACGTAGGAATGTTTAACATTACATAATATATTTTTTAAATTCAGGGAAGATAGGTATAACTTAGAAAAAACGCCGAAAAAAGTGGTTTTTATTTTTTTCAACTATGACGCACCACACTCAGGGATTTGAAAAAAATAGAGCATAATACTAATGATAATATCTCATTGCTAAATTAAATCTGTAGGTGTGCTCTTTCGATTTCTCTATGAAATCTGCATTTTTTCGATTTTTTTCGTGTTTTTTCGTGTTTTTCGAGTTTCACAACCAGAGTTTGCAACGGAAAAATCTGAAAATGATACCTAACATGTGGCTTGGTATCCGAAATGTGTCAGAATTTTTTCAGAATTTTGAATTGTCATTAAATGGGGAAAATGGGCCAAAAACTGATTTTTAAATTTTCCTCAATAACTACCCTTACAGATGAGATATGGGGCTGTAACTTGGCAGATCGGGGTCTTTTTGGGTAGGCTATCGAATAGCCAAAGCTCGATTAAAAACTCGTCGGGGGCGAATTTCACCACCAAACCCGGTAATAGCCTTTTGACAATAATTTTTTACAAGAGTATGTATACATATATGTAGATAAATAGTATGTATCAATATATTATTTCTTTCCTTCATACTGTCTCTACTTTCTGAATCCTACATATATTTACTTTATCTAATAAATATATATTTAATACATAAAATGGTACTATTTATTTCATCCCCTGTTTCATATTAGGTATTATCTCATATTATCTTTTAATTGCAGACAACTAATAAAAATGTAATTGCTAGTTTCATAAAATAATACAGTCATTACTGTTTCAAAACTGATAAAAATAATGGTAAAAGATCAACTATATAAATCTGAACTCCTGTGTGCTTTTGCGATATAATGTCAAGTCAGATCAATAATAGACAGAATTTTATACATATTTATTACACATTTAATTATTGTTTATAATTAATGTAAATTCTTGCATAACTTATGAAAATATTTGAAAAAGGACTAACAATTAATTGTATATTTCATATTAACGCATATAATAACAGACACGCTGCAACTTGTAACGAAACCAACTTAACGGTAACAACTTGTCCTTATAATTTTTTGTTAACTGATCTTCTGAATATTGTTCCGTCCTTTTGAAAATTATGTATTTTATAGCAGAAGGTTTAAAGAAACCAACAACAGTTTATATGAATAAATTTTAAGAAAAAAGTAGCGTTAAATAGGTATTCAATTTTCAACAACAATAATTATTTTGTTTGCTATCAATAAATAACAGTTTATTTATATAAATCGAAAAAGCATTTATTCAGCTTTAAAATGATTATAGAAATAGAAAGCATTATATTTAAACAGAGATGAAATATACAGGTGGAATTAATCATGTATTGACTGACTCGACTCGTTTCGTTTACATTTCCAGAATTGTGACTGTAGCCTGGAAAATAGCAGAAATACGCGCTGTGCATTACACGGCAGTAACAGTAAATTGGCAACCATGCGACAAATATTTTCGGATGTGATTTGGCAACTGCGCATTCGATATCTGAAAGTCGGTATAATTCCTAAACTGACCACTCTAAATCGTAGAGGGCATACCAAATCCTCTGGTTTTTTGAACAGTCGGTATTTCAGAACATGAGACACGAAGCCCCATAAGATGATAGGTCTATTCTATATCTCGTCGGTGGTGCCATCATGGATATAGGAATGTAGGGATGGAGCATGACCTAGCATCAGTGGCAAGGGGGGTGTTCAGGATTGAGGAGGAGGCAGGGTAACATTTACGCCTAAATTTGATTGGTGGCATTTCTGCGCATACTCTGTACCGCCAAGTATGAAATATGTTTACAGATTGCTTACAGGCTTACATATATCTGACAAGTTGAAAATAGAAAAGTGATAGTTAACCCTTTGTCCTATAATAACGTATGACACTCGCGATACGAATTATGTCCCAAATATTGTAACGAACGTTGTTAAATGATTAAAAGTGAAATAGAAAGTAGAAATCTTCTACACTTTTTGATTTTATGCAATTAGTAGTTACATATTTCATGTTTATGTACAATTTCAAATAATTAATAAATCTGTAGTCTGAAAAAAATTCTAGGAGGAGGGATTAAAGAAAACTAAAATTAGAGAATATAGAAAAGAAATTAAAACGTGTAACATGAATTAAAGAACATACTAATTTTAAATAATTTATATTTTAAGTCATTATTTTTATAAAACGAAGAGGTGTTATATATTTAATAATTAATAAGGATAAAATAAATGTTATATATTTTTTCCAATAATACAATTAAAAATAGGGTACAATAAGTTTTTGCACATAATAGGCTTATATATATGTAATCTTTATTACAGCGTTTTGTTCGTTTTACAATATTTAACAAGAGACTACTATTTCCTTTGGAAAATTTACTATCAACAAGACATTCGGATTCTGGTTCTTTACAAGGACCAGAAATCTTACAGGATCAGCCAGCTGTAGAGGAGATTAGACCTGCGGAGGTCATTCAGGAACCTCAGCTACAGGGTCCGGAGAAACAATCACTGGCTCCTGAATTACTGGAAGCTATAGGAAAGCGTTTGGATCCAGCAAGGACAATGGCATCTCCAATTCTCGATGATATTGCCATTAGATGGGCAGATATTCTGAGGCAGGGGCTTCCGGAAGAAGAGAAGAAAGAGTTAACGAGGAAGTATCCGATACCGGAGAATTGTGTAACAATGGAGCCCCCAAAACTAAATCCACAAATACAAGCTACCCTGTTGGATCCACTTATCTCAAGGGATAAAAAAATTGTAGAAAAACAACAGAAAGTATCTGTTTGTTTGGCAGCATTGGGCCCAATGCTAGGTGATGTACTGAAGGGTAACATACCAAATAAGCTGTCGCTAGTTACTACCCTAAGTGATGTGAGCAGATTGTTGGTAGATTTACAACGAGATGAGTCTCAAACTAGACGTTTGCTCATTGTAAGCAAATTAAATAACGCGATGAAGGATACATTGATATCGTCCAACCTGGATGAATGGCTTTTTGGCAAGGATGCTCCAAAATGCTCGATGTTCACAGGTTATCGCTGCATACATAATGACGTACTGCGCTTGCGCCCGGACACAGCCAATGAAAATTAGGCGTCAATTTTACCTCGTCCCCGTCCCTAAATTTGCCAACCCCGCAGCGACACGCTCCATCCCTATATTCCTATATCCATGTGTGCCATATCATTGTGCGCAATCGTCTGTGCGCAAAAGAAGGCCTCTCTATGAAGCCCACCGTCTAAAAATGAAATCAGCACCCTCTGATGGTATGACTCGTAAATATGGTGATGTGTCCAGATTTTGTAAGTGAGCTTACTATCACTGAATATGTTACTATTGATATATTGTTTCTCACATTTGGCGGGATTTACTTACACGCCTACACGTAAAGTTCACGCGGTACAGTCAGTTTGAAATTGTTTTTTTCATATGTGTATTAATTTATTTTATATATTATTACTTCCAGTTATATAAAAATGGAAGCTGATAAAGAAAATGTGAACACTGATATTTTAAATAAAACAGGTAAGCATCTCATTCACATTTTGAAAAACTTACAATAGAAGTAATGTATTATGTCCAATATTAAACGTAATAGGAGTTCTAATTAAAATTTATCTTTCTGTCCTTTTTCTGTTTTAAATGTGAAAAGGCAATACAAGTATTGTAGGAACCGATGTCAAATTTAATAATGAGCCTTTAAAATCAGATATTAAATATGTTAAAAAAAGAAAACGAGATGAAGCTAAACTAATAGCAGAAGAAAAATATATTCACGAAATGCAAGAACAACAATACAAACGATTGATGCATTTACTAAATAGAAGTAAATTTTTTTCCAATTACATCGTTAATAAAATTGATCGTACTATGAAACAGAAAAACATGAATAAAACCATTACTCCAAACACAAAAAAAGTCGATAACAGGGATGAAAACACATCACTAGAAGAAAAAAAGAGGAAAACTCAGGAGATACGAAATCAAATATCCACAGATGTAAGAAAACTTGTAAACTGTATTTAGTATACTTCAACATATTTTTTTCATATTATTAACTTCTGTAGGTACAGCAACAAATACATATGAACAGGAATAAATTTAATTTAAGTCAAGAAGATATTGAAAATGAATTAATTAATGATGGTAAAAATGATGCGGAGAATGATATTAATTTTAAAATGCCAAAGTATTTTCATGGAAACTTACGGGATTATCAAAAAGATGGACTTCAATGGTTAAAAGTACTTTATGAAAATGGTATAAATGGTATTCTAGCTGACGAAATGGGTCTTGGAAAAACAATCCAAGTAATAGCTTTATTATGTCATTTGTTCGAAAAACAACAAAGCGGACCGTACTTAATAATTGCTCCTTTATCAACTATACCAAACTGGACAATAGAATTTGATAGATTCGCACCACAATTGCCAGTTACTATACTATATGGTTCAACAAATGAAAGATTAATCGTACAAAAAAAGATTAAACAAATGCATAAGATTACAGACCATTATAGTTCACAACCAATTGTGCTCACCACATTTGAGGTACCAATGAGGGATAAAAAGTTTCTTGGATCCCAACAATGGAGATATATAATAATTGATGAAGGACATAGAATAAAGAACTGCGACTGTCTACTTATCAAGTATGTTTGCTGCACTTTTAAATTTAATTTAATTTAATTATGAAAACTGTTGATTATAATTATGTTTATTATTATGATACAGGGTGTTAGCAAGCTGCAAATCCATGAATAGACTTCTTCTAACGGGCACACCGTTACAAAATAATTTAGCAGAATTATGGTCACTATTAAATTTCTTACTGCCAGAAATTTTTGATGATCTAGCTGTATTTGAATCATGGTTTGATGCAAAGGAACTTCAGTACGATGAAGGCACTCAAAAATTTTTGAAACGTGAACAAGAAAAGCATGTTTTGGCATCTCTGCGTGAAATATTAAAACCATTTATGCTAAGACGTGAAAAGTCAGATGTTTGTCTAGATATTCCACCCAAAAAAGAATTGATTATTTACACTCCTCTTACAGAACTCCAACATAGTTTATACAAAGCAGTATTAAATCGTGATTTACAAATGTTATCTAAAATTAGTGAAGAACCTAGTATATATACAGATGAGGGCAAAAGACGAAAGAGACAATGTGTCTTAAAAAATATGGCTTACAACAAATATGGACCAAACAATGATACTGAAAAAGAAAATGTACAGGACAGTTTACGTCAGAAATATGATTCAAATTATGATAGATTACAAATGTGGAAACAGTATACTGATGTCACAGAACGTAATCAAGATTTCCTTCTTAACATTACATTTCTGCATAAAAGTCAGTTATCATAGTACAGTTGTACAACATAGTATCAATAATGCAGTTGGAAACAAACTTAAGTGGACACCCATTAAAAACTAATAACTTTTTAAAATTGGAGTTTTTTTTTAATATTACAGGAATTAGTTTGCTAGATGATGTATAAAAAAATTATTTAAAAATCACTATTGGCTGAAAGTTTGAAGAAAAAAATGAATATCAGTTTTTTAACTTTTTTATCAGTGCCTATAATGAAAATTTAAAATATGGCTTTTATAAATCTATCAATAAGTAAGTTACATGCATGCACAAAGTTTCATGAAAATCGATTAAGGTTGCTATAACCAATTGAAAATGGCAAAAAATCAATCGTAAGCCCTAAATTCAAAGATTCATCTTTCATGTCTATTGCTTTTTTACGCGTCAATCGATTTCGATGAAACTTGTATTTCAATGTATATATAACTTATTTACATCTACGAAAGGAATTTTTTGGAAAAAGCTCAAGTCATTTGGTCCAAGTTTAAAACAGTTATTAGTTTTTAAAAGATATTCACTTAATTTTGTCCCCGACTATGCCTATATAAAAAGATATTAACTACAAAAATTTTTGTTATAAAATGTATTTCTTTGTTACAGTTAGTATGTACAAAAAGATCGTAAATCATCCATTTCTGGTTCATTGTCCGTTGGATCCGTCTGGTTTGCCATTAATAGATGAAAATTTAACTAAATCATCTGGTAAACTATTAGTACTAGATTTAATGCTTGCAAAACTTAAAAGCCAAGGACACAAAGTTTTATTATTTTCCACTATGACAACAGTATTGGATAAAATAGAAGATTATTTATCAATGCGTCCTTACGAATACGTCCGATTAGATGGTCGGGTTAAATTGGAAGAAAGGAAAAGAAACATTGAAAATTTCAATTCCGACCCGAATATATTTCTGTTCCTTTTAAGTACAAGAGCTGGTGGTGTTGGATTAAATCTTGCAGCAGCAGATACTGTTATTATATATGACAGTGATTGGGTACACTAACTTTTCTATGTATGATTTATAAGTGTTATTATAATAGTGAAAATTAATTATGTATGTTTTTAGAATCCACAAATGGATATACAAGCTATGGCTCGTTGTCATAGGATAGGCCAAACAAAACCAATAGTTATATATAGATTATGCACTAAGGGAACTATTGACGAAATAATTATTAGGCGTGCAGATGCTAAACGTGTGTTAGAGAAGATGGTTATTTCTAAGACCAGTAAGAAATTTCTAAATAAGGAGACATTATTGGAATTACAAAAATTTATAGAGTCAAATGATTATCAAGTAGTTGTATCTAAAAATGAAGGTATATCATAAAAACTTCATATCTTTTCAATATAAACAATTTTTATGCTCCCTTAATAACGAAATATGATTACAGTTTTTACAGAAGAAGAACTGAGCAAGTTGATGGACAGAAGTGATTTGATTGAGAACTTCAAACCTAAAGAACCCTAACTACCTTACATTTCCTTGAAAAGGGTAGGAGTAATGTAAATGAAAAAGTTTTTTATCTCGTCGAAGTAATTTAATATTATTTATACTATTTATTTTTGTATTTGAGTTATTATTTATAAGGAAGTTGTGAAGTTACAAGATCTGATATAGTTATTATTTAGAGATAGATACATATATGGAGGTCGATCGGAACTGACCTTATTGCCGATTTTCTATTTTTATAACAAATTTATATATGTTTTGCGTACGTACGCTAGTGCCACTTATGATTTAGATGCTTTCATGCGAAGAAAATATTTTCCAGCTATAGTTTTATTTTTACAACATTGATTTAATTGATCACGAAATTCTGCTTCTAGTTTTGTATAAGTTCCACCTGTTATAAACAATATTAAATAAATGTTCACTATATAATAATAACTTAGTACTAATTCTCCATAGATTAATATTAAATACATAACAATACCGTTCAGCTGATTCTTTCTACGGTTGTGTTTATTCAATGATTTTACTAGTAGAGAAGAATCTGCAGATACTCTTTTTGTTAATAGTGCTACCATTTGAGAACTTGCTTTTTCTTCAAATTCTCTTTGATTATCTTGATTGTGCCTCACACTTAAATCATTATTCCAAGATCGTCCATTATTCCTGAAGGTGATAAAGTTTTCATCAGTAATCATAAATCGTTTAACTGTTATGAAGAAGAAATATAATTTCGTTACTTCAACGGAATCCGATTTTTTGAATTTTTCATATTTTTATTTCTTGTTTTTAAAGTAGACCATGTAAGTGATTCTTCGCTGTTATACGATTCTTCATCAACGCTACAATCTTCATCAATTGTAATGCCATCATCTTCGTCACTTTCGGTGACAGAAGACGTAATAGACGAAACATCATTTGCAAGAGAGACTTGTTGATGAATTCTTAGCGATGTTTTTTGCGAATCTTGTATTTGAAAAAATCGTCGAAATCCTGTTCCACTCCATATTTTTCCTAAATATTGAATGGTAGATAAAAAAAAATATTTCTAAAAATACATATATGTTAAAATACTCACCTAGGAGTCCAAATCTCGGCCGTTGTGGAGCAAGTTCTAAACCACCCCACCACATTGTATTTTTGCACATTAATTTTCCTGAATCAAGAGATGTATCACGAGCTACTAGTCTCGTTATTTTTTCAGGAAAAAATAATTGTGGTGGTTCCATCGCTATTACTTCTCTATATATTGAGAAAATGTTCAATATACTTATATCTCTTTGAGTTTTTAAGTCTGGAATATGTTCCTAAATACACAAATAACTACTTACTCTTCCTAATTACCCATATATTCTCAGTAGCAACTCACCAGTAGCAATAATAATACTTACAAATACTTACCCTGTACCTACAGCCTTCACGATTTGGTAATACTTCAAATCTGTATGCTCGTTGACTACAACATGGATATCTACCTAAAGGGAATGGCATAGATCTTTGCTGTTCATTAATAAAAAACTGTGGAGGTTCTGCATGGCAACAGCACCAATCAATTTGATGAATTGGAAAATATACATTACACTGCGTACAAAATAAGAAATGACAATCACCCCATAATCTCCAATAAACTTTACGCCAAGAACGTAACTCCGTTCGAAGAGTAATAATATAATCATTTAATGTCCATGACAAATCTCTAAATAACATATGTTTCATTGTAACTATACATATTATAAGGCAAATTCTGTATTCAATTATCGTACCGTACGTGTTTACTGTGAACATGTCCATGATTATCGATTACCATTGCACTTGCAATACATGGTACATGATAGGAAACAGATTGAACAATACTTTTCCCACATTTACTGCATTTAAATAATGTAGCTAAAGAACTATAATGTCCTTTCTTATTGTCTGGCATTACTGCTGCCAGCGATGTAATCAATTTGCAGAATAATTTACTTTGAATTTTATCTTTCCTGTCTCTTAATGCTTCCACATCTTCATTTGTAAATCTCTCTACTAATCTATAATAAGTTCTTAACTTTAGACGTGGAAATGCTTAATATAAATAAATTTCTTCATTTTCAGGACACATAAAGTAAATATACATTAGAAAAGTAAAATACCTTGTAAGAAGATTATCATCTAAACAAGTTAAAATTGTGGATGTCTTTAATATGTCAGACATGTTATCGTGACAATATTGTAGGCAATTCTCCAAAAGTGGTTCCATTTGTAAGAAGGATGCAGACACCATTATTGGAATAACATTACATGGTTCTAAAAATGGCCACTCAGATTTCTTGGACATATCTTTTTTTACCCACCTCATTAACCAGTCAAATATTACAATGTCGCAATGAACTGATATATCAATTTCTTCTAATTTTTGTCCTGCTGTTATATCGGCAAAATAACGCATTTTTTGAATAAGCAGTTTTTGAGGACAATGAAAATTTTTTTTAATATTTTTCTCTTCGTCGCAAACATGAATTTCCACTTCATTTCTGTATAAACATAGAATAAATTATTAATACTAATTTACAATTGTAAACAATAACTACAGTTAATAAACTTACTCCATTGACCGTTTATTTGTCTTGCTTTTATCTTTCTCCTTTTCTTTGTGCGTTAAACTTGTAACCACTTTTGTATCAATATTATTACTTAATGAATTAGATTTCTTAATTTCATTGTTTATAATTGATTTTTTAATAATAGGCTGTGATACAGTAGATTTTGGAATCATATATGGTAATACAGAATCTAATAAACCTTCATGCAATATATCACTTAAATTTGTTTTCATCAAACTTATTAAAAGATTTTCTGTTGCGCCTGGAGATCTAACTATTTTCGATTCATCCAAATGTGATAAAGTTTTCATAACTCTATTACAGTTTTCAGTATTGGTTGCTAAATTTTTATTATAATTAAATGTTTGTTCATGTTCAATTTGCTCATTCGAAGATGTGACAAAATAAGTTGAATTTTGAAGATTCATGTCATAAGTTTCAAGCACTAATTCTGGTACAACAGGATTTTTATTCTCGTTTACAACATTGCTATCGATACTTTTGTCATGAACTGTATAATTGGATGTTTCTAAATGTACATCAATTTTTGCTAATTTATCCCAATCAAATTTATTGTCCGTTGTAAATATTGTAGTTATGCTTTTACAGTTATCACTGACTTGATACGCAACTTTCATAAACTCAAAAAACATTCCAATTGTCAACTTGTGATGCTTGTAATCTTGAAATTTTTGAAGTATTTCTGACAAATCTAAAGCACATACTTTTATTATTTTATATTTAGGCTAATATTTCTATGCCAAGAAAGCAATATAATAAATTTATGAATGTATTAATATTTATTTTCAATCAAAGTTTGTGCTACTAAGGAAACTTAGTTAATATTGCAAACATAAAAACACGAAATAAGAATAAAATTAAAAATGATACATATGAATGTGCAATACCAAAAGTAGCGGTTTGAAGTTGTGCAATGTGTCAATTGATTTATATGTACCTTCTCTAGTAGTTGAAACACTTATTTCTTTGTGCATATTTTCATTTGAAGAATTATCGTAAATTTTATTAATTTCCATTTCTCTAAAGAAATAGAGATATAAATATATGCATTACACACAATGAACGCAATTAGAAGTAAAAGTAAAGTATCTTTCTTCTAAAATTATTCTTGAATATATTTGTTATTATGTTTTAATAGATATAGATATCAAAATCAATTCTCAAGCTGATGTATAAAAAGTAATTTCAATATCTGTATAAAAATTTATCTGTTCTTAAAAAGTTGGACAAGCAGGGTCATAATATTGACAAAACAGTATATAACATCCCTTTAGAAGTTTATTCAATTACTGAATTTACAACGTATTATGAACAAATATAAACATTTTTGTACTGAACTAAAACTAGTTTTGTTTTTGTAATAACAATTCTTACCGGTTGTAAGTTCAAATCAGCTCAAATCATATGTTTATACACGTAGTACACGTACATAATGCATACATAAGTAATACTTATTTACTATTTCCATGACACGTAAATACATGCATGTATAGTATTCATAGTTAACATTGCTGTGTAGCATTTGTCATAAAGATTATGAATAAATATAACAGAATTTCATATTGATATTACCAGAAATTACAAGTACTTTCGAAAAATAAGGAAGTTTCTAGCTTTTTACATTGCAGCCGTGCATTGTTCAACTTCGACTGTGTGCGTTGAAGTATTTCCATATTGGTACATATCAGCGGAAAGGATATGAAAGTGCTCGTGGCTCGTGACTCGTGCTCACGCCCGCGATCTTTTCTGCCGCCACAGTATCAGCACCGACGAGATCTCATCCGTGATTACACCACCAATGCCCCACCAACGAGTTACTACGTTATTACACGTGACTTTGGCAGACACAACAGGTCGGTAACTGCCGGTAACTGCTGCGTTGTAGAAATGGTATCACAGACGAAGTATAAGACGTATAAGAGTAAACCAGAGAGTAGATGAGAGTGCTCACGCTCGGGTTTTGGCCGTGCCACTTTTCGTTTCGTTTCGACTTAGCCAGGAACAGAACCTGTTTCGACTCAGCCTGTAACAGAACCTGTTTCGACTTAGCCTGTAAGAGAACCTGTTTCGACATAGCCTGTAACAGAACCTGTTTCGACTTAGCCTGTAAGAGAACCTGTTTCGACATAGCCTGTAACAGAACCTGTTTCGACTTAGCCTGTAACAGAACCTGTTTCGACTTAGTGTTTCGACTTTGGCCTGGATCAGAAGGGGGTGTCCCACTTGGACTCCGACCGATTGGACACGTCCCGATTGGACTGTCCCGATTGGACGCGTTCCTTTTCGATTCCGTGCCGATTGGACTCGTGCCGTTTGGACGCCGTGCCGATTGGACGCCGTGGCGGCTGTATTCATGACGTTTGGACGCCGTAAATTTTATAATCATTGCTTTTCGAAGTCTACATATGGTGATATTGTATTGTGAAATATATGATTAAATATGATTTGGAATCTATTAAATTTTAAATTATGATTAAGAATCTATTAATGAAAAATAATGATGTACAGCTTCGGAGGGGGGTGATACCGAAGTCTTACTCCGGAAAGTTTATTTTAAGAGCGAGCGGAAATGACATTATTCTGGGTTAGGTTTGGCTAGATAACTGAAGTTGTTGTTAATCGGGCGTTGTTAACCATTAAATATGATTAAGAATCTATTAATGAAAAATAATTATGTAAAGCTTCGGAGGGGGGTGATTCCGAAGTCTTACTCCGGAAAGTTTATTTTAAGAGCGAGTGGAAATGACATTAGTCTGGGTTATGTTTGGCTAGATAACTGAAGTTGTTGTTAATCGGACGTTGTTAACCATTAAATTATGATTAAGAATTAATTATGTAAAGCATCGGAGGGGGGTGATTCCGAATCTTACTCCGGAAAGTTTATTTTAAGAGCGAGCGGAAATGACATTAGTCTGGGTTAGGTTTGGCTAGATAACTGAAGTTGTTGTTAATCGGGCGTTGTTAACCATATATTTCACAATACAATATCATCATATGTAGACTTCGAAAAGCAATGATTATAAAATTTACGGCGTCCAAATGTCATGAATCCAACCGCCACGGCGTCCAAAAGGCACGAGACTGAAGAAACACATAAAAATTAAAATTCAAATCCAAATTTAATAGGTTCCCATATATTTCACAATACAATGTCACCGTATGTACACCATATGTAGACTTCGAGAAGCAATGATTATAAAATTTACGGCGTCCAAACGTCATGAATTCAGCCGCCACGGCGTCCAAGCGGCACGGCGTCCAAACGGCACGGCGCGGCGTCCAAACGGCACGGCGCGGCGTCCAAACGGCACGAGTCCAATCGGCACGGAGTCGAAAAGGAACGCGTCCAATCGGCACCGTCCAATCGGGACGTGTCCAATCGGTCGGAGTCCAAACGGGCATCACTCCATTTTTTTCTTAAAATAACCCCAAGAACACAAATATAACTTCAAAACGAGGGGCCACGGAAATCGTAATCTCCCCTCATTCCTTGTCGCAGCTTCGAACACATGACGTCACATTTTTTTCTGCTTCATTCGACATTTTTAAAATTGTTTTACGTGTTTCCTTGAAGATGCGCTCCTCCAATTGATTTAATGTTTTCAGAATATGCGCCATTTCCTTGTCCAAGCATGCCTTATTCACTGCATCGGCATCGTTCGTCGGGTATGCTAAACTTCCAAGCTTTCGGTCTCTCGCGTCGAAAGCATCGCCATTGAGACAAAGCGCCGATGTCCGTTCGATGTCGTTCGATACCCGTTCGATGTCGTTCGACACCCGTTCGACAACCGTTCGATACCCGTTCGATGTCGTTCGACACCCGTTCGACAACCGTTCGATACCTGTTCGATGCCGTTCAACACCCGTTCGATGCCCGTTCAATGCCGTTCGACAACCGTTCGATGTCCGTTCGATGTCGTTCGATGTCGTTCGACACCCGTTCGATTTCCATTAGATGCCCATTCGATGGCGTTCAGCACCCGTTCGATGTTCGTTCTACACCCGTTCTACGTTAAACGTGTGCGTTCGATACCCGTTCGATAGTCGTTCGACACCCATTCGATTCCCGTTCGACGTCGAACGTTTACGTTCGATACCCCCGTTCTACACCCGAAAGAAAGTCGACCTTCACCTCACCTTGGAGTGTCCACCGGGAAAAATAAAAGTCTTTCATCTGAAACAATTTTTGCGTTTGATCAATGGTTAGGTCTGCGGCGAACCGAGTTCGAGTGTGACTTTCATCAAATATAGTTCTTGGTTTCCAAGCATAGTTTGCAATTCTAAATAAGATAGAAGTAATAAAAATTTTAGTTTTTTTAATTATTTTTAATTTTTTATTGTGTTCTTGGATACGCGCCTGGACAGGTCTGCAAGTGAGATTGTGTTTTTATATCCTAAATCACATTTTTGCTCCCGTAAACGGCCCCTATACCGTGGGGGTCGTGAGCCGGCCAAGTGCAGTAGTATTATTAATATCTTATTTTGTCTAGTTTTTCACTTTTATGAAGCAATAGCAGTTCTTTACATTATTTATTTTATTTTTTAAATTTTTCTATTCTGTATTACATAGTTTAAGATAGGAAATAATAATTAATTCTATTTTATCCTTGCTCTACATTTTTCAGTAGATTCAGTTTAATTAGAATAATTATTTTAAAGTGTATATATTGAACGGGTACTTGCCCTGCTATTTCGAAAGTGAAGGCACACTCGGGCTTCGTGGTGGTGGTTGGTTTTTTCGTGTTCCTATTAATATTAATATTAGTATTAACATAGTAGTATTTAGTTATATAAGTAGTTAGGATTAAATGTATACAGGGTGTCCCACTGTATCGAGATCAGCAGGATATCTCGGAAGACGGTATCGTTATCAAAAAAGTGTTCCTACAAAAGTTGTTTGGTATGACGGGCTACGTTACGTGGTATTATTTGTTTTGTTGTGGGTGGAGTGGTGGATGACATTTCAAGGTCACCTTGACTTTTTTAAATGGAATAGTATATTTTTTTCTTTAGAAAATAATAGCGGGTAGTGAGACGAATCCAACGATATGGTACACCATATTATTCTGATTTGTTGAAGGTAAATTATTAGCATGTGTTTACATACTGCATCGGTCGACGGCCAACAGCCAGCAGCCGCTGCTATGTGACGTCGAATGCGTCGGTATTAAATTAGTGAAATTATGATATTATAAAAAGAGATTGAGGATTATTGTCGATGGCATAAATAATCAATTATAATTGTTACTTACTTGTTACATATTGTTTCGTCCTTCTACGTGTCCACCATCGTTGAAAATACACATTTGTAATGTAAATGATTTACGAACGCGAATTACGACCGCATGCAGATCAATATCGGAGGATGTACTAAAAAGTGTTGAGAAACAATTCATAAAAAGATTACAAATGTGTATTTTCAACGATGGTGGACACGTAGAAGGACGAAACAATATGTAACAAGTAAGTAACAATTATAATTGATTATTTATGCCATCGACAATAATCCTCAATCTCTTTTTATAATATTATAATTTCACTAATTTAATACCGACGCATTCGACGTCACATAGCAGCGGCTGCTGGCTGTTGGCCGTCGACCGATGCAGTAAGTAAACACATGCTAATAATTTACCTTCAACAAATCAGAATAATATGGTGTACCATATCGTTGGATTCGTCTCACTACCCGCTATTATTTTCTAAAGAAAAAAATATACTATTCCATTTAAAAAAATCAAGGTGACCTTGAAATGTCATCCACCACTCCACCCACAACAAAACACATAAGAACACGTAACGTAGCCCGTCATACCAAACAACTTTTGTAGGAACACTTTTTTGATAACGATACCGTCTTCCGAGATATCCTGCTGATCTCGATACAGTGGGACACCCTGTATATCGTACGTGCTAATTTTAGTTTAAATTTTATGTCCTTACGTGGTGCTCACGAGTGTTAGGTGAACGCGACGCAGTGTAGAAATAATTTTCGCATTCGGCGAAAATTATTCTAAGTCCGTTGTGACGTCACGCAGGCCGGCCATCTTGGGTCCTTGTTCGTCGTAGTGCACGTTGGTAGTCTCGTCCTTTGCGGCGCGGCGGCCATCTTGTCCTCGGCGGCCATATTCCTTGGTTGATCGGTCCTCGCGCTTTCTGCTGCCGACGTCATCACCGCTCGTGACGTAACAACATTCGGTGGTCAAAGAAAATAGTAATTAATTATCTGAGGACCTTCTCATCGCCGACAACCACTGTCGGCGAGATAAGAAGCAGCGTCATCAGATAATTAATTAAGATAATTGGACTTATTGTTAGGAGATTTTTGCCGGCTTTGCCGGCTGCGAGCCCCGCTCGCGGTCGCGATTCGGCTGCGTCGGCTACTTGCAAATTTCCGCTTAACGGAAATTTGCAAAACCAGCTGGAAAAAAGCCGGGAAGAATCTTCGGGTCCGCGCCGGGATTCGAACCCGGGTCTGTGTGGCACGAGCCCTGAGCCGCAACTGGGGCTCTGGCCAATATTTTACTAGAGCATACTCGGAAACTTGTTATTGCCGTACGAAATAACCTGCGAGAGCGAGTGAGACGGAGAGGGAACCGTTAGTGCGTTCTCGCTCGCGCCGGACGTTCCAGGGGGCAGAGAGAGAGGTCGATAGTATTATCGGTTTTCTCTCTCCCACTCGAGCGGACATAGGAGCGAGGGAGACAGCTGCTGCAGGGGATCTCCTTTCTCTCTCGCACCAAGGAGTAACAGCGATCTTGCGATTCTCGAGTTTGTGGACGAACGAGGGGACATAGAGGGGTGCAGTTGGCACGTAGGGTATCCTCGAACCTCCCTCCTTCGTCCCTACCTAACACATTTTTGAGTGCAATTTGTGAGCGAACGGGGGATCGCAGGGGGAAGCGGGTAACACTGCTGGCATCCCTGACCCCCACTCTTCTGAGTATTGTTAAAAAATTTTAAAATCGTTTTGGACCCCTGTCGCGGGTACTCGTCAACGAGACGAGCCCTCCCTCCAAATTTCAGCCCTCTAGGGTGATATTTTTATTAAAAAATTTTTTGGCGACGAAACAGTGCATGTGGGTACTCATTCGAGAGGGCTTCTCAAGGTGAGCACTCACAAAAATCGTCAGCCTTTTAGGGCGCATTCCGGAGATTTTGTTGCGTTTTTACCGCGTCTTTCTTTATATTAGAGATTTTTGTACAGCATGCGAGTTCAGAGGTAATTAGGATTAAATAAAATAGTTGTCATTTCCCGAAAAAAAGGTCTGCGGCGAACCATGAAAAAATTTTGACCATCCGGTTAGGTCTGGGGCGAACAACAAAAAAATTTGCCCCCTGCCCCTACACCTTACCCTATCCCTCCCGCCACCTCTCGGGGCAAATTTTTTTGTTGTTCGCCCCAGACCTAACCGGTCGCATACCAATAGTTCTATGCTTTTGCGCATTGTACTTTGCAACTAGTCGCGGTAGCGCATCGACCCATTTATAGGTCCATTAAGTGTAAACTCTTTCTACATGTTATTCTTCAATGTACGATTGAACCGTTCTACGATGGAAGCCTTCATAACCGAATACGTAGAATAATGATTAATACCATGTATCGTCAAGAGTTTTTGCACATCACTGTTGTAAAATTCCTTTCCTTGATCGGTTTGCAAATTTTTTGGACGTCGATTGCGAAATATCTTTGCGAACGCTTTCGCAACCTCACCCCCACTTTTAGTCTTGAGTGGCATACCCCAAGCATATTTGGATAGCACATCGATAACGGTTAGTATGTACCATACGTACGCCAAGAGTTGGCAGAGATTTCGACAATGGAGTGCAGGGGACGCAGGCTGCGGATCCCACTCTTGCGCTTACAGCATGGCGGGAACGGTCGACATAGGAGCTCAGCGTCACCACATCGCTCTGTTCCAGTCACACTAATACGCACATTTGCTGTCTTCGTCAAGCGATTCGGCCAATCGCAGAAGACGTGTAGCGCGTAGTGGGAATATCACGTGGTACCTACGAGTTTCTCTCTGCCAACTCTCGGCGTACGTATGGTACTTGTTACCGCCATTTATACGCGCCTGAGGCTGCATATCTACGAGATCGGCTTGCCATAGATCGTTATACCCATGCACTAAAACTCGACATCGTGGAAAAATCCGTCTGGCGGGCGCATGCAGTTCCTCCACTAATTCCGTCTTCTCTTTGCTCATGTTCAGGATTTGAACAAAAGAGATTTAAAATTGTATTAAACAAAATCACGATCCATGAAGTGCGATTGGTTTCTCATGAATGCATTCTCGGTAGAGACTGACATCTTTAAAAATATGTAAATATATTTATAACGTCTTAAAAGAATTTTTGGTATAATATTTCACCAGATGTATTTGTCGAGATTCCCTGACTCCAAAGGGGTATATCATTACAAAAAACTGATTATTCAGCAAACTTATTTAGTCTTAAAAGAAGTTATAATATTTCGCCGGATGTATTTGCCGAGATTCCCTGACTCCAAAGGGGGGGTATAACATTATAACGTCTAACAGTTGATTACTCAGCAAAGTGTTCGGTTGCAAAAATGCGCAGTTTGCAGAGATTCCCTGATGCCAAAGGGGCATAATATTACAACAAACTGATTACTCAGCAAAACGACTAAAAGAGTTTCCCCCCAGCACTGCAGGAAAGAACGGGCGAGGTCTGAGAGGCGTCTGTTCCATCATTCTCGGTTAGATCGTTAAAGTATGCGGTTCGCGCGCGAGAGGATACCGCTGTCACTCCTATCCTTTGTGACGTCACTCACCCGAAAAACATGCGCGAAAAAATCAGGCCTTGACCACCGAAAAAATTCGCGACCCCCCAAAAAATCCGCGGACCCTCCGAAATAGTCCGCGCCTGGGGGTGACCCCCGAAAAAGACGGCCCGGTTAGGTCTGGGTTAGGGTGACCACGGGAACCGAGGGTTTCGGGGTTCTCCAATGGTGGCTCTGACCCATTGGTAGGATTCCGAGACCTAAAAGTCCTCTCACTCCACCTCCTCGTGGTGGTTCCTGGGGCGCACTGCGGTGCGTGCTAACGGAGTTGAGTGGTGCAGGAGAGCGTGCCTGTGGCATTACTGTGCCTGTTTATGCACAGATGGGCAACGCTCTCCTGTCAATGTGTCCTGGGCGACCTGTTGTTCGTCCAAGACCACAAACCGTAAACCGGTGGTCATATTTTACCGGAACGGGGGGCTTGCCTTAACCGGCTGGCCCGCGAGGAAGATAAACCTCTATAAAAAAGTCTCTAACCCCTTTTTTTTTTTTTTTTTTTTATTGTGGGGAAATGCATTACGCATACCTCGGCTCCCGGGGGGGGGGGGGGATCCGAGGTTATGTGGGATTACCACCGGGAGGGGCGCGCCGAAGGCGCGGCTGTCCCCAGTGGCTACCCACTAAAACCCCACACCCACCTAAGCTAAATGGGAAGTGCCTGGATCACGCGAGTACTCAACAGGACACTTCCCAGCTATCATGAAATCCCGGGGGGAGGGGTTAGCCTCCCCCACTACCTACTCTATAAGACCCCGGGCGGAGGGACCCGCCCGGTGTCCCCATCCCTATCCCTGGGGCCGTCGGAATGGGCTTCCCGAGCCCCCGCTCGGTCCACCCACGGCCCCTCGGCGTCCTCGTGCCCCGCCCGGTCCGGGTGACCCGAAGGCACCCGCCTCAGGCTAGGGCAAGAAGACGCCGTCACCGGTAAGGAAGGGTCGTCGAAGGCGTGATCCGGCCCGCCCCGACCCTCCCCACCCCACCCCCCACGCGCCCCGATCGACCCAGTGGTCTAAACGGGGCGGGCGGGCTTCAAATCAGCCGGCCCGTCCCGAGAGGAGCCATGCCCCTCTCTGGGGGCCGCGGTCAGCTCACACCCCGATCCCCATCTTCCTCCGCCCCCCGGGGTGGGGGCACACGGCGGCGCGAGGAGCGATCCCCTCGCACCGCCAAGGGACAACCCGCCCCCCCGCTAGGAGGGGGCATCAATTGACGCGGTGAGGGAACCACCCCCGCGCTCCGCGAACCTCCGGCCTCACCCGCGCCCGCAACTCCCCCCGCTCGGGGGGGCCTCGATCCGCCGCGCGGGGACGACCCACGCGCCGCGTCTCCGTCCGATTCCGCCCCCCTCCTCCGTGGAGGGGGGGGGGGGGGGGGGGCACACGTCGGCGCGAGGGACGCCCCCGCGCCCAGACCCTCCTCGCCGAGCCCGGGTCCCACTCCCGGGGTCGCTCGTCGGCCTCCTTCTGCGAGATCACATCTTCACAGAAGGAGACCGCCGCCTTCCACGACCCCTTGCTCGAGACCATGTGGTCGACCATGGCCGCGAGCGAGAGGTCCCACCCCTCCACCGCGGCTCTAAGGACACAGCGCGGCTCTGCCCATGCAGGGCACTCCTCGAGAGTATGCCGCGCCGTATCCACCTCCTCGCAGGTACTCCCCAAAGCACCCATGGCCGGAGAGCACCTGCGTGAGGCGGAAGGTCAACCTTCCCCGCCTCCTGCACCACGTATCAAATATGGGCAGGAGGGCCCGTACAATCGGACGCGCCGATGGGGCGAGCTGTTGCCGCCATCCGGCAAACGTCTCCGTCCGGGCCTGACGCCTCGATTCCTCGAACTCCTCTTCCTCCTCGCGTGTGAGTTCCACCTCCCGGGGGCGGCGGATCGAGCAGGCGACGTGGTATAGCGTCGCGCGCTCCGCCGCCACCAAAACGAAGGGTGGAGACACGGCGAGGAGGCCCGCCACCTCGGTCGAGATGGTGCGGTACCCCCGTATGGCCCGCAGGGCCAGCCGGCGCCGCACTCTTTCCATGAGTGCTTGGCTGCGCCGGCCGGCCTCGAGCGAGCTGTGCCACACGGGGGCCCCATAAAGGGCCATGGACCGCACCACCTCTGCATAGAGGCGGCGGACTTTCAACTGCGGCCCCCCGATATTGGGCAGCAGCCGCGCAAGCGCGGCGGCTGTCCTCTCTAGCCGGGGGGCCAGGAGTTCGAAGTGACCTTCGAAGCGCCAGCGGCCGTCGATGATCAGCCCCAAATATTTCATTTGGGGCCCGATCTCGACGGAGGTGTTGACGACACGAATCCGGAGGTCTTGACCATGGGGCGGCCGCCGTAACCGAGACGATCCGTACATCCAGATCGCCTCGGTCTTCTCGGCGGCCACGGTCAGCCCCATCTCCCGGATTCGCCCGGCGACGCAGTCCAGGGCGGACTCTACCAGGTGCCTGGTCCCGCTCCAGTCCCCCCCCCCCCCTCTGCATAAACCAGGGTGTCATCCGCATAGCAGATGACACCCGTGTCAGGGGGGAGGACCACCCGCAACACCGCGTCATAACCCAGGTTCCACAGGAGTGGTCCAAGGACCGACCCCTGCGGAACCCCGCGATGTATCTCCCTCGTGTGCCTCACACCGTACCGGCCGGTATAAACACCCTCCCTGCCGCGGAGGTAGTCCCTAACCACCTTCCGGAGATAGGGGGGGATCCGGAAATATTCCATTCCCCCCTCTATCTCCCTCCAGGGCAGGGTGTTGAACGCGTTAGAAATGTCCAACGACACCGCGATCAACACCCTGTCCCGGGCGACAGCCCTTTCCCGGAGAAGGCGCAGACGCTCCAACGCGTCGATCGTTGAGCGCCCTCTCCGGAATCCGTATTGGCTGTCGCTAAGGTCGGGACCACCCCGCGACAGGTGCTCGAGGAGGCGGGCAGCGATTATTCTTTCGAACAGCTTGCCCGCCTCGTCGAGTAGACACACCGGCCGGTATGCAGAGGGAGACTCTGCGGGTTTTCCCTTCTTTTCGAGAAGGACCAGGCACCCTTGCTTCCATATCGTGGGGAAGGTTCCCCGGCTCAGGCTAGCGTCCATGACGCTCCTGTAGGCCGGGGCGAGGACCCCTAAAGCCAAGGCCGTTATACCACCGGGAACTCCATCTGGGCCGGGGGCTTTCTTGCCCCTAGCCCGGAGAACCCGGACGGCCTGGGATAGCTCCCACCCGGAGACCCGGAACTCGTCCGACCAATCACTGGTCGGCACCGGGGCGCGTTCAAGCCCCCTCCCCGCCCCATCGCTGAGGGGGAAGATGGTATCCACGACGCGCCCCAAGAGTTCCGGGTCCAACCTCTCCGTGACTGGGGACGCCCAGGGGCGGAGCTTCCCAAGCACCGTCTTGTACGGGCGCCCCCACGAATCGTCCCGGAGGGTGAGCAGGAGCTCGTCCCAAGCCTTGGCCTTGGCAGCGGCTATCGCACGCTTGAGGGCCACGGCCACCGATCTGTACTCCCTGTACAGTTCGGCGACCATCGGCTCCGGGTCACCGCCCAAGAAGTGGCGGCGCAGTTCGAGCTTCGCAGCTCGGCCAAGTCGCCCGACCACCAATACACTGACTTCCTTGGGGGCTGAGCTCGGACCCGGGGCATTGCCACGTCGCAAATCATTTGCAACGTGTCCCGGATCCAAGCCGCCCCCTCTTCTACCCCGCGCTTCCTGGCCGGAGGCCAGGCGGAACCGATAATTACGGCCCTCAATAGGTCCTCGTCTAGTCGCTTCCGCGCCCATCTTGGCGCGGAAGGGATGCCACGTCGTCGGAGGGGCGTGTCCAAGGGCGGGTCCGAGACCACCGCTACGTCCATAAGGACGTAGCATTGGTCCGACAGAGTCTCTCCACTCCAGACCCGCCAGTTGGACACACGGCGTGAGGCGGCGGCGGTAGCGAACGATACGTCCACCACCGACCACCCATTCCACCTCACGCACGTCGGCACGGAGCCCCGGTTTAGTAACCGGAGCTCCAGCCCCTCCGCCCAATCAACAAGGGCTCCGCCTCGGGAGTTGGTCCTGGGATTCCCCCAATCAGTGGACCTCGCATTGAGGTCCCCCAGGACCAGCACCGGACCGTTCATATAGGGGGCCAGCATGACCTCCAGCCGGTCCAAAAACCTCCCGAATTCGGCGGAGCCACAATTGGGTGAATTGTAGCATCCAGCGACCAGAAACCTTCCCCACTTGACTAAAATCATCCCCCTGCCCCGTTCGACCACGGAGCACGGGGTATCGTCGCCGAATGGCGGCGATGCCATACCGCCACGGAGCCCACCACGTCCCCGAACCATTGCGGTTGGTCGGGGACATCATGGGGCTCCGTGGCCACTGCCAGGCCAACCTGCCACTCCGCCAGGCATTGGACCATGAGGTCCTGTGCCCGGCGGCAGTTATTCAGGTTGGCCTGCAGTACCAATAGGGAGGCCCCGTGCGCCATTAATTAACAGCCACGGGACCCCCCTCCTCGGACGGCTCCGACGGCGGCGGGGGAGCAGTCCCCTCAGCCGCCGCCACCGTCTCCACCTCCATCACCATGGAGGAGACGGGGTGCTCACCCTCTCCTCCTCCTGTTGCATCAGGGGGAGGCACCGCACCTGCCCCCCCCCTTCTTGCCCTTCCTCGCCTTAGGAGGCGGGGAGCACGCTTTGCTCCCCGCCTTATGATTGGCGGGCCTCCCCAATGATGCGCACACCGCGCAGTGGGGAGGCCCGACGCACTCTGCGGCCCTATGGGTGGGGCTCCCACACCGGTAGCAGTGCCCGCTACGGTCCACCGCCGCAGTGCACCGCTGTCGTACATGCCCAAGGGCAAGACAGCGGAAGCACTGCAGCGGCCCAGCCGCGAGCACCACTACCTGGGCGAGGGTCCACCCCACCCTAACCCTCTGCGCCTTCTGTATGGCGAGGGCCGCCCCGGCCGGGCACTGCACCCAAATGGTGCCGAGCCCGCCAGGTGGGACCTTCAGTTCCCCCACCCTAACGAACTCGGGGGCGCAGCTCCCGGCCTCCGCCACCGCCGTGGTCACCTCCCGGGGGGTCACGGAGACATCCAGGCCCGTCAGGCGGAACTCCGCCTTCTTGACGGGCCTGGATATCTTTACATCCAGACCCCCCATCGCGTCGGCCATCTTGGCCGCCAGGAGGTCGGCCTTCTGGCCCCCTGAATGATCAGGCCCCCGGTGATGGCCCTCTTCCAAGAGAGGGCCTCTATCCCGAGGGCCCCCAGGTCAACCCCCTGGCGAGCCTTATAGCCTCCTCGTAGGTGGCCTTGCTCCCCTCCGGGACGGTGACGGTCACCGCCGCGAATCGGGGAGGGGCCACCACCCGAGGAGGGACCTTGGCCTTAGCGCCGGCCCCCTGGCCTTTGCCCTTCTGAGCGGGACCGGGAGGCGAGGCCGCCTTGGCCTCCTTCTTGGCCCGTCTCCCCACCACCTGCGACCAGGCCTCCCCACTCGGGGGGGGCCGGGGTTGTCGCGGTTTGGGCGGGGGGAGGGGCCACTTGGGGGACCGCCAACGGGGTGCCCCCTTTTCCCTTCTTCTTCTTCTTCTTCTTCTTCTTCTTCCCCCCGGTTTTGGGGGTGTTGGCGGGGGGGGGGGGGACTCCCCGCCAACAGCCGTGAGGAAGAAGAAGGAGGGGGAATAACCGCCGACGGGGCCGGGGCGGGGGCCTTACGCCCCTTGACCGCCCCGGAGTATCCCCCCGTCACCGTCACCGACGGGGCACCCTGCCGGCCCAGACGGAGCTCCGCGCGGATTGCCACGAATTTCGCGTCAATCAGAGCTCCTATCTGGGCCAGCAGGACCGCCCGGTCGTCCGACGCGCCGAAAAGCGGCGCAGCCGGGATCCCCGCAGTGCCCCGATCTCCCCGAACAGGGGCAGGGGCAGGGGGTGGAGGCGATGATGGGGAAGAGGGGGCATCTAGCCGCGTCTTCATGGCCATCATCTCCCCCCTGACCGCTTCTAGGGTCTCGCGGAGACCCGCAATCTCGCGACCCATCCTCGCGTTTCCTGCCCTAAGGTCCCGGTTCTCCGCCTGCACCCTGTCCCACAGGTCTGCAGGCGGCCCACCGGGTCCCACGGGGTCAGCGCCTCTGTGGGAGGGGGCGGGGCTTCCCTGAAAGCCCCTCCGCTCCAGCTCCCGCACCGCCGCCACCATGGACCTCGCCGCGTCCTTTAGGTCGCGGATCGAGGTCCCCTTCACGTTGCCGCTCTTGGCGGCGGTTTCCTCCACCGCCTCACTGGCCTCCACCGCCAGAGCGACAATCTGCCCGGGGAGAAGACCCCGCATCTTCAGCTGGCGTTGGCCAGCTGTCGGTGCTGGGTCCCGATATCGGTATCGGGACTTCTTCTTCTCCCCGGGCGCCTCTATGGGTGACGGCGACGCAGGTCGCTTACCCGATGTCAAGGACGACGCAACCGACGTGACCGACATCACGTCGTCCTCCAGATCGCGCTCCGCGGGGGAGCCGCCGAGGGTACTACCCCTCGAGCCGCTCAGAGATGCGGCTCTCAGCCGCGACCTCGTCCTTCCGCTCACGGAGCGCAACTCCGAGGAAGGGCCAGAGGCCCCTCCCCTTGCGCTTGGTCTCGGGCTCCGTTGGGAGCCCGAGGCAAAGCCTCCTACCTCCTCCGCTTCCGGGCGCGGTTGCCCTTTCCTCCGAGGCACGTCGTTTAGAGAATCCATATTTCATAAGCGGGCCTGGTTACAACACCCCCATCTCTGGGGGCGCTTCACTCGATACCCTCTGATACCAAGCGGACATAGGGGTCCACCGGGGCAGAGCCGCTTACCCCGGCAAGCTACGACTGGGGGGCGGCAGGTACCCAGAAGTTGTACAACGCTTGAGAGCAGATGCATCCATCGCCCACCCCCGGCGCTTACTCCGGGAGTTTCCCATCGCCACGTTACGATAGCTTGGGATAGAGACTTTTTTATAGAGGTTTATCCTCCTCGCAGGCCGGCCGATTAAGGCAAGCCCCCCGTTCCGGTAAAACATGACCACCGGTTTACGGTATGCGGCCCTGGACAGACAACTTGCTGCCCAGGACACGTGTGCAGCGGTTTTCACTCCTACTCAGTGTGAGCCTTACCGGCAAGGGAAGCCCTGCCAGGATCCGAAGATCCCGCCGGCATCGCCTCACACATCACAGGAGCTACTTCCCGCCGCGTACCCCTTGCTCCGTTAGCCACTCATCACAGTGAGTGCCCAGGAACCACCACGAGGAGGTGGAGCAAGAGGATTTAGGTGTGTGACACCCCTCAAATAGAGAGGACGGCTCGACAGTGGATCAGAGTCACCACTGTAGAGGCCACACACCCTCGGTTCCCAAGTCTCTAACCCCTGTGCTATACACAACGTGGCCAGAGGGGCATCCCCGGAGTCGGCGCCGGGGGTGGGCGGATGGATGCAACCGTCATCAGCGTTTGACGACCCCCCGGTACCTACCGCCCCCGGGAGTGTAGTAGGCCCACCGTCGGGACTCCGATACCGGCGGTGGAGCACCCCCTATCGGTAGCTTTGGAATTGGGTGATGAGTGAGGCCCCCCCAGATATGGGGGGGGGGGGGTAGTAACCAAGCCCGCTATGTTTATGATTATGTTTACTAACGAAAAGTCTCGGAGTGGGGTGCCGTGCCCAGAAGCGGTAGTAGTGTTGGGTGAGAAGGTTCAGGTGTCTCGTACTGGGACACCTGAACCCACCGGGGTGGAGGTAGTCGGGGGTCGCCTGAGGACGCGGCGGAGCTCGGGCGCCGTCTCTCGAGATTCCTCGAAAAGGAAAAGGACGCAGGGTCTGTGGCCTCCTTGGCCCCCAGAGCGTCGGGGAAGCGTTCTGCTTCGTCGCTTCCGTCCGAAGAAGGGCGGAAGCAGAAGCGTAAGTCGCGCGACCCTGCTGCCTCTGTTGCCGAGAGGCAGCTGGGCATGCGCGGGTTGCTTCTCCGGTAGAGGGCACAGCTGATATGGCCGGTAACCTTAAAGGGACGGCGGTCCGGGACCTCCGGGAAGCGTCCCGGGACATTATGGCGGCAGTAAATGAGCTGGAGAGGAGGGGGTTCCCCCCCCCCCCCCCCCCCGCCCCTGTCCTACCCCCACGGCAGCAGGAGGAGGACAGGTTGCAGGCGGAAAACTATGGTCTGCGTGCGGAAAACCTGGACCTCCGCCGGCAAATGCAGGAGCTGGGTGAGACGGTGGAGGCCTTGCGGGGCGAGTCGATGGCGGTGAAGAGGAGGCAGGATGCCCCCTCTGCCATTCCGCCGGCATCGCCCCCGCCCCCTGCCTCTGGTACCGGGGTGCTGCAGGAGGAGGGTGGGGCCCTGCTGGCCCAGATCGGGGCCCTTATAGACGCGAAATTCGCGGCTATGAGGAAGGAACTCCGACTGGGTCAGCGTGCCCCGCCCATCCCGGGTGATGCGGGGGCTGTGATGGGGCGCGGTACTGCCGTCCCCGTCGTGGTCCCGACTCCGGAGAAGAAAAAGAAAAAGAAGAAGAAGAAGAAGAGGGGGAAGAGTGGTGGGGAAGCCGGGGCCGCCGTAGCGGCTCCGGTTGTGTCCCCCCCTACGGCTCCCTCTTCGGCCGCGACCCGTCGAGCCCCTCCCCAGCCTCCGGTCGTGGGTACCTCCAATGAGGTCCCATGGTCGCAGGTCGTGGGGAGAAAAGGGCGCCGGAAGGTCGCGGCGGTGAGTAACCCCCCCTCGCCACCGGCCAACAAGGCCAAGGCCAAGGCCGGGGGAGCCAAGGGAGCGCCTCCTCGTGTGGCGGCCCCTCCCCGGACGGCAACGGTAACTGTTACCGTGCCTGAGGGGAGTAAGGGCGATGAAGAGGGCTCGCCAGGAAATCGATCTGGATTCCCTGGGTATCGGGTCCCTCCAGATGAAGAGGGCTGTTACCGGCGCCCTGATCCTCCAGGTTCCCGGTGCGGAGGGGGCGAAGAAGGCGGACGAGCTGGCCGCCCGAATGACCGCCGTCCTGCAGGGGACGGAAGTTAAGATTTCGAGGCCGGTCAAGAAGGCGGAGTTCCGCCTGACCGGCCTTGAGGTTTCCGTCACCCCTCAGGAGGTGGCGGCGGCGGTGGCGCTGGTGGGGGGTTGTGCCCCCAAGTCCGTCCGGACTTAAAAATTCCCCCCGGGGGACTCGGCACCATATGGGTGCAGTGCCCTGCGACGGCGGCCATCGCCGTCAGGAAGGCCGGCTCGATCCGGGTGGGGTGGTCCGCCGCCCAAGTTGTGGTGCTGGTCGCGAGGCCTCTGCAGTGTTTCTGCTGCCTCGCTCTTGGGCATGTGAGGCAGCGGTGCACTGCGGAGGTCGACCGCTCCGGTCATTGTTACCGGTGCGGCGACCCCGGCCATCGGGCGGTGGACTGCCGATCTCCCCCGCACTGCGCGGTGTGCGCAGCGGTGGGCAGGCCGGCGGCTCACAAGGCGGGGAGCAAAGCTTGCTCCCCGCCTTCCAAAAAGAAGAGACCCAAGGGGGCGGCCGGTGCGGGGCCGTCCTCTGGGTCGCCGGAGGGTAGTGGGGGAAGTGGCAAGAAGGCCCAACCCCCCACTCCCTCCGCCTCCGCGGAGATGGAGGCGGAGCAGCCTGCGGCGGGTCCGCCACAGGCTGCCGTATCGGGAGGGCCTTGAGCTGTTAAATTCTCGGCTCACAGGTCCTCCTGGTTGGTGCTCCAGGCCAACCTCAACAACTGCCGCCAGGCGCAGGACCTAATGCTCCAGCACATGGCGGAGTGGGAGGTTGGCCTGGGGGTGGCCGCGGAGCCCTATGATGTCCCCCGCCAGCCGCACTGGTTTGGGGATTTGGAGGGCTCCGTGGCGATAGTCAGCCGCCGGGATAAGGCGGCTCCCCCCTGTACCGGGGTCGACCGGGATAGGGGAGTGGTGTTGGTCCAGTGGGGAAGGTACTTGGTCGCTGGGTGCTACTGTTCACCGAATTGTGGCTCCGATGAACTCGGGCGATATCTGGACCGGTTGGGGGACATGTTGTCCCCCCACCGCCGCGGTCCTGTATTGTTCCTGGGGGACCTCAACGCCAGGTCGGCGTTGTGGGGTAACCCTGGGACCAACGCCCGAGGAGGAGCCCTGGTGGACTGGGCGGAGGGGATGGAGCTCCGAATGTTAAATAGGGGTTCCGTCCCAACCTGCGTGAGGTGGAATGGCTGGTCGATAGTGGATGTATCGTTCGCTACAGCCTCCGCCTCGCGCAGTGTGTCCAATTGGCGGGTCTGGGAGGGGGAGACCCTCTCGGACCATGGCTACGTCCTGATGGACGTGGCGGGGTCCGTGGACCCGCCTGGACACCTCCGCCGTGGCACCCTGGCAGCGCCCAGATGGGCGTTGTCGCGACTGAACGGGGACCTAATGAGGGCCGCTATTATCGGCTCCGCCTGGCCTACGGCCAGGGAGCGCGGTGCAGAGGGGGGGATCGCCTTTTTTTCGGGAAAAAATCAAAATTTATTAGAACGACTAGTATATAAAAAAAAAAAAAAACTAAATCACTCGCATGCTTTACAAACAAAAACCTATCGAATTACCGCGACAATATTCCGCCTATAGTAGGCGAAGGAGGGGGGCGCGGAGGCGCCGTGTGCTAAACCGCTCCCCTCTGGGACCCCTCGTTCGTCTGCAAACTCAAAATCTGTATAATCCACCTAGGCACCTTAGTGCAAGCGAGAGGGAAGACCGTCGAAGCAGCCCTCTCTCTCGCACCTGTGGTTACTAACGTTTGAGAGAGACGAGCAATACTAATTGCTGTTCTCTCTCTCTAACCTACAAGCTACACGAGCGAGCAAGAGCGGAGAGTAAGAACACTGTCTTTCTCTCTTGCTCTCTCTACTCTTCCTATACTAAAAGTATAAGTTTCCACAATGTACTATATAAAGTACAGTTTGGAGCCCCTGTTGCGGCTCCGGACTCGTAATGCTGCGGCCCGGGTTCGAATCCCGGCGCAGCGGCGAAAAATCTGCCGGCTTTTGAAAATCCGAGTGGGGATTTTCAAACTGCCGACGGAGCGATTCGTCGGCGGAGCCAACGAATCGCGACCGCGTGCGGGGCACGCAGCCGGAAAAGCCGGCAAAAATTTCCTAAGTACAAATTATCTACTAAATTATCCGATGACGCGTCTGCTTATCTCGCCGACAGTGGTTGTCGGCAGCGAGAAGGTCCTCGGATAATTTAGTAGAATTAATTAATTTAATTTTCGCTTTACGGAACACTGTGTTACGTCACGAGCGGTGGTGACGTCGGTGCGGGTACGCGGGAACGCGAGGATACGGACAGCTCGAGGAAGAAGAAGATGGCCGCCCAGGAAAGATGGCCGCCTTGCCGAAGCGACGAGGCAACCGGTCTCCAAGGCAACCAAATCCCGCAAGATGGCCGTCCGCCGCTGATGACGGGGCTTCCACCACGGCCAACGACGAACAACGACCCAAGATGGCCGCTCAACGTGACGTCAGAAGGGACTTAGAATAATTTCGCGAAATTATTCACCTGCCGCACCGACCACACCAATCACTCGTGAAAGCTAAGTATACTATAACTATTTACACAAACTATGCACTAATAAACCTAAAAGGTAATAACAATTTACAAACAATTAATAAAATATTTTTGTTCGACCTAGAGCCTCGCGAAAAATTGGAAAATCTAATTGATTTTAATGAGTTCGCAAGGTGGTCGAGGATTGCTCGGGAATTACCTTTCTTCGTGGGAGATTCGGTAGAATGGACGGTAGATGATAAACGACGCTCGAGATTTTGTAGAATAAGCTCGATTGAGCAGTCTGAGTATATTACGTTAAACAATAGTTACAAAATAACCCGTCGAAACTTCTCGCTCGCACTACGATAAACTCTTTAATAACTAAAGCGCTGCTAACGTGTATCGGAATCGAAAAGATTGCAACTCGGACACAAAACCGCACGAATTCGTAAATGATCGGAAGCTAAAAATTATGCCTCGCTTGACCTAACGCGTGCTATTCGATCTACGTATAACAATCGAGTGTGTCTCTCGCGGTAACGCGCGAACACACGGCACACGCGAGATGACGTCACGAGTCACCTGTACGGCTCCTGATCGAGACAGTTTGCTTACAGTTTGAAATGTCTCCAACGGCAAACCGTAAAGGTGTCCTCCAAACAAACAATTTGTAGTTGCCCGAGAATTCGTATTATAACGGTTACAATCTTGTCACCCGATTACATAGTGTGTCTAACAACACCGCCCGCCTTGCGGGAACACTCAACGGCATGATCCCGCAAAAAAAAACAACAAAGCAATTAAATGTAGAAAGAAACCGCAAAACAAAAATAGCAAAAAAAATAACAAATTAAATAAACTTAAATGTTCAGTTCGCAACAACTGTTTAACGGGTACAATTAAAGAGAATCAACGCTCTTTGTCGATTGGCAATTTACAAATACGGGTAATGGGCCGTCGGTATGTCGATGTCTTTGTCCGCACGTCCACCACTCGTGTGTTCCCGTCCTTCCCTGGATAAGTTGCGACGATTCGTCCTAATTCCCAACGATTTGGCGGTAGCAACGGATTTTCGACGAGTACAATGTCGTTTTTCGCTATATTCAGCTCTTCCGTATTCCACTTGTATCGTGTCTGCAATTCCTGCAAGTATTCACGCGACCAGTGTTTCCAGAGTAGTTCGTGGAATTTTTGCAACGTTCTCCAACGAGTAAGACGCGATATCGGTACGTCCGCGACTGAAGAGGTTGGTCGCATATTTAATGGACTGCCCGTTAAGAAGTGTCCTGGAGTCAGTATTTCAAGACAGTCGGTATCATCTCGAATACGTGTGAGCGGCCGTGAGTTTAGCGTTGCCTCGATTTTGCACAGCAGCGTTTCCATTTCTTCGGCGGTAGGCGTGAAGGTGCCTATAATCCGACGAAGATGGTGTTTGACGGAACGGACGGCTGCTTCTTGCATCCCTCCGTGGTGCGTTGCGCCCGGTGGATAAAAGGACCAGTTGATATTTAGCTCCGCGCAACGGTCGTGTAATACCGGAGATTGACAAGCGGCGGTAAATTCGCGCGCGAGTTCTCGAGCAGCTCCAACAAAATTCGTGCCGTTGTCACTGGTGACCGTAGCTGGAATCCCGCGACGAGAAATGAATCTGTCGAAGGTTGCCAGAAATCCTTCCGTCGAATAGGAATGTACGAGTTCAACGTGTACCGCGTGAGTCGCGAAACAAATGAAAACAGCGATATACGCCTTGTGAGCTCGTTTCCCTCGACCCACAGCTTCCCGCACTTGGTACGGTCCCGCGTAGTCCACGCCGATCTTCTCGAACGGTCGCGATGGTCGACATCGAGAAGGTACGAGGTTCTGCATCAGTTGAGTCGCAGGTTTCGCTCGCCAGCGCGCGCATTGGACGCAATTATGTATAATTTTTCGCGTGGTGTTTCGAATCCCGAGTATCCAGAATCTTTGACGTACGGTATGAATCGTGATCTGCGTACCGCCATGCAACGATATGCGATGCGTATAAGTGATTATTAGCTCGGATACAGTGCCTTTCGGTAATATTATGGGATGTTTCGTATCCCACGCGAGAAAAGAATTTTGAAGCCTACCGCCCACTCGTAGAATCCCTTCTGCGTCGATGAAAGGGTTGAGCGATAGGAGAGGGGAGCGTTTATTAATTGGCTTACCCTCTGAGAGTGTCCTAATTTCCGCCGCGAAGAATTGATTCTGAATATATCGGAATATAACTCGTTCCGCTTCTTTTAATTCTAACGCGGTAAGGTAAGGACGCGTCGACTTGGATTTCGAACGTACTTTGTTTATAAATCGTTTGCAGTATGCAATTACCCGTACTAGTTTGGTCCATCGCGAAATTCTCGAAAATACATCCCAAATTGCGATACTTGTTGCAACGTGAGACGCGCTCGACCTATGTTCGTTAGTATCAACGAATTTTTGCACTGGCCAATGTTCTTCGCTATCGCGGAGCCACGTGGGTCCCTCGATCCAAAATTGCGAGGAAAGCAAGTCATCCGCATTCACGTCTCGAGAATTTAAATCCGCGGGGTTATCGCGAGTCGGTACGTGTCGCCAATTCGCTTGCGGTAGGGTAGTATGAATTTTCGAAGTTCTATTCGCTACGGTGATTTTCCATGTCGACGGATGCTTTCGGAGCCACGCGATTACAATCGTTGAATCAGTCCAGCAAAACGTCTGTTCTACCGGGGCCGAGAGCGCGGTCGTAACGTGTAACATTAATTCCGAAAGCATTACTGCACCATTCAGTTCGAGAATCGGTATCGATAATGTCTTGATGGGCGCAACGCGTGTTTTTGCCGCTAGTAATGTAGTGTATGTAACTCCACTAATTCTCGTGACTCTAGCGTATACGGCGCAGGAATACGCAGAGCGTGAGGCGTCGCTAAAGCCATGCAGTTGTAGAGTTATACAATCGGGTCCATAACGGATCCATCGCGGGATTCTCATCGCGTTGAGCGCACGCCAATCAATACAAAACGCATTCCAGGAATCCTGCGTGAATTCTGACACCGGGTCATCCCAGCCTATTTTCTCAAGCCATTGTTGCTGCATGAGAATTTTCGCTCGTACAACTAAAGGGGACAACCATCCGAGAGGGTCGAACAGTTTCGCGATCTCCGTCAGTAACTCTCGCTTAGTCATTCGGTCCGTTCGCGGCACGAATTGCTGTAAGCTAAAATAAAAGGCGTCGTCTGACGGTATCCAACGAATTCCTAATACCTTTAGTTCGGATTCATTAAAAATACGCAAATCAATAGCGTGTGAATGCTCACATTCGGGAATATTGTGAAGCGTTTCGGGATCGTTTCCAGCCCATTTGCGCAAATTGAACCCCCCACGAGCTAACAACGCGCATAGTTGAACGCGAGTTTGTTCTAATAATTTTTTGTCAGGCGATCCGACAAAAACATCGTCAACGTATACCTGATTGCTTAGAACCGGCGACGCGAGAGGATAATCGGCACCGTCAAGGGTATTTAGCTCACGGAGTACACGCATTGACAAATACGGTGCGCACGCTGTTCCATATGTTATGGTATTTAACTCGTACGCTTCCAACTCGTCGGTATTTTCGTTCTTCCATAATATACATTGGAAGCGGCGATCGGCTGGATCGACAAGAATCTGGCGGAACATTTTTTCTATATCGGCGACAAGCACGTATTCATGTATCCGCCAATTTAATATTATACTTGTTATGTCTAGCTGCAACTTAGGCCCGACATGCAATAAATCATTTAATGAGTATCCGCTAGAACTTTTGTTAGTCGCGTTAAAGACAACACGGAGTTTCGTTGTTTTGCTTTCTTTCCGTATAACGGCTCGATGCGGTATGTACGTGCAAGTTCGATCGACAGATCCGAGTCGCGACATGTGTCCGAGGGACTCATATTGCCGTAGAAATTCGGTATATTCACGTTTAACATTGTTGTCGTTTTGGAGTTTGATGGTTAATCGCGTCAAGGACGAAACCGCTCCGCGAAACGAATCGCCTAAGAAGTCGCTTGGCTTCGGCTTGTTAAACGGTAATCGCACGATAAAACGACCGGAATCATCGCGACTGTACGTGTCAATGAAGTGTTGTTCGCACTGTTTTTCCTCCGAAGTGAGGAGCGAACACGACGGAATTGCTTCGCTTTCCCAAAACCTGCAAAGAGCTTTTTCAAGTGGGTCGTCGATGCTCGTATGATGAGTGAGAATTGTCGGACGCGTTGACTTAGCATCGGATGCTTGACCGGACAAAATCCACCCGAACACGGTATTCTGAGCTATTGGCCCCGCATTACGACTACGTCGAAGTCAGGTTTACGCGAGCGGTAAATCCTTGAATTCGCGGTAATTCTCAACATTGATTCGCGGCGGTGCGTATTGCGTTATGTTTCGGACAACGTATGCGCGTGTTGCCGCGATCGGCTTATCCCCGTCGATGTGACCTATCCTAACATGCGAACTATAATCGATGCTATTTGCATTATTGCCGCCGAGACCAGTTACCGAAACCGGAGTTCGCATTTTTTGTAGTCGAAGATCCTGAACCAGGTTCGTCGAGACGAACGACGATTGCGAACCCTGGTCAAGTAACGCACGAGCTAATCTGGCACGTCCATCGAGGGCGTACACTTTTACAATCGCTGTTGCGAGAAAGACCGCTTTACCGCTATTCGGAACGGTATCAGAAAAATGCAGCGCGACATTGTTAGACGTCTCGCAAGGAGACTGAGAGACTGTATCGTTAGAATCGACCGCTGACGATTGCTTGTTAACAAATGGAGCGCGCGCAGAGTCCGAACTGATTCGAGATACATTATTAGACGCGACGCGTACTTTATTACCGTCGCTTCCTCTATCTCCTCGGTGGAGGAGCGTATGATGCTTCCTTCCGCACTCTCGACAGACGCTTGTGCTCTTACAAAGAGATACGGTATGATCATGTCTTAAACAATTAATACAAACGCGACGCGGCTTCAAGAAATCGAACCGAGCGCGTGGGTTAAGTTTACGAAACGCGTTACACTCGCGAATCGCATGTGGCGCGGTACAAAAAACGCACGATATTGATTGGATTTTTGTTTCTTCTACAACATGCGTGCTAGTCTTCACGCGCGTTTGTCCGGTAGCTTTTGCAATGTTCTCGCGCGCGGATAGAGATTCGCCCACTAACTCGAGAGCAGTTGCTTTTGCTATAAGAAATTCTTCAACAGCTTCGTACGAAGGATACTCTTTCGTTTTTCCAAGACGCTTATGCCAGTCTGTGTTCAATGCGGAGTCAAATCTACTAGTTATTAAATAAACTAAATGATCCTCAGCGCTCACGCGACCCAATTTTTTTAACGCTTCTAGAGTGTTACGGAATTTCAACGTGAATTGTTGCATTGAGTCTAGACTGTCGTTACGTATTGTAGAAAACGAATGAAGCTGTTTGAGCAGAGAACCGACTATAACTCTTTCGTTATCGTACGTATCTTTGAGTCGGTCCCACGCGATTTGGAAGTTCTCTTCCGTAATATCCAAATGTTCGACGGCCGATAGCGCTTTACCGGACAAACAACTAAACAAGTATTGCAAGCGAACATCATTGCTCAATTTTAAATTTTTTATTATACCGGAGTTAAACCGCGATTCGAACGGTTTCCACTTGGTATAGTCACCGTCGAATTTCGGCAAGTCGGCTTTCGGTAATTTTATATAACTTGCATGACTCACCGACTCGTTTAAATTTGAAATTGTGGAGTTATCTACTAGTGACGAGGACCGACATGGACGTAATTTTGCCAGCTGAGTACTGATGTACATCCAAGTGTCGTCATACGCCTCGGTAGCAATGCCCATCATGTCTTCTTTAAAATAAAGATGATCCTTTTTTTGGGAATCGTCCTGTGCACTGGCGTGCAGAAAACCGTCCTGCTGCCTGATATTTGCCCAGGTTTCTTGTAGTAGCGTCATCCGTTGCTCCAGGTACGTGACAGTAAAGTTATTTTCTCCCTTTTTCTTCAAATTCGGGAGGAACTTTTTTAAGTATTCGCACGCGTGTTGTTGTCGATAAAACACGCTGTCGAACGTATCGACCGTTACTGACTTTGAAGTCATTTTCGGAACGTCTTCGCGTATGAATCACAACAATTTCAAACGACCGTTATTCGGAAATCAATATCGCTACAAACGTTTCTCACCGACAATCGCACTTGAACCGTTTTCTTCTAACGGAATAAACCACCAAGAAAAGTAATCCGGCTCGAAGGACCAAATTGTTCGACCTAGAGCCTCGCGAAAAATTGGAAAATCTAATTGATTTTAATGAGTTCGCAAGGTGGTCGAGGATTGCTCGGGAATTACCTTTCTTCGTGGGAGATTCGGTAGAATGGACGGTAGATGATAAACGACGCTCGAGATTTTGTAGAATAAGCTCGATTGAGCAGTCTGAGTATATTACGTTAAACAATAGTTACAAAATAACCCGTCGAAACTTCTCGCTCGCACTACGATAAACTCTTTAATAACTAAAGCGCTGCTAACGTGTATCGGAATCGAAAAGATTGCAACTCGGACACAAAACCGCACGAATTCGTAAATGATCGGAAGCTAAAAATTATGCCTCGCTTGACCTAACGCGTGCTATTCGATCTACGTATAACAATCGAGTGTGTCTCTCGCGGTAACGCGCGAACACACGGCACACGCGAGATGACGTCACGAGTCACCTGTACGGCTCCTGATCGAGACAGTTTGCTTACAGTTTGAAATGTCTCCAACGGCAAACCGTAAAGGTGTCCTCCAAACAAACAATTTGTAGTTGCCCGAGAATTCGTATTATAACGGTTACAATCTTGTCACCCGATTACATAGTGTGTCTAACAATTTTACTATATTACAGGGAAGAAGACCCAACACCACTATGCAACACGAGTGTGACTTCGCTTCGACACAATGTTAAATAAAATAAAATAAGATAATAATAAATTCTAATAATTATGCGTGGCAAATGTAATAATGTAATAATAATACTATTTAAAATAAATAAATAAATTATAATTTTTCATTCGCAAACGAAAATAATCTAAAGTTATAACGAAAGATAGGGTAAAAAACAAAAGACAAAAGAATAAAGTGAAATATAAAACCAAAAAATGGGAGGCCCACGTGGCCGTTATCCGGCCCTCACAAAGGAAGAGCCGAATTTGTGAAAAATAATATTAATATATAAAATATTTTAATAAAAATTTCTCACGAATGACGGAAGAATCCAAGTGGTAAGTATCCAATTTTTATTAATAACTTTTCACTCCTAATAGAAGGTCCAAAATTATTAAGAAGGTACTCGCGATCAGAACTCTAAGAAAATCACACTCGAACTCAAGAGGGGGGGATCGCCTGGTTCCGGGAAATGTTGTAAATGATTTGCGACGTTGCGATGCCCCGGATCCATGGGGCCCCCCCCCCCCCCCCGAGAAAGGCAGTGTATTGGTGGACGGATCGGCTGGCAGAGTTACGTGTGGTCGCTGGCCGTGCCCGTCGCCGATACACCCGCGCTCGGCGCTGCCACTTTTTAGGCGGTGACCCGGAGTCGAGGGTCGCCGACCTGTACGGGGTGTACAGGTCGGCGGCTAAGGCCCTCAAGCGTGCAATAGCCGCAGCCAAGGCGGAGGCATGGGATGAGCTCCTGCTCACCCTCAGAGACGATCCGTGCTGGCGCCCATATAAGGCGGTGCTTGGGAAGCTCCGCCCTTGGGCGCCCCCGATCACGGAGAGGGTTGACCCGGAGTTTTTGGGGCGTATCGTGGACACCCTCTTCCCCCTCGCTGATGGGGGGGATGAGACGATGGAAAGCGCCCCTCGTCCGGCCGACTTAGGTTGGTCGGACGAACTCCGGGTCTCTGAGTGGGAGCTATCCGAGGCCATTCGGGGACTCCGGGAGGGGGGCAAGAAAGCCCCCGGTCCCGATGGAGTGCCTGGCCGTATAATAGCCTCTGCTTTGGGGGTCCTCGGCCCGGCCTTCAGGTGCGTATTGGATGCGCACCTCAGCCGGGGTACCTTCCTCAAAGAATGGAAGAAGGCTTGCCTGGTTCTCCTCCGCAAGGAGGGTAAGCCCGCAGAGTCTCCCTCTGCTTACCGGCCGGTTTGTTTGCTCGATGAGGCGGGCAAGCTGTTCGAAAGAATAGTAGCTGCCCGCCTCCTCGAGCACCTGTCGCGGGGTGGTCCCGACCTCAGCGACGGCCAGTTTGGATTCCGGAGGGGGCGGTCCACGCTAGATGCGCTGGAGCGCCTGCGTCTCCTCCGGGAGTCGGCTGTCGCTCGGGGCAGGGTGTTGATCGCTGTGTCGTTGGACATTTCTAACGCCTTCAACACCCTGCCCTGGAAGGAGATAGAGGGGGCACTGGAATATTTCCGTTTCCCCCTCTATCTCCGGGAAGTCATTCGGGATTACCTCCGCGGCAGGGAGGTGGTGTATACCGGCCGGTGTGATGTTAAATATCAGAGGGAAATATACCGCGGGGTTCCGCAGGGGTCGGTCCTGGGACCACTCCTGTGGAACCTCGGTTACGATGCGGTACTGCGGGTAAGCCTCCCCCCTGACACGGGTGTCATCTTCTATGCGGATGACACCCTGGTATATGCAGAGGGGGAGGATTGGAGGGGAACCGGGCGGCTTGTGGAGTCCGCCCTGGACCGCGTTATTGAACGGATCCGTGCAATGGGCCGTACTGTGGCCGCCGCAAAGACCGAGGCGGTATGGCTGTATGGCCAACCGCTTCGGCCGCGGCGGCCTGCGTTTGGTCAGGACCTGCGGATCCGTGTCGCTGAGGTAACTGTCGACGTTGGGCCCGGTATGAGATACTTGGGCCTAACTATCGACAGCCGCTGGCGCTTTGATAGGCATTTTGACCTCCTGGTCCCCCGATTGGAGAGGACGGCGTCCGCGTTAGCGCGGCTGCTGCCTAATGTCGGGGGACCTCAGACGAGAGTCCGCCACCTCTATATGGGGGTGGTGCGGTCGATAGCCCTATATGGGGCCCCCGTGTGATTCTGGTCGCTCGAGGCGAGCCGCCATTGCCAAGTGCTCTTGGAAAGAGTACGGCGCCGGCTGGCACTCCGGACCATACGCGGTTACCGCACCATCTCCGGTGAAGTGGCGGGATTCCTGGCCGGGATTCCTCCCTTATATTTGGAGGCGGAGGAGCGGGCGATCAACTACGGCGTCGCCTGCTCCGTCCGCCGTCCGCGGGGGGAGGAACTCTCGGTCAGGGAGATGGAGGAGGTCGATGCCGCTAGGCGTCAGGCCCGGGCAAATACCCTGGCGCGGTGGAGGCAGTCGCTTGCCTCGTCGCCGCGCCCGGTAGTCCGGGCACTCCTGCCCATCTTTGAGAGATGGTGCAGGGGTCGGTTCAGCTTGACCTTCCGCCTCACGCAGGTGCTTACCGGGCATGGGTGCTTCGGTGAGTACCTGCACCGGATGGGGCGGGAGCCGGCAGCGCAGTGTCACCACTGCGGCGAGGAGGAGGACACGGCGCGGCATACCTTAGAGGAATGCCCTGCGTGGGCAAGGCCGCGCCGAGTCTTGAGAGCCGCAGTGGGAGGGTGGGACCTCTCGCTTGCGGTCATGTTCGACCACCTGACCGCTAGCGAGAGGTCGTGGAAGGCGGAGGTCTCCTTCTCCGAGGCTGTTATGTCGGAGAAGGAGGCCGCCGAGAGAGCACGGGAGGCGGACCCGGGCTCTGCGAGGAGGGAGTGGGCGCGGGGACGACCCTCGCGCCGAAGAGCCCCTCCTGTTTGGCGCAGGAGGGGCGCAGTTGTGGACGGGAGGGTGTCGGGGTCGTCCCCGCACCAACTTGTGCCCCCACGAGGGGGGGCGGTGATGGGGTCGCCGCGGGGGGTCACCCCGCGACGGGGTAGTTCCTCCTCTTCGGAGGAGGAGGTAGAAGGGAGGGGTTCGTCGCGTGAAGTCCCCCCACGGCGTCGGTTGCCCGGGCGGCGGGCGGTGAGTGAGGGGGATCGGGGGGTGAGCTGACCACGGTTCCGCCGGGGGGGAAGTTAGATTTTCCCCCGGGATGGGTCGACGTCCTCGAGGGAATCTCGGTGCTGGGGACGTCGGCCCGTCCCCTGTGGAGCATCGAGCTCTGGGGGGCGAGGGATGGGTGGGGTGGGAAGGGTCGTGCCGGATCACGCCTCCGACGACCCTTCCTTACCGGTGACGGCGTCTTCTTGCCCTAGCCTGGGGCGGGTGCCTTCGGGTCACCCGGACCGGGCGGGGCACGAAGACGCCGAGGGGCTGTGGGTGGACCGAGCGGGGGCTGGGGAAGCCCATTCCGACGGCCCCAGGGATAGGGATGGGGACACCGGGCGGGCCCTTCCGCCCGGGGTCTTATAGAGTAGGTAGTGGGGGAGGCTAACCCCTCCCCCCGGGATTTCATGATAGCTGGGAAGTGTCCTGTTGAGTACTCGCGTGATCCAGGCACTTCCCATTTAGCTTAGGCGGGTGTGGGGTTTTAGTGGGTAGCCACGGGGACGGGCGCGCCTTCGGCCGGTGGTAGTCCCGCATTACCTCGGTGCCCCCCCGGGAGCCGAGGTATGCGTAATGCATTTCCCCACAATAAAAAAAAAAAAAAAAAAAAAGGGTGACCACCGAAAAAACCCCTTCCCCAAAGGGTAGAGGGTGGAGGGAAAGGTGGGTGAACCCAGAAAAAACCCACTCCCCTAAGGGGAGGGGGTGGGGAAGTGGTGGGGTGGGGGGAGGGGGGCAAGCACCCCCCCCCTCCCCCGGGTTAGGTCTGCCTCGAAAGGTCATTGACATTGGTCCAGAATCGACATACACTACCTACTTAAATAAATATTAATTTTAGCAGTGAAAAGGAAGACTGCTGCTGCTGCTGCTGCTGTTACACATTTGTACAATGGAAAATTTACTTTACCGACATCTTAATGTGGATTTCCACATTAGCGCGACCAGCTCTGTATCACCGGACCGACGAGAGACCCCATAGCAAGTACAGAGCCTGTACGGCATTCGAAATATTAGTGTGGGGATCTGTTCCCCCACTCCTCGATACCGGTGTAGTGGGGATGGCGTGGCGTTGTCCGCCATTACCTTCTTCGCTCGCGCTCTTTCTTCTCCGGATCGTGCAACGGTGTGGTCGTACCGTAAAACGCTCGGTGCAGTTTCTTAACCTCACCTCCGCGTGCTCTCCGAAGTCGGAGCACGTTCCGACCGAGGGACGAGTGGAACCCTCGGTTCGAATACGCGTAGCTGGTCACTCGCAACGAAAGTCGATGTCGACTTCCGCTTAGTCGCTGTCCATCAGGCAGCTGGTGACCCTGCAAACCATCATGGTTCGAACGTGGCTTAGCGCCTCGTTTACGAGACACGCGGTCGTCACCGCGGTGCATCTCTGCCATTCGAAACTCTAGTCACCAAATCACCACATTAGTGCGACCGTATTGCCCTCTTACGGCGAGGCAGAATTCAGTACCGTTTTCCGTGCAGCATCGCGGCAGCAGCACATCCAAAACGCGACATTACTGCCCGGCTGCCCTGGTTATCTGGGTATATATGTACATTGTACACTCATTCCCACTCGCGCCACATTTACACTTCACACCATATTAGCAAATTTGACAACTAATGCGTATTCATTTTTTGATTTTAAATAATTTTCTTTACTTATTTTACTTTTATTTAGTGCTTTAAATTAGTCATACTATTTAAAAGTTGGTTATTATTACAAAAAAAGAGGGGTTCTACAAACTCTCAGATGGACATGTTAGCGCCAATGTGTTTTAAGTAAAGTCAAGGGCTGTTGTCGAGGCGACCCTTCAGATTGGAAGGATTTATGGTAGGGCCTGGGTGTACGTGACGTCCTGAATAGGGACGCATGAGAATAAGCAGACCCGTCCTCGGACGATGGCGGGTGGGCACTTTGGGCCATCCAGCTATCGTTCGGGAAAGGTCATGTTTATGAGGATGGGTCGAGCGAAACTAGCCAAGGGTATGCAACCCAAGTCCACATTGCTTTAAAGAATTGGGACTTTGTTCCAAGAGGATCTGGCCACGGAGTGGGGAAGGCAGGGGTGCCTTCTGGTGAGAGGACTGTGTTAGACCTCACGGCACTTACCCCAGAACCTTCAGACGAAAAACATATTGTATTTTTCTAACGGACACGTACCCTAAGAAAGCTGTGAGCACAAACGAGATATAGGAATCCTATTCGTATATCTCGTTTGTGCTGTCAGCCTATTTTAGTTCCAGCAGCACCGAAGAGACCCTGCCTGGGGCCCCAAAACCGAGTTGGTAATACAGGAAGTGACAAGGAAATGGGGCTACGTAACCCCAGCAATGATGGCCGCCAAAATACATTGGATGATAGGTCTATTCTATATCTCGCCTGTGGTAGCACGTAGCACCTCACTTCGCGCCGCGACTCTGCAATGCCGATAACATACATTTACACACAATCAAGATATCTAAATTTTTCATGCTTAGAATTACAAAACCGATACACAATCTAGCCAGAACTAACTCAGACCTATTCCAGACACAATCTCAAACAACTACAACTATTTTCCCAATTCTATAAAATTAATTACAACTACTTTTTATTCACAAAAATTTCAAAGCTCTAACATTCAGAACTCACACAACAAAGAAATCAAAATTTTTTAGAATTACCATTACAAAATCAAAATACAACCTAACCGGAACTAACCCAGAACTAAGCCAGAACTAACCCAGAACAAAAATTAAACTATGCGGTAGCCATTTTAGTACACTGTAAAACTAGAAATTAGAATTCCCCCTTCTGTAGGGAGTTTGTCGCTAGTGCGCCATTCCCCTAGGCCGCGCCTAGGGAGAGCGCACGTTCGAGGTTCGTCTCCCTGCTCCCACGCCTGGGAGAGGAGACGCCTTTGAAAAGATGCTCACTCGTGCATCAACCGTTAGTAAAACTCGAGCTCGCTGTCGAGAACTTTGTTATTTCACTTTGTTGTTTTAACTGCTACATCTCCTTTGCCTCACACGAGGTTGTTGTTGAATAAAGTTATTGTTATTGTTGGTGTTATAATCGCGAGTCATTTTATTCCTCCTAACACGAATTTAAAAATCAAATATAGTCGGGAAAGCGGGAAGCTTCGTCATTGGTCCACAGTAACGAACTACCAATTTCCTACATTGGTGACCCCGACGTGATTCGTCGCCGCCGCATCTTCAGCACGCAGTCTGGGACTTCCCCGAGATAACAACCTCCTCTGGCACGCATCGCTACAGAGGAACTTGCTGCAGCCGAGCCGAAACCAGCGTCACGCCGACGCCTTACAAGTGGAGGACGCCTTCCAGCAGCCATTGTTGCTGTCTCGCCACCTACGCCGTTCCGAAGCCGCTTGTTCCTGGACGCTGTCGTTCGGGAGGACATTGGTTCGCAGGCATATTTTCTTTTTTTTTTGTTTTTTTATTTGTGTTAAAAAAGGACTAGTAAGCGCGCGCGTTGTATATAATTAAATATAATCTTCGCGTCTATCAGCGTTCCGGTCGCGATATTTCTTAGTTTACGATAGGTTTAGTTCGCGTCTCTACTCGCCAGTAGACGAAATGGCCTCGCAAGACCCATCCTTGGGGCAGGACGATCTCCTGCAGTCTTTACTTGCAAAACATGTGGACTCGTATCGCGTTCCGAAGGTTCCGAAGTTCTTCCGGGAGGATCCTCAGCTATGGTTTATTCAAGTCGAATCGTCGTTGGCATCGTCTAGAATAACCACCCAAAAGACAATGGCCGATGTCGTCATCGCCGCGTTGTCTTTTGAGGAGGTTACCGCGATAAAAGATATTCTGATCGCGAACCCACAACCCGCCGATCTTTATGATCAAATCAAGGCGCGTATTATTTCGAATTTTTCTACGTCGGCTGAAGCGCGTCTGCGCCAGTTGCTTAAGGGGGAGGTTCTATCCGAGGGAAAACCCTCTCAGATATTGATGAGATTACGGAATCTCAACGACGGCTCATGCAGCGATGAGGTCATACGTGCATTGTTCTTGGAACAGCTTCCTGCACAGATTAGGGTTGTCTTGACCATGTCTAATGTAATCGATCTTCAGAAGTTCGCTGAAATGGCCGACAAAGTCGTCGAAGCATCGGGCTCCTGCGCGCCCGCGATATCTTCCGTTTCTCCCCGTGACTCAGCTATTCGCGAGCTCGAGTTGAAGATTGACCGCCTCGCGAAGCAAGTTGCGGAATTGGCGAGCTTTGGAATGAGGAATTCTCGCGATCAGTATCGCGGAACTTCTTGTCGTCGAGCATCGCGCGCGCGTTCCAAGAGCCAGGAAGTATCCATGTGCCGTTTGCACAAGAAGTACGGCAAAGATGCACGTTATTGCATCAAGCCGTGTTTGTGGAAAGCGGAAAACTAATCCGTACTGGCCGCGTGGAGGCGAGTGCGCTAGGTACGGAATCTTATCGTCTCCTTATCCGTGACCGCGACCTTGGTCTGACTTTCCTTGTTGATACGGGCGCGGACATTTCTTTGCTACCGGTCACTAAGGCCGCTAAAAGTCACGCGTCTGATCTTAAGCTGTATGCAGCTAACGAGTCTACCATCGAGACGTACGGCGAAAAGCGTCTCTCGCTTAATCTTAACCTTCGTCGCGTTTTTACATGGAATTTTTGTGTCGCCGCTGTGCCGTATCCGATCATAGGCGCAGATTTTATAACGCACTTCGGTCTCTTAGTCGATCTGCGTAACCATAAATTAATCGACCCTATGACGCGGATTTCTACCGTCGGTACGGTAAAACCGTCGCCGGTGCTGAACGTGAAGTCGGTAAACCCCGCTTCTCCTTTCTCGGGGATTCTCTCCGAGTTTCCGGGAGTTTTAGGACCGTCACAGTCTAATTGCAACTCGCCGCGCGATGTATTGCACCATATTGTTACTGAGGGTCCCCCCATAGCTGACCGCGCGCGTCGGTTGACTTACGAGAAGTTGCAGGTAGCAAAAGCCGAATTTCAGAAACTCGTTTCTGACGGAACTTGTCGGCCGTCCAGCAGTCCATGGACTAGTCCCATCCATCTGGTACCTAAGAAGGACGGGGGTTGGCGGATATGCGGTGATTACCGTCGCCTGAATGCGGCGACCGTTCCCGACAAATATCCGGTCCCTCATCTTCACGATTATTCCACAAGTCTGTTCAATAAAACGATATTTTCCAAACTCGATCTGCATCGGGCATACCAACAGATTCCTGTCGCGCCTTCAGTAATAACCCCTTTCGGATTATTCGAATATAAAGTCATGCCTTACGGTCTTCGAAACGCCGGGCAAACATTTCAGCGATATATTCACCGTGCTCTCGGTGATCTGGAATTTGTCTTTGCGTACATCGATGATATCCTTATTGCTTCCTCGAGTCGTGAGGAGCATGAGGGTCATCTCCGCACTGTTCTGCAACGGTTGCAGGACCATTCACTGCGTTTGAACCTGACCAAATGCGAATTTGGCAGGTCGGAACTTGAATTTTTGGGGCATGTGGTAGATCGGAACAGGTCGTCGCCCGTCCCCGATAAAGTCAGGGCTGTACAGGACTTTCCTAAGCCCAAAACGGTGTCAGATCTCCGTAGATTTTTAGGCATGGCCAATTTTTATCGACGCAGTCTTCGTCACGCCGCAGACGTGCAGGCACCCCTGCACGAGTACCTCTGCGATCCAAAGAAAAATGATAAACGAGAGATAGTTTGGTCTTCACGAGCCGAGGAAGCATTTGCTCGAGTTAAATCTGATCTCGCTAATGCGACCTTATTAACTCACCCTGCTCCCGATGCTGTAACGCGTCTCGTTACCGACACATCTGATTTTGGGATGGGCGCGTCTCTTGAACAAAAGTTTAAAGAAAATTGGAAGCCATTAGCATTCTTCTCTAGAAAATTCACTCCATCTCAACGCAATTACAGCGCGTATGACCGTGAATTGACCGCTGTATATGAATCTCTGAAATACTTCAGACATTTTCTAGAAGGTCGTAATTTCATAATTGTGACTGATCACAAACCCTTGATCTATGCCTTCCAACAGCGCACTGACAAGGCATCACCGCGTCAGCTGCGTCAGTTATCATTAATTTCACAATTCACCACAAATATCGAACACCTCCCTGGCTCTGAGAATGTAGTAGCTGACTCGTTGTCGCGTGTGGATACGTTGCACTTAGCTGCTGATATCTCCTTGGAGGAACTCGCGAAACTTCAGGAATCCGACGACGAATTAAAAAAGCTCTTGAACTCTTCCGATCATTCGCTGTCGTTACGGCAAATTCGGTGGGGTCCATCACACATCGCTATAGTGTGTGACTTGCAGGGGGAGGTATTGCGTCCGTACGTACCGGGTCCGTCGCGAAAGCTGATTTTTGATCAGTTTCACAAACCTGCGCATCCGGGTGCAAAGGTCACCGAACGCGTTATCCGTAAGAGATACGTTTGGCCCGAAATGCACCGCGATATTGTGAGGTGGTCGCGTGAGTGCTTGGATTGTCAGCAATGTAAAGTCACGCGACACAACCACCTGAAACCAGCGGAATTTGTAGCTCCCGACGAACGATTTAAACACGTACACATGGACATTATCGGTCCGTTACCGATCTCGGAGGGCTACCGTTATTGCCTGACCATGATTGATCGATTCTCTAGATGGCCAGAGGCAGTTCCGCTTGCGAACATCGAGGCTACTACGGTATGTCGCGCGTTCGTAGATCGGTGGATTTCGCGGTTCGGCACTCCTGAAACCCTAACAACCGATCAGGGCAGTCAGTTCGAGTCGAGATTATTCTCAGCGCTTCTCCAGCTTTCTGGATGTCATCGAATCCGTACGACCGCGATTCATCCGGCGTCAAACGGTATGATTGAGCGTTGGCACCGATGCCTTAAAACCGCGATTATGTGCCACGGGAATTCAGATTGGTCACGCGTATTGTCTACGGTGATGCTTGGCTTGCGAAACAACGTCATGGACATGGGTTCATCGCCTGCTGAGTATCTTTACGGTACGACGCTCAGAATTCCAGGAGAGTTCGTGCTTCCCGATGACGGTCCTGCAGACCCGCATAGTTTCATCGAGGAATTTAGAGAGCACATGCGTAGAGTTAAGCCCGTGCCCGTTGCACAACGCTTCAAAAAGCGCGCGTTTGTGTTTCAAGATTTGAATACGTGCTCACACGTGTTCCTCCGCGCCGGCATCACCAAGAAAGCGCTTGAACGTCCATACTCGGGCCCATTTAAAGTCGTGAGTCGTCCAAGCGATCGCGTGATAGAGATCGAGGTAAGTGGTAAGCCACGATCGGTATCGGTTGAGAACGTGAAGCCCGCGTATTACGTTCGAGATGAAGGCGAAACTACGTCTTCCGAACCATCCAGCGCGATTCAAATCAGCGCGCCGCGAACATACGCGCGGAGGAAAACCGTGAGTTTCACTCCGTTGGCTTAGTTGTAAGTATGCGAGCATATTTCCGTAGAAATTGTCGCGTAGATTTAAGAACTTTTTGTAGAGTAGAATAGTTGCGTACCCATTGTATACAGCGTGTCTTAAAGTTAAGAGAGAATGTATCGTGCGTAACTCTGCCCGTACACACTCGGGGGGGAGTGTGTAGGGAGTTTGTCGCTAGTGCGCCATTCCCCTAGGCCGCGCCTAGGGAGAGCGCACGTTCGAGGTTCGTCTCCCTGCTCCCACGCCTGGGAGAGGAGACGCCTTTGAAAAGATGCTCACTCGTGCATCAACCGTTAGTAAAACTCGAGCTCGCTGTCGAGAACTTTGTTATTTCACTTTGTTGTTTTAACTGCTACATCTCCTTTGCCTCACACGAGGTTGTTGTTGAATAAAGTTATTGTTATTGTTGGTGTTATAATCGCGAGTCATTTTATTCCTCCTAACACGAATTTAAAAATCAAATATAGTCGGGAAAGCGGGAAGCTTCGTCATTGGTCCACAGTAACGAACTACCAATTTCCTACACTTCCGACGCTAGTGCTGCCATCTAGCGTCGCCACTGAGTCACTACACGCAAGGAGCTCCCTACTTACCAATATGGCGGCGCCCATACCTGTCTCTTTCTGAGGTAAAACAATGAAAATTAGTGTTAAATTACTCAACATTACATGGTCATAACTTAAAAACGAGTGGTTTCCGCGGTCTGGGACTTCCATATAGGAGTTTTCTCGCAGAAATCAACAAGATAAGACATATAATAATCGAAAATTTCTGGGTTCCCAAGAGAAAGTTCAGCCCAATTTTTCTTAAATCCCTGAGTGTGGTGCGTCATAGTAGAAAAAAATAAAAACCACTTTTTTCAGCGTTTTTCCTAAGTTATACCTCTGTTCTCTGAATTTAAAAAATATATTATGTAATATTAAACAATCCTACGTTCAGAGAAATATTTTCCAGACTTTAAAAGTTGCGTAGTACAAAAAGAGAAAATAATACATGTCGTTATATTCGAATATTTCGAAGGTACTTTCAAGGGCGCCGGTTGGTGCAGCGGCTATGGTCTCGGACTGCGGAACCGCTGATGACTTTTTGGACCATGTTTGAATCCCGCCCGGGTCTATCTGTTTTTTTTTTGTTTATCAGATATTTTTTCGATTCCTATCAGATTAATTGTTGGATTTGGGTCCGACGTTTTCTTCAATTTTACGGAAACCGTGTGTTTTACGAAAAAACGTAAAACGATATAAAATACGCAGCCTGTCCAGATCTACAGGTTTTGTTGAACATTTTTTTTGGACGCGGTAAATATATAGTTTAGAAGATATTCGAGAAAAACAATGTTATGAGCTTTAAATTAATTATTTTAATGTTTAATTCAGTTGTGGCACGTTTTCCTGTATCCGATCGAGCTCAAACTTTGCACAGATTTTGTTTTAATTATTCGGAATAACTCTGTGGGATGCCGTGTAAAAGAAATTTTGACAAAAATTTTTGACAAGAGCAAATAAAAGCCACCTTAATGTGTAAGTATATACATATGTACATAAATAGTACATATGTATCAATATATTATTTCTTTCCTGGACACTGTCTCTATATAGTTTTTGAATCCTACATATTACTTTATTTAATAAATATATTTTATACATAAAATGGTACTTTTTATTTCATTCCCTGTTTCATATTAGTTAGTGATCTTTTAATTGCAGACAACGAATAAAAATGTAATTGCTAATTTCACAAAATAATACAGTGATTATTGTTTCAAAACTGATAAAAATAATGGTAAAAGATCAACTATATAAATCTGAACTCCTGTATGCTTTTACAATATAATGACAAGTCAGATCAATACTAGACAGAATTTAATACATATTTATTAGACATTTAATTATTGTTTATAATTAATGTAAATTCTTGCATAACTTATGAAAATATTTGAAAAAGGACCAATAATTAATTGTATATTTAATATTAACGCATATGATAACAGACACCTTGCAACTTGTAACGAAACCAACTTAAGGGTGTAGATCTGGATTTGACCTCGAAATTAGTTTGAGCTCCGTCCAGTAGGGGAGCTGAGTACAGTTTCTACAGAATGGTTCAGAGGCACAGCAGCGCCAACGAGAGACCGTCTCGGTGGAGACAGCAGTCACTGCATGAATAAATGTTGCCGGTAAGTCAGAGGCTTCATCACTACATCATGCTGTCGAATAATGTAAATTACGCCTCGAAAACGCAAAAGTAGGTCACTTGGGCGAGCTCGCGCAATAGATTTATCTTTTATCTAGCGATTGTGACTACGTAGGGATCCCAAATGTGCATTAGCGAGACGAATAACGTGTAGAACTGGACCCTTGCAATCCGCCTAGGCGCATGTACCTACACGCTTCCCGAGCGGTGAGCTGTGCCACACACTCTCACTCGAGCACACCAACGAGCATCAACGTCAGCCGTATAGTGACGTCACGTTTGCGTATGAGCCTAACTTACCGGCAACACTTGTCATCCGTCGTTTTACCGATACAGTGATTGAATTGCCGGGTGACCGAATGCTATGAAACCGACATCAGCGCTCGTAGCGGAAAAATGCCGGACCTGTAGTTCCAGAGGACCGTCCCTTCTGAGATATGCTTCAGTTCTAGACGTGCCATTTTTTTAAATTAATTTATTTTATCATAATAACGTTGCATTGACATTGTATGTGTCCCCCGCATTGCGCGAGCTATCCATCGTTTCTATAAAAATCCCACTTCTCTCGATATTTAAGAAAATGTGTGTCTCTTGACAGTGGCAGCACTGTCGCGCTGCTCGCCGCTTCTCGTGGCTCCGCTAAATTGTGTCGAATAATGTAAATTACGCCTCGAAAACGCAAAAGTAGGCCATTTGGGTGAGCTCGCGCAATGGAGATATCTTTCATCTAGCGATTGTGACTACGTAGGGCAGTGATGGGCATTTTTGCCTCAATTGAGGCAAGAGCCTCCCACCAGCATCCACCGTTACCATGGAGAAAGAACGCGCTTCGCCCGTAGCGAGCAGAGCGCATGTCTCGCGTCCTCGCGGCCGCGAGAGCGAGCAGTGCGCGTTCGCGATGAAGGCGCGCATTGCATGGAAGAGAGGTTGGTGGGAGAAGCAGGCGTTTGGGGGGCCCCACCCGTGCCGTCACTGACGTAGGGGTCCCAAATGTGCATTAGCGAGAAATGGGACGTCTAGAACTGGACCCCTTGCAATCTCGTGTACGTATACAGTTGCTAGCGGTGTGTGAGTTCGAGTGTGTGAGAGAGATCTATACCCTTAACGATAACAATTTGTCCTTAAAATTTTTCGTTAACTGATCTTCTGAATATTTTTCCGTCCTTTTGAAAATTATGTATTTTATAGCAGAAGGTTCAATGAAACCAACAATAGTTTATATGAATACATTTTAAGATAAAAATAGCGTTAAATAGGTAATTCTATTTTCAACGCTATTTTTAACAACAATAATTATTTTGTTTGCTGTCAATAAATAACAGTTTATTTATATAAATCAAAAAAGCATTTATTCAGCTTTAAAATGATTATAGAAACAGGAAGCATTATATTTAAACAGAGATGAAATATTCAGGTGGAATTAATCATGTATTGACTGACTCGACTCGTTTCGTTTACTTTTCCAGAATTGCGACTGTAACATGGAAAATAGCAGAAATACGCGCTGTGCATTACATGGCAGTAACAGTAAATTGGCAACCATGCGACAAATATTTTCGGATGTGATTTGGCAACTGCGCCTTCGAAATCTGAAATTCGACATAATTCCTAAACTCACCACTCTAAATCGTAGAGGGCATACCAAAACCTCTGGTTTTTTGAACAGTCGGTATTTCAGAACATGAGACACGAAGTCCAATATGATGATAGGTCTATTCTATATCTCGTCGGTGCTTGTAGTACATCTTTTGAAAATGTGACGTCACAGTGTCTTTCAGCTGATTTCATCTTTCGAACACGGAAAATTATCTACCCCGTGTCTATAGGTATATATAGTAATGGAAATGGGTGTTCTACATATATAAATAACACACTCAATGTTCAAAATATACTTTAACTTTATTAAACACGTGGAAGAAGAAACACGTAAAAGACCTCTGTAGCGTAAGACGACCAGAACTGAACTGACTCTCTAAAAAGGAGAAAGTCGGGGGAGAAAAACCCACCCCTTACTGGGTCTACTTCGAGGAAAGCTAAGACCTCGAAGTGCCCATAGATTTATTGCAGGCCCTCTTGGAAAGGGACTGCTGACCTTCGGTTCCTGACCTGGGAACTGTTACAATAGACAATGAAGACATTGTCAATGTCCTTCGACACTCAGTTTATTTTTGCAGCCAGATATTCCAACAGGCCCCCTCAAAAATAAATTGGTGTTCTCACATTACTATACAGTTTATCTTCCTACGTGTTTATCCTTTTTGACTCTACTTCTGGGAACAAATACAAATGGCCCTACATTCGTTGCTTGGATTAGGAAAACCCAGAAAAACCTAATCAGACCATACAAACTATATCTAATAAAAAACATTATATAATAATTATAATAAGAGAAAAAAAAAATAGATTTATAAAAGTCCCATTCCTGTCCTAAATTCAAGGAATTTGTTTGTTAGCAATGGCTTCGTTAGTGTGTCTGCTAGTTGTCCATCTGTGGAAATAAATTCAAGTTTTATGACATTCTTTTCAACTTGTTCTCTCGTGAAATGGTACTTTATATCTATATGTTTCGATCGTTTATGACTGCTCGGATTGTTCGCAATACTAATACAACCCATATTATCTTCAAATATTATTATTGGATCTGAGACACTTATATTAATACTCATTGCCAATGATTTTAACCATAGTGCTTCTCGCACAGCTTCGAATAGAGCCATGTACTCTGCCTCAGTGGATGAAGCAGCTACCGATGACTGTCTTCTACTATTCCAGCAGATTGTACATTGGTCATACAACTTGAATAAATATCCTGTTGTGCTCTTTCGATCCGTATGCTCACTACCTCCCCAATCTGAATCTACATATGCACTTAAAATATTTTTATAATCATTTTTAATATAAGTTAATTTAATATTAACTGACCCTTTCAAATATCTAAGAACTCTTTTGAGATTTTGCCATAGTTCACTATTATTTTTATTTGAATATCGGCTTAAGATATTTACTGCGATACTCAAATCTGGCCTTGTGCAAACCATTATGTACATCAAACATCCAATTAAATTACGGCAAGGTGCATTGCAATCTTCATCCGAATTTAAACCTATGTAGTCTATTACACTAGGAAGAGGTGTACTAACAGCTTTGCAGTCTAGCATATTAAATTTCTTTAGTACAGTCTCAATATATGCACTCTGATCCAATGTTATTTGTCCATTGGTTCTAGTCACCTTTATTCCAAGAAATAATTTGATTTCATTTAAATCCGTCATACAAAATTTATGTTTCAAATAATTCTTGAAATTTTTCATAGTTTCAATCTCAGCAGTCATTATTACTAGATCATCTACATACAGTACCAAATATATATTCTTTAATATACTCTTCCTATCTAATATATAAATACAACGATCTGATGATGAGTTCCGGAAACCTCTTTCTACAAGGGCTTTATCAAACATTTCAAACCAACATCTAGCAGATTGTTTAAGACCATACAATGCTTTATTCAATTTACACACCTGATTACTATTGTTACACTTAACACCTTCAGGAATTCGCATATAAATTTCTTCCTTCAGAATACCATTCAAAAATGCAGTTTTTACGTCCATCTGGTGGACTAATAAATTATATTGATTCGCAAAAGCCATAAGTAGTCTAAAACTTGTCATTCTAGCTACAGGTGCAAATGTCTCATTGTAATCTTCTAAATATCTCTGACTAAAACCACGAGCTACTAATCGAGCTTTGTATTTTAACGGATTTCCGGATTCATCATTTTTAATCGTAAATACCCATTTGCAATCGACAATGTTCTTATCTTTTGGCTTCGGTACTAAATCCCAAGTTTTGTTAATCATCAATGAGTTTATTTCATCAGCAATAGCTTTTTCCCACTTAACTCTATCTTTTCTCATTTTAATTTCCTCAAATGAGGTGGGAATTTTAAAAATTATTGTCTGAGCACACAAAAGATAATCATCGTTTCCCTCAAATTCTTTATATGAAATAGACGGTCGATGTTTGATCCTATCACTCCTTCTTGGTTCTATTATGTTATCTTTTAATTCTTCAACTTGATTTTGTTCAGGTCCCGACACTCCTGCTATATCTGTTTCAGTTACAGATTTATTTTTCCCTTGATCTAATATTACCTTTATTTTAGATTTTACCATATCTGATTCATTGTTATCAGATTTCTTTCTTTTAAACACATCTGATTTCTCATTATCAGATTTCTTTCCTTTTAACACATCTGATTTCACATTATCAGATTTATTTCCTTCACACTGTATATCTACTGATTTCGGCACCTCTCGAGATGTATCAGTTTCATTTAAATCACTTTCTATATCTATTCCCTTAACTACAGGCCGAGATTTTAAGTAATTAACTTCATCAATAATTACATCCCTTACTATTTCAAATTTTCCTTTTTCTACGTTCCACACTTTATAACCATTTGGTACAAATCCTACCAGTATAGACTTGTAAGATTTGTCATCAAATTTCGATTTCCTAACTTTATTGTGAACGTATACTGTGGAACCAAAAACCTTTAGATATTTTAATTTGGGCTTTTTATTATGCCACAATTCAAATGGAGTCTTATTAACACTTAGAGCTTTCGATGGGGTTAAATTAATTAAATATGTAGCAGTTAAAACTGCTTCTCCCCAAAACTCTTTTCCTAAACCCGCACCGTTTATCATTGCACGGGCTTTTTCTGTAATTGTTCTATTCATGCGTTCTGCAACGCCATTTAATTGCGGAGTCCGCGGGACCGTTGAATGATAACTTATTCCTCTTTGAACACAATAATCTTTCATTTCATTTGACAAGTATTCTCTGCCATTATCGCAATATAAATTGACAGTTTTTAAGTTAAAACGAGCTTCACTTTTCGCAATATAATCTTTAAAAACTAAGAAAACATCTGACTTGTTTTCAAGCAAATACGTTACACAGTAGTGCGTATACTCGTCAATAAATGTAATGAAGTACTTTTTATCATTTATAGTAGAAGGAGTAATTGGACCGCAAACATCCGTATGAACTATAAACAATGGTTGCCTAATGTGACTTTTATCCTTTGCCTTTTCAAATGGCAATTGTGCTTGCTTCCCATTTATGCAAGCTTCACACAGATAATCATCTGGAATTACTTTTTCGAGATAAGTCACATCTTCTACCATTTGTCTATTTTTCAATTGTAAAAATTTCGTTTTTCCAATATGCCCTAAACGTCTATGCCATAGCTCGTAATTATTAATTATCTTACCAGGCATATAAGAGTTTAATAAATTCACTCTTTTTATTTCAACATCAAAAACCAAAGATATTAAATTATTTACAGGCTTACCACACATCACCATTTTACCATGTTTAAATATCTGGACACCTTCCTCGTTGAAAACAATGCTCATTCCTCTTTTCTGCATTTTCCTTACTGAAAGTAGGTTAAATGGCACGTCCGGGCAGTATAGCACGTCTTCAAGAACGCCTTCAATCCCCATATTACTTTTCACCAGGATTTGTCCTTTTTTCGTCGCCGTGATATACTCTCCATTCTTTGCAATGGAGATCTTGATTGGTGGATCCAACTCGACTATCGTAGAGAAGACAGTTTCATCATTCACCAGGTGGTCCGATGCTCCCGAGTCCAGTATAAATGATAATTTTTCCGTATTTAAAATTTCGTATTCTCCGGTCATGAATGCATATGCAGATACATTTTCATTGTGGACAGCTTGAACTGTTTGCACAGAATGCAAATTCTGATTTTTGTTCGTTTGTTCTTTTTTATATTCAAGCCTCCTTTTATAAAAATAACAATCCTTAATTCTATGTCCTTTTCTTCCACACTGGTGACATTTACCAGCGAACGCTGAATTTAAAGGTTTGAAACTATTTCCTCTTCTATTGTGTCCTCCGCGGTTTCCTCTTCTAAATCTTGTATTTTGAAAATTTCTCGGATGATTTCCAACTTCATGTCTATTGGCTTGCAGCACTTTTGCACTAGTGTCTATTCTTTCACTTTTGATTTTCGTCTCATGGTCAATAAGTCGTTTCTTCACCACATCTAACGTTGTTGTTCCTTCTGTCATCATAGTTTCGATGACAGTCGATACTGTGTCGTATGCATCAGGCAAACTCGACAGCAGTATTGAGATAATTTCATTTTCTCTTACGGTCACTCCCGCAGCCGATAAATCGCTTATCATTTCATCAAATAGTTCGAAATGATTTTTCAGCAAAGTGTCACTCTTCATTTTCAGCCTGAGCAATCTTTTGCGTATCGATAATTCTGTAGCCGTACTTTGACTCTCGTATACGGAATCTAAACTTGTCAAAATAGATTTCGCGGTACTTCCAGGTACATCATATTTGAGGTGCGTATCCGCCAAATATTGTACAATTGTACATTTAGCAATGCGTTCAGCTTTTAACCATTCTTTAGTTATTGGATTCGGCGGTAATTCGTCAATCACCATCAGCACATCAAACTCATAGAGTAAATTCCTTACTCTATGTTTCCATGCACTATACTTCGTACCACTAAATTGAGGTATATTTCTCTTGTCCTTAGAAGTGTCCATTGTCACTTACACTTAGTATCTTACACACTTAAAAAAAAAAAACTACAACGAGTCAAAAAATAACACATACACTTAATAAACACTTAACAACTACACTAAGTACTTTAACAAACGGATCACTATATATAGAGTTAATGCACAATGTGTCATGGGAACTGTTACAATAGACAATGAAGACATTGTCAATGTCCTTCGACACTCAGTTTATTTTTGCAGCCAGATATTCCAACATATAGTTTAAGGTCAATAGGGGTCGGTTCCGTTTCACGCATTATGGGTGCGCAGGAGCGAAAGTGGTGCCACTATCGGCGTAGAGGTGAACTAAAAGTAAACTAGGACAAGGATAGAGAGATGCTTGTCTCTCCTACAGAGCTGTGACAGAGAGGGAGATATGTCACTCGCAGGAGAGACAAAGACAGAGAGTAACCAAGCTTCTTATTACCACGTTTTTTCGATGAACTTTGACCAACTTTCTGAGACAAAGTGTAATGGACTCGGTCTTGGTCGACCAGAAGGGATGAAGTTCAAATGGTATTGAATGTGTGGAACTATGGCGGAATTTAACGGGAAAATGGAGTGGACTGTAAGAATATGAAATTGAGCACGGATATCTGAATGTGTGAATAAATAACTGTATTTCACCTTTAATAAAGTATGTCCAACAAAATGTATCGCAGTTTAAACAAGAATGGAACTTTGGAATGAGACCCTTTTAAATAAGCGCAAGCACATGTTCAACAGCTGTTGGTTCGAGACAGAGAGAGCGTGTCGACCGTTGTCTCTCTCTTTTATTGCCTCGATCCTTTCTGGAATATTCGTCACGGGCCGGTGATCCGGTTGGGTGTTCGAGAATATTCCAGAAGGATCGAGGCTGGATTCGACCAATTGCGAGCTTGGGATTTAGCCCGCTCAAGCCTCGTTGGCATACGCCAAGTGATCGCGATCGCGCGGGTCTTGTTGGCAACGATATTGGTCTATGCGGGATCGCGTTGCACGGCGAGACAACATGGCGCTCGCGCGCGCCAGTCTCAAACACAAAGAAGCAATATTTTCTCACGAGTTTTATGTAGAAATATTCGTGGTATTATTACGCACCTCAGTACAGAGCCCTTTTTTGGAAAAAGTGTACACAAAAAAATTTCTTCTATAAAAACGTACACTTTTATTTTTTATAAAATTTCAAGAGCCAAACTGCAAAAAAGGGCTCTGTGTTGAGATGCGGAATAGAACAAAGAATATTTTTAAAAAAGAAACGTGAGAAAATATTGCTTCTTCGCTTCAAAAAATGGGAGTAGCTTCATCAAAAAATCAAGCCGCGCGGTTACTCTGCCTTTGTCTCTCCTGCGAGTGACATATCTCCCTCTCTGTCTCAGCTCTGTAGGAGAAACAAGGATGTCGCACAAAGTTATGAAATACATAGAATGACAATCTCTACGCCGATAGAGGCACCACGTTGGCTCCCACGCACCCTTAAGAGTGAACGGTAGTCACGTAACTTTGCCTAGAATACCCTAGAATACCCTAGAAATCTGGCCGAAACTTGGGTTTGCGAGATTAGATTTTTCGTCCTTATACGAGCTGATTTTGGGCTGGGTGAGGGCTCAATCTAAAGAGGAAGGTTCAGCGCATAGTTCTCTGCTTATGATGTAAAGAGATTATGTTGATATCTAATAATATGAGTCTGCAAAGTAGGGAAAAAGTCGAGATAACAACCGCAGAATCCAATGTATTTTTATGTCACGAAAAGAGTTTTTTGACTGCTATCATAAGCAGAGCACTATGCGTTGAACCTTCTTCTATCAAACGAGCCTTTATGCAACTCAAAATTTGCTCGTATAAGGACGAAAAATCTAATCTCGCAAACCCAAATTTCGGCCAGAAGTTCCCTCGCGAGAAGTGGTGGGAATCTGGGGAATTCTGTGCGCTCTGATGCGTGCATTGAATGAAACGGAACGGTTCTCTATGCAGTCTATGCGCATAATGCGTGAAACCACCGACGAGATACAGAATAGACCTATCATCATATTGGACTTCGTGTCTCATGTTCTGAAATACCGACTGTTCAAAAAACCAGGGTTTCAGAGCTTGGAGTCCAAAGAGAGGTGCTGGAGTCAGGGATTTTGAAGGTGAGAGAAAGTGCAGAGTGATCGCTGTCGTATGGAAGAATTGTAGTTTTGCCGTTAATGCCATTTTCGAGTGTAAGTCTGGCGTCAACGATACTAATATCTCGAAATGTCTGCGCTGATTTGTAAGTAGGAAAAGAAGGTGTGATAATGTTTACTTTAAATTTTATCCCGAAATTAGCTTTCCACTTGCGTAGATGACGGCCTCGCTGGTTGTCGACTCGGTCTCCCCAGGCTTTCCTCCTAGCATTTAAATCGCCGCACAGTGGGGTATTTGGCCTGTTTAGCGCGCCAAAACTATTGCGACATGATTAATAGTGTGAAGGTCATACTATTATATATCGTTGAATTCGTCTTAACACCAACTATAACAATATCAAATAAAAAATACAACTTAATGTTTAAAAAATCGAAGCGACCTTGTTTTTTTGTTTTAAACAAAATTTTTTTCAAGTTTTATATATTGAAGTTTATACCTATGTTAATACTGTTAAACTTTTATTTCAAACATTTTTTCGTCAGCATAAGAGAAATTACTATTGCAAACAAATTTCACGCGTTGCTGTGGTAAAGATTTGAACACAAAGTTTAAATAACAAAAACAGTTTATTAACAACGAACCACTTAATTCTAAATCCAAACAATGACACCATACAATATTTATAAAATTTACAACATGTATTCTAAATTCGAGTCTTCGGACGGTATGGAGTCAGCCGAGTCACTATTGTCGTTGTAATTAATTTCAGTGGCCGGCATAAGCATATCTACTACTTCTGGGGATAATTTTTTTTTTGCTTTTTTATGTAATTTTCTATTGCTTGTTATTAGAGGATCAGAACTTAATAACAATCGATTAAATACATCGCAATTACACGCCTTCCTTGAAAATTTTCTACTAAAATCTTCTCTATAATTACGGAAATGTTTATTTCTCGCCTCTGACGCCTCCTCTGACAATTGTCCAATAGGCAAAATGGACGTTCGAATGACGATTGCTCCATGTAATAAAATCTTATGGATTGTCGGTGACATGGGATACCATGAATATAAGTTGACGTATAATTGAGCTGTCTCCATAGCGTATAATGAAAATTTTTTGCTATCAATTTCGAAAGTGCTTGAAATAGCTTCTAATATTATTTTAAATCGATACATCAATTCTTTATCAATGCCGGTAATTTCGCTAGATATTTCGTAATCATCAAAAAATCGTCTACTAGTGTTCCCATCATTTGTATTCCCAAAACCTTGTTTGGGAACATCAATATTGAGGCCTAATTTTTGTCGAAATGCAGTGTGAATTCTATTTTTTTGATCCTGTACAACTGTTTTTTCATGCTGTGTTCCTGTTCGCCATTTCTTTATTGGTAATTTATATGCAATATGTAATAAATGTTCTAAAAATCTAATTTTTGCATGTAAAGATGATAAACCAAAATGTATATAATTTTGGTTTACTTGATTCGATTTAGATAAATTATTAAAATCTTTAGGCGATGCTCCACATATATAGCATACGCTGCTGGATTTTGTATCGGTAATTGCATTACACACTTTGCCATCTATCATCGTAAAAAGCAAAGTGTGTTTAACTGCTATTTTTTTTGGTTCGTCAATTTTTGTTTCTTTTAATTTTGAAATTAATAAATCAATATAGTTCTTCTCCTCTTTTGCGACGGCAGTTGTCTCTTTAACAAATCTAAACCTAATTGGCCTACAATATCGTGGGGATGCTGGTACAGGATTTTGCTAAACTACTTTATCTCTATCGTCTCTAAATAAAAGTCGCAATGGGACCAACGAACTTTGAAAAATATGTTCGTCACTACTATCGCTATCAGGAAATGTTTGTTTGTAATTTGCCTGCTTCGATCCATCACAACCCCATTTTGATATTAATTCTAAGTTAAATTCGTTTCCAGTTAGAGTTTCAAACACATCTTTTAAGTATATTATCAATCTTCTAACTGTTATATTTAACAGGTCTTGTAAATTAACTTCAGCCGAGGTTTCGGTTATATGATAAGCTTGCGGATCCGGATAACATTGTTTTTTTGCTCTTTGTAGCAATGTATAACATGGAAAAAAACGTTTCTTCGACCGAATTTCGTCGTACTGACTTCGCGACAGATTAGCCTCAATAAATGTTGACAATGCCTCCATAGGCGTAAGTTGCTCCTGGCTTCTTCTCGATGATTGTTCATACGCTTTTCTATAGGTTATTGCTTCATTTGGTGTATTTAATATCTGTCGGACAATGTTTGACGCAGTCCTTTGGCCAACAGACTGTAGCTTTACTTGCGTTGCAAATAAAAGTTCGTCCACTTCTACAGAATTTCGGATCACTTCGGTTTTCCTCTGTTTAGTTCGGTCGCTGCTGTCAGCAAATGACTTCTTCGGTCGCCCAGAAATATTGCCCGCAACCGGGAAAGTTACAGTGCCGTTGAGCCACTTTTCATTCATTTTATAAAAGACTCCCATTGTTCTTCTAGCTTTCAACCATTTGTCTGGAAGTAACATATTTTTTTAAATGTTCTGTACTATACATATGCATATATATATTTTAATATAAATATTATATCAATATTATTTCTTAAAGTTTCTTTAAACACAAGTTTACCTTTAAATATCATTTTACTTATACGAAGAAGACGCTTAACGTTTACTGCTTCACTTTCCGAGTAACTCTGCTGCTTTAAAATGTAATTTTCTAGAAAATCAAGCTTTTCGTTGAAATTCTTGCAATCAGAATTTTGCATGATGTCAAACATCCTCCTTCTTGTCATGACGACAACCCCAGAGGGACCTTAAGATGAAAATGAAACAAAACATTAGGTAGAAACTCCTACTGAAATTTTGATAAAACACCGAATAGGAGTGACAAAAAAAAATTACTTTACATACCTGCTTCTGTGTTTTCCATGTTTTTTATTAGATTTCACGCACACCAATTGTTTTTAATAAGGAAACTAACACTACACACTAAAAACTACTAAGATAACTTATAATATAACACTATATACACGGATATACTAATACTATTATTGTATATTTATAATAATATAAACACTAATATATAGTCTCTAATATATACACTAACTATACTGAAGCGTCACAAATACCGCAAATCCATATGTCGAATTTCGCAGGGTTGTAACTCCCGTTTCGCTTGCTCGTAACGCACAACGATACTCGGGATTTCAGTTCGAGATAATTAGTATTAGCTGTGATCGGTGCGAGTAGTTTTCGTGTTCTAGTTTTCGGTGTCTTGTCACGTATTATGTCGACTCGGATCTTTTCCTATTGGTTGGCTTTAAACTGTATTAGGTGACTAAATGATTTCTAATTGGTGAGTGGGTGATGCATTTTGGTTGTCGGAGTAGGGATGCACTTTGGAAAAACGATGTTTTGGCTAAAAGATGAATTGGGTGTGAAAGATATGGAAACTAAGTGCTTGTTTGGTCCAAGTTAATGGGATCAATGGGATCCATTCACGAAGGTCTTGAAGTGGTGTCCGATGACACCCAAATAATTCTGGGACCGTGGCGTCGCATCCTGTCTGAGTTTACGTTACGATTGCCCATTGACATTTTTAAGACATACAGAGTGTTTCGCTTAAAACAGGACACCTAAATATCTCCTCTATCTCTGAAAATACAATAAATGTTTCTAACGTAATCTAAATGCTTTCAAAAGACGAATCAGATGAAAGAATCGAATATCATGATGGGTGTCCAGCACACTTTTCCCGTATTGCAACACGTATTCTCAACGAAAAATTTTAGAGTTCACGGTCATTTCAAGGTCGTGCTATTAAACATGGATGAATACACAATAATGTTTGTTATAACATACAACAACACAAAATATGTGTATATACGTAAAAAACACGTGTGACCTTGAAAAAACGATTAAAAAATTGCAATTTATAAAAAATGATTCTTCCATCTAATTCGTCTTTTGAAACCATTTAGATTACGTCAAAAACATTTTTTGTATTTTCAGAGATAGAGGAGATATTTAGGTGTCCTGTTTTAAACGAAACACCCTGTATATTCGTTTAGCACGCTACGTGTCCTCCGTAGTATATGTTTAAAAATAAGATACTGATGTAGAAAAAATCCGAGTCATGATTACTTTATTATGTAGCAAGGATACTTGCTCATGCTCATAACAGTATTCGAAGGAACACTGACACTCGATTGCTAAACCACGATTACATTCTTCCGATAATTATATAAACTAAATATTCTAGCAATAGTGACATTCATTCTCTTTCATTTACTTCCAAGTATCTATCACCTACAGCTCAATTATTCCATCATTTTCAGTCATATGCTATACGGTCGATTCATGCCATACTGATATGTATCGCACAAAAAGCTAAATATCTTTTGCATTGGCACTTGTTGGCGCCTAAATTTTTATGGATTATATAAAGCAATGTCTACTGATTAACCTCGCAAAAAATTAAAAAGTAGTTATTCTTACAAAAAAAGTTATTACATGATATATATTAATTTTCTGAAAAAAAATATATCACATTCGATTGTTTATTCTATCAAAACCACCGAAGAGAATTAAAAAAAAAAGCCATGAAATTAATCTATACACCTTCCTTTACATCCTACATTTGGTCCTATTTCGATTTTATACACTAAACTTGTTAAATAAATCATTTCTTTAACACAAGTTTTTCGACACTTCTCTTGGTCACGAGAAATGTTATTTTCAAGTATCTGAATGTTACTAGATAGTACTCTATATGGAAAAATATTATTGTAGATTACTCGCATATATATTCAGGTTTATGAGAAAAAAGTTTTAGTCATTTTGAACAAACTAAAAATATTGACTTTTGGCGCGCTAAACAGGCCAAATACCCCACTGTGGCGCCGGCAGCAAAAAAAATTTTTTTCAGAGTGAAGATTTAGCGCGTCAAAGAGCGAATATAGTTCGGACAAGAATAAGTTTCTATTATCAAAATGTGCGTATAGACTGATTAGAATTAGGTTTGAGTTATTATTGACTTGAATTTTAATGGCTGTGTATTCTAATATCTGATTTGTAGATGGGAGCTTGATTATTTCTTGTCACGTCACCTAATTTTTACGTGTCCGTCGGAAGGACGGAACTCCTGCGACTCCGGGTATTTACGGGCGAAACGCCGGGCCACGCTCGGCCGCACAATGCGTGGTCCCACCCGGGACAAAAGGAGCCATTTATGGAATCTGCTTTCGGGTGCCAGACACTCGGCAGTGTCACGCAAATTGCGCGATAACGGCACGAGGCGCGAACGAATCCTCCGAAACTGCGAGAACCGCACGATATTCTGGATGGATCTAGGACGGGCTCAGGATTCTACGCGGGTCAAGCACGGAGCGTTTCCCGCGGCGAAAAGGTTTCTCTACGGAAATAATTAACGAAAGAATCGGCTTGAACAATTTATTGGCCCGATGGACACGACATGGTTGCCGGTGAGAGCCGGCAGCGGTGATTTACAAGCCGGCGCGAGAATCTACGACGGATTTTCAGTCGCTCGCGCTTTCGTCTTTCGCTCGCGTCGAACCCGGCAATTCACGAGATTTTCGCCGTGTTACAATCCGCTCTCGGTGCGGAACAATTACCAGATTCCGATGGAATACGCGTTATCGCTAGAACGCTGGATCGTTCGAAGTTTGCCGTCGGACACGATACGGACCGTTGCGTCGTCACACCGGGGAACGTCTCGAAGATGGCGTATAATTTATTCGCGAAATCGGCAACGATACGGCCCCCCGCGAGTCCGCGACCTCGCGTTACCAATCGGCTCGCACGTTCACCGATCGACGACCGTTCGTCTTTTCACGACAAGATGGCCGAACATGCGGCTACCGAGCCAACACGAAATGATCGTTAGAATACGATAATATGGAAGCCTATCTGGCGCTTACCTACGGCAACGAGGACGGCGGCAGATGGACGGCTTTCGTCCTTTCTCGTCCCTTTAATCGGCACGCACGAGATTACTACTCTTTTACGCAGTCGTTCAGATTTTACCCGCGACTAATTTCGGCAACGGCCAACGACCCAGTGGCCTACTTTCGGCAGGCTCGGTACCGCGAAAGCGAGGCATCCTCCTAGTCGCTACCCCATTTCTCCCGTCCGTGACTTTCGGGCCTATCACGCGTTATCGCTTCGCAGGATCGCATCCTGCCGCGCGGGTTCCCTAGCTCGCAGAAAATCGCTATTTCGTCTGCCGCTTTCCGGGTGGTGGCGGCGACGGCCCGTGTAGAGGAGGAACCGGGCCGCTCCGGTCGTGGACACCTTCTTGCCGGGCGAGGCAGCGATGGGGTCGAGAAGATGCTTGTCTCGTGTCCACGTTCCCTCGTCGGTGCCCCCGGGTTCGTTGACCCGGGCTCGGTCCTTCCTCAGATGTCTCGGCACGAATTTCCTCCCGGAGCCAGTTCCGATATCGTCCCGTGTGGAGAGAAATAGGTTTCGGTCCTGTAATGTTCGCGTCGCCCAAGTGGCGCGACGCTCAAAACGCGTGATTATTCGCCCCTAGCAAATCGGCATGCCCAGGGAGAGCGCTCACAAACGGCCGTTACGTATCGGCACTGCCATAGGTCGGCCCGGCCTCTCTTTTTCGGAATCGAGGGACGTTGACAAAACTTGCCACGTCACATTCTATCGGAATGTCTCGTTTTATAATGATGGCAGTGCCAGCGCCTTGCTTTGCGTTAGGCCCGTCTGTACGTATAATATCGTAGTCTTTAAATGACAATTTATGAATTGGCGTGAGTTTCGTTTCAGAGAGAAAGATGACGTCGTGGGTATAAGATTGAATAAAATGTAGGAGTTCAAGCCTTCTGTGATTAGTGATTATTAAATTTACGTTTATAGAAGCTACTTTGATCTTATTGAAACGGGGATTGAGGGGAGCGAATTTTAATTTCATAGGAAAGAGCTTAATAACCTTAATATTCTATTTTCTGAGTGTTGGCTGCTATTTGTGTTGCAAAAATTTTAAGTTGATTACTTAGTAGGGTGATAAGTTCGCCTTTGAGGTCTTGTACCCAAGGAGGCGGTTGAGCGGTCTGTACGGCCCCCCGAACCGAGAAGGTAGCGGTCGCCCTTGGGCGATTGCTGCCTAACATCGGGGGGTCCGATGTACGGACGCGTCGCCTCTACGCGGGGGTGGTGCACTCTAAGATCCTGTATGGGGCCCCCGTGTGGTCTGCGCAATTAATGGCCAGCCGGCGGAGTTTAGCGCACGCGTATCGCGTGCAGCGCCGGCTGGCCTTGCGGATCATACGGAGTATCGCACCATCTCCGCTGAGGCGGCGTGCCTCCTTGGGGCTATGGCTCCCCCCCAGTTTATGGCGGAGGAGCGGACAACCGGCTACCAGATTGCCTGCCCCATCCGCCGAGGGGAGCTCGACCCCGAGGGGGACGAAGTCGAAGTGTTGAAGCGCCAGGCCCGGCAACACAAGCTGGCCCGCTGGCGACGCACAGTGGTCTAAAACGCGAAATTTAGTGACATTTTTCCCAAAAACCAACTGTCTCATATAGATATCTGTTGAATGTTTATTGCTTTCGAAATATCCATCAACCTTGAAAATGAAAAAATTAATAAAATTTAGTAAAAATTATTACTGTAACAGACAGTTAAAGTTGGAACTTTTAAAGATAGTCTTTCTCATGACAAAAATTAGTTTTCTTCTTTAAGATGCCCTGAAAATCCCTTTTAATATTTTCTTTCCAATTTTTTTTTAAATGAAAGGTTTAACTTTAAGCTGCAATTTACCGTTATTAACAAAAAATTAGTATTTGTAATGTATTACAAATGTTTCGCTAAATATAATGAAGAAAATTTTCAAAATTCTTAAGACTTCGCAAGGAATATCTTGTGAGTCATAAGAGGTCATAGAATTTGACAAAATGGAATATTTTCAGCATACTTTCTTCTATAGAATCATGCAAGAATCATTTCCCAACTCGACCCATATCACAAGTTATTATTGTTTAAAATCGTCCGTGCGGCTAGGCTGTGCGCATAGGTTCTCGCATTCATCGTCGGAACTCCGTGACGACTAAGAAACACTTTAGACTCTAAACACTTCAAATCTTTATGCTATATGCTACAAATTTTTTTGCGTTATATTTAATGTTTTCTTTCCTTTTTATTTAAATTTTGTCTTATGCAGTTTATATTTTGTGTGTACCTCAGTATACTTTGCGCATTAGTTCAGTATTACCATCGTTTAGTACAGTTTATATTAATATACAAGGAAAATTAAGTATAATTATCCGTAATTATATAAATTATTATTAACTTCTGATCCATATATATCATCTTTACGTTTAAAGTCTAATAATAAGAAACCACGAGCTCTGGACCCGGAGGCTGAGGAAATGATAATTAGATAAAAACTGTTAAATGATATGGTAAGAATAAATAATTTATCTAATTCCCAACTAACAAATTAAATTTATTATATTTATTACTATTTACATTTCAAGTTGTGCTTTATACAGGTAAAGATCAGATAAATTCTCCCTAGAGGCCCTGGAAAATCAAAAAACAAATTTTATTTATATAGCGATTTACCAAAAATATAGAAGAATAATACAATGACTAAGCTGAATGTGTTTCATTGCAAATAAATTTAAAAAAAGTAGTTAAATTTGTAAATATATTGAAAAAATAGTAAAAAAAGTTATTAAATAAAGGAAAAGTATACCACATTATGCACCATTAAAAAATATTACTTGTTAATACTCTACACCCCAAATTTCACTTCGATATCTTTAATAGCTTAGAAGTTATACCAAAATGTCACTAAATTTCGCGTTTTAGACCACTGTGCGACGGCATGTTGCCGTTGCCTAATTCGGGCCGACCTATCGTCCGGGCCCTCCTGCCCATTCTGGGAAAATGGTGCAGGAGGCGGGGTAGGCTAACCTACCGCCTCACGCAGGTGCTCTCCGGACACGGATGTTTCGGGGAGTACCTGCAGAGAATAGGCAAAGAGCCGACGGCGCAGTGTCATCACTGCGGGGAGGCCCAGGATACGGCGCAGCATACGTTGGAGGAATGTCCAGCGTGGTCGGCGCCGCGTCGTGTCCTTAGGGTCGTTATAGGGATGGACCTCTCGCTGCCGACTGTGACCGACCACATAATCGGCGGCGAGAGGCAGTGGAAAGCGGTTGCCTCCTTCTGCGAACAAGTAATGTTGCAGAGGAAGGCAGCGGAGAGGGAGAGGGAGGCCGACCCCCTCTCTGCCAGGAGTGCGGCCTCTAGGGGGCGTCCCCCTAGAGGCCGGCGACCCCCGGTAAGGGGCCGCAGACGTGATGGCGGCGGTGGGCCTCACTAGACTCGTCCCACCGCTGCCATGGGGGGCTGCTACTATACGGCTCCCCGGAGCGGGCCGGCCGGGCGAGGGGGGCAGGGTGCATGTTGACACCCTGTCCTGCTTGCTCGGCCGGCTGCGCCCGTCACTTCGGGAGTTGGGGGGTAGGGTTGGGGCGGGGTTTCCGGGGAAGGGTGGATCAGAGTGCGTGACGCCACTGTCGAGGTGAAGGACGAAATGAAGTATCTCGGCCTGACCCTCGACAGCCGCTGGTGCTTTAAGAAGCACTTCGACCGTTTGGCCCCCCGGGTAGAAAGGGTAGCTAACGTCCTGGGGCGCCTGCTTCCCAATACCGGGGGACGCGATGACAGGGTGCGCCGCATATACGCCGGGGTGGTGCACTCCATATTCTTGTATGGAGCACCCGTATGGTCCGGAGAGCTGATGGCCAGTAAAAGCAACATTGCTCACGCAAATCGTGTGCAGCGGTTGCTGGCCATCAGGACCATACGGGGATATCGCACCATCTCCGGGGAAGCGGCGTGCCTGCTGGCCGGGTTAGCTCCTCTCCAACTCATGGCGATTGAGCGGGCTTCCACGTACCGGATAGCCTGCTCTATCCGCCGGGGGGAGATTGACCCGACAGCAGGCGAGGTCGAAGTGCTCTGGCGCCAGGCCCGGCAGCAATTCGGGCCGTCCTATTGTCCGGGCCCTCTTGCCCATCATGAAAGAATGGTGCAAGAGGCGGGTACGGATCACCTACCACATGGCGCAGATGCTCACTGGAAAGGGTTGCTTCGGTGAGTATCTGTGCCAGATAGGCAGGGAGATCACTCAGCAGTGCCACCACTGCGGGGAGGCCCGAGACACGGCGCGGCATACGCTGGAGGAATTCCCAGCATGGTCAGAGCCGTGTCTTAAGGGTGTAGATCTGGATTTGACCTCGAAATTAGTTTGAGCTCCGTCCAGTAGGGGAGCTGGGTACAGTTTTTACAGAATGGTTCGGAGGCACAGCAGGCGCACGTACCTACACGCTTCCCGAGCGGTGAGCTGTGCCACACACTCTCACTCGAGCACACCAACGAGCATCAACGTAGTGACGTCACGTGTGCGTGTGAGCCTAACTTACCGGCAACACTTGTCATCCTCCGTTTTACCGATACAATGATGGAATTGCCGGGTGACCGAATGCTAAGAACCGACATCAGCGCTCGTAGCGGAAAAATTCCGCGGCTGTAATTTCCGAGTACCGTCCCTTCTGAGATATGCTTCAGTTCCTGACGTTAGGTGGGTTTAAATTCGTTTGATTTAACATAATAAACGTTGCATTGACATTGTATGTGTCCCCCGCATTGCGCGAGCTATCGATCGTTTCTATAAAAATCCTACTTCTCTCGATATTTAAGAAAATGTGTGTCTCTTGACAGTGGCAGCACTGTCGCGCCGCCCGATGCTTCTCGCGGCTCCGCTACATGCTGCCGAATAATGTAAATTACGCCTCGAAAACGCAATAGTAGGCCACTTGGGCGAGCTCGCGAAATAGATTGATCTTTTATCTAGCGATTGTGACTACGTAGGGGTCCCAAATGTACATTAGCGAGACGAATAACGTCAGGAACTGAACCCTTGCAATCTCGTGTACGTATACAGTCGCTAGCGGTGTGTGAGTTCGAGTGTGTGAGAGAGATCTATACCCTTAAGAGTCGAGATCGGGCCGGACCTCTCTCTGTTGGCCGTGGTCGACCACATGGTCAACGGAGAGAGGGCGTATAACGCGTTCGCCTCCTTCTGCGAAGTGGTTCTCTCGCAGAAGGAGGCAGCGGAGAGGGAGAGGGAAGCGGACCCCCTCTCCGGCAGGAGGTTGGCCTCGCGGGGCGTCCCCAGCGAGGACATCGGCCAAGAAGACTGATAAGTAGTGGCGACAGAGGGGTACGGTAGTTGCCATCCCTCTGTCGCTGGGGGGGGGGGTGATGCTTTGGCACGCCCCCCGGGGTGGGCGGCGCTGTGGCGAGGAGGGATATTTTACACCCCTTCCCAGCCGTCGCGCCGCACCCGTCGCCCCCGCGTTTTTTGTTTGTTTTATTTATTTATAAAAATTTCCGCGTATTTATCCATTTTTATTTTTTCCTCCGCGTATTTATCCGTTCTTTTATCCGCGTATTTATCCGTTCTTTTATCCGCGTATTTATCCGTTTTTATTTTATCCGCGTGTGGGGCGACATGGGGGGTGGGACAGGCGGAGGCGGTTGACGCGAGCCAAACTCGCCTCGATCGCCTCCTTTCCGCGCGCGGCGACCTCCTCCCTCGGCCGGGCGGGAGCCTTCGGGCTTCCTGCTTGAGCGAGAAAGGGGCTCTCCAGGAGCTGTGAGTGGACCGAGCTGGGGTCTCGGGAAGCTCAGCCGAACAGCTCTAGGGAAGGGGGACACCGTGTAGTGACCTGCACGGGGTCCAAATAGCTTAGGTATTTGATGGGGGGAGCTCCTCTCCCCCCCCCCCGGGACAGGGGCTTTTATGCCAGGGGCTGGGGGTGATCGGATGTATTCGTTTCGAGATTCCCGATCACCTCCTACTAGCTCAGTGAGGTCACCGTAGGTTTAGGTTAGTGGGTATGTCTGACCCTTCAGGTCAGAAGAGCTCCACATAACCCCGAACTCCCCCAGGAGGTCGGGGTATGCGTAATTGCATTGGAGTAATTGGATGGGGGTCGCTGTATGGGTGGCCCGCACGGCGTCCTACTAGTATTAGGATTTAATTTGGTGGGGAGCTTTTCTCCTCCCCCGAGATGGGGCCGTAGTGCCAAGAGGTGGGGATGGTCGGTGGCATTTGTTTACGAGATCCCGACCACCCTCAATTAGCTCAGGGAGGCCACCGTGGGATCGTTAGTGGGTATGCCCCGGCCCGGCGGCCGCCCCTCGGGCGACTGCGGGGCCGGGGAGAGTCCCACATAACCCCGCTCCTCCCCAGGGGGGCGGGGTATGCGTAATGCATTTTCCCCACGTTAAAACAAAAAAAAAGAAAAGGCGGTTGTGCGCTCTGGAGCATTTGGGGGCTGCAGTCTGGTCGCAATCCAGAATGCGCTGGACCATCAGGCGATGAGAAGACATATGCTGGCATATGTTGAATTCAACATATGTTGAAGGTTGGGGAATGTCGTGCAGGTATGGTTTTGATCTACTGGTCGCTTGGGCGTAGGAAGTGTTGTTCCTTACTGTTGCGGCCAGGGCATTAAATTTTTTTTTGGGCTTTTTTTTCTGCAGGGCGTATTGGATGAAAGGACAACCCTTGTAGGATGCCGGGTGCCCTACTTGATTACACGGTTCGCACATTTCAGTGCGCTTCTGTTTTCATGCTGTTGTATTGAGCAATTTCCGGGTCCGTGGGATAGGGCGCATTTAACGCACCTAAATTGGAGGTAGCAGTTTTTGCTAGAGTGTCCTAGCCTCTGGCATTTCTTACATTGAAAGATGGGGGGTTTCTTAAGCTTTTCCGAGCTGTTCAGAGCGTTTTGATTTTGAATAGCTCTTTAGAGCTGGATGGTGGTAACGATCAGGTTGGTTTTTGTCAAATAGAAATTTAGAGAGTTTCAATATTTCTAGATTTGGTACTTGGAGGTTCTCAATTTCCTTTAGGATATCGTCTGTTGTGAAGCCCCCTCTGATACCCTTTATAATTATAGACCTGGGTCTTAAAGATTGTGGGGTGTAGGTATAGTGGAGACTATTTTCGCTGATTAGGTGATTCGAGGTGGCTGAGATAAATAGTATGGTTATTGAGGTCGGTTTCTTTAACATAAAAACTATTGGTCGGGATATTTATGGTTTTGAGGAAGTTGATAATCTTGGTCAGGTTGAGGTTGGTCTCCGTGACGAAGATAGGAGCAGGTTTAGAAGGTTTGGACATATTTGAATGGTTATTGATGCTGTCATTGAGCATTTTGTCGTCAAGATCTATCATCTCGTCGCTAGAAAGCGTTTGAAAACGATTAGCGGTGGGGATATCAGCCTTATCGATTGAAATAACATTTGAATTAGTAGCCTTGATGGAATTCTTAGGGGTCTCCCATCCTACTGCCGGTATGGTAGATTTCGGTGAATTCAAGGATTTTGCGTCCTCCTCTGAAGGTGAAGGATGCGGTTTTTTTGCGCGGGCGGCGCTGAGATTGGGCCTAATCTTATTTATTGCAGCGGGTGAATTAATTTCTTTTAGATGCTGCATATACATTCTTTCCAGTTGAATCGAGTTCAGCCTTGGGATTTTTTGTACTCTGGTCGCAATAGCTCCCAGTGGAGTAGAATTCTCTTTATCCGAGGTCTGAGGAAAGGGTGCGTTTGGAGCCATGGGTTCCGTACGCACTCGGCTTATCCGAAACCAGAATTGGCGAATTATCTCTCTTACTTGCAAGGTTCGGGATCTCGTTATCGTTCATTGGAACGCAGGACAATTTAAGGTGGCTATGGTACCAGGGCCACAGGAATTATAACCAATTAATTAACTAACTTTTTACTTTTCTTTGGCTCGCAGTGAGGAACGATGTTAATTTACCGATTCAAGACAGGTGCAAATACCTCGTCAAAATCAACGGTTTTGAATCGGAGGAAGATTTCTTCCTAATTAACATGGCAGAGGAGTGTATTTTGCGAAATGAATTCCTCCAGAGACACGCGTGTAGGCTCGACTATTTGGCAGGAAAATTACAAATAGCCGGGAAGGAAGAGGTCAGCTTTATTAGCCGAGGGATGTGAAATAAGGCAGAAGCAACTTTATTGGCGCAGAAGGAAGAAGTTACTCCGGTGGAGGAAGAGGAGGTTGCAGTTTCACCTGTGCCGAAACATTTAGAAGATCTCTTCCAGCGTTGCTGTTCCGCCTTATCTCCGCCGCGGAAGACGGCGTTTGCAGAAGTAGCACATGAATTTCAGGATGTGTTCGCCGAAAATCCTGAGCATGTTGGAAGTTGTGACGTTGTCCAACATAGAATTGATACGGGAGATTGTGTACCAATCAAGCAGGCACCACGACGCCTTCCTTTCCACCGAAGAGACGAGGTTGAAGAGTTACTCGCAAAGATGGAAAGGCAAGGAGTAATCGAAGAGTCGAAAAGTCTATGGTCCTCTCCTATCGTTCTTGTGAAGAAGAAGGATGGCAGCACGAGATTCTCTGTGGACTATCGGCGGCTCAATGATATAACGAAAAAGGATTCTTATCCATTACCGAGAATAGAAGACGCTAGATGCTCTAGCTGAATCGTCTCGGTTTTCAACCATAGATCTACAAAGTGGTTATTAGCAGATTATGATGCATGAAAGGGACCGTGAGAAGACCGCGTTCTGCGTGGGGGAAGGACTCTGGCAATTCAAAGTGATGCCCTTTGGACTTTGCAATGCCCCTGCTACGTTTGAACGTCTTATGAACACGGTACTGAAAGGCCTATGTGGAAAAATCTGCTTGGTGTATTTGGAAGATATAATCGTTCACGGGCGAAGTTTCGATGAAAAAATGGAAAATCTGAAGACTGTATTCGTACGCCTGCGTCAAACCAAACTGTTAGCGAACCCGAAGAAATGCAATTTCTTCTGTAAGGAGGTGCGTTACCTTGGACACATCGTTTCCGAACGCGGAATAAAAACGGATCCGGAGAAGATAAAGGCAATCCAGGAATGGCCGGTCCCGGGGAACAAAACGGGGCTAAGAAGCTTTCTTGGGCTCTGTACGTACTATAGGACGTTCGTCAGGCATTTTTCTGGTGTTCGAGTGGCTGAAGCAACGACTCTCCGAATCTCCGATACTGGCTTACTCTTTGGTAGATGCAGATTTTATTTTAGATACGGATGCGTCGAATTTTGCCATTGGGGCTGTTCTCTTGGAGAGGCCTTCTTTGGCACACGGACGATGGCCACATCCAGATGGCGCACATTTCTTTTGCACACAGCTCGATTGCGCACACGGTTCTTTCGCACACAGCTCGATTGCGCACACGGTTCTTTCGCACACAGCTCGATTGCGCACACGGTTATTTCGCACACAGCTCGATTGCACACCGTGTGTCAAAGAAGGCCTCTCTTGTGAAATATATGGTTAACAACGCCCGATTAACAACAACTTCAGTTATCTAGCCAAACCTAACCCAGACTAATGTCATTTCCACTCGCTCTTAAAATAAACTTTCCGGAGTAAGACTTCGGAATCACCCCCCTCCGAAGCATTACATAATTATTTTTCATTAATAGATTCTTAATCATAATTTAATGGTTAACAACGTCCGATTAACAACAACTTCAGTTATCTAGCCAAACCTAACCCAGACTAATGTCATTTCCACTCGCTCTTAAAATAAACTTTCCGGAGTAAGACTTCGGAATCACCCCCCTCCGAAGCTGTACATCATTATTTTTCATTAATAGATTCTTAATCATAATTTAAAATTTAATAGATTCCAAATCATATTTAATCATATATTTCACAATACAATATCACCATATGTAGACTTCGAAAAGCAATGATTATAAAATTTACGGCGTCCAAACGTCATGAATCCAACCGCCACGGCGTCCAATCGGCACGGCGTCCAAAAGGCACGAGTCTCAAGAAACACATAAAAATTAAAATTCAGATCCAAATTTAATAGGTTCCCATATATTTCACAATACAATATCACCGGGGATGGCTCTTTGGCGCACAGATCTTTCGCGCACATCCAGATGGCGCACGGACGATTGCACACAGCTCGATGTGCGAAAGAACCGTGTGTGCAATCGAGCTGTGTGCGAAAGAACCGTGTGCGCAATCGAGCTGTGTGCGAAAGAACCGTGTGCGCAATCGAGCTGTGTGCGAAAGAACCGTGTGCGCAATCGAGCTGTGTGCAATCGTCCGTGCGCCATCTGGATGTGCGCGAAAGATCTGAGCGCGAAAGATCTGTGCGCCAAAGAGCCATCCCCGTTCTCTTGCAGGTTCAAGGTCAAGAGGAGAAAGTTATTGCGTATTTCTCGAAAATGCTGGGAAAAGCCGAGAGGAAATGCTGCGTGACTAGAAGAGAACTTTTGGCAATAATCAAGTCCATTGAACATTTTCACCATTATCTGTATGGTCGAAAATTTTTAGTGAGGACTGACCATGCTGCGCTAAGATGGTTACTGTCATTCAGGAATCCAGAAGGGCAAACGGCTCGTTGGATAGAAAGGCTGCAACAGTACGATTTCGAAATCAAACATCGGGAAGGAAAGTTGTATGTCAACGCAGACAGTCTATCAAGAAGACCATGCGAAGATTCGCAGTGTAAATATTGCCATCGCCTTGAGGAGAGGGAGTCGCGAGAAGAAATGTGTAACAAAGAAGAACACGTTGTCACGTCGCTCGTCAGCCCTGAGTCGCCAGAAGGGCGAAACACGTTGCGACATTTACGTCACGGAAATCGTAAACGTGCCAGAAATAATAGCCGAAGTCTATAAATTGCAAGGTTACGTCGAATTAAATTTTACTCGGCTGTGACGCGCGAGACCCGAACAATTATATCAATATTTTTACATGATTATATTGTGCATGGAGGAGAAAGGACAATTAAGATTTTTTAATAAATAATTTGAAAAAATATACCATTTTTTAATTCCAAAACCCTCTTACAAACTACGTACATATGAGATTTTTTTATTGTATGTGCCCTGGGCCATGGATGGGAAGAACAATTAAGTTTTTTTAATCAAATGGGAGTAGATGTGGTATCAATGTTTCTAGACTGCGTTATGAATTTTGCTGTGGGGATTTCATGCCCCGTTTCAAATATCGCTTTGGACTGGAGTCATGTGACACTTAGCAGTGTTCGAAAATGCTGCGCCAATGTTTCTAGACTGCGTTATGAATTTTGCTGAGTCAACTGTTTCGGGAGGTTATAAATATGCTGCCCTTAATTAGTCTTGCTCAATCATTGTTCGTGCAAATAACAATACGGTCCAGCCATGGAGGAAATTCAGAGAACTGAACGTCAGTCGTGGGATCAGTCTGATCGCTTAAGATTGCAGGAAGAATACCTTGCCTGGGAGGAAATGTGCAACGAATGCCTCGAGTTGCTTGCAGAATATAGTCGAATGAAACGTCCTCAATTAAAATATTCTTTGCGAAGGTGTTTCGTACGTGAAGGTGCAGGACACGCAAGTACAGAACTCTTATGGCGTGAAATAGACTCGGCTTTCAAGTGCCGCATATTAACTGGTGCTGTTATCAATTCCAATTACATGGAACCACGCAGCTTCCTCCAGGATGCAAGGGAAATGGTGCTCGAAAAAGTACGAAACGCATTGGAAAAACATAGGTCTTTAAAAGTGAACATGGTGTTTAATGGTGAATTTGTTGCAAGTGATCAACGTTCGCGCAAAAGCATAAGCACAAAGAACTGTGAAATCTTTTACACATCCGATCTCGATGAGTTGTACGAGCGGTGTTTCGTGGAGCCAATCCTAACATCATTGGAAGAATTTCAGGAACGGGATAGCGGATCGGCATTGTCGCGAATACTCAATCTTACAGTGTGCATCAACAAGTATAACCCATTGCATGCGGGGGGCCAGATCAACGTACCGAGAGAAATAGCGTTGAAGCATGCCACAATTAATGTGCTATCCACAGGCAATGCGTGCTTTGCGTGGTCAGTGACTGCTGCTCTGTATCCCGCGACAACTCACGTAAACCGCCAAAATTCATACCCGCATTACACAACTGTATTGAACTTTGAAAACATCGAGTTTCCAGTGTTGTTGAATCAAATTACACGGTTCGAAAAGTTGAACGATATTTCGATCAATGTATGGTTTTGAAGACATCCGGGAGAAGAAAAATAGGGCAAAATCCATCATATTTTTTCCACTTCGCCTCACTAATCAGAAGAGGGACCGACACGTCAACTTGCTGTACATACATGACCCGGTTGGCAGTATGGCGCATTATGTGTGTATTAAGAACCTGTCCCGACTCGTTGATGCACAATTGAGCAAAAACGAGCGCAAGAAATTCATCTGCGATCGGTAGGTACAACATTTTTACAAAGTATCATGGTATATCATTAAAAAAAATGTGTAAAAAAATTATGGTTTTGCAGGTGTTTGCATTACTTTCATTCCAACGAAAGATTGCACATCCATGAAAGAGACTGTGCAAAAATGAATGACTGCGCTATCATGCTACCTAGCGAGGACGATAAATGGCTCTCTTTCAACAACTATATCAGGAAAGAACCGCTTCCATTTGTTGTGTACGCTGATCTCGAATGCACTCTGGAGAAGATGGAAGATTGTGAAGGGGAGAAATCACACGCATACCAACATCATAAAGTATTTAGCATTGCATACTATGTGCATTGTGCACACGATGCATCTCTATCGGTGTATCGATGTCGCCGCGATGCGAATTGATTATCCAGTAATATACGTATGAAACAGTTAACGAATGAACAGTCTGATGCATTTATCGGTGCAACACATTGTCATAGTTGCGAAAAACCGTTCGAGGAAAACGATATACGGGTGCGCGATCATTGCCATCTAACGGTGCGTTATAGAGGTCCAGCACATCAAGACTGTAATCTAAATTACAAAATTTCGTTTTGTATTCCCATAGTTTTCCACAATTTATCCGGGTACGATTCGCATTTCATTATCGAAGAAATAGCTAATGCGTTTGAAGGTCATGTCGATGTATCACCCATAACGAAGTTAAAGTACATTTCATTTACAAAAAACGTTGAAGACCGGCAACCAGAGTCACGTAATTGTATTAAACTACGATTCATCGATTCGTACAAATTTTTGAATACCAGTCTCGACAAATTGGCATCTTTCCTCGATACAGACAAATTGACAATTTTACGTTCCGAATTTAAAAATCTTTCCGTTGAAAATTTCAAGTTGTTGACACGAAAGGGTGTCTTTCCATACGAATACCTCGATTGCATAGATAATATACGCACGCTGAGAACATGTAGAATTGTTTCAACATAAAAACCTTGGGTGAATACAGCGATCTGTATTTGAAAACGGATGTACTGTTATTAGCTGATGTTTTTGAAAATTTTCGTGATAGCTGCATTAAGAGCTATAGTTTAGATCCGGCATATTATTACACATTACCCGGATTCACGTGGGATGCTATGCTAAAACATACAAAAATTAGATTTGAATTATTAACTGATATCGATATGGTAATGTTTATCGAAGGTGGAATGCGCGGCGGTTTAAGTCAATGTTCCAACAGACATGCAGAAGCCAATAACAAGTACATGCAGTCGTATGATCCATCGAACCATCATCGTACTTGATGTATTTTGATGTAAACAATTTATATTAATGGGCAATGTGTCAGCCTTTGCCATATGCCGAATTTCAATGGATTAACGACATTGAAAATTTTAATATATCTTTGATTGCCGCTGATTCACCCATAGGCTACATTCTCGAGGTGGATCTAGAATATCCGCAACGTCTGCACGATGTTCACGCTGATCTACCATTCTGTCCAACGCGTGACAAACCACCTGACAAAAGAGAGGCCAAGTTGCTTGCAACGCAATACGATAAGCAGCGCTATGTTATCCACTATTATAACCTGCATCAATGCCTGCGCCACGGTCTTCGTATTACAAAGATTCATCGCATCCTCCAATTCGCACAGTCACCATGGCTCTGCGAGTACATAGAATTAAATACGCTATTTAGAACACGTGCAGCAAACGATTTTGAAAAGAATTTGTACAAATTGATGAACAACGCGGTATTCGGTAAAACTATGGAAAATGTACGAAATCATGTAGATGTAAAAGTCGTGACACATTGGGATGGAAGATATGGTGCAGAGGCAATGATCGCGAAACCAAATTTCCACAGCCGTTGCATATTTTCCGAAAATTTTGTGGCTCTGTGTGTGTATATTAAATATACATATCTAAAACTTGCTTGTATGAATTTCATCATGAGTACATGTTTCCTCAATATGGTAAAAATTGTAAAATAATGTACACAGACACCGATAGCTTATTTTATCATATTAAGTGTAAGGTCATTTATGAAACCATGAGGCGCGACATTAACCGATTTGACACGAGCGATTATCCGATAGAGAATAAGTATAATATCCCACTTGTAAATAAAAAGGTTCCCGGCTTGATGAAAGACGAGAACAATGGAATGATAATGACGGAATTTGTCGGGCTGAGAGCAAAAATGTATACATTGCGTGTAGACGGGAAACAGGACACAAAAAAAGCGAAAGGTGTAAAAAATAACGTTGTAAGGACAACAATAACGTTCGATGATTACTTGCAGTGTCTACAAAACGAAATTGTGATGAGCCGTACTCAAACATGCATAAGATCAAAATTACATGAAGTGTATACTGTATCAGAGCGAAAAATTGCTCCGAGTCCATACTGTAAGAATAATATAAGTATGCATGTCATGTGACTGAATGTGAGTATGCATGTGTGTTTAACTGTTATATATGTTTTTATTGATTTATATGTTATATATATTTTTATTGATTTACGTTGTGTTAATGTTTTATTAAATGAATGTTCTACACGTTGTGATTTTGTTAAAATAAAAACAGTCCTCTACGAGCGATTGACGAAATATCACGTCGTGTCAATTCCGTGTCAATTCCGTGTCAACTCCTTACAATACGATGACAAACGGTATATCATACCCAACTCGACGGAAACGCTACCATGGGGTCATTATCGAATACATTTGTAACTATAAAAATTGTTAATATTCAATGTAAATAGAAGATTGTGTTTTTTATTTGAACAGGCTAAGTTGTTTATAGTAAATTGTCTTTGTTTATCCACGAATTGTTCACATTACTCAATCCTAGCCATTTTACATACACCTTATTTCCTTTTCTGAGCAACACTTTCTCCACTAATGCGATGCAATTCATATTCGTAGAATCCTCCAGCAACAGGGTTTCCACTGGAATCTTGCAGCTGATAAGTCGCTGGATTAGTTGCTTGTACCTTGACTATCTTGAACACCTCAGTGGTCCAATTTGGTGTGTAACCTTTATCAAAAACGTACAGACTGACCCACACTGAATTTCGCAGGCGCAGCAATCTTTATGTTGTTATATACGGTGTCTAAGAGCCTGTCGGAAATGGCAGGGGTGACATCACACGGTCACATACCAATAGTTCTATGCTTTTGCGCATTGTACTTTGCAACTAGTCGCGGTAGCGCATCGACCCATTTATAGGTTCCATTAAGTGTAAACTCTTTCCACATGTTATTCTTCAATGTACGATTGAACCGTTCTACGATGGAAGCCTTCATAATCGAATACGTAGAATAATGATTAATACCATGTTTCGTCAAGAGTTTTTGCACCTCACTGTTGTAAAATTCCTTTCCTTGATCGGTTTGCAAATTTTTTGGACGTCGATTGCGCAATATCTTTGTGAACGCTTTAGCTACCTCGCCCTCACTTTTAGTCTTGAGTGGCATACCCCAAGCATATTTGGATAGCATATCGATAACGGTTAGTATGTACTTGTTACCGCCATTTATACGCGCCTGAGGCTGCATATCTACGAGGTCGGCTTGCCATAGATCGTCATACCCATGCACTAAAACTCGACGTCGTGGAAAAATCCGTCTGGCGGGTGCATGCAGTTCCTCCACTAATTGCGTCTTCTCTTTCCTCATGTTCAGGATTTGAACAAAAGAGATTTAAAATTGTATTAAACAAAATCACGATCCATGAAGTGCGATTGGTTTCTCATGAATGCATTCTCGCTAGAGACTGACATCTTTAAAATTATGTAAATATATTTATAACGTCTTAAAAGAATTTTTGGTATAATATTTGACCAGATGTATTTGTCGAGATTCCCTGACTCCAAAGGGGTATATCATTACAAAAAACTGATTACTCAGCAAACTTATTTAGTCTTAAAAGAAGTTATAATATTTCGCCGGATGTATTTGCCGAGATTCCCTGACTCCAAAGGGGGGGTATAACATTACAACGTCTAACAATTGATGACTCAGCAAAGTGTTCGGTTGCAAAAATGCGCAGTTTGCCACGTGCAGAGATTCCTGGATGCCAAAGGGGCATAACATTACAACAAACTGATTACTCAGCAAAACGACTAAAAGAGTTTCCCCCCAGCACTGCAGGAAAGAACGGGCGGGGTGTGAGAGGCGTCTGTTCCATCATTCTCGGTTAGATCGTTAAAGTATGCGGTTCGCGCGCGAGAGGATACCGCTGTCACGTCACAAAAATCCACCAGAATCCACTCCTATCCTTTGTGACGTCACTCACCCGAAAAACATGCGCGAAAAAATCAGGCCTTGACCCCCGAAAAAATTCGCGACCCCCCAAAAAATCCGCGGACCCTCCGAAATAGTCCGCGCCTGGGGGTGACCCCCGAAAAAGACGGCCCGGTTAGGTCTGGGTTAGGGTGACCCCCGGAAAAACCCCCTCCCCGATGGGGAGGGGGGTGGGGATATGGTGGGGGTGGGGGGAGTGGGGGAACCCCCCCCCGGGTTAGGTCTGCCTCGAAAGGTCATTGATATTGGTCCAGAATCGACATACACTACCTACTTAAATAAATATTAATTTTAGCAGTGAAAAGGAAGACTGCTGATGCTGCTGCTGCTGCTCGCTGCTGCTGCTACACATTTGTACAATGGAAAATTTACTTTACCGACATCTTAATGTGGAAGTTCCACATTAACGCGACCAGCTCTGTATCACCAGACCGACGAGAGACATGGGCATTGTCATGGGCATTGATGCGGACTCCCTGACAGTCCTAAGCTCTAGAGGCTACGTGGCCCACGTGGGCATGGTAAGGGCCCTCTTTAAAGGGGGAACTACCCGCCCCAGGAAGGCCACAACCCTTATTTAACTAGCAGTGGACAAGGGGACACAGCTGCCGCTGTGGCAACCAGGAGTGACGGGGTGATTATTAAATCAACCCCGCCCTCCAGGCCCGCTGTCACTGCAACGACAACCGTTGTCTCCTCTGAAGCCACCGCTGCACGGAACGGCCGGCGCCAGCAACTACGTGTAACCCATCTGTCGGAGAGGGGGCCGCGCAGAGACTGGCGCAGTGCCTCAAGGACGGGGGGCCACCAAAACACGGGGGCCCTCCAATAGAGGCAACAGCAGGGGTAGACCTACTGGGGCTACCCTCACTTACAGAATGGGGACCGACGAGACCCGCAGGGGTAAACAAAAAACCCTACCGGTCTCCCTCGGAATCCATCGAACCAAGGGCACAGGGAGTAGGCCCGGAGTAAATCCGGGACGGGCTCGCCCCAAGTAGGGGTCTGACGATTAAGCGCCTTCACGGAGCTTTCTCGTAACCGCAACCGCGCGAAAAGGCATACGTCGGGAACCCCTATGACTTCCGGCGGAACCGTATTTTCGCAGATCAACTTGCAACATTGTAAAGCGGCTACGGAGCTACTCTGACGCCGCATAACAGTGATGCACACAGATATTATCTTCATACAAGAACCATGGATACACATGGGGCATGTAGGAGGACTAAAATCAAACTGGGACACCGTGATACAAGATACCACAGCGGCCGGGCCAAGTGCTTGCTTATTAGTTAATAACAAGTTGAATGCCGTGGGTCTAAGAAGCCACTGTTCAAGGGATCTAGCGGCCGCCCTCATAAAAATAAAGCTCAGACTGCAACAGAAGGGGCATAGCCCTTCTAGAATTTCTATGTGCTCATAATCTAGAGATTATGAACAGAGGAAACAGACCCATGTTTGTGACCTCACGCAGGCAGATTGACATCACTCTCGATACTGCTAAGGTATCACAAACAATTAAAAACTGGCGTGTCTCCGATGAGATTACCCTCTCGGACCATAGACTCATTTCCTTTAGGCTGGAGGGCGAGGCATGCGCCGTTCCGACGGGTCCCTACAGGAACCCCAGGGCCTGTGACTGGAGCCTCTACAAAGAGGAGCTAGCCACTAGGCTGGGGGGCTGTTCGTGCGCCCGAGGACGACCAACGAGACGGAGTGTTCTGTTACCGACATTCAGTCGGCCGTCATCCAATCGTATGAACTCGCCTGCCCGGCCAAGTCAAGGAAAAATAGCAAGAAAGTCCCCTGGTGGAGCAATGAACTTAATAAGACCAGGTCGAGAACCAGAAGAGCTGCTCAATAGGGCCATGAAGACCAACTCTGAGGATGCCTGGAGTACCTACAGGGAATCCCAGAGAGACTTCAAAAGGCTCATAAAATCCTCTAAAAGAGCGGCCTGGAGAAGCTTCTGTGAAGAAACGGAGGCCCTCCCCTTTGTGGCCAGGTTACGCAAGATTTTCACAAACGGGCCCCTGACCACCTCGATTAATGACATCACCCTCCCAGACGGGAACATTGGTGATGACAATACACCGCTACAATCTTTTGACAGATATAAAAGCCCTGGCCTGGACGGCATCTTTCCCGCCTTGCTACAAGAAGGCGGGTCTATCCTGTCTGACCGCCTAGGGGAGGTTTTCAAATCCTGCCTCGCCTTAGGTTACACTCCTATCTCCTGGAGAATGGCCAGACTAGTCTTTATTCCTAAAGCAGGAACAAGTGACTATAGCTCGGCCAAATCGTTCCGGCCGATAAGCCTCACATTCTTCTTACTCAAGACGATGGAACGGCTTATCGACAGGTTTATTAGAGAAACAACGCTGATTCAAACACCTGTGCATGCCAATCAGCATGCCTACCAAAGTGGCAAATCAGTAGAGACGGCGCTCCACCACCTAGGTGGTTTCATTGAAGGAGCACTAGCAAACAAAGAATCGGTCCTCAGCGTTTTCATCGACATCGAGGGTGCCTTCGATAATACGACCTTCGACGTCTCAGAGAAGGCCCTGGACCGATTCAACATTAGGGAACCCCTGAGCGGTTGGATCAGCAGCATGCTCAGGAACCGAACCATGGGGACCGAAGCGAACGGCTCGACAGTGTTTGCCCGGGCCGGCAGGGGCTGCCCTCAGGGAGGAGTCCTCTCCGCCCTACTGTGGACCCTGGTGGTCGATGGGCTCCTGAAAGAGCTGGTCGATGAGGGCTTCGTGGTTCAAGGCTATGCTGACGATGTATCCTTCTCAGTCAGGGGGAAACATCCTCTACTGTTAGTCAGAAGAATGCAAACAGCACTTACGCTAACCCAAAACTGGTGCCTCAACCACAACCTCAGGGTTAACCCGAGCAAAACGGAAATGGCACTCTTCACGAGGAAGCGACGCTTTAACTTTAAAGCCCCCTCCATTTTCGGCACCGAACTACGAATCTCGGATGAGGTGCGTTATCTAAGTGTCACCCTAGACAAAAGGCTCACGTGGAAAAGGCACGTCGCCAGGCTATCCCAGAAGGCTATCAATACCTACTGGGCCTGCAAGTCGATGTTTCAGGACCTGGGGCCTGAAACCTCATGTGGTAAAATGGATCTATACTGCGATCATGGTACCACAGATGACGTACGCCTCCCTTGTCTGGTGGACCTCCATGAAGAAGGCCACACACAGAAGACTAATGGGAAGGGCCTACCGTCTGGCGCTAATGGGTATTACGGGCGCTTTCCACACCACGCCCACCCTGGCGCTGGGAGTTCTCCTTAATCTCGCACCCCCGCACATTGTGGCGGAGAGCTTAGCGAGAAGTTCCGCCTTAAGACTCCATCTGGAAAACAGATGGATCAAATCAAGGTACGGCCACTCGACCCTACTGGACGCACGTGACCTTCAGTGGATCATGTTGCGTGGGGGGGGGGGGGCAGATGTGAGCCGCACTATAATTTTACGGTTAAACACCAAACTCGCCTACCTAATAGGTGTGATTGGGAGTCAAATGCCGGAGAGCTTCTCTCTCCGCATGGCCTGGTCTGGTTTACAGACGGCGCAAAGAATAGAACCGGAGCAGGTGCATGTGTCTGCGGTGTGAGCCCAAGGACTAGCTTGTCTCTAGCACTTGGGCAACACGCTTCGGTCTTTCAAGCTGAAGTATGTGCTATCTTGGCCTTTTTTTTTTTTTTTTCTTTTATTGTGGGGAAATGCATTACGCATACCTCGGCCCCCGGGGGGGAACCGAGGTTATGTGGGACTACCACCGGGGAGGGGGGCGCCGAAGGCGCGCCCGTCCCCAGTGGCTACCCACTGAAACCCCACACCCACCTAAGCTAAATGGGAAGTGCCTGGATCACGCGAGTACTCAACAGGACACTTCCCAGCTATCATGAAATCCCGGGGGGAGGGGTTAGCCTCCCCCACTACCTACTCTATAAGACGGAGGGACCCGTCCGGTGTCCCCATCCCTATCCCTGGGGCCGTCGGAATGGGCTTCCCGAGCCCCCGCTCGGTCCACCCACGGCCCCTCGGCGTCTTCGTGCCCCGCCCGGTCCGGGTGGCCTGAAGGCACCCGCCTCAGGCTAGGGCAAGAAGACGCCGTTACCGGTAAGGAAGGGTCGTCGGAGGCGTGATCCGGCACGCCCCGACCCTCCCCACCCCACCCAACCCTCGTGGGGGCACAAGTTGGCGCTGGGACGCCCTCCCGTCCACAACTGCGCCCCTCCTGCGCCAAACAGGTGGGGCTCTTCGGCGCGAGGGTCGTCCCCGCGCCCACTCCCTCCTCGCAGAGCCCGGGTCCGCCTCCCGTACTCTCTCGGCGGCCTCCTTCTCCGACATAACAGCCTCGGAGAAGGAGACCACCGCCTTCCACGACCTCTCGCTAGCGGTCAGGTGGTCGAACATGACCGCAAGCGAGAGGTCCCACCCTCCCACTGCGGCTCTCAAGACCCGGCGCGGCCTTGCCCACGCAGGGCATTCCTCTAAGGTATGCCGCGCCGTGTCCTCCTCCTCGCCGCAGTGGTGACAGTGCTATCTTGGCCTGCGCTGAACTCAACCTCAGCAAAGGCTACAAGAATAAACACACACACACACACATATATATATATATATATATATATATATATATATGTAGCGACAGCCGCGCGGCAATTAGATCACTGGGCAAAGTTATGACCAGATCTAAGCTCGTCCGTGACTGTGTTACAACCATAACAGAACTAGCTGAATGCAATCATGTTAGCCTTCTGTGGGTTTCAGGTCACTCTGGAATCAAAGGAAATGAGGAGGCAAATAGATTAGCGTGTGAAGGCACCCGTTGCCAGAACGCAGCTATCTACAGACCGCTAAACTGGCACCCAGTGTAATTAAAAACTGGAATAAAGAATGGGCGAGAAACCAACTTGCCCATTTATGGAATTCCGAACCAGGCATGCGACACACGAAAGCTCTGGTGGAAGGGCCTAATAAAGACCTTGCCAACAGGCTGTGTCACATTAGGAATTAGGACCTCGCGAAAACGTTACCGAGCCAACGCGAAATGTTCCTTAAATCACGATAATAACGAAGCCTGACTGGCGATTACCAACAGCAACGACGGACGGCGACAGATCTTGGGCGCTCGTCTCTTTCGTCCCTCGTTCGGCACGCACTACTACTTTGAATTTTAGGTAATCGGTAATTCGTTAAGCGCGACTATTTTCGTACGTGGCCAACGACCCAGTGGTCTACTTTCGGCAGGCTCGGTACCGCGGAAGCGAGGCGTCCCCCTACTCCCTACCCTATTCCTCCCGTTCGCGACTCTCGGTCTTATCGCGCTCTATTTATTTCCAGGATCGCATCCTGTCGCGCGGGTTTCCTGGCTCGCGGAAAATCGCTATCGCGTTCGCCGCTTTTCAGGTGGTGGCGGTGACGGTTCGTGTAGAGAAAGGGCGAGGCCGCGACGGGGTTGAGAAGATGGTCATTTCGTGTCCACACTCCCACGTCGAGGCCTCCGGGTTTGCTGACCCAGGCTCGGTCCTTTCCTCGGTGTCTCGGCACGAAATCCTTCCGGAGCCAGTTCCCAGTTCTCAAAACGCGTGATTACTCGCCCCTGGAAAATCGGCATGCCCAGGGAGAGCGTTCGCAAACGGCCGTTTCGCATCGGCACTGCCAGCACTGTCAGCACTGCCAGAGGGCGGCCCGGCCTCTCTTTTTCGGGATCGAGGGACGTAGGCAAAACTTGCCACGTCACAGATCATAGGCCAAATCAAAGCTCGTATCGGTCAACTAATCAAATTCAATGCCGATATTGTAAAAATTTGGGCCATTCTATCGACGAGTGCATAAAAAGATTTGTTACAAACGTTCAACGAAATAAAAATACCGGGAATAAGTTCAATCCCCAAATCACCCAACACTCAAGTGTTCATTTAAGCAACAAAGATGTTCAACCCCCTAACCAACATTTTAATCCTCTTGTACGAACATCTGAAAACAATGATCAATTAAATATTACGGCACAGCTTGACTCATTCACTTTTCATTTAAACGCTAGCGAGTTAACATCCGTTTTATTTGATATCAATCAGCCCTCGAACAGAAATGATTGTCAAAGTATCGGTAGTAAACCCTCTCAATTTACAAGAAGGAATAATTCTAAATCAGTCATTAGATCGAAAAGAGTCTTTAATCATTTCTAGTGCATTCGTGAAAGTAGTCAATGTTAGGGTTTAACAAGAATGAATAAATGGTTTATTGAATCGTCTTGTACACGTGCTACTCTTACGAACGAAATACAGCGTCTGAGAACGAACAAAACGCACGCGCGAGTACCTAGAGGAACGCACTTCACTCTATCGCATATCGCGCCACCTCCACATTACACTTATGACGGAGAATACGAACGCTTCTGCGTGTCAAACCTCATCAATCCCCCACCTTTGACACATGTCACACTCTTATACATTATTGCACTTTTTCTTTTTCATGTAATCCTAATTTTGTTACATGCGGTATCATTACAGTGTACGGTAATCCTTTCGTAAATATATCTGCAACATTGTCATTAGATGCGACATATTTTAGCTTTATTAAACCTTCTTCGTATTGTTCCCTCGTTAAATGATACGCGATATCGATGTGTTTTGATCGAGATCTTTCCACTCTGTTTGATGCAAAATCAATCGCTGACTTGTTGTCACATCTAATAACATATGGCTTACATGGTAGTTCGGCACTCAATAAATTTCGCATTTCGTCATACATCATATTCATGCTTATGATTTCTTTTACAGCATTTGCAAGCGCTACATACTCTGCCTCCATGGTGGATGTAGATATTGATTTTTGTTTATTGCTTTTCCATGAAATAGCATTTCCGCCTAAAAATACTACCATCCCATTATAGGAATGCCTATCATCAATATCTGCCGCCCAATCTGCATCGCTGAATACCTCTACTTCGTTGTTGCCTGTACGATATGTTAAAGCTTTATCCTTTGTTGCGCTTAAGAGGGAAGGGTAGTCACGTGACTTTTCAGGATTTGTCCCTATAATTTCCCTAGAATACCCTAGAAATCTGGCCGAAACTTGGGTTTGCGGGAATACGTTTGACGTCCTTATACGAGCATATTTTGGGCTGGGTGAGGGCTCAATCGAAAGAGGAAGGTTCAGCGCATGGTGCGCTGGTTATGACAGCAGTCAAAAACTCTTTTTGTAACAGAAAAATACATTGGGATTCTGCGGGTGATTTCTCGACTTTTTTCCCTACTTTGGACACTCATATTATTAGATATCAACATAATCTCGTTACGTCATGAGCAGCGCACCATGCGCTGAACCTTCCTCTTTCGATTGAGCCCTCACCCAGCCCAAAATATGCTCGTATCACGACGTCAAACGTATTCCCGCAAACCCAAGTTTCAACCAGATTTCTAGGGTATTCCAGGGAAATTCTAGGGACAGTTTTAGGGTACCCTTCCCCCTTAAATATTTCAATATCCGTTTAGCTTGCATCCAATGGATTTTACCCGGATTTGAAACGAATTGCGCTAATTTAGAAGTTATGTACACTATGTCCGGTCGCGTTGCTAAAGCTATATACATTAACGATCCAATGAGTTGTCTATAAGGTATATTTCTCATTTCTTCCTGTTCGAGCTCAGTTGATGGACAATCTGATCTCGACAATTTTATGCCTAATTCGACCGGTGACTTTGTACTTTTGCATTCGTCCAAGTTGTACTCGTTTAACATTTTCTCTATATATAACTCTTGGGACAACTTTATGCTCTCTTTATTAATATCTATTCTTATACCTAATAAATACGATGCGGCACCTAAATCTCTAGTTTCATACTGTGACATCAATAGTTTCTTAACCAACTCTAATTTCTTGGTATTGTTAGTAAATATTACAATATCGTCTACATATACAGGTATAGTTAATATTACATCCTTATCATATGTATACACGCAATTATTGCTTCTCAGTCTTTGAAATCCCTTTTTGATTAAAAATGTATCTATTGCATTGTTCCAATTTCTACCTGACTGTTTTAATCCGTAAATCGGCTTCTTTAACTTGGCTACTTTGTTTTCTAGTACATCATATCCTGGAGGTAATTTCATATAGACATCTTCTGTCAACTCCCCATACAAATATGCACATTTTATATCTAGGTGGTGTACTTCCCAACCCTGGGACACTGACATAGCTAGTAACATTCTAATTGTTGAAATGTTCACAACTGGCGCATATGACTCAAAATAATCTATGTATTTCTTTTGACTGTAGCCTTGCGCAACTAACCTAGCCTTATATTTCATTATTTTCCCGGTTGCATCCGTTTTTACCTTGTACACCCATCTACTACCTATGCATTGCGTACTTTCCGACTTACTCACTATTTCCCATGTATTTCTACTTTTTAAACTATTTAGCTCTTCATCTATGGCCGCTCTCCATTCATTGCACTGAGGCGATGCCACTGCCTGTTCAAATGTTGTGGGCTCAATTACTTCCTTCAAATTTATTTGAATATCTTTAGGTTTTCCTGCTCGACCCCATGGATTCCTTATTACCTTTTTCTGTATTGGGTGGTGGACTACGCTTTCCCTACCTCCATGTTCCCTTCGCGAGCTCCTAGTTTCCCTGACTATTCTATCTGTATTTGTCTCTTCTTCAGCATTTACTTCTATGTCATCTACACTATCTAATGCCATTTCGTTTTGTGTTTCGTTTATAGTAGTTCCATCATCGTTTGGGATGTTATAAGTTTTCCTATCATAAATGTATTCGTAACCACTCACATCTTCTACAAAATCTACGTGTTTTGTTTGTACTACATCATTTATTACTGGATCCCACAATCTATAACCTTTTGTCTGGCTAGAGTATCCTACAAATACACATACTCTTGCTCTTGGATCAAGCTTGCGTCTACTATGTTTTGTTACATGAGCATACGCTAAACATCCAAACGATTTCAAATGTTTTACGCTTGGTGTATTCCCTGTCCAAATTTTTTCTGGAACTCCATCCTTGATTGCTGAATGCATTACCCTATTTTTGGTATAACACGCTGTCAACAATGCTTCTGCACAAAATTTCTGTGGTAACGATGCTGTTGACAACATTGAACGTACTAAATCCAACAATGTGCGATTTATTCTTTCGGCTATGCCGTTCATCTGTGGCGTACAAGTGTTTGTCCGTTCGTGTTTTATTCCTAAATTTTCAAACAAGGATTTAAGCTCATTATTGCAAAATTCTAGACCGTTATCCGTTCTAATTCTTTTGATTTTACTGTCCGTTTCGCGCTCAACCCTAGCTATGTATTTTTGCATGTAACTCGCCACTTCATTCTTATTTCTAATACAATAAACTGTAGTTTTTCGCGAATAATCATCTGTAAGCGTGAGGAAGTATCTGGATCCCCCAATCGACTCTACTGGCATAGGACCACATAAATCTGAATTAATTAATTCTATTAATGTTCTCGTTTGTCTACCTTTCATCTGCTTACACGGGGCTTTTGTGGATTTTCCGATACTACATCCATCACAACGTATGCTTTCAATATTTACGTTTTCTAACCCTCTTACAAAGTTATTTGTTGACAATTCTTTTATATTTGATATGCCTACATGACAAAATCTTCGGTGTCATGTCTCGCTCTCGCTCACTTTCACATTGCTAACAATATGTGTTTCTTTTTCTGAAATAATTGACATATTATCCATACATTCCGCTTTTATAGTATATAAACCATCTTTCCTAAATGCCTCTCCCACTATCCGTTTATTCGCCTTATTCAAGATGATCGCTTTTCCATTATCAAATATTACTTTCTTATTTCTATTTTCTATTTGCGACACGGATATTAGGTTCCTCCTTACATTTGGTACATGGTAAACGTTTGGTAAAGTTATGCTAAAAGGATCATTATTTACATAAGTTTCTATATTTACATCACCTATTCCAGTCACTCTTAAATTATTCTTTATATTACTATCAGCAGAATAAATTACCTCGCTTTCTATTTCTCTGTAATTTGTGAACCATTGTCTGTGCTTGCAGGTGTGGTGAGTTGCACCGCTGTCAAGCAACCAACAATTGTCTACCTGTGCGCTATTTACTTCTAATAAATATGAGTCCTTACTCTTACGTGGAAAATGTGTACCTGATTCATGATTTGGTTTATTCTTCCACTGTGGTGTTCTGCAGTATGCACTATGTGTCCCTGCTTGCCACATTTGAAACATTTCCTGTCATTCACTCTGGAGTCTGGAATCCGGCGCTGTGGTTCTCTGCTTTGGTTGTAGGCTTCTCTGCTTTGGTTGTAGGCTTCTCTGCTGCGTTGACCTTGCTCACCTTGGTAATGTACTTCCTTCATCTGGCAATATGCTTCCTTTTGTTCACTATTCTTCTCTGTTTCCTTCGCTGTCCTTCTGTCATATTCATTTAACAGAATTCCTTTTATTTCAGAAGATTGGAATTTCTCGTCATCCAAATTTGCCAATGTCATAACAATAGCTTCATAATTTTCTGGCAAACCATTTAGCATCGTGTACGCTAAATCTTCATCCTTTGTTTCAGCCAGCTTCTTTCAGATTATCGCAACATGTTTTTATTCTTGCAAGATATAAGGTCATAGATTCGTCAGATTCAAGGCGTATTGACACTATTTGTTTTCTTAATTGTAAAATTCTAGCTCGTGACTTCGGTTCAAATACCTTTTTCAATGCCTCCCATGCATCGGATGCGCTCTCGCAGTCGATGATATGCACTTGCTGGTCATGCTCAACACTCAGAGCGATTGTAGCTAATGCTTTTTCTTCCTTCCGTTTATAAGCTTCCAATCCTGCTGCATCGTTATCCTGCGGTTTCACTGCTTCTTTGGTCACATGTTGCCACAATTCTCGTTGTACCAATGCCATCTTGACATTGAATTTCCACGATCGGTAGTTGCTTCCGTTTAACTTGTCGATCCGATCGACTGATTGCGAGTACAATGCCATTTTCGTTTCCTTTTTGCCTTTTACTTTATTTGTACCTTGAATTTATGACCACGTGGCGTCTATGCACATAACCTCACTTCCGTTGCTTCTCTTTCCGACGCTTACGTTTTTACTTATGCCCATTTATATAAACAAAAATCTGCCTACATACCATTTATCTCATTGCTTTGCGTTTCCTGGGCCCATAACCTTGTTAGGGTTTAACAAGAATGAATAAATGGTTTATTGAATCGTCTTGTACACGTGCTACTCTTACGAACGAAATACAGCGTCTGAGAAAGAACAAAACGCACGCGCGAGTACCTAGAGGAACGCACTTCACTCTAACGCATATCGCGCCACCTACACATTACACTTATGGCGGAGAATACGAACGCTTCTGCGTGTCAAACCTCATCAGTCAATAAGGACGAAGCTTTAATTACAATTATCAATCGATCTCCAGAAAGGAAAACCTTCACCAAACCTAATTTACCACTCCTACACCTCCCTAAGCAAACTCATATACTTTATTCTTCTAGTAATGACTCAAAAAACAAAAGACTTGAATTGATAAATGCAAATTTACGCACAGAACATTTAAACCCCGGGGAAAACAGTTCGATGGTAGAGTTATGTCATGAATTTCAAGATATTTTTCATCTCCCTGATGACGTATTAACTACAACTTCCGCAGCTGTAAATAAAATTCCAACGATTGACGATATTCCAATTCATGTCAACTCTTATAGATATCCTGAGATACATAAGAACGAGGTATCGAGACAAATTGAAAAAATGTTACAGCAAGGAATCATTAAACCTTCTACAAGTCCATGGTCAAGCCCACTCTGGGTTGTACCAAAAAAGTTAGACGCTTCTGGTCAGCAAAAATGACGAATTGTCATTGAAATGAGAAGACAATTGGGGACGCTTACCCTCTTCCTTATATAGAAGATATTCTAGATCAATTAGGGCATGCACATTATTTTACCACGTTAGACTTAGCATCTGGTTTCCACCAAATACCTATGCATCCGGAAGATACTCAAAAAACCGGCTTCTCTACTCCAGAAGGACACTTTGAATATACGCGAATGCCCTTCGGTTTAAAAAATGCATCAGCGGTATTTCAAATCCAACCTCACTGATCATAACATGAAATTACGTAACGTTTTCAATAGATTTCGCAAATATAACCTCAAACTCCAACCGGAAAAATGTGAGTTCTTACATGAATCCCGTTACTATCTCGGACACGTAATCTCTAAAGAAGGAGTCAGACCAAATCCTAAGAAGATCGAGTGTATTCTGAAAATTGATCCTCCCAAAACTCATAAACAATTGAAAACATTTCTCGGAATGATAGGATACTATCGAAAATTTATTTCCAATTTCGCCACAATCGCGAAACCCATGACTTCTCTATGTAAAAATGACGTAGATTTTGCTTGGTCTAAGCAACAACAAAACGCGTTCGAGACATTCAAATAAATCCTAACGAGCGAACCTTTATTACAATATCCCGATTTTTCTCAACCTTTTCTCATTACCTGCGACGCCTCCAATGTAGGTATTGGCGGTGTACTCTCGCAAATAAGAAACAATAAAGATTTACCCGTGGCTTACTATTCGCAGACACTGAATAGTTCTGAACAAAACTATTTGTTTGGGATTGGCTGAGTGTGTCGACAGCGTCAACGTAAAGACGAAGCTCAGCCACGCGCTATTGGCTAATCGCCCAGGAGCAGCGAGATCTGGAATCGATCGACGGCTCGCGGAGTCATTGGCCGTCACCGTCGAGATCGATATGATCGATCATCGACCGCGGGGTGCGACGCTGATTGGCGGATCGCGCCAGCGATCCACCAACCAGGCGCTCGACGGTGTCGGCTAACGGCCAGCTGATCGATCGATCTCCAGTTCTCTATAGATCTCCAACTATCAAGCAGCGACTTTTCTATCTCTAGTATTTCCAGTGAACAAGCGTCTTTTTGACCGGTCATTTTGAATAAAACATCCTTCCACGTCCGCGGAGCTTTCCGGGAAAGAAGGAGCGGCTAGCTTTAGTCAAATACAAGCACTTTATTGTAAAATAAGCACACGCGCTCGTGTCGTGTTTACAGTTAATTTTGTACAAGTGTAGAGTCGACGAATTCCCACCAAGGGATTAATAAAGTGACGTTTTCTTTGACTCGACTCGTTTTACACATCCTTGTCTCAAACACTATTCAACGACTGAAAAGGAGCTTCTAGCTATTATAAATACCATCGAACATTTTCGACCTTATCTCTATGGCAGAGAATTTACGATCTATACTGACCACAAACCTCTTCAGTGGCTTTTTAACTGTAAAGATCCTTCTTCGAAACTTGTCCGATGGCGTTTACGTCTTAATGAATATAAGTACGTAATTAAATATACACCAGGAAGGGTGAATTCCAATGCAGACGGTTTATCGCGTCTACACCTTAATTTTTAAAAAAATGGTAAATCCTTATTCTACGTACATAAACCCAATAAAACATATCAAGATTTTACAAAGATTCATTATACAAACACTGAATTAATTGAATTCCCAAAAGAGGATGCCCCACTTTCAAAATTAAAAGGCACTATAGTACTTTTATGGTCCGAAGATCTAGATAAAGGTAACCAATACGCACATTATATTATTGAAAATTTTTATACAATTACACTAGCTTCAAGTCCCAATGGACTACATAAGTTAGAAAATAATAATCAAACATTTTTAATTCTATTCCCCAGGAACTTATATTACGATAAGACCGATTATCGTAATCTATTCCAAAATTTTATGAATCTTTAAGACACAGTAAAATTAAAAGACTTTACCTTAATTCCACCCAAAAAGAAAAACAGTGTCAAACCAGAAATTTTCAATGAAATGGTTAGATTCATTTTTCCTTCGAATAATATTAAATTTTTAAATACAAAGAAAATTGTTCCTAAGGATCGCGATGAAATACGAACAATCCTTAAAGAATGCCACGATAGTAAATTATCCGGACACTGTGGTTTCAATCGTACCTATTCCAAAATTAAAGAAAAATACCATTGGTCTACAATGAAAAGCGATGTTAGGAATTATATCAAAATATGCAACTCGTGTCAATTAAATAAAACTTATTTAAATGATGCATTTACGATCATTAACACTTATCGCAGTAAAACAAAAGATATTTGAAAGTTAATCTTAGAAGATCCAACGCGGAAAGGCGACATATTAGTTTTCATTGTGAACGTACTATCCAGCTAATTGAATCAGGGCTATCAGAATGTAAATTAAAACGTAAAATCCTCCAACAATTAACCGAAAAAATGGTTATCAGGAAGAAACGTGGTCTATTAAATGGTATGTCATATTTATTGAAATGGGCTTTTGGTACCCCAGATGCTGATGATGCTCAGTTCTATGAAGACAGCATTCAAACTTTAATAAATAACAATAAACAAATGCAAACACTACTAAAATCTCAGGTTCAAGTGATCAATAATACGATCAGAAATTTTAATAATTCTTTATACAACCTCCGAAGTCAAGTAAAAACAAAGCATGAGAACATAGAAAAAATCAACTCTTTTACCATACAAACAAATTCTTACATTTCACGTTTAGAAATGGAATCTATAGTAAACCAGCAAATCGCTACCCTGAACTTACTAGTAAATGAAATTAACCGTGAACTCTCTAAATATATAGAAGCCATCAATCTGGCTGAACATAATATTGTCTCGCCATTCATTATTACTCCTAAAATGTTATACGAAGAACTAAAAAACTTCAATAATGAATTTGAACTTGTTATGAAACCAGATCTAGAAAACATACGCGATTTTTATAAATTTATCCAGCTTCACGTAATTGCCGCAAACGATAATATAATATTTGCAATTCAAATTCCACTGGTAATACGAACAAAATTTGACCGTTTTGAACTCATTCCTTTGCCAATCCAACACAACGATTCTAAATTTTTCTCTTACATAATTCCTCAGAATCAGTATCTCCTCCTATCTCAAAGTAAATCCCAATTTACCTTCCTTAAAGAATTGTCAGATTGCAACGAATATCGAGATGAAGAATACCTCTGCTATCATCTGCACGCTACAGCTTCAACCAGCCAACCAATCGGCTAGATTGAGTTACTGTCTCCTCACACAAAAAAGATTCCTTCTACTTGCTTAACAAAAACTATTAAGCCAAGAATAGAAACTTGACACTACCATTATGTGTGAAGAAAATCAATCTCATATGGAAGACATCATTCTAAAAAAGATCGGTATTATACAACTTGAACCTCGGTGTAAATGGTACACTAACCTATTCACTATCGAGGCCACGCATGAAACTACAAAAAATGCAACTTTTTACGTTCCGAAAATGGATGTTTTGAACGACGACTGTTGTATTTTAACGTTCCATTCAGAAACAATCGAGACGGCTACCCTAAAGCCGATACAACTTACAAACATCGACCTCACGGAACTCAAATTTGCCAACAAGAAATTAAATGAATTTGTCGAAATTATCACAAAAGAAATCAACGATCCATTTATTATTACGCACACCAAGTGGTATACTATCGCCCTTGGCATTGTTACGGTATGAGAAGAGATTTCTTTGGTTTTCTCACGGAAATCTCTTCCAGAGCGTCTCTGGCAGGAAACGTCCTAGATAACAGGCCCTTCTAAAATCTACCCTCTTTGACGGAGATCGAGCTCTGGCCCGATTTAATGGAAAACCACAAAAAACGAGAGTGCAGTCGCATGTAACTGCAGATTAAAATCAGACTACCCCTCCAGTTTTGGGGTATATAAACCCTTGCATTTTTACTCTCGTTGGTTAGTACTATTCTAGACACGAGTAGTGTCACGTCGTGTTGCAGTCGTTAGAATCCACGTCTAGTGAGATCGGGCTAAAGTTCCCCTTCGATCAAAGTTAACCTTAAAGACTCCGCGAGTTCGGTTTAAAGTCTATTTGGCATTATTAGTACTATCAGGCCCCGCATTGCCAGTGCGTCAACACCGAGCATCTTTGGTAATAATATTATACATACACATTATTCAATTCAGTCGCGACACCACCATTGTACACACACATTCCTTATTAGAATATACTTGTGTTATTTTGGTACATCGTGCAACTTTCTTAAACCCTTAATTATTGACCAAAATCCTAATCTAGTAATTGAACGTTCCCACACGATACAATCTTACCGCTCAGATTGTATCAATTAAATTATACTAGTTACGAGGCCTACTAACAATCCTAGCGACTCCCTGATTACGCATCAGGTTCGTTCGCGCCAAACCAATAGTCCAAACAAAGATTTATCCAACCTAGTGGCTCCCCACTTTCGCACTGGGTTCGTCCACGAAAACTATACTATCCTTGCGGCTCCCTGGTTATGCACCAGGTTCGTCCGCATCCTAGCAGCTCCCTGTTTACGCGATTTCGCATCAGGTTCGTCTGCGCTTTATCCAACCTCCTAGCGGCTACCTAATCTTGTATTGGGTTTATCCGCGCCCTTCTACAACCTCCTAGCAGCTCCCTGATTACGCAATTACGCATCAGGTTCGTCTGCACGTCTTTCCTACACCATCCTAGCAGCTCCCTGTTCACGTAGTAACTACTGTTCAGGTTCGTCTACGCTTGATTCTATTCCTCAAACTAACAAATTGTAACCTTATTCCAAGGGTAATAACCCTTCGCCAGCCACACGCGTTACTCGCGGCCCTGGCTCGCAACAGAACTGGTGACAGCGGTGGGATTTTTCAATTATTTTAGGATCACTTTAATTTTGGGTTTACTACGTTAAATTACTCGTAACTGAGTACTGACAATATACTAGTTTTCGCTAGTTACGTTTGAATATTAATATACTAGTTTTCTCTAGTTAAAAAATATTTTTTAAAAATGCCGAATTCATCAGCAAATACCTCTTCTGTTGACATTATGAACTTGACGGTTTCACTTGCAAATTCTATGTCGCTGTTGACGCAAAAGAAATGCTTACAAAATATTATTTCGACAATTCCTACCTTTGACGGGGAAGACCCACCTTTGATTCGTTTCGCGCAAACTATAGAGGACGGGTTAACTTTGATTCCGGAGGGTACGGAAACCGAGTATCTGGCAATTGTTCTAATTAAACTCGTCGGACCGGCACGTAGAAGTACATTAGAGTACAAGTTTACAACCGTAAAAACATTGGTTCAACATTCGAAGAAACGGTTCGCTCCCAGCAAGAGCTTGTCATATTACCAAGTGGAAATCGCGAAGTTACATATTCGCGAAGGAGAAAGCCTACGACAATACATCGATAGGACAAGCCATTTGGTTTATTGTACGCGCGGAGCCATGAGGGAAAAATACAGATAGACAAGAAATTAAGGAATCGGCGACAGTCGCCACGGAATGAATCACCATCAAGGTGGTCCCGCCGAGACTCTTACGACCAGGACACACTCATCATCACGATCGACAAGTGTCGTACCCTCTATCTCCAAGTAGATATGACCGAAACAGGGATCGACACGCGAGGCCATCTGGTTTTGAGGACGAAAGAGGAGGACGAGCTTCTGCCTGGACCTTGTGTCACAGGAGCCCTTCAAACTCCCCCTCCAATCGTTCCGACACTTCAAGTGTAAGAGACGGAGAAAAAAGGTATACAATACTAAAAAATGCCGACAAAGAACGTTTTCAAAGTCGTATTGTTGGCATTGCGGAACATCAGGACATGATGGTAAATTCTGTAAGAATCGTCCACGCAATCCGAAATTCCGACGAGATTCGCCAGATTCATCGGTCGAATCAAATAAATCTTTAAACTTCGATCGCGCTCACCGTACCGGCGCGCGGCGACACGATGAGCGAAACCAAAGAAGTTCGCTCAAGAACTGTCCGCTTTGAGGAAAACCCCTTCTCAAGGAAGCACCAGCCCCGCGAATCAACATCAAAATCCCAGAACTGGAATCAGGAAAGGGGGAATTTTTAATTGATGGCGGAGCATCAGTCAATTTGGTAGTCCTTAACGCTTTGGGTACAGGAGCAGAAATTATCTCACGCGAAGAAATTAAGATAACGGGACTCACGACTACTCCAATTCGTACCTCCTGCGTTTTTCTACGTAGTAAAGCATCTTACAATTGAAGCAGATGGACTTATAGGAAGCCCATTTTTGAACCAGGATTCAAGCAGTTCAGATGAAATAGAAGAACCAGCCCTTGGAAGAGTGCAACACTCGCAAGTAATAGACAGAAACAGATCCCTTCCGAGTTTGTCTCGAGAAGTGTTGATACCGGATGAAAATCAAGACACCACATACCATTTTTTACCCGCGGCAAACTCAACTGAAGTTTTTTCTATGGATAAAAATACGAATTTGGCCGAGGACTTGATTTCCTTTGAGGAACCGGTTGGGAACACCGTCATAGAGAATATAAACAATTCACAGGAGGTTTTACCCAATATACAAGGGGAATCATTTCGTGAGACAGATGGAATTTTACAACCCGCTGTAATTCAACTACCAAACAATACAATAGGCGAAGCAAGTGCACGACAACTACCTGACTGCACAACCGACCCTTACCCATTCTTCGACGCCGCTTCGGATAGCTCTTTTTCTGAAACTGACCTGGAAGAACCACCGAAACCGAAACAAAGGATCGCCATTTCTCCAAACACCCTCACCGCCGAGGAGGACAATTACGTACATTTTGCATCTGCCGATTGCAACATAATAACCACCGTCGGAAAACTACTATTGGATACTGGATTAATAAATAAACAAGAACTTTTAGCTGCACGACCCCAAAAGGGACAAGTTTTAATTTCAAACAATGAGTTGCTTAAAACCTTTAGTATAGTTATATCCCATAACTTTCATGACAAAGTGAAGAGAGCAGATATAGTCAATGGTTTGAAAATCCTTCAATCAACTTTGGAACAAAAACAAGTAAAATCCTTCCGAATATCTGCCACCGGAGATTGTCATAAATTACCATTTTCCGAATTTTTCAAAACGATGGAAGAATCGCAATTGCATCATTACTACACCTTCTGTAGAAGACAGGCAGGAAATAATCCATGAAGCACACGATAGTTTAATTGGAGGATATAAAGGAGTTACAAAAACTTACAACCGCATTCGGTCAAGATTCCACTGGCCACATATGCGCAACGAAATTCAAGATTATATTCGGAAATGCACAAGTTGTCAAGAACAGGAACTAGTCAGGATAAAAACTCGTCAACCTATGTTGATCACCGACACACCCCTGAATGCATTTGATAAGATTTCTCTGGATACCGTGGGACCATTACCGATTACACCTAGTGGAAACCGACATATTCTTACCATGCAGGATAATTTAACCAAGTATTGTATTGCAGTAGCAATACCCAATATCCGAGCCACTGCACGGCATTTCATTGCAATTTATGGAACACCCTGTGCAATACTCACAGATAAGGGAACCAGCTTTATTGGAACTCTGATGACAAATCTTTCGGAAATATTTAAAATTAAACAAATCACCACTTCTGGATACAGACCACAAACTAATGGATCACTGGAACGGAGCCATATTGTTCTCACAGAATACCTCAAACACTACATGGAAGATTATGAAGACTGGGATTTATTAATACCCTTTGCCATGTTTTCTTATAATACATCGGTTCATGAAGCGACTAACTTTACACCATACGAATTAGTTTTTGGTAAACAAGCTCGAGAACCAACTTCATTTCCAACCGGTGCAAATTTAAGAACATATGGAGATTACTTAACGGAACTCATAACAAACATAGGAAACATTCGCAACGTAGCAGCAGACAATTTAAATAAAGCAAAAAATCGCTCTAAAAGTTATTATGATAGCCGAGCAAAACCTGCCACATTCAATGTGGGCGAGTTTGTTTACGTACTTTTAGAACCTCGTACTAGTAAATTCGACCCTCGTTACATCGGACCGTACAAAATAATAGACGTGACGGACTTGAATAATGTAGTGTTACAAACACATAAGAAAACAATTACTAAACATCAAAATAAACTAAAACATGCTCATTTTGCATTAATAGCCGAGGATGAACATGATCTTTGTTTACCTATTCCTGCAACCGCTGACAATGGGTCAACCTCAGAAGGAGAATGACTCAACAATACAACAATTACACGAAGACACGGGATTATTTTTTGAGAGAATATCGGACTTGAGAACATATCAAACTCATTGCGCCTGGTAACTTCGCTCGACGTCAATAAATATTTACAGCATGCACCTCCTGTGCAACAACTCATGTCCATAGTCAATCAGTTATGCAAACGACATGAAGCAACAAAATGCCTTAACGAGGACCTGGGACCTCGACTGATGAAAAAAGAAGAGAATACACGCTATTATCGGAGTTTAAGAGGGAAGGGTAGTCACGTGACTTTTCAGGATTTGTCCCTAGAATTTCCCTAGAATACCCTAGAAATCTGGCCGAAACTTGGGTTTGCGGGAATACGTTTGACGTCCTTATACGAGCATATTTTGGGCTGGGTGAGGGCTCAATCGAAAGAGGAAGGTTCAGCGCATGGTGCGCTGGTTATGACAGCAGTCAAAAACTCTTTTTGTAACAGAAAAATACATTGGGATTCTGCGGGTGATTTCTCGACTTTTTTCCCTACTTTGGACACTCATATTATTAGATATCAACATAATCTCGTTACGTCATGAGCAGCGCACCATGCGCTGAACCTTCCTCTTTCGATTGAGCCCTCACCCAGCCCAAAATATGCTCGTATCACGACGTCAAACGTATTCCCGCAAACCCAAGTTTCGACCAGATTTCTAGGGTATTCCAGGGAAATTCTAGGGACAGTTTTAGGGTACCCTTCCCCCTTAAGGGTGCGCTGGAGCCAATGTGGGGGCATTTGGTGCCTCTATCGGCGTAGAGGTGAACTAAAAATAAACTAGGATAAGGATAGAGATATCTTTGTCTCTCCAACAGAGCTGTGACAGACAGGGAGTCTGTCACTCGCAGGAGAGACAAAGACAGAGTAACCTGGAGTAACCGCACGGCTTGATTTTTCGATGAAGCCCATCCAATTTCCTGAAGCGAAGAAGCAATATTTCTTAATAATTTTTAAGTGGAAATATTCGGAATATTATTTCGGGTAACCGTACAGAGCCCTTTTTTGGAAAAAGTGTACAGAAAAAAATTTCTTCTATAAAAACGTACACTTTTATTATTTATAAAGTTTCAAGAGCCAAATTGCAAAAACGGGCTCTGTACGGTTACCCGAAATAGAACAAAGAATATTTTAAAAAAAGAAACGTGAGAAAATATTGCTTCTTCGCTTCAAAAAATTGGTTGGGCTTCATCGAAAAATCAAGCCTCGCGGTTACTCTGTCTTTGTCTCTCCTGTGAGTGACATATCTCCCTCTCTGTCTCAGCTTTGTAGGAGAGACAAGGATGTCGCACAAAGTTATGAAGTACATAGAATGACAACCTCTACGCCGATAAAGTCACCAGACTGGCTCCAGCGCACCCTTAATCGCACACACATGCATTTTACCAATATATTTAGAACAGTGAAAACTAGAATTGCTTTTATATAACAAGTAATTATGGTATTATTCATGAATGAAATATGAATATGTAAAATACGCCAGTAATGGTTGAAAAATCAATTTCTAGACTAAATCGACATAAATAGAACCACAACGGGTTAATACATGCATTTTTACGTAATCTTGTTTGCCATTCACTATATCATCAGTAAAAAAAAAATAAAATAAGTCACATAAACAATACCTGGTTTATTCCATCCGAACCTTTTTTATAGGTAGAAATATTTATCTTACTCATGTATTCTCAATCCTCTTGACTTAAAACCGTAGCATTTACTCACATTTTTTTTAATTACATATAAAATTAATACCACTGACAAATTTTGATACTAAATATAGACACACTATGCATAGAAAATATATAACCATAAACCAATCACGCAGCACAACTCATGCATAGAAAATATATAACCATAAACTAATCACACAGCACAACTCACGATGATAAACAACAGCTTGAATTCTTTCTGTGCGCAATCAATCATGTGTCCATTTCTACCTGTGCGTAACTTAGCGTGCGTGTATTCACCATGTGGGCAATCCTTGCGTGCGCAAACATCCACTGTGTCCAAAAGAGCCGTGTGTCCAATCATACCGTGTCCAAAAGAACTGTGTGCCATATCATTGTGCGCAATCGTCTGTGCGCAAAAGAGCCATCCCCGGCTTCATATAATGATAAAAATAAAAAATATTCAATTTTCTATTCCGTATCTTATGTTAGTATTTTAAAAAATAAAATATTAATTCTTCCTCTCAATTTCGAAATCGTAATATTTATTTATATAGTATAACAGTGGAGACAATTTCTTTTGTGTTTATGTATGCTGTGTATGCACAGAGAGGAATAAGAGAGTGATCACCCCATTGTTAGAAGTTGGCCACCATACGGTGCTGCCACCAGTTCCATTTCTAGCTTGGAACAGCTCCTCGATAGCCAAGAACAGGCGTGCTGTGTAGAGATGGCGTTCAAAATCACTCACGGTGATTTATCACAGTGATCGCAGAATCACGATCACGCTCGTGATTGTTTCACAATCACGACTGTGATTCTAACTTTTTTATCTCGAGTCATAGTACTTCTTCATCTTTGAGTTAAAAAATGGTATTATTTATGTAGTTATAGTAGAAAGGTATAGACAATTTCTTATTTAAATACCAATACCAGACAATATGTTACTTAATATAATGATAATTCGTGGTATGAATAATGATAATTCGTAGATCGTGATTATTTCACGATCACGACTACTGTGATCCTAACTTTTTTATCTCAAGTCACAGTAATGCTTCATCTTTGAGTTAAAATATTGTATTATTTATGTAATTGGTAGAAAGGTATAGACAATTTCTTATTTAAATACCGTATACGTTACTTAAACCACACAATATAAAACATTTCGAAAAAATTTTAAACTGAACTTTCTTTTACAATTTATAGTCATTAGTTATTACTAATTATTAATTTATTCAATATTCTTCATTGTTCTATATACTTTTTGCCTTTATGCGATATAACTTATATTTTTGTTTTTATTTTTTCTTATGTAACATGTCCCGAGAACATAGACTTCTATATAGAGTGACCAAGAACAGTTATGTTCCTATGCTCTCCACCAATCAGAAGCGATCACGAAAAATCACTAATCACTGTGAAATCACACCGTGATTTAGAACGAACGTGATCGAATCACAAGTGATTCGGAATGAGCAGTTCATCCCATCTCTAGTGCTGTGAGACGGAGGCAAACTGGGCGGGAGAAATGCTGTTCGCGGGTCCCCGCCCTGTTGCAATCCTCCGTCATAGCGGTGAAGTAGAGGAGCGTTCTATTGAACGTCCCGGGAGAGGAATGTTTTAGTTGATAGTGGGGACACCGTCCACCTGCGTCCACCTGTGTCCCTGAGCCGGACACTACCCCTTCGGGGGTGTGTGTAAAAGCATTTTAAAAAAAAAGCTTGGAACAGCTCCTACACCCACTCTGTCTCGGACAAGAACCCACACCCACTCTTCCCCGGACAAGAACCTACACCCACCTTAGCCTGGATCAAATCCCACATCATTTTGAAAAAATATTTACTTTCAGATCTAACATCCAATTTGGAGAAAATTATACGTAATTTATGCGTAATTTTTGCAAAAATTGGGATAAAAATATAAATTAATTTAATATGCAGCGTAGTATAGATTTTAAGATCACGTTACTTTTTAATGAATCTCAATATTTTTTTATGTATATAATGCCGTATCAGAATAAAAGCCGTCTGCTTTTTTTTTATAAATTTGCATTTCCTGCTGTACCGCCTTTCCGACATTTTCGAATTTCTGTATTAAGGGTGCGCTGGAGGAGAGGCCTTCTTTGGCACACGGACGATGGCGCACGTCCAGATGGCGTGTGGAAATACTTGGGCGGTCCCTCGTATAGGGATACCGGGGTGCTCCACTCACCAATTCCGAGGATACGGTAACGGCAGGATAAAGGAAAAATACCAGATTGGACTCAACGTCCGTTCCACTTCACAGTCGTAACGGCAAGAAGGAGCGGGAGTCGGCGACGCAACATGGCGGCGCCACTCCCCACTCTCGGTGCGAGGAGTGGGGGAAACAGTGTCCCCACAGACTCCCCCCCGAGTGGAACGACTATTTATTTAACAACAAAAAAAAAACAAAGAACAAACATGAAACACTTAAACAATTATGTACAATATTTACAAAGGTGCACACACAGTGCACTGAGCGCGCGATTTTCCAGTATACGGAAACGCTCGTGGTCTTGGCGATTAAGACCGCGTGCCCGGCGCGAACGCGACAGTCTTACGCGAGTAAGTCCGCAACGGTGGACCATGCAGATTCGAAGAGTCTGACACACTGGGTGGACCGGGCAACTCAACCTCCGGAAGATCCGGGAGGAAAAACGCCGGCTTCAACAGATCCGTGGAGACCGATCGCTCGACACCGTTTACCTCCAGCTTGTAAACGTGCTCCGAAATCCGCTCCATCACCTTATGCGGACCGGAGTAGGCTGCTCCAAAGCCTTCTTTGCCATGCGGCGCATAAAAACATGCGTGCAAGACTGCAGTTCCTTAAAACTAAACGCACGCGTACGGTCGTTATGCCTGACTGGTACAGGTCGTACCTCACGCATATATTTCTTAAATTCGTCGAGGAACACATTCGGCTCCGGCGCGAAATTTTCGTGGAGGAAGAATTCCCCCGGCAAACGGAGAGTCGTACCGAACATGAACTCGGCCGGAGACGCACCGACGTCAACACGAACATGCGCACGTAGCCCCAACAGCACTGTTGGCAGCACGCGCGACCATTCGTTGTCCGAATGGCACATAATCGCCGCCTTCAGCACGCGGTGCCATCGCTCAATCATCCCATTCGACGACGGATGATATGGGGTAGTTCGAACGCGATCGCAACCCAAGAGCGACAACAATGCAGTAAATAGTCTCGACTCGAACTGCGCCCCCTGATCGGTAGTTAAAACTGCCGGAGCACCGTAACGCGAGACCCAATTGTCATAAAACGCCCTCGCGACCGACATCGCGGAAATATCCCGTAGAGGAACCGCTTCCACCCAACGCGAAAACCTGTCTATCAGCGTCAGGCAGTAGGAAAACCCTTCGGAGGGCGGTAATGGTCCGATGATGTCCAAATGGACATGCTCGAACCGCCCGTCCGGAGCAACGAAATGCTCAGGGAGGTGCCGGGAATGCCGCGACACCTTGGCCTGCTGACACCTTATGCAGGACTTGGACCACTGAGCGACGTCCTTCGTCATGTTCGGCCAGACGTAGCGCTGCCGGATCAGCCGATCACAAACCCTCGCGCCAGGATGAGCGGGGTTGTGGAACAAATCAAAGACCCCCCTGCGGAGGGAACCGGGGATATACGGGCGAATTGCCTCCCCCGAGATTTCGCAAAATATCGCGACGTGCTCCGGGCCCCAAAGAAGCTTTTTCAGCTGCAGGAGAAAATCAGGAGAGCCGCAGATGAGCTTCAATTGCTCGTCCGCCGCCTGCTGGTTGGCAATCTCCTCAAGACTCACCTCCAGAGGAAGTCTAAGGGCGTTTACTCTAGAAAGGGTGTCGGCCACAATATTGTCCGAACCCGGAATGTACGTAATTGAAGTCGTGAACTGAGCTATGTAAGACAATTGACGGCCCTGCCGGGGAGATGCCTTCTCCGGACGCTGAGAAAACGCGTAAACGAGGGGCTTATGATCGGTCAGCACCGCAAAATCGCGACCTTCGACAAAATGTCGAAAGTGTTTTATGGCCTCACAGATGGCCGTGAGCTCTCGATCATAGGCACTGTACTTAGCCTGAGCGGGCGAAAACTTTTGGGAGAAAAACGCAAGGGGCTCCCAGTTCGAGTCGAGACTGCATTGTTCCAAAACCGCGCCCATCGCGAAATCCGACGCGTCGGTCACCACCCTTAGGTCGGCACCCAAACGCGGGTGAACCAGCAAGGTCGCCCCAGTCAGGGCTTCCTTGGTTCTCGCGAAAGCCTCCCACGAACTTTCCGTCCACGGAACCTCCCTCGTATCATTCTTGCGAGAATCGCGAAGGAATTCGCTTAAGCACCAGGCGAAGATGGTCTGCGTGCTCCTCTTCCGAGCTCGATGCAACTAAGATATCATCGATGTATGTAAATACAAAATCAAGATCCCCAAGGATCCTGTTGAGGAAACGCTGAAAAGACTGACCTGCGTTCATTAGACCAAAGGTCATGTATAGGAATTCGAAAAGCCCAAAGGGCGTTGTGACCGCAGTCTTCTCCACGTCCTCGGGAGCTATGGGAACCTGATTGTAGGCCTTAAACAGGTCCAGCGAAGAAAAAATACGCTTGCCATGCAGGTTAACAGAAAAGTCATGTAAATGGGGAGTGGGATACTTATCCGGTATAGTCTGCCGGTTCAAACCACGATAATCCCCGCAAATCCGCCATGTGCCGTCCTTCTTCAGAACCATGTGGATGGGACTAGCCCAAGGACTAGAGGAAGGACGGCAAATGCCCGCCTCAACTAATGTCTTAAACTCCTCCTTCGCTGCCCTTAATTTCTCCGGATTGAGACGACGAGGCCTCTCCGACACCGGAGGGCGGGTGGTCAATATGTGATGGTAGACATCAGCCGACCTCGAAGGTCGAAGCTTGGACGCACCCGACACGTCAGGGAACTCCGCGAGAATCCTCGCGAAACGCGAAGAAGGCAAAACCGTGCCCATAGGACGATACGGCACCGGACGCGAGGCGGCAACCGCGAAAACGTTCGTACAAGAGTCAGTTAACCGCTTCGAACCCAGGTCCACTACGAGACCGTAGTGTTTGAGCAAATCTGCCCCTATGATGGCATATGGCACCGCGGCTATACAAAAATTCCACTTAATGGGACGGCGTAGTCCGAGATCTAACGATCGAAACGACTCCCCGTACGTGTCGATCGCCGAATCATTCGCCGCGATCAACTTAAGACCCGTAGGCCTAGCGCGGATCTTGGGGTCGGCCGGCACCAACGAAAGGTCCGCCCCAGTGTCGATCAAAAACGACATCCCCGATATCTGATCGCGCACATGCAGACGAGAAGTGCCTTCCGAAATCTCCGCGCCCGTCTTACCCACGGAGGGCACTATTAGTTTCCCGCAGAGAAACTCTTGTACTCATCGCACCATTCCCTACAGGACTTCGGGCTCTGAGGGTATTTCTTGTGCGCATAGCACAGCTTGGGACCCTTCGATGGATCCCGAGACCCGGAATGCGCCCGAGCGGACGGCGTCATAGAACGAGGACGCCGCCACCGCCGCATTTTGTCAATGTCGACCCGAAGCCTCGCGAGCTCCGCCGACATGCGCTTTAATTCCTTTTCGACGGAGAAGGATGAGGATGAGGATGACTGCACAGACACAGCCATTACCTGGTGGTCAGATGGACCAGAGGTTTCTGCAATCTTGTCCGCGGTGTCAGCTAATTTGTTCAGGTCCGTTACACCCGAAGCCGCGAGAATGGCGCGATGAGCCGCAGGAAGGTGCTCCAAGAACACCGAACGGACGACGGCATCGTCGCAAGTGCCGTCGTTCAAATTGCGCAATCGGTTCAGCACATGGGAAGGCTTGCCATCAGACAACACCTCGCCCTTTAACAACTTGCGCAAATTTGATTCCGCTGACGGACCGTAGGTCGTGATAATGCGCCGCTTGATCGATTGATAAATGTCGTGCGGCCGCGGATCCAACAGAAGTAAGTCCTTCACGCTAGTAACCACCTCATAATCTAAAGACGCTAATACGGTATCGGCCATGGTGGATTCGCAAGTAATTCGCGCCGCGCGCATCGTCCCTTCAGCGTGAAGGAACCAAAGCGCGGGATCGCTTTTGTAAAAAGGAGGCATCTTGGGAATGCGGTAATGATCGACGTGCCCCATCGAATCGGGGACGCCGCCACCGCCGGAGTCCGACGCACTGGTGCCGCCGATCATAATTCACGCCGTGATTCGCAACGCGACGCTGACCGAAAACTCGCCGCCGAGCAAAACTAATTGAGGTTACCGCTCAAACGCGACGACCAGCGCACCAACGCGAAACCAAATAAACAAGCGCGATGCCGTGCGAACGCCAGAAAGAACGCGCTAAGGACCGACGCAACGCGAATAAGAGAGAATGTACGCCGCGAACACGCGATCGACGGGACGTGACTTAACCTCGAAAGAATACGACAAATACCCGCGAAAAATGCGCACAACGCCCCGCCGCGTCTCAAAGTACCTGAAGTCGGATCACGGTGCACCACACCTCGCACACCTGCAAGCACGGGCTTGCCGCAAACGCAATGACCCGCAAAAAGATCGGACCGCGTGAAACGCAAACGCACGCCAACACCAGCCACACTGGCTCGGGCGCCACGTGGACACGAACACTGACACCGGGAACACAACAAAAACAAATATGGCGCCAAGCCACGCCGTCGTCCCGCGTCGTTTCAGCGACGCTTCCTGGGCAATGCCCGGGTCCAGATGCAGGCCGGACGAAGAGGAACAGCTTGAAGAGCGTAGGGCCGACTGCAGAAAGGCGCCGGTGACGGTGGCTTCACGCAAAAATCCACGATGCTTGTAGAAAGGCGCCGGTGACGGTGGCTTCACGCAAAAATCCACGATGAACGCCAACACGCGTGCCTTGCCGCCGTCCAAAATGGCGGACCCACGCCGCGCCAGGGGCGAAACCGCCGAAAGTCCGGAAATTCCCGGACAGGTTGAATCCGAACGGGTCCAACCGCGCCGATCGCCAACTGAACGATCGACGAATCACCCTTACTGGCCGGACAAGTGCTGTCTTTCAACGACGTCGATAATGCGACGCCGAGTTTCCCACGTGTGCTCGAATGGCCGACGCACACAATCCGCCGCAACCAGAGAGAAAATCTCGATTCGGATCAAAAAATGATCACGTCGGGGTCACCAATGTGGAAATACTAGTGCGGTCCCTCGTATAGGGATACCGGGGTGCTCCACTCACCAATTCCGAGGATACGGTAACGGCAGGATAAAGAAACAAAACTCAGATTGGACTCAACGTCCGTTCCACTTCACAGTCGTGACGGCAAGAAGGAGCGGGAGTCGGCGACGCAACATGGCGGCGCCACTCCCCACTCTCGGTGCGAGGAGTGGGGGAAACAGTGTCCCCACAGAGTGTCGTTCTGACGCCATAATGCCCGCCATCTGCTCGCATCGTATGATTGCAGGCTATGATCGATATCGGCTCGAAGCAGATCTGGTTGACTGGGTAAATACTACTCTCGGAAATAGCGATGAAATAAGAATACCGATACAGCAGCAAGATCTGTATACGCTACCGTGCGAGAGTTTCTTGTACATTGAAGGAAAAGTCATTTTAGCAGAGGCTCCATCTGGAGGAACAAGCAACAATGTTACTCTGTTTGATGAAATTCGATATGAACTGAATGGCGTTAAAATAGATCGCTGTAAAAATCCTGGAATAACGACTGCGTTAAAAACACACGTGTCCATCTCCCCCGGAAGAAGTAAAGCATTGGCCACCGCTGGCTCGTATCGTAAACTGGATGGCGCAGATTTCAAATTCTGCATACCATTCAATATGCTCTTTGGCTTCGGTGAAGATTATAACAAGATGGCCGTTAACGTGCGTCAAGAATTGGTCTTAATTCGATCACGAAACGATCTAAACGCGTTGAATTACATACTGCTTGATTATACATGATCGTATAGTCGAGTACAGCCCGTTGACCAACGTAGTGCGCAGAATACTTTAACAAGCGGCAATGGCTTATTTAACATTTGTCGATGTACAAGGGTTCAAAATCGAGTCAAACGAATTCGTTGTAAAAGAAGCGGCCATTTTACGAGATGGAAATAAACTATTGCACTGGATATTCGAGCCACCATTTGGGTTCCACCGATTGACTGCTGTCGAAGTACATCAGGTTCGATGGCTAACGAGAAAACATCATGGAATCGGCTGGATGGACGGATATGTTCCATACAAAGAAGCTGGAAGCTGTTTGAAACTAGCTCTGGAAATACGCAGCAGGTCATTGTCAAGGGATTGGAAAAGAAAAAATGGCTATGGAAATTAACTGGAATCGAGGCTCTTGATGTGGATCTAGAGGATGTTCCAAGATTGTCGATGTTGCAAAAGGGGCTGCATAGATGTGCATTCCATACTGGCGTATGTGCCGTTCAAAATGTATTTAAACTGTGTAAAATATATAATGATCAACAAGAACCACATTTTTGAATAAAGAATATTATTTAAGAAAGTTTTTTCCGTATTTCTTAAAATTCTATAATATCTCACCCGATGTTACCGACAAAAAAAATGCGCAGTTTGTGGTATAACATTACAAAAAAAATTGATTACTCGGCAAACTTATTTCTAAGAATTTTTGGTATCATATTTCACCGGATGTGTTTGCCGAGATTCCTTGCTGTGTTTGCATTTTTTCAAAAAGGGAAGGGGGGGGGTAGAGAGAGGCTATAAAACGCCATTGTTGGTTGGATCGACAAAGTATCAACTATGTGGTCCGCAACCGTCAACTCTCGCGCTACGCTGCAGAATAATGAGTTCAATCCTCCGCAATTACACACACAGTAAGTACTCCGGCAACCGCTAAAAATGCTATTCAGTATTGTTTCTTTGCAACTGAAAAAAATGCATTTCATAATTGCTTCTTTTCTTATCAGCGCTGATAATTCGGAACAGAGGATCGTGCGCGCGGTGCGTATATTGGGCAGGAGATATCCCTTGACGAATACATTCTACAAATACCTTGACATTGGAGTTCGAATTGGTGGTTGCTGTCACGTCGAGTTGGCTATAGGAGACAATCACGGCAATGAAATTCAGTTGTGTATGGCTACGTGGAAAGATCTTCTACGAAAGAAAGAAGACATTCTGCGGAACATTGTCAACTCAGGGAATGCTGTGCATGTTGGTGATATAACTGTGGAGTTCTGTCAGTTAAACGATGATGTAAAGCTTGCAAAATTATCAAATTCGACTAAGTGCATACAGATTGCCCAGAAAACGATGAGAATGTTACGGTATGAGAAGAAATTCCGTTGACTTTCTCATGGGAATCTCTTCAAGATCGTCTCTGGCAGGAAACGTCCTAGATAACAGGCCCTTCTAGAATCTACCCTCTTGACGAAGATCGAGCTCTGGCCCGATTTAATGGAAACCCACAAAAAACGAGAGTGCAGTCCCATGTAACTGCAGATTAAAATCAGACTACCCCTCCTATTTTTGGGGTATATAAACCCTTGCATTTTTACTCTCGTTGGTTAGTACTAGTCTAGACACGAGTAGTGTCACGTCGTGTTGCAGTCGTTAGAATCCACGTCTAGTGAGATCGGGCTAAAGTTCCCCTTCGATCAAAGTTAACCTTAAAGACTCCGCGAGTTCGGTTTAAAGTCTATTTGGCATTATTAGTACTATCAGGCCCCGCATTGCCAGTGCGTCAACACCGAGCATCTTAGGTAATAATATTATACATACACATTATTCAATTCAGTCGCGACACCACCATTGTACATACACATTCCTTATTAGAATATATTTGTGTTATTTTGGTACATCGTGCAACTTTCTTAAACCCTTAATTATTGACCAAAATCCTAATCTAGTAATTGAACGTGCCCACACGATACAATCTTACCGCTCAGATCGTATCAATTAAATTATACTAGTTACGAGGCCTACTAACAATCTTAGCGACTCCCTGATTACGCATCAGGTTCGTTCGCGCCAAACCAATAGTCCAAACAAAGATTTATCCAACCTAGTGGCTCCCCACTTTCGCACTGGGTTCGTCCACGAAAACTATACTATCCTTGTGGCTCCCTGGTTATGCACCAGGTTCGTCCGCATCCTAGCAGCTCCCTGTTTACGCGATTTCGCATCAGGTTCGTCTGCGCTTTATCCAACCTCCTAGCGGCTACCTAATCTTGTATTGGGTTTATCCGCGCCCTTCTACAACCTCCTAGCAGCTCCCTGATTACGCAATTACGCATCAGGTTCGTCTGCACGTCTTTCCTACACCATCCTAGTAGCTCCCTGTTCACGTAGTAACTACTGTTCAGGTTCGTCTACGCTTGATTCTATTCCTCAAACTAACAAATTGTAACCTTATTCCAAGGGTAATAACCCTTCGCCAGCCACACGCGCTATTCGCGGTCCTGGCTCGTAACAAGAAGATTGTTTGATTTAGAATTTTGTATCGATCACATGTACTCTTGGTTATCCGAGAACCTATATTCCGTACAAACAAAATATTGTAAGTTTATGCAAATAATATCTAATGTTACCGATGATTTTGCAAAAGCCATTGCAGAACATGACGATTTTGAACGCAATTCATTAATAGTTAGCTTTAGGCTTAGATGTAATGCTAATAAAATAAAATCAAAAGGATATTTCTCTGACATTTAATGCATGATTTACATTTCCTGTCCCCGAGATTCCTGTTCGTTCCCAAGGGGTATCATATTACATAAAACAAAAATGTCAGGGTCAATCAAATAGCGTCTTAAAAGAAGTTATAATATTTGGCCGGGTGTGTTTGCCGAGATTCCTGTTCGTTCCTAGGGGTATAACATTACAACAAACTGATTACTCAGCAAAGTGCTCGGTTGCAAAAATGCGAGATTCCCTGATGTCAAAGGGGCATAACATTACAACTGATTACTCAGCGAAACGACTTCCCCCACCACCACTGCAGGAAAGAACGGGCGGGGTCTGAGAGGCGTCTGTTCCATCATTCTCGGTTAGATCGCCAAAGTATGCGGTTCGTGCACGAGAGGATACCGCTGTGACGTCACAAAAATCCACCGACCACCACTCCTATCCTTTGTGACGTCACTCCCCCGAAAAACATTCGCGAAAAAAATCAGGCCTTGACCCCCCCCCCCCCCCCAAAAATTCGCGGGGTGACCCCCAAAAAAGACCGCGCCTGGGGGTGACTCCCGAAAAAGACCGCGTCTGGGGGTGACTCCTGAAAAAGACCGCCGCGGTTAGGTCTGGGGGGGTGTCCCCCGAAAAAGACCGCCCGGTTAGGTCTGGGGGTGACTCCCGAAAAAGACCGCCCGGTTCGGTCTGGGGGTGACCCCCGAAAAAGAGCGCCCGGTTCGGTCTGGAGGTGACCCCCGAAAAAACCCCTCCCCACAGGGGAGGGGAGGGGTGGTGAGAAGGGAGGGCGAGGGGGAGGGGGGGAGCCCCCCGGGTTAGGTCTGCCTCGAAAGGTCAATGAACTTGGTCCAGAATCGACATACACTACCTACTCGTATGGTTCCTCTCAAACTTTTTCTGTTTTAAATGCGTAGAATGCAGTGATATATAAAATAAAAAAATTTACCAATAATTGTAGGAGTCCGAGCCGTTAGACACGATCGGCGGCGAGGACGCGGACGCCTCGGAAAGACAAAAACGGCAAGCGTTTTTGCCGAGTAGGTCGCCCGCGGATCGCCAAAACACAAACACGGCGACAGGTGAACGCCCTAGCGATTGAGAGCGAGAGAGTGAGAGCGTGTGTGTGAGAGAGAGGACGACAAAGGTGCGACGACCGCGGATTACTTGTACATGAGCCGAAAATACGTATGTGTGTGCGCGACGATCGGCCTATATATGCGAGGTAGGTCGCGGCCGCGGACACAGAGTAAATCGAGAGTCAAGATAGAGATCGAAAGAGAGAGTACGTCCGAATCGGAAAGCAAAGAGCGCGTTATAGAGAGAGTGTGTGTGCGTGCGAATCAGAAAGTAAAGAGCGCGTTGTAGAGAAATTAGAATCTAATAAACGTACCGTTTTATAATTATATAATTCCATTCACCCGACTTCAATTTCCTACATAATTTACGATGTTATACACAATTTTCCGGACTATTTTTGAAGTGAAACTTCTTTGCCGAGGGTTACAATTTTCTGATATTACGGAAGTGACGTTACGGAAGTCGAGAGAAAACATACGCGTGGAAAACCACGCGCGGCAGAAGTGAAACTTCTTGCAGTCTAGTAATGTTTAGAAGTAAATTAAGATTATAAATGGTAAATAATCCTAATGAAGCGACAACAAGATCAGGAACAACTAATACAGAAAAACAAGATCAGGACCAACTAATACAAAAAAAATCATAAAATAATCATAGAAAAAATTATAGAAAAAATCATAGAAAAAGTTTCATTCAAAAATAATGAACGATCAAATTTTGCGACGCAAAGAAGGAGAGCGTATGGGAAATGCTATGAACTATATATCTCTTTCTTTCCCATACGCTCTCCTTCTTTGCGTCGCAAATTGTGATCGTTCATTATTTTTGAAATTAAACTTTGTCTATGATTTTTTTATGATTTTTTTTTTGTATTAGTTGTTCCTGATCTTGTTGTCGCTTCATTATTTTTTTATGTATTAGTTGTTCCTGATCTTGTCGCTTCATTATTTTTTTTTGTATTAATTGTTCCTGATCTTGTTGTTTCTTCATTAGGATTATTTACCATTTCCAATCTTAATTTACTTCTAAACATTACTAGACTGCAAGAAATTTCACTTCTGCCGCGCGTGGTTTTCCATGCGTATGTTTTTTATTTTTGCATGTAACCTTGTAAATTGTAAGTTTTGCAAAATCTTTTTTGCACATGTAGTTATAAGATAATTACTATTAAGATACCGTTAGCAGTAAGTACACTTCCCTTTGTAACACAAACACGATAAGCTCGATCCACACATCATCACAATACTTTCTATTTCAAACTCTATTTCCCTATCCTCATTCTGACTCCATCTCCCAATTCTACCTCAAGTCCAACCCCGTCAACCATCCACGCTGCAGCGTGACGCTCGGCAGTACGTCATCGCGTCCAGCGATCCCTACTCCTTGCCCTAGCGCTCCCTAATCTTCCGCCCACTTCCACTACTAATTACCCCACTCTATTAACATTTTTTTTTTTTTTTTTTTTTTTTTTTCTTATTTTACGTCGACGTGAATTCCTTCAGGAATTATTTCGCGACGGGACCTACAGTTTTTATGAGGTGGGTTCCGAACCACCTTGGGCACCACAGTTTACATAGCACATGGAGTATTTCCAGAGGTGCCGGCGTCGGGGATCGAACTCGCGGACCACGGAGTCCGTAGTCGCGCGCTCTACCCACTGAGCCACTGCGTGCCCCACTCTATTAACATATTCCACACCTCAGGAGCTCAATGAACCAATTCTTTTAAGCAGTTCTTTCGTGGACTCCATCAGGACACTTCGTCGTCTCCTGGAGCCACTCCCTCATTTTCAATCTCGCGTCTTACATATATCTTGCATTCTAAGTCTCAGTTTTAAGCGTAGTTTAGTTTTGTATTATTCTATAAGCATATATATATATTAAAGTCCATATTATTAGCAATCTACATCTTTACTCTTTCCGTCACCCTCACATTCGCCGCATGTGGTGTTAATTCGTTCATCAATTACTCCGACTCCCTACATTGTACGTCTGTAGCCCGCCAGGTCGCTCGGTACAATCTACGGACTCTTCGTTTCGTTCCTCCTGATTCAGTACACTGTACGTCTGTAGCCCACCAGGTCGCTCGGTACAATCTACTGACTCTATTCGAAGCCAGTTGGTTTCTTTGATTATTAAAGTAGATTCACGCTTGTGCTCCGCGAATACCACATGCCCGACGCGCCGGTCGGAAGTACCAGCTACGAAAGCTCTTCCACGAGTACTCTCTCGAACGGCCATACGCAGCCTTGCGTCTCCAAGCCATCGGCGTGCGCGTCGTCCCGAGTATCGTTCGTGACTAGGTATTCACGGAGACGGTCCGTGTTATTTCGGTCCAGCAGGAGCAAACCCCGTGGAAGACGCCAGTCCGGCTTTGATTGGCCCCCGTCAACCTCCATCGAGACCGATCGCAGTACAGGTCGGTCGAGCACGCTGCATATCCTGCTCCTAATGACTAGTCAGGCCTGAAAGACTAAAGGCCTTCGCACACTAGGACGCACCAGCACCGCCTCAGCACCGGCACGGCACCGCGCGCCGGCCACGTTTTGGTGCTGTTAGCCGCACACTAGGACGCACCAGCACCGCCTCAGCACCGCGCGGCGCACAATATACCGTCAATTAAACCACTAAATACAGTTGCAATTATACCGTGTTTAGTGTCATTTTAATCGGAAAAATGCCACCAATAAATTGGCGAAAGTCTCATTAAAAAATAATGAAAAATAAAGAAGTTTTGTAATTGGATTAGTAGTGGTTCACACGGATATACCCAACCCGGCCGGGTTTATTGCACTATTCGGCGACCGCGGCAGCTCGAGGCTCGAGCTGCTTGGCCCCCCGCGGGCTATGTCCCCTGGTGATGGGGATAGGCCAGGGGTCGGCAACCTGCGGCTCGCGAGCCACATGCGGCTCTTTGGATGTGAAGCTGCGGCTCTTTAGTTCCATACGCAAATATTATTTATTTTATCAAAAAAAAACATTTAAAAATCGTTCTGAATCGATTAACGAGGATTAGGCACCCCTCCCCCGTGACACGCGTCGTCACTGTCGTCAGTCCGTCGGAAGCTCTCGAATGACGCCGTCGTCGGATGTTTCTATGTAGGTTTTAACCCTTTCGCTGCGAACAGCGCCTATAGGCGCTCGACATAGACGCCTCTCCTCAGCGAACAGCGCCTATAGGTGCCGTGTATTTGTTTTGGATTTTTTGCTATTAATAACTGCACAACAGTGGCCAGTAGTCCGTTTGTCTTCGACGCGTTAGCTGCAAACGCTTCTTGTTAAGAATCGTATTGTAAGAAATGCGGTGTGTCTTTGTACACGTGTAAGAAATGCGTTGTGTCTTTGTAAACGAGCAGCACAACGCGGCAGCGGCACAGCAGCGCGGCGGCGACGCACCGATCAAGGGATGCGACCGGGCTTTTCGAAAAGACCGTCGATCCCGTCACCGAGGTGCGGTACCCATCAAAAGCCAATCTCGCTATTGGTCAATTTTGGTGACACGAATAGAGTATAAAGGGGAGCGAGAGCATCCAAAGAGTTAGTTGAAGTCTGAATCTCGTCGTTGAGAATACAAGTCTCAAGTCTTTAGTTTACGCGACACGCGATTATTATTCTTTTGTACGACCATAGTGAATAAAGAGAGTTTCTTGTTTTATTACGAATCCTCGTGTTTTGTGGAGTGCTTTTTTAATATATATAACCATCACAGTTCCTATAACAAATTCAACGCGTATCGTGTTGTCCGTGCAGACAACCTTCTACTGTCTCGTAGTAATAAAAAAACCGAAGTAAAGGTAGGTAACGTAATAAGTATTATATTTTTAAAATACATATTATATATATTTTTTCCAAATAAGATACCTAACTACTTTTTTTATGTCAATAAAAATTGTCAAAAAAGAAACAAAGTACTAACTGTTGGATATTACCGCGAAAGTGTTTTTATTAAAATATATATTTAATAAATTACCTATTTTATTATTTATCTATTTTATAGCTTTTATTATTTTTTAAAAATTAGCGTTAAAATAATAATTGTAAGTGTAAGTACTGTTATGCCGCGGCCTTGCAGGTGAGAGGATGGTCCGGGATCCGGATCAGAAGCTCGGAAGGTTACGAACAAAGATCGAGACTTTCGGGCGGATGCGTGTATTTGTTCTCTTACAATTAATGTATAAGACGACTTGACTCGACAGAGAAGACACTCAGTCGTGGTCGTGTGGTGTTTATATATCATGATTTTGACAATGCGTGGGGTACTGAATTCCATGAGTCATGGAATTCCTTATTGGTCAATAATGGGTTACTGGGCCATTGCGCCACCGATGACTGACCCAGCAGTTGTAGTACTGATGAGCCAGCGATGTGCAGTCCAGGGCCGCACGTAACAGTACCTATAAATTGTTATTTAATAAACCTATTGTTTAGAGCGTTGGTAAATGCAAAATTGCTGCTGGTTCAGGAGCAATAAAACGCTCTAGGTTGCACAGGATTCGTACACAAAGCACACACTTGTTATGAACTCTTGGAACGTCCAAGGTTCAAAAGTAACGAGTTCAAGGTTCAGAATAAAGTTCAAGATATTGTGCAATATAGTTCTGAAGAGAAGTTTATTGTAACCTCTTGATAAACGTTCATACTAAAAGTTCATAATCACAGTTCGTAATGATGATTGTATCAAAGTTCATAATCAAAGTTCATAATAAAGTTCATAATCAAAGTTCATAATAAAGTTCATAATCAAAGTTCATAAGAAGAGTTCATAATAATAGTTCGTAATCAAAGTTCATAAGAAAGAATGAAAGAGAGTTCATAAGAAAAGTAACAGAAAGTTCGTAAAATGAAAGAGACAGAGTTCAGAGAACAGTTCACTATTCAACTTCGCAAACTCCCGCTCACACTTCAAGTTCAAATCCGAATTACATACTATTGTTCAACACTGCGCTTCGTGACGATCCACGGTTTATTATATCAAGGTAGCGGTTCGTACTATTCTCTCGATAACTCGTAATGTTCTAACCGCTATTTCTCCTGCAATTCTCCACCAAAGCTCGGGAAAGGATCTATTCTTTGGTGGGGATAAAACAGGGGACCAATCACCAGTTCGGGGCGTAATTCAAAATCTGTGGTACGCCTACTAAATTCCGTGATTTCGTTTCTCAAGTAGACCTCGTAAATAAAACAAGCCTATGCATAAGGATCCCTTGTTCAAGTATCTATCCCCAAACTGGTGTCGTCTTTCCGCTGAGTGTGGGCCTGCGCTGCGTCATTGTCATTGACTGGGGTACGGCTGGTTTATTTTCCCGGTATGAAAGGAGACCCTTAACTTTCAGCCGTACCCAAGTCCATAACTAATTCTAAAGCCAAGGATGCCAATAAATATCTCAAAAGTGACAATGTTTCACTTGATCGCAGTACAGGCCCAGATACAATGTCTAGACGATTCTAGACACCTATTTTCGAACTATGAGGATCAAAGTAGGTAGGTATTTGCAGTTTTAGATTGTTTATATGTTTGGCAATTTTCATTGATTTCGGCATAGCTGGGCACAACACCTTTACTCGTAAACTAAGTATCTAATATTTGCCAAAATTAAAAAAAAAACTAAAATGTGCAGACTGCGCCGTGATAAACACGTTCTGACAAGTCCGTTTGTGCCAGTCGGCGATCACCGTACACGGGAGGCGACCACAGATGCGACGAAACTATGTACTTATAGTCAATCAGTACGTGAGAGAGTGAGACAAACAGTGTGTTTCGTGTCTAAATTATTTATTTTAATAATTAAATTATTAGAGAATTATTTATTTTATATAGGTGAGTATTTTTAATTGGGAAATATCGTTGTAAAATGTTTTTTGATAAATTATATTTCATTATGCCCAGCTTCTCGTATGTATTTACTTAGGTATACGTTGACATAGTAAATAATTGCAAAACTTCTCATCTGCTGTTTTGGATTCCTAAATAATAATTTTAAAAATTCTTTATTACAGCTTCACCGCAAGCATGGCATCTACAAAAAAAAGAGAAGAACTGAAGAAGAGCATCGAGAATTCAATCGGGATTGGACGGAGTCGTTCGCTTTCATATGCAACTCAGATGGCCTTCCGACTTGTCTCATTTGCCACGAAAAATTGGCACACAGTAAGAAATCAAATTTAGAGAGACACTTCACTAAAAAACATAGTCAGTTTGCTACTAAACATCCAGCCGGCGAAGAACGAAAAACAGCTGTCGACGAGCTCCAAAAACAAAAACAGCAATCAAGTTCCATGTTAAGTAACTGGACGCAATCTACAAGTAATGTTAATCTGGCAAGCTTCGCGGTATCACTAGAAATTGCAAAAAAAGGCAAACTATTCACAGATGGCGAGTATGTCAAAAATTGCTTCATACGTGCATCTGAAGAACTGTTTCGTGATTTCAAAAACAAACCAGAAATCTTGAAAAAAATCAAAGATTTGCCACTATCCGCTAAAACAGTACAAGATAGAATAGCTAAAATGTCTTCAAATGTAACATCTTTGCAGGTGGAAGATATTCAACTATCTTCTGCCTTATCACTTGCTATAGATGAGTCTTGCGACATAAAAGACACGGCAAAAGTTGCCCTTTTTGTCAGGTCTTCCCAAGGTCCAAAAGAAGAACTTCTAGGATTGCTACCGCTCTCGGGACAAACTAGAGGGGAAGATATAGCGAATGCCGTGCAAAAATTCCTTGAAGACAATAAGATCGATTTAAATAAAATCGTTTCAATAGCAACTGATGGAGCCAGAAGTATGACAGGAAAAAATAAAGGGGCAACAATGATTCTTCAGAGCAAAATAAACCACGAAATTCTTACGTTTCACTGCATAATACACCAAGAAGCGCTTTGTGCCCAAACATTTCCGGCCGAAATAGTTAAGGTCATGAATTTGGTAATCAAGATTGTTAACAGCATCTTGTCAAAAGCACTCTACCATCGTCAGTTTAAAGACTTCTTAAACGAAATGGAGACTCAGTATTCCGACCTCCTTCTTCACAATAAAGTGCGATGGCTTTCCAAAGGTAAGGTGTTGAAACGTTTTGCTTTGTGCTTGGATGAAATAAATACATTCCTAAATGAAAAAGGCATTAATCACCCTGAATTAGAGAACGACTAATGGTTACAACAATTTTACTTTATGGTGGATATCACAGCGAAATTAAATGAGATGAATCTAAAACTGCAAGGAAAGGGAAACCCAGCCTATGTTTTGGTAGAAGAATTGGTTTGTTTTGAAGAAAAATTAATTCTTTTTGCAGAAGATATTCAGAGCGTGTAACGCGACGAGGAACGGGATATTTCCAGGGGCGCCGGAGCGCCTCGGCACCACCCTGAACGACAGAAGAATCGCGCCGTGGCCGAATCTTCTAGAAGACCCTGGAGTCGAGAAACTTCGAAATTCATTAGTAACGCGTTGTTGATAAGGTTAGCAACGAAACGATATAAATACCGCTAGAGTATCGCGGAGCGGGCACTTTTCGCTGCGCCTTTGGGAGAGGACGGGATATCCTTATTAATTCCAAACCTACCACTGCGAATCCTTTGCGTCACAAAATGTTGTCGCCCAACGTGCAGGCCGAGGCTCACGACCAAAACTCCGACTCCATCTCCAACCCTGGCCTGAGTCCCAGTCCAACGGTCCAGTTTTCGCCGAGCCAATTCTCCCAGCTCCTGGGATCATTAAATGAGAAACCACCGAGTTGTCAAAGAAGTTTTACGAGGTGTAAGGAACGCTTCGACGGCTCTCATGATTATATGAAAGTCAGCGCGTTTATCGCCGCCATCTCGATATTTAAAGATATCGAAAATATCAGCGATGAAAACGCACTAAAAGGACTTCCACTGCTCTTCGAGGGCCATGCGGCTATCTGGTGGCGGGGCGTACGGAAAACCGTCTTGTCATGGACGGAAGCCCTGGAAACAATAAAAACAACTTTTGCACCTCGACGTCCCGCGTACCAGGTGTACACGGAGTTGTTCCGGACCACACAGGATACAAATACCCCGACGGATTTATTCATTAGCCGAAAACGGGCTCGGTTGGCAGAGTTGCCAGACCCGCACCCGGAGACAATCCAGATGGATATGATATATGGTCTTCTCCGCCTTCCGCTTCGGAAGAAAATTCCCCGGGAATCGGTGAAAACATTCACCGAGCTGATCAAGCGTGCCCGAGAGGTAGAAAACCTCGAGAAGGAAACCCAGGGGAAACAACGACAGCCATCAACGCATCACCATCGGACTGAGGGGATATTTGCAAAACCATATCCCAGGGACCACCGCCGCTGCAATATTTGCCGCCGCCCAGGACACGCCGCCGCCGACTGCCGCTACCGGAACAACAACGTGCCAGTACCGAAACCGACGACCACCTCAACCATGCTGCAGCCAGGTTACACTCAACCCTCAGGAAGCCGCACTCCGTTGCAATGTTACGGATGCGGTAAGCCGGGAGTTGTACGCAGCAAATGCCCGGACTGTACGAAGACGGCTAAAACCCCTACGTCCGCAGCATTTTGCACGGTAAGTGCAACGATGCAACCACGACAGCGACCAGCGGTCGACATCACCATCGCCGGAGAAAAGGGACAGGCCTTTTTCGATACGGGAGCAAAGTGCAGCGTTGCAAGCCAAAGCTTGTACTCCCTGCTGGAGAAGAAAGGGCACATTTTCGAAGAGCGAAGGATGGAAGTCGCGTTGGCAGACGGCAATCCACGCATTCAGGGCGTCAAAGCGGCTCGGCTAGAGGTAGAGCTTCGCGGTCGCCGCCTACAGACCATTTTCGTCGTCCTGCCAGAAGGGAAGGACAACCGAACTCTATTGGGCGTCGACTTCATCGAAGACGCAGGAGTCGTGCTGAATGTTCCGCAGCGGACATGGCACTTCGTGGAGACACCGGATCATCTACACGACTTCCAGGGAGAAGTCCCGCTTGGGAGTGCATGCTTCGGCAAGGGGGAGACTGATGTGTCTCTGTCATCCTTGACGACGGATACGTTCAGTGGAATCCAGGAGTTCGCGGAACCTCCGCCGGGATGTTTAAGCCCAATCCAGGAAGATGCGAGGGAACTCCAGGCTTTCCTACACGACGAGATCGAGATGGAGGAGCTGGTATCAAACACGCATTGGCCAGACATCGACCCTTTCTTCGAAAGATGTTTTAAAACTTTCGAAACGAGGATGGACATCTCAGCTGTCGACATTGAAGACATAAGGGAAGACGAGGCGGTGAGTATCTCTCCAGAAGAAAAACGTAAGCTGTACAAATTACTGAAAGAACACGCCGACTTATTCCAAAACACAGCACCACCGACAGCTGAAGCTGTCCATCGAATAGACACCGGAGACCACGCCCCAATCGCCGTGCCGCCGTACCGCATACCACCTACGATGAGGGAGAATCGATGGATCTTCATCGTGGAGGACGCAGCTTCACGATGGGTAGAGCTGTTTCCACTGCAGCAGGCAACGGCGGAAGCCTGTGCAGAGGTCCTCATCAACGAAGTTATGCTTCGGTTTGGGATGCCACGGCGAATCATCAGCGACAATGGCACTCAATTCGTCAGCGGGGTCATGCAGCAGGTAGCCCACTGTTTTGGGTTGCATCAGGCTTTCACCCCTGTCTATCATCCCGAGGCCAACCCAGTGGAACGGAAGAATCGTGATCTGAAGGCGCAGCTTCGAATCTACGTCGGTAGGGATCACGCTACATGGGACGAGAGGTTGCCGACCATACGATTTGCAATGAACTCGGCCAGGTGCGTGACCACCGGGTACTCAGCAGCCTACCTTACGTTCGGGAGAGAGCTGAGGACGCCCGATGACGCCAATCGGGACCTGAGGACCATCATTCAAGCAGAAAATTTCTTGCCGGAAATTACTCCAAAGCTGCTGACACTGGCGGACACGATGCAGGTGGCCCAGCAGAACCAGGAACAACAGCAGGAGCAGAGGAAGGAGTATGCCGATCAACGGCGCCGGCCCAATCCTGGATACGAGAGAGGGGACCTGGTGTGGGTAACCACTCACACCCTCAGCAGACGCGAGAGGAACTACACGTCAAAGTTCGCTCCAAAGAGGGATGGACCGTACGTGGTGAAGCGCCGCGTGGGTTCCAACAGCTACGAGATCCAGACCCGTGATGACGAGCCTGTGTGCGTAGGGGTGTACCACACCTCGGCGCTAAGGCCTTACAACGGGGCACGGGAAAACCCACCAGATCCAGTCACGACCATCCGGAGACGGGGCCGACCTCGCAAGCAGCCTGAGGGTCAATCAACGGGGCACCCAAGAAAGTAACCTCGGCGCAGATGAAGGGAATTCCTGGACTACTCGTCGGGACGCCGTTGTGTCCAGAGGGGGAGACTGTAACGCGACGAGGAACGGGATATTTCCAGGGGCGCCGGAGCGCCTCGGCACCACCCTGAACGACAGAAGAATCGCGCCGTGGCCGAATCTTCTAGAAGACCCTGGAGTCGAGAAACTTCGAAATTCATTAGTAACGCGTTGTTGATAAGGTTAGCAACGAAACGATATAAATACCGCTAGAGTATCGCGGAGCGGGCACTTTTCGCTGCGCCTTTGGGAGAGGACGAGATATCCTTATTAATTCCAAACCTACCACTGCGAATCCTTTGCGTCACAAGCGGTAAATTAATTCATTTTCAATTTCTAAAGCAATATCGCGATAAAACCAGTGTAACTGTTGACACGAATTACTTCAGCACAGTTATAAAAAACATTAAAGATGAATTTGCTGACAGATTTGAGCAATTCAAAACCAACAAAACCACTCTAGCATTCATAGTAAATCCTCTCAACACAAAGAGTAACGAAATCCACATTGAGCCATTTGGAATTGATACTGGATCTCTACAAATACAATTGATCGATTTAAAAAGTAAAGCTTTGTGGAGTGGAAAATTTACAGAGTTGAAAAGCAAGTTGGAAGAGTTGGAGGTCCAGAAATGTATGTACGTAACGCAACAAAAGTGGACAGCTTTAAAAGAAACGCCGCGAGTTGAGACACTTATATTCGACGCATGGAATAGTCTTCCAGATTGCTACAGTGAGGTGAAGAAGTTGGCATTTGGAGTGCTGACTATCTTCGGATCGACATATTCGTGCGAGCAAGCGTTCTCTTGCATGAATATAATTAAAAGTAAAGTAAGAAGCCAACTAACAAATGAAAATTTAGAGTCGTGTTTGAAACTTAAAACAACAAGTTATGAGCCAAATTTATCCAAACTTTCTAAAACCATGCAAAGCCAACGCTCCCATTGAATTTGTTTGCTCAAATGTATGTTATCGTTTTTTTTATTTTAAATACAAGTTACATTGTTTAATAAAGTTTAAATTTTCTACTTGAATAACCATGCAAAGCCAACGCTCCCATTGAATTTGTTTGCTCAAATTTATGTTATTGTTTTTTTTATTTTAAGTACAAGTTACATTGTTTAATAAAGTTTAAATTTTCTACTTGAATAACCATGCAAAGCCATCGCTCCCATTGAACTTGTTTGCTCAAGTGTTTGTTATTGAAGTACAAGTTAGTGTTGTAAGTAAATGTTTAATTGTTTTAATTTTTTACTTAAATAATAAGTAATTATCTAATAATGCCATATATATATTATCTAATTTGTTGTGAAAAACACTACTTATATATGAATAAATAGATTAGTTTTTTTTATCAAAAAACTTTATTTATGCGAGTACTATTTATTGTTGGCAAGAAAATATTTTGTGGCTCTTTAAAAACTTTGAAATTTTGTAAATTGTAATGTTTGACTCTTCCGACTCAAAAGGTTGCCGACCCCTGGGATAGGCGAACGGACTAACAAGGGAGGTTAGTAATAATAATCGTAACTCGCCAATTTTAATGAAATTTTGGTACGATATAGAACTCAAAAAAATATTTCACGCGTATTTTTTTTATAGTTGTCGACATTCATATTAAGGGGATGGAAGTAGGCCTCAAAGTTGGGTGGAAAAATCCATTTTATCGAATATCTTCGAAAGTATTAGGCCTAGACGAAAATTTCAAAATCCAATTTGTGCGTTTTTGAATGGTGAATCTTTTCGTCTAAACTGATTAAAAATTAAAAATTTGTTGAAAATTAAATTTTATCGAAATTTTTCGTTCTACTTAAAGTAGTATTTTATTTGAACCACATTAAAGTATCCTATTAAACATAGTATTTTAAATGTTTTTTCTCGCAATTTTTCCCAGATCTGCTCTGAAAAGTTCTGAGGTTGCCCACTTCCAATCTCATCTTGTTCTCTCAGTAACCAGAACACATACAAATTAATATTTTAGAAAAACTAGATTTTCCGAATAACTTCTGTGAAATTCAACGATTACTGCCTTCTCTGTCATGAAATATGAACTTTTGATAAATGATTATTTTTGTTAAATTTTTATAAAAACTGTTGAGATCGTCACGTGTTGTTCGATGCTCAACTGGTCAATTTCAAATTTAGATGAAAATTGACCTCGTCGAAATAATTGACACCGTTGTTCGGTAAATGTAACTTGTTTATTGAAAGCAACACAAAAAACTATCAACTACTTGGTACGAGTGCTATAGCTGCTAGGTCGAATATCGTCGTCGAATAGTTGTTCGACTCTTTAGAGTTGAGATGGTTCTAAACATTGTTTCTCTGCGCTGCCTCGAAGTCCCCTCGTTACACCCCCGTTGATGGGAACGAAATTTGAGGGGGATGCCAAAAGTCTTATGCCATTGGCTGATGGGACTTGGAGAATTAAGGTCTGGGACCACCTCTTGTAGTGGAGGTGGGACACCCCTCTCCAAGCCCCTGCGGAAAATTGTGCTTGTCGCTAACGGGACTTCGAGACCACGCGAAAACAGGCCCAAGTGGCCCGCATCTGTTTTTAGTTTGCGTTAATAGGTACGCTGGCCTCGCTGACCGGACCGTCGTTCGAACGCGGGACTGGGGGCTCGGGCACGTCGTAAACGGGACTCGAGGGTCCCAAGTTGTAAAAAGTAATTCCTCAAAACATCCGAAAAGGAACCAAATTTTAAGGGTACGTGGGTCGCCCGCGTGCACCCCAGATGCCGCCGCTTTATGGCAAGGGTACATCATTGTTTGCCCGCTTGCCGTAGGACCGCGAGGAAATACCGTTGAGGGTCACGACTCAACAAAAACTTATTTATGGTCTTTTTATAACACCTATCGAAAAATTGGCAGTCTCTTCAAGTTATGTAAATATAATTTTTTTTATAAATATTTAAAACTTAAAAATTAGCATAATTAATATTGTCATTTTTTGACGAATATACGAAATTGACGAACCAGTTCAATTTTTTTATGCGAGGATATGACTCGTTACGATCATCTATCGAAAACTGTACGAACAGCACATCTAGCATCGGCAAAACATTCTCGCCGAGCATGTCCCTTCTGTCGAGTCGATTCGGAGGCGTGCTGGTGCTGTGCTGTGGCTACACAGTGTGCGCACTCCCATTGAAATACACAGGAGAAAGTCAAACCGTCGGTTGGTACGGTGCTTGTCAGGCGATGGTGCGTCCTAGTGTGCGCACATTTTGCCGAGTCGATACGGAGGCGTGCTGGTGCCGTGCTGCGTCTACTAAGTGTGCGCACTCCCATTGAAATACACAGGAGAAAGGCAAAACGCTGCCGCTGGTGCGGTGCTGGTGGGTCCTAGTGTGCGAAGGCCTTAATCCAACCCTCGTTGTACCGTAACCGTTGCGTCGTGACCCGAGTTAGACACGGTTATAGTCGCCGTGTGGACTCCAAAGCTGAAATAATCTTTACGTCTTAATACGCGAACTCGCTATTCGTTACAAACAACGAATCCGAACCGTGGGACGTAACACACATCATTTAGTAAACCAATGCTTCTAACTGCTTACAAAAAACACGGTCGTTTGGTACAATTATAAAAAAGTTATTCTGTTTTAAAGGGCGTACGAATACTCATGGGAGTCACTGTATGTATATGTATATTCTGTATTTTACTGAACATACACGCTGTACATATACAGGGTGTCTCAGACCACCCGTGTCACCCATTTATAATCTATAAAATAGATTATTTTCAAAAAGTCAAAGCGCTTCTTTTATAAATCAGGTACGCTCTATCAAATGGTGATATTTTTAACTTCCGGTTTCGGCTGGAAATAGGTGATTTAGACCGAAAGTTACATTTTTCAAGTGGAACATGGTATTTTTTATTACAGATTTGGATTTTATGCGAAAAAACAAGAAACTTTTGTCTGAAACATTTTTTCGTAAAATGTCATTTTATGTCCTTTAAGTAACCTTCAAAATGAGTCTTGGCGAAATAATGTTTTTACACTGTCTGCTCTTGGCATAACCCAGGATCTACGACGAGGACGTGGCAGATATCAGATCCCGTGTGTGTGTGTGTGTGTGTTCACCGTAAAGAATCCGTAATAAAAAATACCATGTTCCATTTGAAAAATGTAACTTCCGGTCTAAATCACCTATTTCCAGCCGAAACCGGAAGTTAGGAAACAAACGCTTTGACTTTTTGAAAATAATCTTTTTTCTCGATTATAAATGGGTGATACGGGTGGTCTGAGACACTCTGTATACTGTTTGAAGTTTGAATAGATTTAACGTCTTGGGTTTCAATCGGGAATTTGATGGAGTATAGAAGTTGTGTTGTAAATATTTATCACGCTGATGCTTTTACTATTATTTGTTTATATTGCTTTATAATTTTATAAACGTTAAGTGTATTCTGGGATTGCAAACCGTTTGTTCACGCCTTCACGCGGCCAATCCTGTTAACATTACTAAATATATGTTTATATGAATATATATGGTAGTAATGGAACTAAGATGAAAAAAGGCACTTTTTCCATTTTGTTAACTTGATACGACTAATATAATGCATTTATACATATATTCAAGTTCGATTTGTATTATTTGAGAACACAGATTAACCATTGTCAAATACAGGAAAAAAATTAATTTGAGATTGAATTAAAGTTAAGCATCAAATTTTGAATAATGCAATAAAAAGATTTACAGTAGATAGAAATAGAAACATTACAAATGTTTTACAATGTAAGCTAGCGTAAGGTTGATAACGTGAGGAGATTTCTTTCTAATACGCCTTCATTACAGCGAACGGGCAGAAGAGAGCCTCTTCACGATCGCGCTCTCCGATGATTTTCTAATATAACGTAATATGCAGTGTATCATTGAAAATACCTTATAATATAACGTAATATGCAGTGTATCATTGAAAATACCTTATAATATAACGTAACATACAGTGTTTCATTGAAAATACCTTATAATATATCGTAATTTGTAGTGTATCATTGAAAAACCTTATAATATGACGTAATATGCAGTGTAGCATTGAAAATACTTTATAATATATCGTAATTTGTCTGAAGCCGGGTCTATAAGTATACAGGGTGTCCCAAAACGATTGTGAAAGCGGGAAATGGGAGGTTCCTTGGGTCATTTGAAGCGACATTTTCCTTAACAAAAATGGCGTCCGCGGCTTTGTTTAGGAGTTATTAACGAAAAACACGGACCAACCAGAGCGCGCCTAGTGGCTCGGCGGCACGGTCAGCGCGGCAAGCCGGGGGGGAGGAGAGTGTTGTCGGTACGCCGTGATGTCGTAACAAACTACAGTTTCTCGATTATGTCCCCGATTTCGATAAGCTTTGGATATGTTGTAAAGACCACGATTCTGAACAACATTTCCCTTTAGACTTTTTGCCTCGAGGCTTTAGTTTACGAGATATTTGTAAAAACTTGTAATTGAAAATCGATCGATGTTCATACTACTATCTCCTCTCCGATTTCGATGAGCTTTGGATATGTTGTCAAGACCACGATTGAATAACCATTGTTGTATAACCATGTCAAACTTATTTGAAAGTCATTGAAATCGGTGAGGATCCACATCATCTTTACCCGACTTACGGCAACTTTACCCGAACGAGAGAAGAAGCAGAAACTGATTGCATTAAGAACTCACATATTCAGCCGTAAATCCATTTGCTGCTTCGAAATGCGTGTCACTGTCACTGGGTCATTCGGTGACGAACTGCACAGATGTCTTCAGGTGTACGACAGTACCGAAAGCTAAGGTTTGTACAGAACGGTTGTACAAAAGGTTGTACACATTGGTTGTAAATTTTTCCACACTCACGATCACTGTTCATATTTGCATTATCACTTGTATTGCAGCACAAATCACAGTAATGAGGTAATGCGGTCAGTAGACTGCGGATGTCATGCATTTGTAGCAAAAATGAGTAAGTGCATTTTAAAACAGTAGAGATATTAAAATAATTTAAAAACACCAATGTATTATTTTCAACTTGATCAAATGATTAAAGTAAAAGTCAACTATCCGTCTGGCATCTGTCCCTTGCAATAGCAGCAGCCAACTTTCATTTTGCATAAAAATCCGCAGTCTAGTGACGAGTTTAAATATTACTACTAAAAACACACATTTTAGCAACCGTGAACTTAGAATTGACAAGACTTTGGAGATGTTCTCTCTACCGCGGCTCGAACGACACTGATTTTACCCAAGATTTTTCTGAAAAGTTTGGCGAGGAATGCTATGCGTGTCGAAAATGCACACTGTAGCTCGCTTACGAAAACGACGGTGTGGACAGACGAAAAAAAAGAATACGAGAGGGACCGCTGTAAGACTAGAGTTTCTGGCAATCACATGTTTCGGTTTTCCTGCAGATTGGTATGCAGAGTCGATGGGTTACTGTTCGAAAAGGTCGTCCGTCCTTTCACCCAGCAAGAGGTAGAAATTTCAGGCCCGCATGGCGTTTTGGGGCCGACTCATACTGGGGTTTCCTAGGACGGGTTGTCCGAGGACGTTTCCCATCAATTTCGTGCGGGTTGACAAGTCCCGCTGTGCCCCTGCTAAGCGTGGCAGAAAAAAAGATCACCAAGTGGCAGGAACGGTTCCTATTTCCTCGGTAGTTTATCCAAAGGAGTTGTGGGGCGCGCAGTGGCTCAGTGGATGAGACTCGCGACTACGAACTCGTAGTCCCGGGTTCGAATCCCGCCGTCACCTCTGAGATTTTTCTCAAGTGATTCATACTGTAGCCGCCCAGGTGGTTCGGAACCCACCTTAATAAACTGTAGGTCCTATAGCTATAAGTTTAGTTATAGATTATAGTTATAAGTTATAGTTATAAGTTATAGTTATAAGCTATAGTTATAAGCTATATATAAGTCGTCTCTAATGACCAAAGTAGTCGATGCGACGTAAAAACACAATATAACTAACTAACTAAAGGAGTTGTGGAGCCTATAGAGACCTTTATTTTCTGCCACGCTTAGCAGGGGCACGGCGGACTCCTCCACCTCTGCTCGAAAATGGGAAATAGCCGCGAACAAGCCGTCCGCGGAAACTCCACTAGGGACGGAACTTTTCTTCCAACCACATATACATATATATGGTATCAGAAATTATTTCGGATACACCGGAAAATAATGAAATGTTCATTTTAGGGAACCAAAAGTGTTATTTCGCCCACAACGATACTTTGCAACTGTACGCACCATGTAAAAATTTCATACGCCACACAGTGGACGAAATTTGGACGAAATCTGTGTCAAAATTAAAGAACTTTCGATAGAAATGAGATACAGAGCGATGATTTTTTTTCCAAATCAAAGCTGAAACTTTGCAGAATATGGAAAAAATAGGGATAAAAATCAATATAACGAAGTATTTGAACGTTTAGTTGTAGTATATAATTTGACGAACGATCACTTGACGTATCGCTGCGATTGTCGCTGGCACTCCCTTGTAGGTAAATAGGCTGTGTGTGACTGTAATGTAATTTGAATTAGATATCTATTTTCCATAATTATGTTTTCATTTGCACAGGAAGTAAGGTAAGTATTCAATCTTTTCAACTTACTACGTATCAACAAATTTATTAACTTCCGATGATAAAAATGAAAGAATAAGGTATCAGCAGAAGTTAAAATCTCCCTACTTTTCCCATATTCTGCAAAGTTTCAGCATTAATTTTAAAAATAAATCGTCGCTCTATATCTCATTTCTATCGAAAGTTGTTTGATTTTGACACAGATTTCGTCCAAATTTCGTCCACTGTGCGGCAGACATGAGATGTGAAACACTCTAGTATTTCAGGTCCATAAAATTGCTGAATATTCTTTATTAGGACAGCGTTTGTCCTAAAATTGCAACACTCACATTGGGAAAAAACAGAACGCGGGGAAGGGGGGCGCGAGATGTCGTTTATTTTACCTAAATTGTTGTTGGGGTGTCGTACACTCCGAGTGTGCAGCGCACAGGTTAATATCGTCCATAGTAAGTACATGTCACTTTGTTTTTTTCATGCACTTACAATTGCCGAAATCGCCGGACGCGAAATGATTTTTTGATGAATTGTTGATTTAACAAGTCGATGAAAATGAGGTTTTGGGACTTTATAGTGAAAACATTCGACATCAGAATTCCTACCCGTAAAGACCCAAAAATGATTTATCTCCTACATTGTTCAAAAACAATGGCTCCGAAAAGGAGTACTGCATTGATTATTCTGGTAAGGTTTTCCGCATGCATTTCCGGCTGTTGTCGAAATATTGGCTACAGCGGCCACACATACTATGTAGCGTGCAACGTCGACGTCAAAACATTGAGATTACCGACGCGGCTGTGGTAGGGATAGGGAGACCTTATGATAGGCGCGATTTGTTTAGGTGCCGTTCCCTGGGCTGTTCTCTATGGAGAGATTTATGACAGGTCAAGGACAGTCAAGACACTTTCGGACAACACGTGTTTGCTGTAAAGTAATTTGTGTAGGCCCCGACTTCAGCGGCAAACTAAAAATGCTATATCCGAGCAATCTTCAAAAAAGCACGATCAGTCGTCCCTGTTGTAAATTTTCGCTGTTTCTGCATACCTGCAAAGGGAAGTGTCAACCTTTTTTTATTGAATTATAGCGGCTGCACATTTGCGGAGCTTCAAGTTATTTCAGTTGTGAACACATGTTTTTTCGCCATTCATTTGCCGAATATTTTAAGCACAATGGGTGTTTTCCTAGCAGGTAAGTATTTAACAATTAGGAAGAGTAATACAATTGCGCCTCGGTTCAGGTATGTCAGTTGCACGCCTATCGTTAACTGCCCATCCCACCCTTAAATATGTTGGACTTTAGCTTTTTACCCCCACGCAAGGGCCAATTGCGAGGTTACCTTTTTGACGAAAGTTCGTCATCGGAACATTGATGTCTAGCTTGTCTATCGACCAGCACACTCAGTGAACCATGCAGGACGAAAAAATCATAGAAGCAGTGAGGCAGCGTTCATTTTTTTACGATTTGCGCCATCCTAAATATAAGGACACGAAGTACAAGGCCATCGTCTGGAGGGAGATCGATGAAGAAGTGGGTGTGTCAGGTCAGTATTTACTATATTTTATTAACAATTTCGTTAATACATTGTGGTGGTCCTTATTTTTGAACTTTCGAATTTTTTTGGTCTTACAATTAGCTCGCTAAAATATGACACTTGGTGCAAAAATGATATGTGAAAAATTACCAATTTTTTCAATAACTGATGATTAATTAAAAAATATTTTGCTTTGCAGCTGATACATGCATTCGTAGGTGGAGCAACATTAAAGATTGCTACAGAAAATATCGCGCTCGCTGTAATGGGACGCGGAGCGGGCAGGCTGCAACAAGCGTAAGACCTTTTAAATACGGCAACACCTTGGATTTCCTCAATGTCTGCATGTCGGAGAGGACGAGAACGAGAACGTGAACGAGAACGAGAACGAGAACGTGAACGAGAACGTGAACGAGAACGAGAACGAGAACGTGAACGAGAACGAGAACCACGAGGTAGAACCACCCCCCAAAAAGAGGAAAAGTGATTCTGATGATAGTTTGGTGGGTGCAATAAATCGCTGTGCCGGGTTAATTGAAAGCTCTGTAAGCTGCAGCGAAGAAAAAAAAACCAAGGCCTACCAAGCCAAAGCAAAGCTTGTGTGGTTTTTTAAAGGCATCGCGCTGGATGTCGCCGAGCTATCACTAAAGCGGCAAAATATAATAAAATCGGTGGTGCTCGCGAAACTAAACGAGATGCAGGAGGAAGAAGAGGAAGAAGGAAAACAAGAAGAACACCGCGAAGTCATGTAGGCTTATGTACATTTTTTGTTACTTGTTGGTTTAAGGTTTAAAAAAAATTTTAATAAAAAGAATTTAAAGTGTAGACAGGCATAGTTGAATTGTTCATTTAACCCTAGCACTCTCAAGCTCCAATCCTTTGTGCGGACTCCCAACGCGCTCCTCCAACCCGTACACTTCTGTACTCGTATCTCCTAAGAAAAAATAATTTGAAACAAAAGGTTACAAATATTTTGTTGATAATAATGTGGGAGGTCTAAATTCTCGCGAGAAACAGGCGAAACGCACGTTCTACGAAAAATAGATGAACAGATGAATTCGCCTGTCGTTTGTTTCGACAAACGACAGGCGAAGACCGTTGGAAAAGGCGTGGAAGAAGCGAGAACGGAGAGTCTCTCGCCGGTCGTCGTCTTGTAAAGTTGTCTTGTAAAGTTGTACTGAATCTTTGTTCTACCTTTTTTATTATTTTATTAAACATAGTGATCGTAAGAGTCGATTCCTTTATTGCTCCCCGCCCGCGTAGATCGATTAGCTAACTCGATCGCCACCGAAATAAATATAAAATAGGGAAATCCTACAATAATAATGATAAAAATTGATAATAATCATTTCTACTTTTATTTCTATAGAAACATACAATTAGTCACGTAAGTATTCAAACGCTTTGAAATGAGAAGGTTCACGCTTAATAAACATACGTCCCATTAAGAATTGTAAAATATTTTTATTGAAATATGTATTAATACAGTGAGTATTTACACGCTTGAGGCAAAAAAATTTTTAAATGTCCTCCGGACGTCAAAACCCTCCCTCGCACCGTTGCTTCGTTGGGGGTGATGTTGGGGGGTTGGGTGTTCTGTCACACTTGTTATATGTTCATCCTGGCTCTGTGTTTCCGCCGATCTCTCATACGCCCTAATATAGTTGTGGAGTATGCATGTGGCCGTGACAATATGATCCACGTTTTCTGGCCTTGCATTTATTGTCCGATGATAAATTTGGAACTTTTGTGAAAGGATTCCAAAAGTCGTTTCAACAACGCGCCGCGCCATAGAAAGACGGTTGTTGAAATTGGTCTTGTCCTGATGTCCTTCAGCTTGGCTGCCCGGATATGGCCTCATGAGGTAGCGTCTTAGCGGGAACGCCTCGTCTCCCACAATTATGCAAGGCGCGCTAACATTTGTGCCCGGCAAGCACGCGTCGGGCAACAATTGAATGGTGCCGTCGTCCAGTCACCTCCCTAATGTCGATTGCGAAAGGATGCCCCCATCACTATTTCGACCAAGTACACCTATTTCCACGGCAAGAAAATTGCAGTTTGCGTCGGCAAGGGCCATCAGTACCGTCGAAAGTGTCTTCTTATAATTAAAATATTGGGACCCTGAGTTCGGTGGGGCTCTAATGTTTACGTATTTTCCGTCTATCGCCCCGACACAATTTGGGAACCTACATTTTTCCCAGAATTCTCTTTTTATGGTTTCCCATTTTTCCTTGGTGGACAATCCAATTGCATCCTTCATCAATGTTGCCGTTATAGCACGACATGTATCGTTAACGATTTTTTGAACGGTCGAATGCCCCATCCGGAAGCTGAAGCTAATTGACTTCAGAGAATCTCCCGTAGCTAGGTATCTAAAACAATGAGAGATAATTAATTTACGGAATCGAGTGTATCGCCTTAATAGCAAGCAATTAGTGAATAATCACCTACCGCAAACAAACTGCCAATTGCTCATCAGGAGCAATTGGACTTCGGAAGTTTGCTGATGGCTTGACCAGCAGGTGTTCAATACGGCTCAACAACGACGCAAAGCAGCCAGTACTCATCCTGAAGTAATTGTAAAATTTATCCTTGTGATCCATCGCCATTTGCCTATATAAAACCAAATTGCCTTCGGCGCCTCGATTTCGCCAGAGAGGATGGACGCTGAAGCGACGTCCTCGTCTTCTTCGAGTAGAAGGCCCTGCTCCCTCTTGCTCCTCGAGCGGATAGTCCACCGCGATTTGCATTAAGCTCGCCATCAATAAAAATGTTGGCAATAGCACATTGCTACGGTCCAAGTCCAAGTTCAAGTCCATATCCGAGTCCATATCCAAGTCCATATCCAAGTGCGTAGCCAAGTCAGTATCCATGTCCATAATCAAGTCAGTATCCATGTCCATAATCAAGTCAATAGCCAAGTCAGTATCCATGTCCATTATCAAGTCAATATCCAAATCCATATCAAAATCGAAAAAAAAACGTGGTAAAAAACGAGCGCGTGGTAACTGTTCAACGACAGAGGCCAAAAAAAATGGTGCTGAAATCTGGCTTTGCAGCCTCTTAAATACATTCTCGGCAGCCCCCATTTAATGACGTCATCGGCGAAGGTGGAATTTCCCGGGCGAGAAGAGGCGAAAACGAAAGTGTCCACAGTGACACCTCCCTTTGCAGATATGCAGAAACAGCGAACATTTACAACAGGGACGACTGATCGTGCTTTTTTGAAGATTGCTCGGATATAGCATTTTTAGTTTGCCGGGGAAGTCGGGGCCTACACAAATTACTTTACAGCAAACACGTGTTGTCTGAAAGTGTCTTGACTGTCCTTGACCTGTCATAAATCTCTCCATAGAGAACAGCCCAGGGGACGGCACCTAAACAAATCGCGCCTATCATAAGGTCTCCCTATCCCTACCACAGCCGCGTCGGTAATCTCAATGTTTTGACGTCGACGTTGCACGCTACATAGTATGTGTGGCCGCTGTAGCCAATATTTCGACAACAGCCGGAAATGCGTGTGGAAACGAGACCTGCCTCCTCCATTCTGATCCAATCGGCCGCGGACTCGTATCTAGAGCCTTTACCGTTGTCCTGCCTGGAAACCTTCTTCAATGGCTCGCATCAATACAATGTCACCAGTTCAGACCCATGCGAGATGGCGTCTTACCACCTCCTGCAATCGCGAAGTAGTGGGCGGTAACTCGGAACATAAACAATACGTGTTGGCCACGCGTTTTCCTTCGCGTTTTCGTCGGACGGTGGCCATAAAGTAATTCATGCTCGTCAAAGAAACTAATCTTTACAACAACCTAAATTGCAGAGTAGACCAGTACCCGTCCTTACCCGTCCTTACCCGTCATAAAATTAATGGGCTTAAGGCTAAAGCTAACGGACGAACGGTACAACGCCTTCTACCTTAATTATTGCCACGTGCCCCACACCTCGCCGAGTGGAAAAACTTACCAGAATAATCAATGCAGTACTCCTTTTCGGAGCCATTGTTTTTGAACAATGTAGGAGATAAATCATTTTTGGGTCTTTACGGGTAGGAATTCTGATGTCGAATGTTTTCACTATAAAGTCCCAAAAACTCATTTTCATCGACTAGTTAAATCAATAATTCATCAAAAAATCATTTCGCGTCCGGCGATTTCGACAATTGTAAGTGCATGAAAAAACAAAGTGACATGTACTTACTATGGACGATATTAACCTGTGCGCTGCACACTCGGAGTGTACGATACCCCAACAACAATTTAGGTAAAATAAACGACATCTCGCGCCCCCCTTCCCCGCGTTCTGTTTTTTCCCAATGTGAGTGTTGAAATTTTAGGACAAACGCTGTCCTAATAAAGAATATTCAGCAATTTTATGGACCCGAAATAACAAACAATTCAAAGCTAACAGTTGTTTGTGGTTACTAGAGTGTTTCACATCTCATGTCTGCCGCACAGTGGACGAAATTTGGACGAAATCTGGACGATTTATTTTTAAAATTAATGCTGAAACTTTGCAGAATATGGGAAAAGTAGGGAGATTTTAACAAATTTTAATAAATTTGTTGATACGAAGTAAGTTGAAAAGATTGAATACTTACCTTACTTCCTGTGCAAATGAAAACATAATTATGGAAAATAGATATCTAATTCAAATTACATTACAGTCACACACAGCCTATTTACCTACAAGGGAGTGCCAGCGACAATCGCAGCGATACGTCAAGTGATCGTTCGTCAAATGATATACGACAACTAAACGTTCAAATACTTCGTTATATTGATTTTTATCCCTATTTTTTCCATATTCTGCAAAGTTTCAGCTTTGATTTGGAAAAAAAATCATCGCTCTGTATCTCATTTCTATCGAAAGTTCTTTAATTTTGACACAGATTTCGTCCAAATTTCGTCCACTGTGTGGCGTATGAAATTTTTACATGGTGCGTACAGTTGCAAAGTATCGTTGTGGGCGAAATGACACTATTGGTTCCCTAAAATGAACATTTCATTATTTTCCGGTGTATCCGAAATAATTTTTGATACCATATATATGTATATGTGGTTAGAAGAAAAGTTCCGTCCCTAGTGGAGTTTCCGCGGACGGCTTGTTCGCGGCTATTTCCCATTTTCGAGCGGAGGTGGAGGAGTCCGCCGTGCCCCTGCTAAGCGTGGCAGAAAATAAAGGTCTCTATGGGCTCCACAACTCCTTTAGGTAAACTACCGAGGAAATAGGAACCGTTCCTGCCACTTGGTGACCTTTTTTTCTGCCACGCTTAGCAGGGGCACAGCGGGACATGCCAACCCGCACGAAATTTATGGGAAACGTCCTCGGACAGCCCGTCCTAGGAAACCCCAGTATGAATCGGCCCTTAGGGTCCCTATTGTCCTATGCCTCCCTTAAGAAACTTTCTGAAAGAAAGGCGGACGACGTTTTCGATCAGTAACCCATCGACTCTGCGTACCAATCTGCAAGGAAAACCGAAACATGTGATTGCCGAGTGAACTCGGCGAGCGAACACAGTGCGGGCCGAGCAAGCTGACACAGTGCGAGTCGTGCGGGCCTAACGATCGGACACAATGCGAGCCTAGCGAGCGGATATTGTGCGAGCCGAGCGGGCGGACATTGTGCTAGCCGAGGGAGCGGACACTGTGCGAGTCGTGCGGGCCTAGCGATCGGACACGGTGCGAGCCTAGCGAGCGGACGCAGTGCGAGCCGAGCGAGCGGACACTGTGTGAGCCGAGCGTACGGACACTGTGCGAGCCGAGCAAGCAATGAAAAGGTACGGAGCTGTTTTCAGGTCATTTTCATTTCAGTGAAAACTGAGAAGGTCCGGACCTGCGAAACATTTCAGTGAAAACTGAGAAAGTCCGGAGCTGTGAAACATTTCAGTGAAAACTGAGAAGGTCCGGACCTTTGAAATTTCTCTTAAAAATGATCGAAATTTTTATTTAGATAAAAATTTTGCCCTACTCTGATACATACAGTATGGATTTCCTCTGACAGTCTGAGAGTGATAAAACCTCGGGACTCTGGAGCATCAATGAACGTGAACGTGTAGGTACATACATAGAAAACGACAGGGCATAGGCGACAAAAGAGGGACTGAAGACCGAGGCAGCCGGCACAGTTTAAAAGGCTGGGCATCGATTACAATGTCAATGCAAAAAGGAAAGTTTTTTATTTTTCATTCTTTTTTATACAACTTTTACAAACATATTTGTGAGATTTTGCTGATTAAAATTAGTCTAAACACGGCACTATTTCGATCATATTTACTTGTTTAATGAGTGATCGTGTTAGAGATCGGATATGCGAATCAGTGGGAGTTCGTCGTGATATGAAGAATCATTGTACACTTGTTTAACACACGTTTAATAAAACAAAGTCACAACAAAAATAACAATAAGTATACGCAAACGGAGACGCAGGTAACGAATGGGGGGGTGACGCACGAGGGAACGAACGCAGGCGGGTTGACCCACGCAGGTAAACGGTTAGACTCACAGAGTCAGAGCGGCGGTCGAGATATCGGAGGTGTATACGCGAGACCCGTCAACCGAAGAGAGCCCCCGATCCGCCCGAGCGTAACCGAAAATCACGCGTTCGGCGGATCGCGAGGTGAGGGGCCGCGCGGATGACGTGACGTCATCCGCGTGGCTACGCGACGTCGCGTCGGTTAGACGGATCAGTCGATAGACGATCGGCCGGAACAGATCGTAACTCGGTATGATATAAATATAAGTAAATAGTAAATAGATATGATTAAAACCGAGGAGCGTACGGTTCGGGTCGGGTATATCGGTGTGAGACCACTATTAATCAAATAACAAAACTTCTTTATTTTTCATTATTTTTTTATAGGACTTTCACTAACATATTTGATGCATATTTTTAATGAAAATGGTATCAAATATGATATAATTCCGATGATATTTGCTTGTGTAATGAACGACGGAAGTTTTGGACGCAAAGAAGGATAGCGTTGGGCAAAGAAAGAGACGCGGAGAGTTTTTCGACTTCGACTGCTCGGTCTTCGCCTCGCTGTACATACAGTGCGCTGATAAGCGAATGATGTTTCAGGCAGTGGTTCAGAATGAAATAAAATCATGTTACACGCACTTTTTAAATAGCATCATGTTGCAAGAAATTTTCTTATAGAGTCATATAGAATTATTTTTTTTTAATGTCTTTGTACGAAATATACTTTGGATAGGAGACGTCGAAAGTTAGCTTAATTAGTTAATACTTTTATCTCATTACTACCTCTACTTTAATAAATGTAGTCAATGCTGTCAGAGCATTAGAAGTGGTATTATCGGATAAATAAGTAAAAAAATTAATTTTCTGTTTTCTATTAACGATCTCAATAAGAACGATTGAATTTTGTCATTCCATGTAGATTGTGTTTATTCTTTTTTTTTTATTCGATAATTATAACAGAATATTTTTTGCTTAAAAATCATTATTTTATAAATATCATAATAATTTTCAAATTAATTTTAAATTTTGATAGTTTTTTACAATATTACGTAGTAACTGGTAGTAATTACTTTCATTTTCCCTACATCTATAAACTATCGATTATAAAACAATGATTACAATGGTGAACAATAAAGAAGAAGTAATTATTTTCCAAGCAATTACAGAATGGGTAATGTCAGCATTCTACATTTATTTATTACCTGCGGGTCACTGACGCAGTTTTACGTGGTTCACGAGCAAATGTTCTATTTAGGCAGAGTGCGCGGAACCACCGACGAGTATCTCGTCGATTTGGAACGTTTAACGATATGGTATTTCAGATCACTGTAAGTTCCTCTTATCCCCGGGCCCCCTGTGCCTACTTTTTGCGCCGCTCAATAGCACAGAGGCTGGCAGTCTTTAATAGTATCTCGTCGGTGCATTCGTGTTCTAAATATTTAGAATATAAGTTATGTACATGTACAATACAAACATTTTATGTATGAATCTACAATTAATAAATAAAGACAATCTAGTAAAAAAGTATATCTGCGTATACAATTATTAAACCACCAATTTTCCCTGAACGTCCGACTTGTCGTAGAGTTACACTACTGACTTACGCAAAAATTTACACCGGTCTAACTTGTTATTCAGTATCTGTACTGATCTGGAATTGCAAAAATAGTGAAACATTGAAAAACAAAAATGTTTGGGCGACTGGCTTGACGTTTAGTAGTACTACTGAAATTTCGAAAATTTGTCGGTCCACTGGCTTGACGTTGAGTTGTACTACTGAAATTTCGTGCCACCTCTTTCGCTATCATATTCTCCTAATACAAAATTCGATTTTCGGGATTTTTGAAAATTTTTGAGTTTCTACTAGGAGATTATAATAGCAACAGAGATGGCATGCGTGCAACCTCTTTAGCTATCATATTCTTCTAATACATTCACCTTTTTACCGACGAGAATCTCCTCAGTAGTCTTCTACACCGACGAGATGCCACGCATGGCCGCGCGATACGTGGTCCACCCGGGAAAAACGGTATCTCGCAGATTCGGATTTTTCACGAAAGGAGCTGTTTATGGAATCTGCTTTCGGGCGCCAGACACTCGGCAGTGTCACGCAAATTGCGCGATAACGGCACGAGGCGCGAACGAACCCTCCGAAACTGCGAGAACCGCACAATATTCTGGATGGATCTAGGACGGGCTCAGGATTCTACGCTGATCAAGCACGGAGCGTTTCCCGCGGCGAAAAGGTTTCTCGACGGAAATAATTAACGAAAGAATCGGCTTGAGCAATTTATTTGTCCGATGGACACGACAAATAAATTGTCGAGAGCCGGCAGCGGTAATTTACAAGCCGGCGCGTTCACGATAATTCCACGACAGGTTTTCGGTCGCTCGCGCTATTCTTTCTCGTTCGCGTCGAACCCGGCAGTTTGCAAGATATTGTTCGCTTTTACAAGGCGCTTTCGGCGCGGAATAACGGCCGGATTCCGATGGAATACGCGATACAAAGTCTGGATCGTTCGAAATTCGCCGTCGGACACGATACGTCACGCTGCGTCGTCACACCGGGGAACGTCTCGAAGATGGCGTATAATTTATTCGCGAAATCGGCAACGATACGGCCCCCCGCGAGTCCGCGACCTCGCGTTACCAACCGGCTCGCACGTTCACCGATCGACGACCGTTCGTCCTTTCACGAAAAGATGGCCGAACATGCGGCAAGGATACGGTTTCGTCGTTTCGCGACGCGAACAAGGACCTTGCGAAAACGATACCGAGCCAACACGAAAAGTTCGTTAAATCACGATAATAAGGAAGCCTGACTGGTGCTTACCAACGGCAACGAGGACGACGGCAGGTGGTCGGCTTTCGTCCCTCGATTCGTCCCTCGATTGGCACGCACTTATTCGATACTTTTGGTTTCATTAAGCAAATCGTTTACGTCTTACTATTCGAAGCGGCCAACGACCCTGTGGCCTACTTTCGGCAGGCTCAGTAACGCGGAAGCGAGGCGTCCCCCTACTCCCTACCCCAGTGATGGGCATGTTTGACTGCCACAGTCAAGAAGCTTCCCCCACCAACTACTCTTTTGTGCAGCGCGCACCTTCGCTACGCATCGGTGCCTCGTGCCTTCCAGTGCCTTCGTTTCCCCCCTCATACGTCCCTCCATAGCTGACGAGGTTGGTGGGAGAAGTAAGCAACTCAGGGGCCCCTACCGTGCCCATCACTGCCCTACCCTATTTCTCCTGATCGCGACTCTCGGCCCTATCGCGCGCGATTTATTTCCAGGATCGCCTCCTGTCGCGCGGGTTCCCTGGCTCGCGGAAATTAGCTATCGCGTTCGCCGCTTTTCTAGTGGTGGCGGCGACGGTTCGTGTAGAGGAAGGTCCTGGCCGCTCCGGTCGTGGACACCTTCTTGCCGGGCGAGGCAGCGACGGGGTCGAGTAGATGGTCATCTCGTGTCCACTTTCCCACGTCGGTGCCTCCGGGTTTGCTGACCCGGGCTCGGTCCTTTCCTCGGTGTCTCCGCACGAAATCTTTCCGGAGCCAGTTCCGATTTCGCCTCGATAGGTGAGAAATAGGGGCCGGGCTCCCCTGGAGCCCGGTTTCGGTCCTGTAAAGTTCGCGTCGCCCAAGTGGCGTGACGCTCAAAACGCGTGATTACTCACCCCTGGGGAATCGGCATGCCCAGGGAGAGCGTTCGCAAACGGCCGTTTCGCATCGGCACTGCCAGAGGGCGGCCCGGCCTCTCTTTTTCGGGATCGAGGGACGCCGGCAAAACTTGCCACGTCACAGTATATACCATTATAGGTGTCGAAACTCAATAGTTTTCGAGATATGTATTCACAATTAAAGTTTCATTGCTTGCATGAAATACAATATTTTTTCAAGATTATAACAAGAACCGGTTTGGCGTGATGGTAGCGTGTCAAGTTCTTACGCGGAAGACCAGTGTTCAAATCCTGCCGACAGGATATTACGATTAGATTTCACGCATAAAATTAATAAACGAATGAATATTTGCAATGTGTCCAAAAGTCAATAGTAATTTTGTCGTTAAAAAGGAGAACTGATATACATTTTTACAATAGAAATTCACTTTACCAACATAATAATCTACATGATCCATATCCACCACATTAGTGCGACCGACCTGCCGTCTATAACGAAGGCACGGTGTGCCCTCCATCTGCCCGCATTCTGCCCTCAGCTTGTGCCGGCACACCCTGCCGTCAGAAACTATTACTAATGCGGAAGTAGAAGTATACGCTTCTGACGGCAGATGCGCTGTCCAAATCTGAGCAGAATCAGAGCATTTTGCTTACTGGGTATAAGTATGCATACACATTAGGGTGGCTTTTATTTGCTCTAGTCAAACATTTTTGTCAAAATTTCTTTAACACGGCATCCCACAGAGTTATTCCAAATAATTAAAACAAAATCTGTGCAAAGTTTGAGCTCGATCGGATACCGGGAAAGCGCTCCCAAACTGGATTAAACATTAAAATAATTAATTTAAGGTTCATAAAATCGTTTTTCTCGAATATCTTCTAAACTATATATTTACCGCATCCAAAAAAATGTTCAACAAAACCTGTTGATCTGGACAGGCTGCGTATTTTATATCGTTTTACTTTTTTTCGTAAAACACACGGTTTCCGAAAAATTTAAAAAAACGTTGGATCCAAATCCAACAATTTTTTCTTAAAGGAATCGAAAAAACATCTGATAAAAAAAACAGATTGACCCGGGCGGGATTCGAACATGGTCCAAAAAGTCATCAGCAGTTCCGTAGTCCGAGACCATAGCCGCTGCACCAACCGGCGCCCTTGAATATGTGGCTTACTAATATGTGGCTTAGTATCCAAAGTGTGTCAGAATTTTTTCAGAATTTTTAACTATCAATAAATGGGGAAAATGGGCCAAATACTGGTTTTTCGATTTTCCTCAATAACTACCCTTACAGATGAGATATGGGGCTGTAACTTGGCAGATCGGGGTCTTTTTGGGTGGGCTATCGAATAGCCAAAGCTCGATTAAAAACTCGTCGGGGGCGAATTTCACCACCAAACCTGGCTATAGCCTTTGTGCACGTAATCTGTGTACTGAAATGGGCGATACCTGTTTCTGGAATGTTTTTGTTTTTCATTTAACAACAATTATTAAATATCTAACATTTTCAGATCATGTAAGGGCGAATACTGTTTGGACTTATTTCGTAAATGATAACATATACGTTTCCAACATTTGGACTATAATTTTTCAATAGCTGAAGGAGGTGCCGAAAATACCAATCACCACCGCTCCGTAAGGGAGACATAGTCTTTTATTGTCAATACTACCTGTGAGCTTTCGTTGTCGTAAAATAACCTACTTCGGCCAATTCCATTATGTTCTATGTTCCTAATTAGACGTTGGGTAATACCGTTGGGTGAAAAATATGCATCATAGATAAAAATAATGCGTGTCGTTGGCCCCAATTTTAAGCAGTACCGACCGTTGTTACACCTTTATGACCCCAAATCTTTAGACCAGATTTGGTCAGGTATACCTTAAGTTTTCCTAGCTCTTATAGCCTTTTTACAATATAATATGGCCTTATGGCCTGGTAACAAAACGACCTGAAAATTCCAAAATATAATTCGGCGCCAGCTATTTTTCCTTATTGACTAGAGTAATAATTGATGTGTTCTGCGTTTGTTATAATATGGTAGCTCTGAAAATAAAAAGAGCTGATTGTGCGATGGATTTTAAATATATATATTTACATAAGCTGAAATAGTTCCATTAGTTTATTTGGTAGGTATACGTCTGGTATATGCTAGTATGAGAAGAAAAATTAAAAAGAAGAAGATTATAAAATACAAAAACGCTATTTTATTAAATCATTGCAATAGTGTTAATTTATGTCCAAATTTAAAAGATAATAACTAAAGCTGAAAAGCAAAGGAAAAAGTTTTCCATATTCTAAAACCATATACCTCCATTAGCTGATATAACCCAGTAATGCTTTTCTGGGAATATATATGTTTCATTGTGTCCGCTCCAAGAATGTTAGATATTTAATAATTGTTGTTAAACGGAAAAAGCAAAAAAATTCCAGAAACAGGTATTGTCTATTTCAGTACATAGATTACGTACACAAAGTTATACGAATATAAATGAACAATTAATAATAAATATTGCAAAGAAATTAATTTTTTAAATATTGTTTAAACAAACCATTTTTTCTGAAATCTTTTTATATTATTACATTCCTTGGTCGGAAACACACAAATTGCACAAAAAATCTATAGTCCCAGACTCTCTAGTTCCCGAGATATTTGCAAAGAGAGAATTTTCACCACGAACTTCGAAAGTTATTTCAACCCCCTTCAACTGAACCCTATACAGGGTGGGGCACTTAAGACAGGACACCTGAATAACTCGCTTGTTTTTGGAGATAGAAGAAAATGCCTCAGACCAAACTTATTTGGTATCGAGGGACTGATCATCTAATGTTACTAGTTTTTTTATAGATGGAGTCGTCAAGGAGATATGAAGGTCAACTCTGTTTTTTGTAATAGAGATATAAACAAGCTTACATGGTGATTGAATGTTTGTTTATGTTCTGTGACACTTATTAGTAATTACAAGAGCGATATGCCAACAACTAAGGAAGATACAAAAGTGTTCGAAGTGTGCTTTGAGATAATCAGTTTTCTCTTGCAGTTGACCTTGAGTGACCTTGAATGACCTTAATAATAGGTCTTTGTATTCGTCTTGAAACACTCTATCAGAATGTAAGTAAAAAAATATACTGTTCTATTACAAAAAACAGAGTTGACCTTCATATCTCCTTGACGCCTCCATCTATAAAAATCTAGTAACATTAGATGATCAGTCCCTCGATACCAAATAAGTTTGGTCTGAGGCATTTTCTTCTATCTCCAAAAACAAGCGAGTTATTCAGGTGTCCTGTCTTAAGTGCCCCACCCTGTATAGTAGCACAAAATATTGAATACATATTGATCCAATATTAAGAAGAGATTCAATCTCTTTTTAATGTTTAAATATACATGCAATATTTATTCTAGCTAGAATAAGAAATAAATATATTTTTTCTAATATAGCTTCTCATATAAATATTGCTCCTTTTATATTTATTTCACGTTCAGATTAATACAGAAATTGAAAAATGTCGGAAAAGCGGTACAGGAGGAAATGCAAATTTATAAAAAAACAGCAGACGGCTTTTATTCTGATACGGCATTATACATAAAAAAATATTGAGGTTCATTAAAAAAGTAACGTGATATTAAAATCTATCCTACGCTGCATACTGCATATTAAATTAATTTATATTTTTATCCCAATTTTTGCAAAAATTACGTTTAATTTTCTCCAAGTTGGATGTTAGATCTGAAACTAAATTTTTTCAAATCAATTAATTTCTCTTGCTTCAAAATGATGTGGGATCTGATCCAGGCTAATGTGGGTGTAGGTTCTTGTCCGGGGAAGAGTGGGTGTAGGTTCTTGTCCGAGACAGAGTGGGTGTAGGAGCTGTTCCAAGCTAGAAATGGAACAGGTGGCAGCACCGTATGGTGGCCATTTTCTAACAATGGGGTGATCACTCTCTTATTCCTCTCTGGTCTATTCTACATCTCGTCTGTGGTTATATTCGTGGGATACACTTAGTTACGCACGCGCACTTAGTACATTCAGAGACAGTTGGTTATCGAAAAACATCGGAGTTTCGCATCTAGTATTCTGTACCCCTGTTCTGTCTGTCGTGACTTTTTTCTATATAGCAGCAGACTAGCAGACTAACTTGTCGAGTATCCATTCTGTTGTTTCAGCTGCTGCCTAGTGCTTGGACGTGACACCCGTGTATAGAAATATTCCCATAAACAAAAATAAATGGGTACTAATGCAATAAAAAATACATGAAGTTATATCTAGACATCTAGATAAGCTGTCTAAAGTTGGCGTCATGGAATGTTCTTAGCATTGACCTTCATTGTGAAGAATTTTGTCAATAACACTAATATTGACTGACATTAATTATTTACAAAAGAAGAATATTAAAAATATATTTCAGAAAGAAAAGTAAGTTATTATAGAAAATTAACTTTGTTCGCCATTGCAAGTAAGCAAATCATATTAACCATGAGAATGATGTAATATAATTCATTCACGTGTAAAATGTATTTAAAAATATAAACAATGCATCAAATTTGTCATCAGCATCCGTAATAAGTAGTGGACCAACATTTTATATTTAAGATTGTTTTTCAACTACATACCATTGTCATAATTTTCCGAAAATTCTTTCTAACAAACTCCGTGTACTGATCAATAATTTATGTTTTATTCATCTAAATTAAATATGTTCAATTAAAATAGTAATAACTCTAGGAATAAACATTTTTAAAGAATTGTATTTGTCCAATAATAGGATATAAAACACCTATAAATGTTTTATAAATAAAATCTTTGTTTCTATGTATTTGTTCAATCACATGATTTAATAATTATACATTAATTTGCTATTTCCATGTCTATTTTTAATACTTACATGTGTGTTTCTTTCCTTCCAATAGGTTCTAATCCTGTTAAATAAATGTTTGTTTAAAGCATTTGAGTAAACAGAGCATGAAATATCTGTCTGTTAGGTATGGCTCGCACAAAATGTGTAAGATAATTGTCCGTTTATACTATGTAGATAAGCCATAAATTTTACTATAGAAGAAAAAAGGTACATGTGCAAATATAAATAATAATACATTTATTCAATCTTCAATAACATCTTCGAATATATGAGTTATAATTAAGATGTTGAACCAACATACATTGCTAAAGTATATGAAAATGACATTATCTACAAAATCTAAAACTCATTATGATACATTAAATGTATCTCCAAATGCTACGTATAATGAAATAAAATCAGCCTACTACAAATTAACATTAAAATATCATCCTGATAAAAATAAAACTGAGGAAGCAAGAATAATGTTTCACAATATTTCTAATGCATATGAAGTAATTGGTAATTTCTCATCACGTAAGAAATATGACAGAAGTATTGCAGTTAAACGTGTAGATATAGACAAAATTCAGAGACCACCAACATCGACAGAATATTCTAAGCAACATTTGAGTAAGATATATGATTTTGACGATTGGCTTAGAGCACATTATGGGAGATCGTTTGAAAAGTATAAAGCACGAAAAGAAGTATATGCTCAATTCCTCATAGAAAAAGAAATAAAGCAGAGAGAAAATAAACAATTGTCACGTTTATTGGTACCTCTAACTTTATTAAGTCTCTCCATTGTTGGTTTTCTGTATTATACAGATCGAAAGATTAAGAAACTTGATGAAACAAACCATAAATCTGAGTGATGTAACATTATAGTCATAGTAAAATTATAGTCATAGTAAAATTATGTTTCATTAACTTGAAATGAAACTTTAAAGTATAATACATAGTACAATTAAAATAGTTTTGTCCAATGTATAAAAACAGGTATGCTCATTTTCGTTCAAAAATAGGATATATTAATTAAACAAATGTTTTTATTTTAATACCCCTTTTCCTAAATTTTACATCTAGTAAGTAAAGAACAAGACTATAAAAATAATTTATTACTAGTCAGACATATTAGACTGAATAATTAGATTTATAAATACATATTGTATGAAGTAAAAACCTTGAAAAGTTTGGTTGTCATGTTTTAAATTTAAAGTTTCTTTTGTTTATTATGTGAGTGGTAATTTTTGCTGTTCATTGATGCAAATATTCTATTGTACAAAAACGTAGTGACTTTTTTATCTAAATATTTAGATTAGTTGGGGAATATATTTTTTTTATAGTAAATATTATTCATCTTCAAAGAATATAACACAATTTATATGCTTTAATTTAAAAATTTAATATGGCCCATAATGTGGTAAACCAGATGGCACAGGCATAGGCATAGACACAGGTCCAGTTGGATAAGGAATCGCAGGTGCTATACCAGGAAAATTACTAGCAATTGGATAACCTGGACCAGCAGAGGAATGTGATTTTCGTATTAATTCTTTTAGCTTATCTACTTTCACTTTACGTAGATGCATTAATTTTCTTTGTGAGAGAAATTGTTCTAGAAACTCATCTACTTCCATATCACCAGCCAAAAATTTCCCTGCTATACTCTGTACATTAAAAACATATTAATATTATTGCATTTACATAATAAGATATAATATTGATAATTGTTAATAATATGTGTCATACCTCTGACTGTTCTTCAATTTCAGCAGCAGCTGTCTCTAATAGATCTAAAGCAGTATCAACAGTCATTTCACCAGATTTTTCCTCTAAAACCATAATACATAAATTTATTTAATAGAACATAATTATTAATACGTTGGCTACCATGGGTCTCACCTGTGAGTCCCATAGCCCCATTCAATCTGTACCATAGGGCTCACTAGTGAATCCCGGCAGTAATGTTTTTTGATAGAGCCTCAGACATCTTTGGTATCAATCAAATGGATACAACTTTGTGGAAGGGTACAGAAAAGATGTATATTTTTCACAGTATAGTTGGTTTTATACTTTATAATTCATAAGCTATTATATGGCGTTTTCTTTTAGATGTGGGTTTTGTGGGGTGGAAAATGAAATGTTTTATACAAACCTTTAGTGAGCCAAATAAGTATATATGTTAAATTGCCAAATACTTCTTTTTAATATAAAGGAGGAGATAAGACTACACAATTGCTTGGTAAAAATGTTTCCAACAAAAACATGACTCTAGATCAGTGATGGGCATTTTTTACTGCCGCAGTCAAGAAGGATTCGCTGAGCTTCTCCCACCAACTTCTCTTTTGTGCAGCACGCACCTTCGCTGCGCATCGGTGCCTCATGCCTTCCAGTGCCTTCGTTTCCCCCCTCATACGTCCCTCCATAGCTGACGAGGTTGGTGGGAGAAGCAAGCAACTCAGGGGCCCCTACCGTGCCCATCACAGCTTTAGATCATATGAAAGTAAAATAAAAATCCAAACTATATTCTAAGAAAAAGTGCTTTCTGTTAATATAAAATGAAGAAAAAAAGAACACTATGTAATAAGATAAAAGAGTACAATTTTGGTATAAGTTCTGTGCCTCTGTATAAGATTTCAGAAAAACATAAAAAAGTTGATTATTGGGAAAAACATAGATGATATCTATGGAAAGAACTCATAAAAGGGGCTTGGTAGCCAACGTGTTAAAGATTAATTCGATATAAATTAAATTTTATATAAACTTACTTAACTCCTCTAGCTTCTCTTTCACACTTGAACATAAGCTGCTTCCTCTTTCACCAAGTTCTTTTAAAATCTGTTTACTGCCTTCTAATTCTGGTTGTTTTGATAAATTAAACTCTGCCAAAGACCTATTGCTTGCCATTAACATATCCTTTTCTGTTTCCAAACCTTTAAACTAATTTTAATACAAGATTTACAATAGATACATACGTATTTAAAAAATGCATCCGTAATTATATATATGTATACATACCTGCTTTACATCTTTTACAATATCTTCAAACTTATTGTCATTGTTTAATAATTCTTTAAGTTCCTCATTAGTTAGGTGTGTAAGTGAACCTAACGCAGCAGGTATATCAGGTTCTTGATTTGCTTTGTACATTGTTTAACAATATCTAGTTCAATAGAATTGTATTTAAGTTCATGAATTATAGTTATTTCTAAATTTAAGAAAAACTTTAAGAGGTTACTCAAGTATCCGTTTATTAATTTGTACTTATTAAGTAAATTATTACGATGTAATAACTAGTTCAACATCGGTATTTATGTTATCTTATGTTTTATTATACTGTCAGTTGTAATCACCAGAGATCAAAGAAATGAAGAAATGCAACTGGGTTCCATAATTTCCCTTCAATGTAGAAGCAGAGAGGAATAAGAGAGTGATCATCCCATTGTTAGAAGTTGGCCACCATACGGTGCTGCCACCAGTTCCATTTCTAGCTTGGAACAGCTCCTACACTCACTCTGTCTCGGACAAGAACCTACACCCACTCTTCCCCGGGCAAAAACCTACACCGCACATTAGCCTGGATCAGATCCCACATCATTTTGAAGCAAGAGAAATTAATTTTTTTCAATAAATTTACTTTCAGATCTAACATCCAACTTGGAGAAAATTGTACGTAATTTATGCGTAATTGTTGCAAAAATTGGGATAAAAATATAAATTAATTTAATATGCAGCGTAGGATAGATTTCAAGACATCGTTACTTTTTTAATGGACCTCAATATTTTTTTATGTATAATGCCGTATCAGAATAAAAGCCGTCTGCTGTTTTTTTATAAATTTGCATTTCCTGCTGTACCGCTTTTCCGACATTTTTGAATTTCTGTATTAATCTGAACGTGAAATAAATATAAAAGGAGCAATATTTATATGAGAAGCTATATTAGAAAAAATATATTTATTTCTTATTCTAGCTAGAATAAATATTGCATGTATATTTAAACGTTAAAAAGAGATTGAATCTCTTCTTAATATTGGATCAATATGTATTCAATATTTTGTGCTACTACATAGGGTTCAGTTGATGTTGCCTTCTAATATATATATTTTAAACAGTGTACTTTGCACAGCCACTGCCATGTGCTTTATATCTAAAAGGATGGGTTTTATTCTAACTAAACAACTCACTGTTTTATACTTCTATAACCAAGTATAATTTTAAACTTTAATATAATGATAACTGTAATATAATCGATCTTAAGGGCCTATGCTATGTACCACCGCGATAAAGTAGAGTGACAAAATACCGACGAAATTACCGACATTTTAGGGGTTAACGCGGTACCACTTTTCGTCCTTATAAGACCATATTTTGTGCTGGACAAGGGCTCATTCGAAAGAGGAAGGTTAAATCTGTGCTGCTCAACTCGTCTCTTATATGAATTAAGCATATATTTGTAAATATAAGTGTTGGAAGTAGGCCAAAATTGATTCGATGTTCAGCAATGTAGAGCGACCCATTTTTATGCCATTGAATGAGTTTTCTCGATGCTATCGTGAGTTGAGCAGCACAGATTATATCTCCAGCTACAAAATGAGCTTTATTTCGTCTCGATTCTCCCAGTAATAAGGCAGAAAAGTGGTACCGCGTTTTAGCATGATTTTATGGCGTCAGAATTCATGATGTGCGATAATACAGAGCAAAAATGTGACAAGTTTAGTTCGACTAGTTCTGGTCAGGTGGCGCCTAAGCAGAAGTACTGTCGACCTGGAATCGGAGGAAGATGCAAGCGTAAATAGATCGTGACGTGACAGATTGTGGTTATGTTGGATGCCTATTCGCTCATCAGCTGTATACGACTGTATATGTGTGTGTACATATAACTTTTCTACACATGCGAATCCTCTAACTTGATATTTCGGACGCATGCAAGCGAAGAGCAGTTGTCAATACATATACGCTACAATTGCAATCAAAATACTAAGTAACCGTTGAGATTTCATACAATATCACGTTATACAAAAAAGGAAAGGAAATTGGCTTGGAACTATGATAATATAACCCATTATATTTGGAGAAGTTACTAAATGTTATTATACCAAACTTTCGAACTAAATTTTCGCACTACATTTTCTTCTTCCAACCTATCCTTACCCTGATAGCCAAGTCTGCTCCGAGCAGGAAGAGAGCGGAGTCTGGAGTGCACGTGGAGTGCAGTATCGTTCCAGACCGCCGCTTGAGGCTGCTCGGAGCCATGGATGGAGGGAATCTGGAATGAGTGTGGCGTGCGCGCCAGTGGCGCCTCCGAAAACGAACGCAGCAGAACAAAATCTGCCGTCACACCATCTGGCCAGGAGCTTCTTCCAGCCAGATGGGAGGCGGCTCGTGGAGTCGGCGTGGAGCGGCGGATGCCGTTATACAGGGCAGCACCGTCGGCGAGGTTATGTCGGTAATGTCGGTGAAATGAATTTCTACATATCCTACAAATATAAGGCAGTCTTTTAAATTGACCACCTCTATATTTTTACAGTACCGATATATTATTATAAGTGTCGTTCATGAATTTTTTCCGATTTTTAAGAGAGGTGCGCCGTTGTTAAAAAAAATAAAAACTGATTTTTTCGACGTTTTTTCCGTGAAAAGCTAAGTTAATCTTCAAATTGCTATATTTTATTTATTCTGTAAGCCTATTAGCCATTGATAAACCTTGAACATTTCACAGAAATAATTAGAAAATGATAGGGGTGTGCGAGATCCCGGTCGGGACGGGAATTTCTCTCGAGATCGGGATGGAATCCCGAGAATTTCGAAATCCCGAAAATGTTTGGGATTCTCGAAATTGTTCGGGATTCCCGAAAACGTCTGTGATTCCCGACATTTCAAGTTTCTCCATACTTCCAACAATTACCAGAATCCGAAAGCCATTGTGTTCAAAGCCAAGATATTGCAACATTCGGATTGCTGAAATTTTCAAGAATAACAACACTTTCGGGAATCCTAGATATTATTCTATATCCCGGATATTTTCGGGATTCCCTACAATTTACGGGAAACCGAAATATTTTCGGGAATCTCGCACACCCCTGGAAAATGAAGTTGACTTGAAATATTAACGTCGTTGTTTCCAACAGCCTGGTTGGGTCAGCGCGGTAGGCGCTCGTCTCTCAACCTGCGTGTACTAGGTTCGCGCCCCGTCCTATCCTACTTTTTTTTTTGTAATTTTTAATCAGTGCGACCGTGCTGCCACCTTGCGGGGAAGCGAAGTCGAGGACACAGATGCATTCCACTTGGACTGCAGAAGCTGCACTCCACGTGGCCTGCATCCAGACGGTTCCACATTCTATGCTACTGCGTTCATTTTCGACACTCCACGTGGAGTCCATTTGGCTATCAGGGTATATTATCTTATTAGCTTAGAAGCAAAAATTTAAAAACTTAAATTCAGTTTTATAATGTAATGTACAATAGAATGTGTAACATCAACGGTACCAAACCTACATTGAATATTGTCTGTGCGTGCATGCTCAGGAGAACATATATGCTAGAAAGAAAATTTCACAGAATTTCATACGATTTTTATTTATTTCAGATCTACAAAAATTGAAAAATGCAATGAAATAATGAACATCCAAATATTTTTTTATTGAGTATACATTTTTTAAATAACTAAACTGGTTTTGGAAGGAAGGGCGCAATGGTGATATTTACTTGTGTAATGAATGAAAGTTTCGGACGCAAGGAAGGACAGCGTATGGCGTATGGGAAAGAAAGAGTAGCGGAGGAGTCGCAGAGCGACGACACAATTCAAAGGCTTTCGCTTGCGTCCGATGTTCTTCCTTGCGTTCGCAACTTCCATTCATTACACAAGTAAATATCATCGGTATTATATCATATTTGGTATCATTTTCATTACAAAAATTCTACGAACATGATGGTGAAATTCCCATAGAAAAATAATGAAAAATAAAGAAGTTTTGTTAGTGGTTTCCTGGTCTCACACCGATATACCCGACCCGTATAATGTTACATTGCTCGGTGACCGAGGCTATCAAGCTTCGCTGTCCTTTTCCACGTTCGACAGAATTCAAACAGTAGTATTCCTGGCCGATAATTATCCCGTTTAGATCAGTGTTTTGGACAATTGTCGAGAAAACACTGTATACATAGATCGTTCGACGATCGTCGTGTTATATGTACTGTAAAAATAGTTGACGAGCGGTCCCACATGCTGACGCATCCGCACGCCACGGACGTGCACGTATAGGCAAAATTCAATATACATACATACATACATAGCAGTAGTTGCAGTTTTTCGCGAATATCTCAAAAACTCAGACCGAGCGGCGGTTACATGTATAGGAAACACTTGTTCAGAATCTTCACCCTGACGACACATTAAAAAATTATCTCATATTATCTTATCGGGGAATGGTATTTTCTCTATTTCTATGCAAAATTAACATTTCATCGATTATTTTGCTTTCTCATTATCTTACTATCGAAAATAGAATACGATGGCCCACGCGGCAATAATCGCGAGGTGAACGCACCTTCGATGCAGCGAGGTTTACAAACTCGATCGTTCACCCGGTCGGTTGTTGTCGAACACAAACAGCTGAGCTCGCCGTTGACAGGCAGTGGAGTGGGTAGGCACTGGACAGGAATCGTGCCCACGACCTCGGACAAGAATCAAGCATTTACTATGTACTATGTAACTTGTCGGATTTTATTTCTTTCATGAAACCATTTTTAAATAAACGCTAGGCCTTTTCTGATATATTACAGAATTTTGTCTGTTTTGTTTCAAACTGTGGTTGAAAATATTGAGATATTGCCGTTTAAAGTTTTGATCACTAATGCTTTGTATAGGACGTCGGTTAAATTGCGTTATATTTTGAACCTTTCGAATTTGATTTCATGACTTTTTTTCTGGTAAATACGTAAATCCTATACTCTAAAGCTCAGCATAAACTCAAATTGTTTGAAATTGTGACATGCTGAGTTTTTTCTGACAACCACAGAACTTTTGCTAGCTCGAATAATCGCGTTACCGAGCGTCGAGCTGTGAACGTCGAAGAGCCAGCGACTGAAAAAACGGCATTGTACAATGTAAACAGATGGAGAATCACGCACGAATGAAAGTTTAAACTTTTAGATTTTTCAATATACCTTTATAAAATTATTACGAGTGAATTGAGGTACTTTTTCTGATGAAAATGAGTTCAAACTCGAGTGTAATCGAACAATTTTTATTGATACGTAATGTTACGATCAAAATTATATGCGTATTGAAGATAATCCAAATGATGTCGTGTTTAGACTCATTTTCATCGGCATAATCTCTACAACTTATTCGTATTAAAAATATTATGTGTATTCAAAATATAAAAGTTTAAATTGTGAATAATGCTTGATTCACCATCTGTTTACATTGTACGCCAGGCATGCCCAAGTCGACGGCTGGCGAGCACGAGCTCTCGCTTCAGCTCGTGATTATAGAAATTTATATATATAAATAAAATGTATTAATTATTTATATGTATATATTTAATTAATATATAATTAATTATTTTATTATATCTGTAATATAATTATTTATTAATGTATAAATTATTTATATATATATATATATTTTCTTTTGTAGCACTATATGTATGTTCTCCTGAGCATGTACGGACAGACAATATTCAATGTAGGTATTGGTACCGTTGATGTTGATTTCTATGACATATCCAAACATTCTATTTTATATTACATTTTAAAACTGAATTTATATTTTTAAAATTTTGCTTCTTCGATTTTGTTCTAATTGAAATATGTTGTAGTCCGTGTGTTAAGTCATCATTTTGCCGATTTCGAATTTTTTTAACATGCTGATTGTTTACAAGCTCGCTTTGCAACAGCATTACCTATTATAGGCACTAGAAGCTTTCATAGCTTTACCCCATTATCAAATAATAAACTGCTATGTAAAACTTGCTCGTGGCTCTGTTTTCAGTGTAATGAAATAGTTTTCAGTGATCCTACCAATAAATACATACTTCTGACACTTCCTTATCCCTTCCTGATGGAAGAAAACCGCCACCTTCTCGTGGTTTCCATTGAGCAACGACACCTTTCTTGTAAAACATGTACAATTCGTATAGAAACTACATATCTATAAATGAAGTTATGATTAGAAAGGTGTCGTTGGCCAAGAGTGGTTACTAATATTGTTCTCGAGGTACAAATAGAGACCACCGGAAAAGAAAACTGAACATAATAGCGGTGCGCTCGACTCGCCTTTACCTGAAACGCGGGTACACCGCGTCCTTTTCCAGGATATTGTGACGATTACAGGAAAAACGCCATTTTGTAAAAGGTCTTATTTTGAAGAGGAAACTTCAAGGAATATAACCATATTTTTTTCAAAATTTACATTACTGTCCAAAATTGAAAAAAATATAAAAAAAGAATTTGTTTAAATTGTTTGACATTATAAAGTAAATTATCGAGGATGAAAAAATTATTTTACAATAGCCCAATCCTTCCGGAATAAAACAAAAAAAAGTATAGGTCAATCGGACAAACAGTTCCTGAGATAAAAATTTGTAAATGAAGCCTACTTTCGCAAAAATGGGTAAAAATCGCAAACTTTGAAGGCCTGCCATTTCTAAAAAAATTCGAAATCGGCAAAATGTTGACTTAAACTCCCCCCCTAATTTCACATGGACTACAACATATTTCAATTAGAACAAAATCGAAGATAGTGACCGCAAAAAGTGTTTGTTTCGGCATGGAATGAACCTCGAACGCTTTCGATGCGAACATCGACGGTGTTTGTGCGAATATAATTCGGCAACATTGCACTTTTAAAGCTGGCAATACTGTAACTTCTAGCTTCCACAGACACACACACACACTTGTGAAGTAACGTCAATTCAGTTCCTTTTTCTCTCATAATAGCACACGCCGATGGCTCCATCTCGTATTCATCAGGCAGCTAAACATCTGTAGTTAATACAATCGCCGACCAGATGTCTCGTCGGAAATACTATTTCTACAATGCAGCAGTTACCGGCAGTTACCGACCTGCTGTGTCTGCCAAAGTCACGTGACTACCCTAGCCCCTTAAGGGGGACGGTCCAAAGTTTGACCTTGAGGAATCGATCGTCACGCTATAGTCTTGCGAACGGAGAGTAGACGAAGCTGATTAGTAAGATTTTCGACCGATAGGTGGTGTGGTTCTAATTTTCTTGGACGAAGTACACTTAGGTAGCCTTTTTCACAAGCCTCCACGAGACATGCAGTATGCTGACAGATATTACAAATTACTCTTCGACAATGTAAAAATATGCATTTTGGGCTCTGCACAGTCCTAGATTGGACTTTTAGGAAACGTAATCGACAAGTTCGGAACTTCTCATTGCAATATTCAGGCGTGAATTTGAGCCCCCGTAAACCCTTGCAAGTTCGCGTACGAATCTCGTGGCTGACAGTATGCTGCCGAATATTACAAATAACTTCACGACAACGTAAAAATATGCATTTTGGGCTCTGTACAGTCCTAGATTGGACTTTTAGGAAACATAATCGACAAGTTCGGAACTTCTTATTGTAATATTGAGACGTCAGTTTGGGCTCCCGTAAACCCATGCATTTGTGTATACGCGACTCGCGAAACTGCGCTTGCTACGGACGCCTCGTCACAAGCACTACGCTGCCGATTATTACAAATAACTCCTCGACAATGTTAAAAATATGAATTTTGGGCTCTGCTCCCCCTAGATTGGACTTTCAAGAAGCATAAACGACAAGTTCTGAACTTCGCATTGCAATATTGAGACGTCAGTTTGGGTTCCCATGAACCCTTGTATCTTTTGTATACGTATCTCCTGACGTCACGTATTTAAAATTGTTTAATTGTTACTTTTTTATTTAGTATTTTTGTACATAAGTTAAAGCACCGATGTCTTTGATTATAAATTTCTCTGATTATAAATTTATAAATTTCAAGATGAAAAATAAATGTCAAGAAATACAAGGAAAATAACCAAAGACATATATATAAATATATATATAATATATATATAGATATATATATATAAAATATAAACAATCAATTAAAAAATTATTAGAAATATATATATTTATTACGATAATTATCAGTAGATAGAAATAATTTTTTTGATAATTTGATAATTTTTTCATCCCCCATATTTCTTATGGTTCTAGAGTTCTAGTAAAATATCGCCATTCTCGATCTAAGCCACTGTGTGCGCAGAGTTGGGCAATATGTCTATCTGAATAAAAATTTTGAATAACATAAATTATTCGTTATTCGAGGGTTCGAATAAAAAATGTATCTTTATTTGACGAGTATCTAATAAATAAATTTATTCGACGAGATATTTGAGCGACGAATACAGATAATTGTTTTATTCGAAGTGAGTTTATTCGAAGGCTTCGAATAACTCTGCGAATAAAACCACTAGATACAGTCCAAATTATATCGTGTTTAGTGTCATTTTAATCATGAGAATTCCACGAAATAGTTGATGGAGTTCTCATAAAAAACAATTGAAAATAAAAAGGTTTTGGAATTGGATTGGTAGTTGATTCACACCCATATACCTGACCCATTGTCGGGTTACCCTGCTGTGTTTATTGCACCACTCGGCGACTGAAGCAACTCGTGCTAGTGGGCCTCGGCAGTCGGTGCTCGTCGCCGTTTCTTCGATCAGCCAGAAAATTGTTCAAAGTCTCCGAATAGCCCCACGGATAAAACCACTAGATACAGTCTAAATTATATCGTGTTTAGTGTCATTTTAACCAGGAGAATGATACGAACTATTTGATGTAGGTCCCATAAAAAACAATGGAAAATAAAGAAGTTTTGGAATTGATTTTGTCGTGGATTCACACCCATATACCTGACCCAGTGTCGGGTGACCCGGTCGTGTTTATTGCACTACTCTGCGACCGAGATAGCTCGTGCTACTGGGCCTAGGCAGTCGGTGCTCGCCGCCGTTTCTTCGAGCAGACAGAAAACTGAGCAAAGCCTACTGAGTTTAGTGTCATTTTAATCAGGAGAATGCAACGAATTAGTTGATGCAAGTACCATAAAAAAACAATGGAAACTAAAGAAGTTTTGCAATGGCATTGGTAGTGGATTCACACCGATATACCTGACTCAGTGTCGGGTTACCCTGCTGTGTTTATTGCACTACTCTGCGCCCGAGGCAGCTCGCCGAGTGGTGCAATAAACACAGCAGGGTTACCCGACACTGGGTCAGGTATATCGGTGTGAATCCACTACCAATCCCATTGCAAAACTTCTTTAGTTTCCATTGTTTTTTTATGGGACTTGCATCAACTAATTCGTTGCATTCTCCTGATTAAAATGACACTAAACTCGATATAATTTGGACTGTATCTAGTGGTTTTATCCGTGGGGCTATTCGTAGACTTTGAACAATTTTCTGGCTGATCGAAGAAACGGCGACGAGCACCGACTGCCGAGGCCCACTAGCACGAGTTGCTTCAGTCGCCGAGTGGTGCAATAAACACAGCAGGGTAACCCGACAATGGGTCAGGTATATGGGTGTGAACCAACTACCAATCCAATTCCAAAACCTTTTTATTTTCAATTGTTTTTTATGAGAACTCCATCAACTATTTCGTGGAATTCTCATGATTAAAATGACACTAAACACGATATAATTTGGACTGTATCTAGTGGTTTTATTCGCAGAGTTATTCGAAGTCTTCGAATAAACCCACTTCGAATAAAACAATTATCTATGTATTCGTCGCTCAAATATCTCGTCGAATAAATTTATTTATTAGATACTCGTCAAATAAAGATACATTTTTTATTCGAACCCTCGAATAACGAATAATTTATGTTATTCAAAATTTTTATTCAGATAGATATATTGCCCAACTCTGCGCACACAGTGGCTTAGATCTAGAAAGGCGATATTATACTAGAACTCTAGAACCATAAGAAATATGGGGGATGAAAAAATTATCAAATTATCAAAAAAATTATTTCTATCTACTGATAATTATCGTAATAAATATATATATTTCTAATGATTTTTTAATTGATTGTTTATATTTTATTGTCCTAAAATAATATTTAAAATTGTTAAGTTGTAACTTATTTAGTATGTTTGTAGATAATTTAAATCACCGATGTTTTTAGTTATAAATTTCCTTGTATTTCTTGACATTTATTTTTCATATCATAAATATTTAAAGTAATGTGTACAGAGAAATTTATAACCAAAGACATCAGTGCTTTAACTTATGTGCAAAAATACTAAATAAAAACGTAACAACTAAACAATTTTCAATACGTGACGTCAGGTGATACGTATACAAAAGATACAAGGGTTCACGGGAACCCAAACTGACGTGTCAATATTGCAATGCGAAGTTCAGAACTTGTCGCTTATGCTTCTTAAAAGTCCAATCTAGGGGAGAGCAGAGCCCAAAATTTATATTTCTACATTGTCGAGGAGTAATTTGTAATAATCGACAGCGTAGTGCTTGTGACGAGGCGTCCGTAGCAAGCGCAGTATCGTGATTCGCGTATACACAAATGCAAGGGTTTACGGGAGCCCAAACTGACGTCACAATATTGCAATGACAAGTTCAGAACTGGTCGATTATGTTTCCTAAAAGTCCAATCTGGGACTTTGCAGAGCCCAAAATGCATATTTTTACGTTGTCGTGAAGTTATTTGTAATATTCTGCAGCATACTGTCTGCCATGAGATTCGTACGCGGACTTGCAAGGTTTCACGGGGGCCCAAATTCACGGCTGAATATTGCAATAACGAGTTCAGAACTGGTCGATTATGTTTCCTAAAAGTCCAATCTGGGACTTTGCAGAGCCCAAAATGCATATTTTTACGTTGTCGTGAAGTTATTTGTAATATTCTGCAGCATACTGTCTGCCATGAGATTCGTACGCGGACTTGCAAGGTTTCACGGGGGCCCAAATTCACGGCTGAATATTGCAATAACGAGTTCAGAACTGGTCGATTATGTTTCCTAAAAGTCCAATCTAGGATTGTGCAGAGCCCAAAATTCATATTTTTACGTTGTCGTGAAGTTATTTGTAATATTCGGCAGCATACTGTCTGCCATGATATTCGTACGCGAACTTGCAAGGTTTTACGGGGGCCCACATTCACGGCTGAATATTGCAATAACGAGTTCAGAACTGGTCGATTATGTTTCCTAAAAGTCCAATCTAGGATTGTGCAGAGCCCAAAATTCATATTTTTACGTTGTCGTGAAGTTATTTGTAATATTCGGCAGCATACTGTCTGCCATGAGATTCGTACGCGGACTTGCAAGGTTTCACGGGGGCCCAAATTCACGGCTGAATATTGCAATAACGATTTCAGAACTGGTCGATTATGTTTCCTAAAAGTCCAATCTAGGATTGTGCAGAGCCCAAAATTCATATTTTTACGTTGTCGTGATGTTATTTGTAATATTCGGCAGCATACTGTCTGCCACGAGGCATCCGAAGCAAGCGTGACGTTTCGAGATAGCTGCCTGTTGCCAGAGTTTCTGATGAATAAATTTACGTTCGCATTGAACAATGCACCTTCTCTCAACCACAGACTTCTTTAATTAAAGCATAATTCGAAGTATAATACAAATGATACATACAGAAACCTCAATTGTCGACCTGCATTATCGACCTTACTTTATCGTCACATACAGTTTTGCTGGGAAAGCGACAGTGGCGCTCGTAGTGATAAATATCGTAAGTTCGAGATGCTGTTTCAGGAGGCCTAAATGTCGTTTTTAGGAGGGCTCGTTTTTCGTGTTTAAACAAATAAGTAATCAGCTGATAATGCATACCACCGTCTTCGTAATTTTTTTTTCTAGGATTATGCAGAGCGTTTTTTTCGATACGAAAGCTAAATCTCTTGATATTTAAGAAAATCTGTCAATGGCGGCCATCTTGTGACGTCACACCTGCTTCGAACGGCATGAAATCGCCGAATATTACAAATAACTCCACGATAGCGTAGAAATTGACAATTTGGGCTCTGCATAATCCTAGATTGGACTTTTAGGAAGCACAATTGACCGCTTGCGAACTGCTCATTGCAATATTGAGGCGTGAATTTGGGCCCCCGTAAACCCTTGCATTTTCGTATACGTATACTAATACCATCACCACTCACACATCGCTAGATCCCCATATACGCGTATACGCAAATGCAAGGTTTTACGGGGGCTCGTATTCACGCCTGAATATTGCAATGAGACGTTCAAAACTGGTCGATTATGTTTCCTAAAAGTCCAATCTAGGATTATGCAGAGCCCAAATTGTCAATTTCTACGCTATCGTGGAGTTATTTGTAATATTCGGCGATTTCATGCCGTTCGAAGCAAGTGTGACGTCACAAGATGGCCGCCATTGACAGATTTTCTTAAATATCAAGAGATTTAGCTTTCGTATCGAAAAAAACGCTCTGCATAATCCTAGAAAAAAAAATTACGAAGACGGTGGTATGCATTATCAGCTGATTACTTATTTGTTTAAACACGAAAAACGAGCCCTCCTAAAAACGACATTTAGGCCTCCTGAAACAGCATCTCGAACTTACGATATTTATCACTACGAGCGCCACTGTCGCTTTCCCAGCAAAACTGTATGTGACGATAAAGTAAGGTCGATAATGCAGGTCGACAATTAGGTTTCTGTATGTATCATTTGTATTAGACTTCGAATTATGCTTTAATTAAAGAAGTATGTGGTTGAGAGAAGGTGCATTGTTCAATGCGAACGTAAATTTATTCATCAGAAACTCTGGCAACAGGCAGCTATCTCGAAACGTCACGCTTGCTTCGGATGCCTCGTGGCAGACAGTATGTTGCCGAATATTACAAATAACTTTACGACAACGTAAAAATATGGATTTTGGGCTCTGCACAATCCTAGATTGGACTTTTAGGAAACATAATCGACCAGTTCTGAACTCGTTATTGCAATATTCAGCCGTGAATTTGGGCCCCCGTGAAACCTTGCAAGTCCGCGTACGAATCTCGTGGCAGACAGTATGCTGCCGAATGTTACAAATAACTTTACAACAACGTAAAAATATGAATTTTGGGCTCTGCACAGTCCTAGATTGGACTTTTAGGAAACATAATCGACCAGTTCTGAACTTGTTATTGCAATATTCAGCCGTGAATTTGGGCCCCCGTGAAACCTTGCAAGTTCGCGTACGAATCTCGTGGCAGACAGTATGCTGCCGAATGTTACAAATAACTTTACAACAACGTAAAAATATGAATTTTGGGCTCTGCACAGTCCTAGATGGGACTTTTAGGAAACATAATCGACCAGTTCTGAACTTGTTATTGCAATATTCAGCCGTGAATTTGGGCCCCCGTGAAACCTTGCAAGTTCGCATACGAATCTCGTGGCAGACAGTATGCTGCCGAATGTTACAAATAACTTTACAACAACGTAAAAATATGAATTTTGGGCCCTGCACAGTCCTAGATTGGACTTTTAGGAAACATAATCGACCAGTTCTGAACTTGTTATTGCAATATTCAGCCGTGAATTTGGGCGCCCGTGAAACCTTGCAAGTCCGCGTACGAATCTCGTGGCAGACAGTATGCTGCCGAATGTTACAAATAACTTTACGACAATGTAAAAATATGAATTTTGGGCTCTGCACAGTCCTAGATTGGACTTTTAGGAAACATAATCGACCAGTTCTGAACTTGTCATTGAAATATTGTGACGGCAGTTTGGGCTCCCGTAAACCCTTGCATTTGTGTATACGCGACTCGCGAAACTGCGCTTGCTGCGGACGCCTCGTCACAAGCACTACGCTGCCGATTATTACAAATTACTCCTCGACAATGTAGAAATATAAATTTTGGGCACTGCTCCCCCCTAGATTGGACTTTCAAAAAGCATAAGCGACAAGTTCTGAACTTCGCATTGCAATATTGAGACGTCAGTTTGGGTTCCCATGAACCCTTGTATCTTTTGTATACGTATCTCCTGACGTCACGTATTTAAAATTGTTTAGTTGTTACTTTTTTATTTAGTATTTCTGCACATAAGTTAAAGCACCGATGTCTTTGGTTATAAATTTCTCTGTACATATTACTTTAAATATTCATGATATGAAAAATAAATGTCAAGAAATACAAGGAAATTTATAACCAAAAAAATCGGTGATTTAAATTATCTACAAACATACTAAATAAGTTACAACTTAACAATTTTAAATATTATTTTAAGACAATAAAATATAAACAATCAATTAAAAAATTATTAGAAATATATATATTTATTACGATAATTATCAGTAGATAGAAATAATTTTTTTGATAATTTGGTAATTTTTTCAACCCCCATATTTCTTATGGTTCTAGAGTTCTAGTAAAATATCGCCTTTCTCGATCTAAGCCACTGTGTGCGCAGAGTTGGGCAATATATCTATCTGAATAAAAATTTTGAATAACATAAATTATTCGTTATTCGAGGGTTCGAATAAAAAATGTATCTTTATTTGACGAGTATCTAATAAATAAATTTATTCGACGAGATATTTGAGCGACGAATACAGATAATTGTTTTATTCGAAGTGGGTTTATTCGAAGGCTTCGAATAACTCTGCGGATAAAACCACTAGATACAGTCCAAATTATATCGTGTTTAGTGTCATTTTAATCATGAGAATTCCACGAATTAGTTGATGTAGGTCCCATAAAAAAACAATGGAAAATAAAGAAGTTTTGGAATTGATTTTGTGGTGGATTTACACCCATATACCTGACCCGGTGTCGGGTTACCCAGTCGTGTTTATTGCACTACTCTGCGACCGAGGCAACTCGTGCTACTGGGCCTAGGCAGTCGGTGCTCGTCGCCGTTTCTTCGAGCAGATAGCAAACTGAGGAAAGCCTACGAATAGCCTCACGGATAACACCACTAGATTCCAAATTATATCGAGTTTAGTGTCATTTTAATCATGAGAATTCCACGAATTAGTTGATGTAGGTCCCATAAAAAAACAATGTAAAATAAAGAAGTTTTGGAATTGATTTTATGGTGGATTCACACCGATATACCTGACCCAGTGTCGGGTTACCCTGCTGTGTTTATTGCACCACTCGGCGAGCTGCCTCGGGCGCAGAGTAGTGCAATAAACACAGCAGGGTAACCCGACACTGAGTCAGGTATATCGGTGTGAATCCACTACCAATCCCATTGCAAAACTTCTTTAGTTTCCATTGTTTTTTTATGGGACTTGCATCAACTAATTCGTTGCATTCTCCTGATTAAAATGACACTAAACTCGATATAATTTGGACTGTATCTAGTGGTGTTATCCGTGGGGCTATTCGTAGGCTTTGCTCAGTTTTCTGTCTGCTCGAAGAAACGGCGGCGAGCACCGACTGCCTAGGCCCAGTAGCACGAGCTATCTCGGTCGCAGAGTAGTGCAATAAACACGACCGGGTAACCCGACACCGGGTCAGGTATATGGGTGTGAATCCACCACAAAATCAATTCCAAAACTTCTTTATTTTCCATTGTTTTTTTATGGGACCTACATCAACTAATTCGTATCATTCTCCTGGTTAAAATGACACTAAACACAATATAATTTGGACTGTATCTAGTGGGTTTATCCGTCGGGCTATTCGTAGACTTTGAACAATTTTCTAGCTGATCGAAGAAACGGCGACGAGCACCGACTGCCGAGGCCCACTAGCACGAGTTGCTTCAGTCGCCGAGTGGTGCAATAAACCCAGCAGGGTAACCCGACGCTGGGTCAGGTATATGGGTGTGAATCAACTACCATTCCAATTCCAAAACCTTTTTATTTTCAATTGTTTTTTATGAGATCTCCATCAACTATTTCGTGGAATTCTCATGATTAAAATGACACTAAACACGATATAATTTGGACTGTATCTAGTGGTTTTATTCGCAGAGTTATTCGAAGCCTTCGAATAAACCCACTTCGAATAAAACAATTATCTGTATTCGTCGCTCAAATATCTCGTCGAATAAATTTATTTATTAGATACTCGTCAAATAAAGATACATTTTTTATTCGAACCCTCGAATAACGAATAATTTATGTTATTCAAAATTTTTATTCAGATAGATATATTGCCCAACTCTGCGCACACAGTGGCTTAGATCGAGAAAGGCGATATTTTACTAGAACTCTAGAACCATAAGAAATATGGGGGATGAAAAAATTATCAAATTATCAAAAAAATTATTTCTATCTACTGATAATTATCGTAATAAATATATATATTTCTAATAATTTTTTAATTGATTGTTTATATTTTATTGTCCTCAAATAATATTTAAAATTGTTAAGTTGTAACATATATAGTATGTTTGTAGATCATTTAAATCACCGATGTCTTTGGTTATTTTCCTTGTATTTCTTGACATTTATTTTTCATCTTGAAATTTATAAATTTATAATCAGAGAAATTTATAATCAAAGACATCGGTGCTTTAACTTATGTACAAAAATACTAAATAAAAAAGTAACAATTAAACAATTTTAAATACGTGACGTCAGGAGATACGTATACAAATGATACAAGGGTTCATGGGAACCCAAACTGACGTCTCAATATTGCAATGCAAAGTTCAGAACTTGTCGTTTATGCTTCTTGAAAGTCCAATCTAGGGGGGAGCAGAGCCCAAAATTCATATTTTTAACATTGTCGAGGAGTTATTTGTAATAATCGGCAGCGTAGTGCTTGTGACGAGGCGTCCGTAGCAAGCGCAGTTTCGCGAGTCGCGTATACACAAATGCATGGGTTTACGGGAGTCCAAACTGACGTCTCAATATTACAATAAGAAGTTCCGAACTTGTCGATTATGTTTCCTAAAAGTCCAATCTAGGACTGTACAGAGCCCAAAATGCATATTTTTACGTTGTCGTGAAGTTATTTGTAATATTCGGCAGCATACTGTCAGCCACGAGATTCGTACGCGAACTTGCAAGGGTTTACGGGGGCTCAAATTCACGCCTGAATATTGCAATGAGAAGTTCCGAACTTGTCGATTACGTTTCCTAAAAGTCCAATCTAGGACTGTGCGGAGTCCAAAATGCATATTTTTACGTTGTCGTGAAGTTATTTGTAATATTCGGCAGCATACTGTCAGCCACGAGATTCGTACTTGAACTTGCAAGGGTTTACGGGGGCTAAAATTCACGCCTGAATATTGCAATGAGAAGTTCAAAACTGGTCTATTACGTTTCCTAAAAGTCCAATCTAGGACTGTGCAGAGCCCAAAATGCATATTTTTACATTGTCGAGGAGTAATTTGTAATATCCTTCAGCATACTGCATGTCTTGTGGAGGCTTGTGAAAAAGGCTACCTAAGTGTACTTCGTCCAAGAAAATTAGAACCACACCACCTATCGGTCGAAAATCTTACTAATCAGCTTCGTCTACTCTCCGTTCGCAAGACTATAGCGTGACGATCGATTCCTCAAGGTCAAACTATTCGTCCGTCCCCCTTAAAAGAACGCCAGAAACAACTTTAATTGTATTGGTTTATGTCGATGACATTTTAATTGCATCAAATAGTAAAGATTGTATAAAAATGTTTAAGTTGTATTTAATGAATGAATTTGAGGTTCGAGACTTAGGTAAAGCGAAGTATTGCCTTGGAATAGAGATCGCTCAAGAAAATGGACGAATTACATTGTCACAAAGGAAATATACAGAAGACATCTTAAATCGGTTTGGAATGGGAAATGCACAACCGATTGATACGCCAATTGATGTAAATGCCAAACTGAATAAGGATGGTGACGAAGATGAGGATGACATATCCAAGGATGAGCCGTATCGTGAACTGGTTGGAGCATTAATGTATTTAGGGTTAGCAACCAGACCAGATATAATGAGAACGGTAGTAGGTTTGGCTCAGTTCTCAAACAGTCATAGGCGATCTCACTGGTTAGCTGCAAAAAGAGTCCTGAGATATTTGAGAGGAAGATGCAATGCAGGATTAACATATGAGAAGAACAATCTACCACTGACGGGCTATACTGATGCAGATTGGGGCTCCTGTACAGTTGATAGAAAATCATACACGGGGTATGCATTTATCATGAGTGGTGCCGCCATAACGTGGAAGTCTCAGAAGCAGAAAACTGTAGCCTTGTCGTCAACCGAGGCTGAATATATGGCGATAGCCGAGGCCACGAAAGAAGCTATGTACCTCAGCAGGTATCTGCAAGAATTGGGGTTTGCGTGCGGGGTCTCATTGTTTAGCGACAATCAAGGTGCAAGATTGCTTGCCAATAATCCAGTATATCATAGTCGTTCTAAACATATAGATATTAAATATCATTTTGTACGAGATGCCTTAAGAGATAATAAACTTAGTTTAGATTATATTCCGACTAATGAAATGCCTGCGGATGTATTAACAAAGGGACTGTCGAAGAGTAAACATTATTCATGTATATTAGGATTAGGTTTGCAGTTCCATACTTAAATATATTATTTCTTCAAAACGCACACATTAAGAAGGGAGTGTTGGAATTATATTTGTACTGCGCGCGTTTTGTATGTATTTGTTCACTGACTACTTCTATGTACAGCGACCCCTAGCTTATTATATATAAGGACCTTCTTCAACTATTCTTACTGCTTCTTCTCCAGTTGTTTGTAATGTACACGTTTATACTTAAAACAAGTTCAATTATATTTTACATTTAATATCCATATAAGCCTCTACTTCACTTCCATTTTATACTCCCTAACATGTTACATTCTCCGCCATATTTCAGACGATGTTTTAAAACTAATATCAGAACAAAAAATTTATAGAAATATTGTACGTGAGAAAGTATTAAAGCATAATTTTAGGAAAATTTTGAATTCCTACTTCAAATTTCATATGAGATACCTGAATTTCTAATTAAAAAATATTTCATAAATGAACATTATTTCCTTACACTTTCTTTATACATAATTGCGATCTGTGGAAACAGATATATCCAGAAAAATGGAATAACTTTTATTTGACATAGCTTACTTATTGACATTCCGAATAATAAAGAGTTCGATAAAGAATTACGTGGATGAATTAATATGTAGGATGCGTGACGAGTGGATCGGTGATCAAACCGGGGAAAAAAGTCGTAACTCTTAAATTATGTAATTTTCGAGTAAAGTACCTTAATACTTTTTGAAATAAAATGCAAAGACGAATCGATTGGTAAATAAAAAAATTTTTTTGATTACTTAAAGAAATTTTTTTTTAATTGCGATGACCTTGTTTTTTATGTTTTTTTATTGAATAAAAAGTGGTTTACAATTTTAACGAAAAATAAAAAAAGTACTATGTATACAGTAAATGTTCGATAGACGCGAAAGCCTCGGGGGGATTTCTTCACATCTATCGTATAGGGGAGCTATTTTTTTTAACTTCAAAGGCCGAGCCGAACGTAGAGAAGGACAGCGCGTGTAAAGCGAGATCACGCGCGGGCCTGTGAACTGTGCCGACGACGGCAACTGTCCGCGTCTCTTTCTTTTCTATACGCGCTATCCTTCCTTGCGCCCGAAACGTCCATCGTCATTTAAACCACTACAGTCTAAATTCCATCGAAGGAAAACCATCGAATTGGAGCGTTTGCATCCGCCAGGAAAAGACACAATTTTTATAGTTTTTTAACCGGTTTAAGTAACTACTTAAGATTTATTTAAGATTTACTTAATTTTATTTCTTACCAAAAATTTGTAATGGATTTTCATCGTCGATTAAACCACTGAAATTATATCGTGTTTGGTATCATTTTGCATTAGAAAAATGCCAGGAATATGTTGCTGAAAGTTCCATAAAAAATAATGAAAAATAAAGAAGATTAAATATTGGTGTTACATTGTGATGACGCATTGGCGTTTGAACCGTGCCGACGACTGCGACTCTCCGTGTCGCGTTAGTAGTGGTTCACACCGATATACCGAGCCTAGATCAGATTACTAAGTTGGAGGGGATACATATTTCTTTCGCATCTATCGTATAGAACTTTTCGCGTCTATCGAACATTTACTGTATTATATACATTGTTTACGTAAATCTTCACAAGGAGGAATTAAAACTTAGGAGTCCTTAAGAATTCCCAATAACAAAAATACTACTACAGAATATTATAATTTTAATATGTAGAATAAACATAAATACTGTAGGAAATGAATTTACGGATTATTAATAACTTGAACGCGTGTGCAATTGATTATGTTCAGCTTCTGTTTCACATCTGATACGTCTGACCACGACGGATATAGTATTATAGACAATTGAAAATAAGGAACTGTATATTTAATATGTATAACATAATGAATAAATATAGTGTCTTATCGTTTCGCGCGGACTCAAGTGGGAACTCGTGGTCGGCGAACGCGCGCGTCTCAACATCAAAATAAATTTTTACAATTTTTAACATTTGTGTATATTTATGCATTTAAGGTCGACCTCCATGTCAAATCTAATGTGATCTAAATTAATATGATACAAAATTTCAAAGAAACCTTTTGGTACTTTCTTTAATACTCAATTGAAAGATTGTAAATATTTAAACAATTTTAAAACTAAATATACAGGATGTCCCAAAACTCCTGCAGAACCCGGAAATGGAAGGTTCCTGAGGTCATTTCTGGGTTCTGCAGGAGTTTTGGGACACCCTGTATAATTTATAAGAATAAAATTGAACACATAAGTACTTATCAAATATTTAAAAATAGCTGAAAAAAATGTTAAATGTTAAAAAAATGTTAAAAATGTTTAAAAAAACGTTTAAAAATAATTGCAACCTTCGAAAGACTACGCAGAAAGCCGCCGATCGCGAGCTTCTTAATATGGATTTTTATTATTTTCTCCATTTTGTGCAAATATGTTGTTGAGAAACGATAGTTTGTAATTCGCGCCATGTATGCAGAGCAGAGTCCTCTGGCGTGTGTTCGGTATGAATATCGATGCGTGCCATCGATCGGCTTTTGTCAATATGGCGATATGTAACGCTACACGTGTAAATCTCCTGTATAACTGATCTAAGTGAATCTTTCTTATAAATAAACTCACTCGGTTAATTATATTAACACGCATAACTCTAATAGGTTATGGGCCCAGAGATATATATATTTTTTGCCGTGTGTGGTGGAAAAGTGGAAAATAATAAGTGAAAAAGAAAGCATGGCTTTCGTAACAGGAAACGTGGCGAAAATTGAGGTCCTAAATAAGGACAATTACGACACATGGTGCATGCAAGCAGAAGCACTGTTAGTAAAAAATGATAAATGGGAATATGCAGCCGGGACGATGAAACGACCCGTGGTCGTCGAAGGAGATGCGACGACAGCAGCAGCGGCAGCGGCATGGGACAAAGGTGACCAAAAGGCCAAAGCAGATATCATATTATTCGTAAGTCCATCAGAATTAAACCAATTAAAAGGGTGTCGGACGGCACATGAAGTCTGGCAAAAGTTGCGAGCAACTTATGCATCGCGAGGGCCAGCGAAGAGAGCCACGTTGCTGAGACGGCTCACAACACATCGTATGTCGAGTGGCGACGATGTCCGACAACATATAAATTCATTTATTGAGATTGTAGGCAAACTTGCTGAGATGGATATTGATATCCATAAGGACTTGCAGAGCGCAATGTTGCTAAACAGTTTGCCAGAAAGTTTCGAGAATTTCAGGTGTGCTATCGAGTCTCGAGACGAACTTCCTGATTTAGATGCTCTCAAAATAAAAGTATTAGAAGAATATGAAACAAGACTGCAGAAACGGTCGGTGGAACATGGGGCGATGGCAGTGAAACACAGTTATAGGAAGGATGACAGACAAGTAAAGCGAGACAAAGGGGGAAATAAAACATATGCTCCTTGGAAACCACAAATTAAATGCTACGAGTGTGGAAAATTGGGTCATCGTGGAGCTGATTGTTGGAGTAAAAGAAGTAAACCAAAATCAACAGCAGGTATGGCATATGAATCATATTATGTGAATGTACACGATGCATATAACATCAGCGAAGACCCAGAGCATAGGTATTGGTGTCTCGATAGTGGGTGCACAACCCACCTATGTAAAGACAAATCCAAGTTTGATCAAATGAACCGTTGTACATATGATAAATTAAATCTTGCTAACGATGCTTCAGCTAAAGTAGAAGCACAAGGAAATGTTGCCATTACAACAATTTTAGATAGAAATGTTAAGCGAGTTGATTTGAAAGACACATTATATGTACCGGATCTGAGAACTAATTTGCTGTCTGTAACAAAAATAACGGACAAGAATCATGAAGTAATTTTCAGAAAAAACGAAGCCATCGTGGTTGACCCAGAAGGAAGAGTTAGTTTAAAAGCAAATCGTATAGGAAATTTGTACTACCTACGTGAGGAAGCAGAAGAGGGAAAAATTATAACCTCTAAAGAAAATTATAACCTACAAGGGAATTCAAAAATTCAATTATGGCACAACAGGTTGGGTCACCTGAATGCAAAGGATTTATTACATTTGGCCAAAAGTGAAAATGCTATTGGAATAAGCTTAAATGGAGAAAAAACGCTGCCCACGTGTGAAACGTGTATTCGAGGAAAGCTAACCTCAACACCCTTCCCAAGGGACAGCCAAAGAAGCTCTAGATTTTTAGAAATTGTGCATTCGGATGTGTGCGGTCCGATGAATAAAGAATCCCTAGGAGGATATAGGTATATAGTATCCTTTATTGACGATTATTCCAGGTGGTGTAAGCTTTATTTCCTGAAAGGAAAAGATGAGGTATTTCGTGCGTTTAAAGATTTTAAGAATTACGCGGAAACGCATACAGGGTGTAAATTGAAAAGTTTACAAACTGATAACGGACGTGAGTACTGTAATGGACAGTTTGAAGAATTCTTGCGAATAAATGGAATATCAAGAAGGTTGACTGTGCCGCATACACCCGAGCAAAACGGGGTGGCAGAGCGAAAGAATCGCACTCTCGTCGAAATGACGCGATGCTTATTGATACACGCTGGATTATCGGAAGGATTTTGGGCAGCTGCAATGGACACCACAAATTATATTAGAAATAGATGTCCTACGAAGACTCTGAATGGGAAGACTCCATTCGAATTGTGGACCGGGAGGCTGCCCCGATTGGCGCATTTGAGGACATTTGGTGCAAAAACATATTTATTAAACAAGGATCCTCGAAAAAAGAAATTCGACCAAAGGACAAAAATGGGAATATTTGTCGGTTACTCGGAAATATCAAAGGCGTACAAGGTATGGTTAACTAATGAAAGAAAATTGGTTGTTTCAAGAGATATAAGGGTACTCGAAGAAGACTATAATCATGAAAATAGAAAGTATAGTCAAGTAGAAGAAGAAAGTTTAAAGTAGAGAGAGATACCATTGATTTGTGTGACAAATAATTCTGATAATCGGGTGCAGACAGATGAATCAGTTATAGAGATTCTGGAAACGTCAAACACAGTAGAGGATGAATCAGAAGAAGAAGCAGCAGAAATATCTCAGCGCCAGTGCCGAGCTCCGGGAAGACCAAGAGTGATTCGAACAGGAAGAAGAGGCCGTCCCAGAAAATTATACCCAACACGAATGGTGGAAACCAATGAAGAAGAAGAGGGTACCGCAGAAACAGGCGGAAATGAAAATGGGCCTGCTGACACTGGAGAAACCGGGGCCGAAGATCAACCACACGAAATGGAAGATCAGGAAGCAAATTTAGTTTTACAGCAAGCAGCTGGCATAGCCGAAATATCGGTAAGAGAAGCCCTAGAAGGGGAAAATGAATTAGAATGGAAACATGCCATAAAGTCTGAGATAATTAATTTAATAAGGAATAATACATTTAAAATTGTCGAAAGACCAGAAGGTAAAAGGGTTATAGGTTCAAGAACGGTACTTACAAATAAGTACAAAGTGGATGGGTCATTGGAAAAACGCAAGGCCAGGGTTGTGGCAAGAGGATTCGCCCAACGTCCGGGAATAGATTTCGATGAAACGTTTGCTCCTGTGGCCAGGTTGGAGACAATTAGATTGTTGTTGGCCTTGTCGGTCAAAATGAATATGACCGTGGAACAAGTTGATGTAACCGGGGCATATTTAAATGGGAATCTTCGAGAAGAAATATTTATGGAAAAGCCCGACCAACTGGAAAATTGCTTACAAGAAATTGTGAAAGATAAAAAGGAAACAACAGAAATAAGAGATACTGCCCAAAATTTATTGAAAGAAATAAAACGCATCAAAGATGGAGTGTGCCGATTGGATAAAGCAATCTACGGATTGCGTCAGGCAGGAAGACAATGGCACGAAAAACTTAGTCAAAAACTAAGAAGTCTGGGACTGCAAGCGACAGTGGCAGATCCCTGTTTATACCACGGAAAGCACAAGGATTATAAGTTGTATGTTATCATATATGTGGATGACATGCTGATTGTATCAAATAACCAAGGGTGGATAAAGAACGTCAAAGAAGAGCTGGCAAAAGAATTCGATATTAAGGATCTTGGTCGAGTAAATTATTGCTTAGGTATTGAAATTCGGCAGGATGCACATGAGATAAATATGTCTCAAAGAAGATATGTAATGGACCTCCTCGAGAGATACGGTTTAGCGGATTGTAATCCTGTGGCCACACCCATGGATAAAAACGCGATTTTGAATAAGGCAAAGGGTGATGGAAATAAGAGGAGGCCGTATCGCGAATTAGTCGGGGCCCTCATGTATTTGGCGGTCGCTATCAGACCGGATATAGCGCATGCTGTCAGCGCCCTTGCCCAGTTTAACGACTGTTATGGAGACGAGCATTGGGCAGCAGCTAAGAGGGTCCTCCGATATTTAAAAGGTACAATTAATCATGGCATTACTTTCAGAAATTCAGACGAGGGTGCATCCCTATATGTAGATGCTGATTGGGGGAGATGCCAGGTGGATAGAAAATCGTACACTGGGTACGTGATCCGATTTTCACAAGGTCCCGTAACCTGGAGGTCCCAGAAACAACGCACGGTGGCGTTGTCTTCCACGGAAGCCGAATATATGGCGCTGACAGAGGCCGCAAAGGGTGGACTTTATCTCCAGGAGATTCTAAAAGAAATCGGATTGCAGGAATTCGCCAAGATATCCATTTATGGCGACAACATCGGAGCGCAGTTGCTAGCCAAAAATCCGATAGTTCATCCGCGAACCAAACATATTGATATAAGGTTCCATTTCTTGCGTGATGTCTTAAAGAAAGAAACCTTCTCGATAGAATACTTACCGTCCGAGAGTATGCCTGCTGATGTATTAACTAAGCCGCTAACCAAAGATAAGCATTATTTTTGTATAGATGCGATAGGTTTAAGGGATGTAACCCGTGTATAAATGGTTGTGCAATAATGTAAACGGAACTACTGTAAGGCGCGCATTAAGAGGAGGTGTTGAGAAACGATAGTTTGTAATTCGCGCCATGTATGCAGAGCAGAGTCCTCTGGCGTGTGTTCGGTATGAATATCGATGCGTGCCATCGATCGGCTTTTGTCAATATGGCGATATGTAACGCTACACGTGTAAATCTCCTGTATACCTGATCTAAGTGAATCTTTCTTATAAATAAACTCACTCGGTTAATTATATTAACACGCATAACTCTAATATATGTGCTAATTAAAACCAACGCGAAATTAAAGTTTAATATGCCACCAGTTATTGTAAAAAAATTCACGGGGGTACTCTCTGGTACTTTCTTTAAAACTCGAATTAAAGTTGATAAATGTTAAACATAAAAAATTAGGACAAATTGCGATTATTTCAGAAGAAATTTTTGACAGAAGGACGGTCTTATAATACTAAACACACAATGTAAAAATCAACTTAAAAAACCAAATAGCTTGCGGGGAACGCATGTTTAAAAAAATGCACTGAATTTGACAGTAAAGTTTGAGCCTCAATTTTAATAACAAATTGATTTATTCAATTACAATTGAAGGTAGTTTTAGAAACTACGTTTTGTTACGAACATTTTAAGATGCATAAATTTGCAGATCTTACACTTTGATTTTCGGACTTTTTTTCCACTGGACGACACACTGTGCGACGTGGAAAACATTTTTGGAAAAATAGGGGTGTCCCAAGTGGACGTGCCCAAAGCATTTCCTCGCATTTCGTTCCGCTTAGCCTCTTCGCGAAGAAAACATATGTATATTGTATATGTACAACCGTCGCCTCACGAAGAGGAAAAGTGTAGGAATGTCTAGAAATTCGAATCGCTGATAAATATAATATAATTGTAGGAGTAGAGATAGACAAGTTTTCATTGAATTAAAAATTTCAGATATCGAATAAAAGATAAAAAAATTATTTGTCACGCGTCAAATAAAAGTAATTTTAGTTATCTCTATTCTCTATTCAACGCATGAAGAATAATGTTTTATTCAATGAAAATTTATCTTTAGCGTTGAATAAACGATTCCTTTTCAGTCTTTCATTCGACTTCGAATACTCTTCCGAGATCCGAGCCGCGTTCAAATTAGAGATCACGGTTTTGGACGTGTATTGAGGATACACGTCTCCACGTGTTCACGTGTACTAATATATATCCGTATTTAAATCCGTGTACATCTTTGTACACGGATACACGGGTACTGAAGTAAACGTGTACACGCATATCGAAACACGCAGATAATATACGGGTACACGTGTATCAAGCTACACGGATAATACACGGGTACCAATATTAATTTTATTAATAATAATAATACATTCGGTTGTGTGATATGTAAATTTGTTTACCTTTAATATAAAAACTTTAATTCACTGTAACTTTGTTAAAAAAATATACATTTTCTTTCACACATGTATCAAAATACACGGATAATACACGTGTACTCGTATATTCAAGTTCACGGTTATACATGTATTATCCGTATATTTTGATACACGTGAACACGTGTATTTCAGTACACGGGTATCCGTGTATTAAATTGGATCCGGACTTCTACACGGATATATTAATTACACGTGTACACGTGTATTTTCAATACACGTGAAATGGGTATCTCTAGTTCAAATGCTGTAGAAAGGACCGAGCAGTCAAAGACTGAAACGCGCGTTACGAATAAGACTGTGGATTCTTCTAAATTCTAAATCGTAGTTCTTTTTAGACTTTTTAACTTTTGCATCATTTCATTTTTGGTTTAATTGAACTTTCTACATTAATATATTGACTCTGTTGTAAAAATTTATTTCATAATAGTTATTTTTCTCCGATTAAAAAAAGTTCTAATGATATGTTGATAGTGTAAAAATATAATCAATGCTCTTTTCAATTTCTATAAAAAAAAACTGCATTTACTACATAAATAAGATTTTGAAACGAAAAATCGGAAAAAATCTCAAATGTCAATAAAGCATATTATCGATAATTATCCCCAACCAGCGTTGGGCAAATTTTATTTCGAATGAAGAAGAAAGAATAACGAATAAAGTCCCAGGATTTATTCACGAATAACGAATACCGATTTCATTCGCCGAGAAATTATTTGTAGCCTGCGAATAACGGTTTATTCGTTATTCGTTATTCACGAATAAATCCTCGGACTTTCATTCGTTATTCGTTATTCTAAATGACGCTCAGCGAATAAAGGCCGAGAATAAGCGCAGCCGGCAGCAATGATATTTCATTCGAATAACCCAGCGAATAAAAATTGCGAAAAGAATTTTATTCGAAGAAAAGTTCGAATGAAAGTTGCGAATAAAGTGACTTTATTCGAAATAACGAATAAACTTTTATTCGAATAACCCAGTGAATAAAAATTTATTCAAAAAGCCCAGCGAATAAAAATTTATTCGAATAGGCCAGCGAGCGAATGACATCGCGTCATCGACATCGACCCGACACGCACGCACCAGCGACGCGTGTGTGTATGAATAAATGTGTTGGTGCAGTCTAGACAGTGAAGCCAAGAATCGTGACAGTAAATGTGTGTGTGTGTCCCGAAATTATTTCGAATAATGAATAACGTTACAGATTTATTCGATCCTACTACTGAATAATTGTTTACCGAATAAAATCATTATTACATTCACGAATAAATCCTCATATTTTATTTATTACTTTTTATTTCTTATTGCAAATAAAACGCGCTCAAAATCTAGGGACGGTTGCCATTAGGAAAATTTAGGCAGTTGCTTAGATAAAATTAATTACAATATGTCGCAGTAACGCTTTTTTCATATTATTCTACTTAAAAAAGAAATTTCATGAAATAAAGACTTAATATTATAAAATTATTAACAACATTGTATTAATATTTAGGTACTCATAGTTACGATAGAATAGCAAAATTATAACAAATACTCATATAATATTTTTTGTTCATCAAAAAAAGGTCGATGGTATTTTACTGCTTGTGTTAAAAGAATCACTGTTTAGTTATGTATTGTATATGTCATCAATCGTCACCCCTTATCTCGTCTCGAGAAGCCTCAGCCTCAGGACCTCGAGTGTCGGCGTCGGGTTCTTACTTCCTACCCATAAAGGCCGCCGCACAGTGTGCCAAATGGGCATTTTAGCTGGACAAAAGTCTAAATCTGTTTATAGTCTAAATATGTTTACAGTTGTATAAATTATGAATAATTATTAAATTCTTATCACAGTTAGTTGGTTTTTGTTAATTAAACAATATATTTTAAGTTATTTATAATTAAATATAAATTACAACAAAGTTAGTGATGGACCTATGTAGCACAGAATGATTTAACAAATAGTAGATATTATCAAAGAAGACGTAATTTTTAATTATGGACAAACAGAATGTAAATATAATTTACTTATTTGTTTTTTGGAGATTCAGACATATTCTAACGGGAAAAAATTATTCTTTGGTTTAGTATAAGGTTTCAATTTATAAATAACAAATCTGCTTTATATTATAGTTTATTATGTTAATAAAAATATAATTTTTTTTTTATGTTCTATTGTAAACATTTGTATAAAAGGACTTGGGCCGTAGATAATAAATATAATAATAAATATAATAATAATAACAATAAAAACAACAACAACAACAACAACAATAACGACAACAACAATAAAAATAACGAAACTGAAAGATGTAGGAAAAATGCAAGGGAGATGTAGACTGCACGCTGATCGCTTTGAGACTGAAGAAACGAATTATATCATAGTGTCACTAAAAAACCGCGAGAAACACCTGCGACCGGACACGCGACCGGGCACGCGACCGAAGACGAGCGGTTACCACGGTAACCCCCCTCGAAGATAAAGATTTCCGCGATAAGCTAGAAATAGATCTAGAAAAAACTCCAAATACGAGGAACCTAAATATAGATAGAACCTAAACTCCCCTTCACAGGTGCGGACCTCAGCACTGTGAAAACTAGATCGGTGCGTATCGTCTGTCACGGTCTAGCAACAGTAGTATTTATCCCGGTGCATGGAAGATGACACGGGATAAATTTTTGTTATACACACAATGTAATTAACACACATATATATATATATATTTGTACTTGTAAATAATTTCATTATATTATATTTTCTTTTACCAAATTTAAAAACACCTCTCACATTTTTCTCCTTCCAAGGAAAACCCCTCCTCTCCTCGCGAATTAAAAAGAACCCAAAAATAACGTAACAATAGGAAGAAAGTTCAGAGGAAATCTTGGAGATATCATCCTTGTTTATTCCTTATATATACAATGAATGAGACCAATCCATAGGTTTCGAGTAGACTAAACAAACCGCTAAGTGGCGACGGCATCGGCTTCGTTCCGAACGCGCGCCCGAGCTGTGATTGTCACGAGCGTGAACGTCAAACGACGCAACTTCAATGTAACAATTCATATCGTTTTGCAACGTTTTGCAAGTCAATTTTGGTATAAAAATAAAGTAGAAAGTCTCTACTTTTACATACTTGTAAAGTCATCATTGAGATCGACTGAGATCGTATAATAATTCATTAACGAAGAGGAGTTACATTGACGTTTCTGTGGAAAAATACATGTCTTCTTTGACAATTTATTTACAAAAATAGAGAAAAGTTATCGATAATTTGGAATTACCAAAGTTAAAATACATGGTTTGAGATGCTATATCCGTCATATAAAGGAAATTTAGATACTCCTTAGTAAGTTTTTAGCTATTTCTAGCGCGCATGGAAATGTGGCTATTCATTTATAGGTTAACCGTTCGTCTTTAAGGTGAAGTTTACACGCTCTGTAAACATATAACGAAACAATTTTAAGTTTTAATATTCAAGGGTTTTAATACATGGTTACTTTAGATTATATTGGCCCAGTTAGTTTTTGTTGATTTGAAAGTGACTTTTGTCCAGCTAAAATGCCCATTTGGCACACTGTGCGCCAGCGCGGCGCGGCGTGTGCCGTGCCGCCGTGCCCGCCGCGCCGACTGCGTTTATTCTCAGCCTTATTCTTTATTCGCTGCCGGATTTATTCGTGTCTAACGAATAACGAATAAAGCGTTATTCGCAAGTTACGAATAATTTCTCGGCGAATGAAATCGTTATTCGTTATTCGTGAATAAATTCTGGGACTTTATTCGCTATTCCTTATTCGTTATTCGAAATAAAATTGGCCCAACTCTGCACGGCGCGGCGCGGCGGGCACGGCACACGCCGGCAACCTTTATCTTTATGGGTAGGAACTAGGAACGTAGGAACCCGATGCTGACACTCGAATGTCTTGAAGCCCTGAAGCCTGAGGCTGAGGGTCCTCGAGATGAGATATCGGTTGACGATTGATGACTAACCTGATTTAATAATTCCTAATTAGAATACAGCAAATCGAGCACAACGTTGTCATACATTAAAACTATTAAAATACTTCTACATAATAGGAATAAAAACTTCTTCGAGTCTCGTTCCGGCAACCGTAGCGATCGGAAGCATTTATAATTGTCGTGTACCGTCAACGAGTTCCAAATAATCGTGCGAAGCCAGCGCGACGCGTGTGCGTGTGCGTGCGCGTGTGAGCGAGTCATCATGGCGCTAAACAAAACGCAAGGTAATGAAGAACTTGTAAACCACGAAAATCACACCCAAAATGACAGTAATCCGCACACCTCAACAGTTAAAAAGTTTACCACATCAAACAACTCTACCGAATCCAAAGTCTCATATGCAAACGTCACAAAGCAGGAATATACACAGGAATATAAACGGGAACAAGCCATAATCCTACAGTCAATCGACGACATCACTATCAGAGAATACGCACGGGCGATTGCGAACATAGTAGGAGCCAAAGCCATTAAATATCTATCAAGAATATCTAATAACAGAATATGCATGTATCTAGATAACAAACAAACGGTTTCGAAACTAACAGACAAACACAAATCAGTAAACATAAACAATATAAGCATAGAAATCAGACCGATGGTTCTCCCAGCCCAACGTATTATACTATCCAACGTTGCACCAATTATTCCAATTAACCAAATAGAAAATATCTTTAAGCATAATAACATAAAACTACTCTCGAAAATCACGCCGCTAAAAGCCGGAATCACGGACCCGGATCTATCCCACATCCTAAGTTTCAGGAAGCAGGTCTATGTCGATCCAGAAGATGCCAAAAGTATACCGACCAGTTTTACAATAACAATAGACAACATTACATATAGAATATTTGCTACAACAGAGAAACAAACATGCTTTAAATGCCAACAAGAAGGACACATTGCAAGTCAATGCCTAAACATGGTAAACTCGAACACATCGAATTTACAAGTCTATACACAGGCACAGACACACCCAAACCCAACCCCATACCCCCCCAGCACCGATCCTATAACTGAAACCAATACACAAACAGAAACAGACATCACCGAAGAAACTGATATACAAACACATAATTTCCTCCGAACTGATAAATCTAGAAATGCCGAAACAAAAGACCCAATAAGATATAATACAGGGAGAAAACGACCACCATCCACAACGTCCGAGGAAAGCACGATGAATTTCGTGAAATTAAGTGACATGGAACAGGACACGGTTATTGACAACCCAACGCAGAACGTAAAAGAAAAATATCCCAACAATCCCACGCCAGTCTTCAGAAAACCAAAAACATTCACGCTAGATAGAATCGACGAGATGCTAGAACCAGCAAAAAAATATATCAACGACACAAAAGATAACCAAATAATGGATTACCTCCAATTGAAAAGCTTTCTGGAAAATGCAATAGGAGCACCCAATCCGAAGGAAATAACCAAAAAATACACTAGCAATATACAAGACTTAGCCGAACTACTAATGAAAATTCACCCCCTACTTAAAGAGCGGTCAATTAAAATCAGAATACGTAAGTTGTATAAGAAAATGACTCAAAACACATCTGAACAACCTGTACTCAACTGGTCATCGGAGATGGACAGTGACACATCAAGTTAAAAAACCACCAATTACCACCAAATAACTCATTAAGCAACAACTAAACACACCATGAAATAATCATTCAATGGAACATAAATGGATATTACGCCCATCTCGAACAACTACAAATTATTGTTAAACAGCATAACCCAGACATTTTATGTCTCCAAGAAACAAACTTTAAAAAGACACATAATCCAGCATTAAAAAATTATAGTTTGTATATCAAAAACAGAGAAAACAATAACCATGCCAGTGGAGGAGTGGTCATAATAATTTCAAACAAATTTTCAGCCTCAGAAATCCCATTAAAAACAAACTTGGAAGCAATTGCAGTAACCATCCATTTTCCAAATAAAATCAATATCTGTAATGTCTATCTACCAAATAGCCAACCTCTCCAGCTTCAAGATATACAAAACCTAATAGAACAAATCCCCCTTCCCATAATTATAACAGGAGACTTCAATAGTCACAACCCACTATGGGGATCATCCAGAATTGATACCCGCGGAAAGATAATTGAGAAATTATTGGAAGACCCAAAATTAATTCTATTAAACACAGGTCAGCCTACGCATTTTAACGCAAGCAATGGCTCATTTAGTGCAATTGACCTGACTATCGCTGATACCAAAATTGCCCAACGCATAGAATGGGATGCAATAGACAACCTTCATGTCAGTGATCACTTTCCGCTCAAGGTAACCTACGATGACAATTCCGTTTTTTGTCAACCCAGACATACTCCCAAGTGGAATTTGAAAAAAATTGACTGGGAAATATATCAAAACCAGATTAACAAATCCATCACCCCAACGCATAAAAATACAATTAACCCTAGCAAAATCAATGATATTGTCGGCGACTTCGAATCCATCATTACAAATGCAGCAAATGAGGCCTCCGACCCCACGACAAGAAGAACCACAAAAACCCGTAACAGACGTACGACCCCCTGGTGGAATAAAGAATGCGAAAATGCGTTAAAAAATAGTCATCACGCATTCAACAGGGTCAAGAAGAATCCCTCAACCGAAAACCTAATAGAATACAAGAAACATCGTGCCAAATTTCGTAGAATTATCAAAGAAAGAAAGAAAGAATCTTGGAATGAATACACCTCATCTATAACAAACCAAACCCCCGCTAAACAAGTATGGAACAAAATCAAACAGATAAATGGGAATAACACATATTTTGGAATTCAATACCTCCAAACAGACAAAAACCAAGTAGTGACATCTGCAAAGGAAATTGCCAATACCCTCGCCGACAAATTTAAATCAAACTCCAGTAACAGTAACTACACCACAATCTTTCTCTCAAACATTAACGAACGTGAAAATGAAATAAAAAAGAAACTTTTCAACTAACAAAAGATTCATCACCGGGTCCAGATAATATTCCTAACAGACTACTAAAAAACCTTCCCATGGAAGGAAAAAACTACCTACTCCAAATATACAACTGTATATGGACGCATGAGGTTTTTCCAGATAATTGGAGGAAAGCCATAGTCGTTCCAATCCTCAAACCAGACAAAAGTAAACATAAACCAGATAGTTATCGACCAATCGCCCTAACGAATAACATGTGTAAATTACTGGAAAAAATTATTAATAGAAGACTCCGTTGGTTCCTCGAAAGCAATGACCTTCTATCGCCAATCCAGAGTGGATTTCGTGAATATCGCTCTACAATGGATGTACTTACTAACGTGCACACAAGCGTATGCGACGCCTTTCAAAATAATGAGTCTCTCATCGCAGTATGCTTGGATATAGAGAAAGCATATGATATGATCTGGAAACCGAAAATCATTAACACTCTCATGGAAGTAAACATCAACGGCCCCATGCTATCCTTCATCACCAACTTTCTATCAAACAGATCTATTCAAGTAAGGATAAACAACACCCTATCTGACTCGATGGAAGTTGAAAATGGGGTACCCCAGGGTTCAGTCCTCAGCGTCACACTATTTATGCTTGGAATTAACGACATAACAAACGACATAAAACCACCTGTAAATGCCCATCTGTACGCTGACGACCTCACCCTAACATGTAGCGGGAAAAACACACGCACACTTAATGAAATACTGCAAGTATCGATCGATAGTCTGCAAGAATGGTCCCATAGATCTGGCCTCAAATTTTCACCCCAGAAAACCCAGTGCATCTTGTTCTCCAACAAACGCAGTCAAGAAAAACCAATATTAACGATGGGAAATAATGAAATCAAATCCGTCGACAACTCAGGCTCCTTGGATTAATTTTTGATAGTCGGTTATCCTGGATCTCCCACATAAAACTCTTAAGAAATTCCTGCATAAAAAGGTTAAACATTATAAAAGTACTAGCCAGCCATAAATGGGGCTCGGACCAAGAAGTCCTACTTAAAACATACCACGGATTAATCAGGTCCAAGATAGACTACGGCTGCATTCTGTACAACTCAGCAAAACCGAACATCCTAAAAATGATTGACCCTATTCATAATACAGCACTACGACTAGCTACGGGACTATACCGCACATGCCCGATTAATGGAGTACTATTTGAAGCCGGTGAGATGTCACTTGACCAGAGGAGGAAATTCCTAAGTATAAAATACGCACTTAAAATGTCTTCCACGCCTAGAAACCCTACCTACCAATACATATTCAACAACAGATACTACGAACAGTACGAAAACAAACCAAAACGGCCATCACCACTATATGTTACAATTAAAAAATACCTACCCTCAATCATGACACAAAAAGAAATCATCATAGAACGTAAGCAAGATAAAATTCCCACTTGGAACATCAAAACACCGGAAATAGACACATCCCTCGGAGACTGCAACAAAAACGTAAGATCAAGTCTTGAACACAGGACCAGGTTCCTAGAACTGTATAACAAACACGCATCCTGCAAAAAACTCTTCACTGATGCATCCAAATCAAAACAAGGTGTAGGATATGCTATTGTAACAGAGGATGACATCATCAAAAAACGCCTACCTATACAAACGTCCATTTTTACCGCTGAAGCCTATGCAGTACACGACGCTCTCAAACTTATATACACCTCGGATTGCCAAGACCATGCAATATATACCGACTCGATGAGCGTAGCACAAGCCTTAGAAAATACCGCGAAACAAAACAAAAACGAAATCATTAGAAACACCTTAACATTATATACAGAACTTGTCGATACCAACAAAAAAATATTCATCATATGGATCCCCTCGCACCAAGGAATAGCTGGAAACACACAAGCAGACCTGAGAGCCAAAGAGGCAACCACCCTACAGATAGGACAACAAGCAACCCAAATCCCGGTCCAAGAAGTCATCAATTACGCAAGAGAAAGAATCAAAGAAGAATGGAATAACATATGGAAGTCGAAACCATCTACGATACATAACACAATCACAAATTTTTTCCAAGACATCCCACGAGACCACATGAGTAGAAAAGAAAGAATCATTCTTTCGCGCATGAGAACTGGCCACTGCAAGTTAACACACGAATTTCTCATAAAGAAGACGGATCCCCCTCTCTGTTGTAATAACCCGCTCACAGTGCACCACATCTTATATGACTGCCATAAATTCTCCACACAGCGACTCAAATTTGGAATCAACCAGAACACGGCCCTCACATCCGAAAAGCATGTAACAAACACAATTAAATTCCTCAAAGATATCAACCACCTCAACAAAATCTAGAAACACAACAGAAGTTCGTCGCTAATGACCTAGATGTTGATGCGACGTTAAACCCTAATATAAAAAAAAAAAAACTTCTTCATTATAGTTATTATAATGCTTTAGAACGCTTTATTCATCTCTACTCATAATTTCATCTATTTTTATAATTTTGAAATAAAGTATATTTCCTACGTAAAGCAACACATCGTGGTAAGTCTTCATTTCATGACATTTCTTTTTTAAGTAGAATAATATGAAGCGTTACTGTGACATATTGTAATTAATTTTATCTAAGTGTTTTAGATTCGCGGTCGTTTCCGAACTTGGACCGATACCGGGATTCCAAGTTAAAAAGATGTTAAAACAAAACTGAGGTGGTTCGACGAAACGGTTACGTAATGTATTCGGAAGGCTGATAGTTACTGAAATTGGGTGTCGTGTGCGTTGTCAATAGACGAACTGATCGATCAGATGGGCGCGTCGATCCACCGTGTCCGTTCCCCCTGCCGCGCCCGCGAGGTCCGAGCTGCTCGATACACCCGTGGCGCTCGCGGGGAACGGTGGGACGGTGCGGGGACGACGGCGAGCCGAATTGATCGATAGATCGATGTCAATCTCTATTCTAGGCATGTGCGGGCCGCCCGATTGTCGGGTCGGGTCGCAGAAAGTCGGGCGGGCTCGATTCGGGCGCGCGATACTTCATGACACATCGGGCGGCCCGAGCGTTTCGGGCTACCCGAGAATTTCGGGCGGTCTGAGAGTAACTTGACTTCATAACTCGCTCGCCCGAACTTGTCCGATTCTTTCCGCACCCACTCGACGAAGTTAAGTCACTTAAGTCATGAAGTATCGCGCGCCCGAATCGAGCCCGCCCGACTTTCTGCGACCCGACCCGAGCCCGAGTATCGGGCAGTCCGCACATGCCTATTATTTACAGATATGTACAATATTATACAATTAAACAATGCTTGTACAATAAAGGTTGTATCCACAACCTAATCTAAAACCTAAACCAAACCTACTGACTAGGTCTGATGTAAAAAATCAAACTTTCATTATCATTTGTAGTAAAAAGTTCACGCGGTATATAGATCGTTTGCTGCTCGTCGTGATGTATCTGTAGAAACAGTTGACTCTTGATGCATACGCGCGCTACAGACAGTTTTTCGCGAATATCTCAGAAACGAAAAAGTTGTTCGAAATGTTGAGTTTTACAACATATTTAAATTTTATCAAAATCAGCAAGATGTTACCTTTTATGCATATTACCATAATTTTATGATTTTATTTTTAAAGTCTTGTCCAAACTGACGGACAATTGTCCGCAGACAGTCCGCGTACAGTCCGGATACCCTTTTTAAAATTATACATTGATTTACTAAATGACGTGTAAAACAGATTTTATAAAAATTACAATTGGTAGGAATTACATGAAAAAATAAAAGACTTTTTAAAAATTTTTTATTTCAATTCGCAATGAAAATTTAAAATGTGTCTGTACATCTACGAATCTACATCAATGATACACGTATTGAAAATTTCATTAAAATCGGTTGACGCAAAAGAAAACAACACGCATTGAAATTGAAAGCAGGGATTGAAAACTGTTATGAAAACCGAGATGATGTTATAACTGTTACGAGAATATCGGTTCTGGCTTATATCGGTTACGGTTCTGGTTTCGGTTCTGTCATTTTGAATTCCGTATTCTGTGCGGCCTTATATATTTATTATTTAAGTAGTTATTTATTGTTATTTATAATGTAAACAATTTTTAAATAAATAAATGTATATAATTTGTTTCTATACAGCAAATGTTCGATAGACGCGAACGCCTCGGGGGGATTTCTTCGCATCTATCGTAAAGGGGAGCTATTTTGTGGAACTTTAAAGGCCGATCCGAACGTAGAGAAGGACTGCGCGTGTAAAGTGAGACCATTCGCGGTCCTTTCAACTGCGCCGGCGCGGGCCTTTCAACTGTGCCGGCGACTGCGACTCTCCGCGTCTCTTCCTTTTCATCGTCAATTAAACCACTGAAATTATATCGTGTTTGGTATCATTTTGCATTAGAAAAATGCCAGGAATATGTTGCTGAAAGTTCCATAAAAAATAATGAAAAATAAAGAAGATTAAATATTGGTGTTACATTGTGATGACGCACGGGCGTTTGAACTGTGCCGACGACTGCGATTCTCCGCGTCGCGTTAGTAGTGGTTCACACCGATATACCGAGCCGAGATCAGTGTACAGTAAGGGCCGATTCATACTGGGGCAGTGATGCCAGACAGGGGTAATCGAAAAGGAATCGAGGGGAACACAAGTACCCCCTCTCTGATGACCAGAGCAATATGCCACACGTTGCGCGACTGCACGACCAGTCTATGGTCTTAGTGGGGGACGTTGGAGTGTGCTCATGTTGGTGGAATAGGATAGTGGAAGGGGATAAAGGTGAGAGCCTGGAGGGAGAAATGAGGTTGGTTGCAACCTCATTCTGGCATCACTGTACTCGGGTGTCCTAGGACGGGTTGTCCGAGGACGTTTTCCATAAATTTCGTGCGGGTTGACAAGTCCCGCTGTGCCCCTGCTAAGCGTGGCAGAAAAAAAAGGTCACCAAGTGGCAGGAACGGTTCCTACTTCCTCGGTAGTTTACCTAAAGGAGTTGTGGAGCCCATAAAGACCTTTTTTCTGCCACGCTTAGCAGGGGCACGGCGGACTCCTCCATCTCCGCTCGAAAATGGGAAACGTCCTCGGACAACCCGTCCTACGAAACCCCAGTATGAATCGGCCCTAAAGCGTGATTCCTGTCCATAGTGTGGACACGCTCTGTTCGATCCCTTGTAAGTATTTTCGTCGACCATATATCAGCGCGCATTATTTACGGTGTCCTTTTTCCGTTGGTCCTCGAAAGTTGCCGTCTCGAGACGGTTCAACTGTGAGGTCCGTGTTTAGCGAACGAGCGTCTTAATTGTCGTAAAAAGGACCCTTTTCCGATTTCATGCTGTCCTTCGTTATTTTAGAAGAATGCTAACCCTCGACGTGTCGTACACGACACTCGAGGGTTCGAGCTGACAGCATTGGAAAAGTGGCAATAAAGTCAATCCGTAGACCCTGGTTTTAGAATACGTTTAGTTACGAGGGTCCCGGATTCGGACACTTGCGGGCCTGATGTTTAGTAACAGCGACAGCGGCCAAGGTTTCGCATCCCTTGCGCCGCACGTGCAACCCACTTGGGTTACTTTTTTTGTACCAGCCTTCTCGTGGCACCCTCGGACCGCGAGCTTCGAGGTTTCGTGCGTTCCCTTAGCCGACCATACCGTACACAGGCCAAGGGTCATAAAGTCCGCAGGCCAAGGGCCATAAACCCGCGGTGGTCCACTCAGGCCCAAATCGCCTCGCTGCTTCGGAGGTGACGTCACACGGGAATTTTCGGTAATTTTCCGATGTTGACTTGAGGGTGGGGTCTTCTTACTCCATCGAAGAGAGATGTCCGGGAAGTTCCTCCTCCCTCAAGTCAACCAACGAATGGGGTTGCATTTTCCCCCAAACGGGGCCTTTTCGAGGCATCCGCGAGGTGACAACGGAATTCTTCCCGCAGCAGCGAGGCAGAATCGCATAAACCTTCGATTAGTTAGAATCGAATTCGTCAACTGTCCATTCAGTATCGTCTCTCTCAAGTTATCGACTAAAAAGCAGAAACATTCGAAATTCAAACATCTCGATAGTACGCTTACCGCTACGGTCCCTGTTCCGAGAAAACAATCGGCTAATGTTAATTCGGCGGTCGATCGGGTCGTGTAATCGAATTTAACGATTAGAAATAAATTATTTATTTTATTTAATCGAATTTCATTATTTACCGACCAAAGAACAATTCATGGTCCTTCGAGCCGGATCCGGTGACATACGGAGTGCGGTGTTACTGAGATATTGAACATAATTTCGTCAAACGTTCACGTGAGTGTGGAAAGTGACGAAAAGGACAGTTCTGTGAAAGCTGCACTAGACCACGTTGGATCCAGACGTCTTTCGGCCATATCGAATCCGGAGACACGTCCATCGACCAAGGGTGGTGCTGGCAGAATCGCAGAAACTTCGGACGAACACGATCGACCAAGACGAGCTGAAGGATTCAGACGATCCAGAGACGGTGCCCTTACATATCGTGGCGAAGGAACAATCCCGAGGATATCGTCATCAAAGGTAGGCTCGTATTCGCAACAAATTACTTCCTATCCATCCTTCCTGTGTCATATTTCGATTCTCGTGAGTAAAGATGGCAAACTCAAGCACAGAAAAGTTCGATAAGGCATCCGAAAAAACGATACGTTCGTTGAAACAAAAACGTGCGCAGTTCAAGGCGCAGCTCACCTCTTTCTCGCGTTATTTAGAAACGTTCGAAGATTCCGCGACAGAACGAATTAAATTGCGCGAACGGATAGAACGAATAAAATCATTATTCCAAAAATTCAACGAAATTCAAGATGAATTAGGGTCAATTACCGAAGACTACGACGCTCTCGAAACGATTAGCGAAGAAATAACCGAGAATTATGATCAACTTCTTGCTGTTGCAATACATAAACAAGAGTCGCTGTCAATCGATAAGCAAGACAATCAGAGTTTAAACTTTAGCGAATCAAAGGAAATATCAACAAAATTGCCGATAAATCTTCCTAAAATTACGTTGCCGAAATTCGATGGTCGCGTCGAAAAATGGATCACGTTCAAGGACGCGTTCTTAACCATGATACATTCGCAATCCCGGTTGAGTAACGTTCAAAAACTAAACTATTTGCAATTATCGTTATCAGGTAAAATTGCGGAAACGATCGGGGCATTTACCATAAGCGACGATAACTACGAAGCCGCATGGAACCATCTCGTGGATATTTTCGATAATAAACGTGCTTTAGTTTTGCGACACGCGGCTCTTATACGTGACACGCCCTTTATGTCAGATAATTCACCAGACGCGATTCGAGATCTGGCGAATTACATGCTGTTTGGGATTGGCTGTTTGTGTCGACGACGTCAATATATCGACCCGGATCGCCGTCACGCGATTGGGCGGGCTAACGAGTGAGAACGAGATCGAGAATCGATCGGCTGCGCTGCGCGTCACGGGCCACCGTCGGAGATCGATTACGATCGATTGTCGCGTCAACGTAACGGTAATCCGATTGGCGGATCTCGCGATCGATCCACCAATCCCGCGTTCGGCTGTGGCAACGGACGGCCAGCAGTTCGATCGTTCTCGCCTCGCTCGCACTCTCGCAAGTGATCGCATCGAAATACGTTCATCTCGCTTTACTCTCGATACTTTACCTCGCTATCTGAAAATCGCGCGTCTGCTTTGACCGGTTTGAAGATAGAGATTATCATTGTATAAATCTCCGGTTCCGGAATTATCCGGAAAACTACTTTTGTATTTCATTCAAAGAAGTCTTTATTGTGCGGTGTAATTACATCGATTCTTATAAAGACCGTTAAAGTCGACGTTTTTCTATCTGGAAATAAAGTGACGTTTTTCTACCGTGAATCGCTCGTCTCAACCCTTTCTTCTCCGAAACACATGCAAATGCATTTACGTTCATTACAAGCGTTGGGTAGGACATGGGAGGACATAGCTAATGACCTGTTGACTAGCATCGCGGTGTCAAGAATGACGAACGAAACGCGGAAAGTTTGGGAGCAAACGTTAACGACGCCAGAAGTTCCTAAAGTTCAGGAAATATTTAAATATTTACACATAGCTTCACATCAATCCGAAGATTATGCATCGGTCGCGCATATTCACAAGATTCCTGTGACAAATCCGTCGAGTCGAGTCACGCGTAACAATCGCGATCAACAACCGGTTCGAACAACCCGATACCGCAATTCTCCACCGTCGTCGCCAATACCCCAAAGACGCAACGTCTTTGTAACGAAACCAAAGAGCACAAACAAGACACATTGTGCATTTTGCAAGACCGGGAAACATGGTACGTTTCAATGCCCACGTTTTTTGGACATGAATATCGAAAAACGAATCGAAGCAGTCCGTACTGCAAAATTATGCGAGAATTGTTTATTATCCGGTCACTCAGCTAAGCAATGCAATCTCGGGAATTGTCGAGTGTGCAATTCAAAGCACAACACGAGATTGCATCGATCATCAAATGTACAATCGAAAGAGGTAGAAACGCGTCGTTCAGAGTCTCCTTCGCAAGACAGCCAATCTTGACGTCCAACACCGCTCTTAGATATTTCGCCAAAATTTATTCATTCCCGGACACTCATTACCGATAGGTTAACGCATGAATTTATGCTTTCGGCAATAGTACATGCATATGACAGCAAGCATCGACTTATCGAGGGCCGTGCATTGCTGGATACATGTTCAACGGCAAACTTAATTACCGAAGAGTTTGCATTGAAATTGAATATACCTATGCAACAACAAGTGGCAAATATCGAAGGTCTAAACGAGTTGGAAACAGTGACGAATCGGATCATTAAAATAAAAATCAAATCACGATGCAACGAGTTCAATCGTCTATTAACTTTTTTCGTAATCCCACGTATCGCCGGGCTGGTGCCAGACAACCAGATAAATCGAGATCATTTTCAGATTCCTTCCAATGTTAAACTGGCCGATCCAACATTTTATAAACCTTCAAGGGTTGATTTGCTTCTTGGCGCGGGCGCAACGCTCGCGAGCTTCAGTATCGGTCAAGTCGCGCTAAATTCACCGGGAAGGCCAGATTTAATACTGCAAAAAACCCAGTTCGGTTGGGTAATCGGGGGGACTGCTCCTACTATCTCCAATTTCAAGGCTCGTACCTTTGTTAATACCGTTAACTTCGACTTGAGAAAATTTTGGGAAATAGAAGAGGGTCCTCAGCAAACGCATCTCTCGCAAATAGAGAATGAGGTCGAAGAGCATTTCAAACGTACGATATCGCGTACCAAATCTGGGAGATACGTTGTCGCTCTTCCGTTCAACGAGAAGAAGAGAGACATGGGAGATTCCCGAACACGAGCGTATAACCGATTCTTATCTTTAGAACAAAGATTAACACATGATCTCGATCTAAGGAATGAATACACAAGTATCATTAACGAGTACATAACGTTAGGTCATATAACACAGGTAGACGCACCTGACTACTCGTGCGGATTCTACCTGCCGCATCATGCCGTCCTAAAACCCTCCAGCTCGACGACGAAATGTCGGGTTGTATTTGATGGATCGGCTAAATCCAGTACCGGCATATCTTTAAACGATGCTCTTGAAATCGGTCCAACTATTCAAAACGACATTTTCTCCCTTTTATTACGTTTTCGAACACATGCCTATGTGTTAACCGGGGATATAGAGAAAATGTATCGTCAGTTTCTTGTACGTCCAGAAGATCGCCCGTATCAACGGATCCTCTGGAGAAACAATCATAACGAAATCGCGACTTATGAACTGAATACGGTGACTTTCGGTCTTTCATCATCTCCATATTTAGCAATCCGTTAGCTTGAATCAGTTAGCGGACGATGAATCGGATAATTATCACGCTGCATCTCAGGTCATTAAAAGGGACATCTATGTAGTTGACCTTTTGACCGGTGCAGCAACATATCGGGAAGCTCTACAATTACGAAACGATGTAATTGCATTACTAAAAAGGGGAGGATTGAACATTCGACAGTGGGTGTCCAACGATCCTAAATTACTATCTAGTCTTTCCAACGATCAAGTACATCCCAAATATTTCGGTGACGAGACCTTGAAGACGTTGGGGGTAATCTGGAATCCGCGCGATGATTCGATTCGATATACCGTATCCATCGATAACAAACGAACGCATACGAAGCGTACCATTTTGTCCACAATTGCTAAAATTTTCGATCCGCTCGGTCTTCTTGGACCCATTACCGTTGTCGCGAAGATTCTCATGCAAAGATTATGGCAACTCCATATCGATTGGGACGAATCTTTACCCGCTAACATCCAAACTGAATGGTCCGAGTATCAGGAAAAATTAAAATTACTTGAAGGTGTCGCCTTCGAACGTTATATAGCTCAACGTGGAACTACCCGCTTCGAAATCCACGGCTTTTGTGACGCGAGCGAACGCGCGTACGGTGCTAGTTTGTACATAAGGTCCATATCTTCATCCGGTAAAATAAAGACGCAACTAATATGTGCCAAATCTCGCGTGGCACCGTTGAAAACCATTAGCCTCGCCCGGTTAGAATTATGTGGAGCATATTTACTCGCCACTCTATACACGTCAATAAAACAAATAGTACAGCATAAAATACATCGTACGGTATTGTGGACTGATTCCACCATTGTTTTGCACTGGTTGCAAAAACCTCCTAACAAGCTGAACACATTTGTTGCTAATCGGGTCGCGAAGGTTCAAAGTCAAACAGATGTTAAGACATGGCGTCACATTAGATCCATCGACAACCCCGCTGATTTGATTTCACGTGGTTCTACGATGGAACAATTTATTTCCAGTAAACTCTGGCGTTACGGCCCAGATTGGCTAGCGTCAGATAAATCAGTTTGGCCGGAATCGCATTACGAAATGCCAAAAGAATTACCGGAATTACGCAAATTGACTTGTCTCGCGTCTGCGACCGTGAAGCCTTTGGAAATATTAACCAAGTATTCGTGCATCCGTCGTCTAATTCGAATAGTTGCTTATTGGTTACGGTTTATATCGAAACCTCGTTACACCGGATTTCTGTCTGTAGAAGAGTTACGACGCGCTCACGACAAAATCATCGTTTTAACGCAACAACAAGCATTTTCAGAAGATTTACAAGATTTTAAAACTGGTTCTCGACTGAATTCGAAAAGCAAACTATTACCACTGGCACCATTCATTGACGGAAAGGGCATGTTACGAGTAGGGGGCCGGTTACAGAATTCTGATTTACCGTATAATCAGAAACACCCTATACTTTTGCCTAAGAATAATCACGTTACCGAGCTTATTATTCGCGACACACATTTAAAACACCATCATTCCGGTTTAACGGCCACGCTCTATAACGTTCGCCAATTATACTGGCCGATCGATGGTAAAAATACAACGCGCAAAATAATTCGTCAGTGCATCAGATGTTTTCGTTTCGAACCTCCGACGACGAATTACAGAATGAGAAATCTACCAGCCGCGCGGGTAGCAGAAATACGCCCATTCACTAATGTAGGAGTGGATTGCTGTGGTCCCTTTTATATTAAGGAACGGCGATTCCGCAACCGTTCACGGATCAAGATTTATGTCACTGTTTTTATTTGCTTTTCGACCAAGGCCGTACACCTAGAAGTAGTCAGTGATATGACTACCGATGCTTTTATCGCGGCATTTAAACGTTTCATAGCACGTCGTGGTCTTTGTACAAATATTTATTCAGATAATGGCACGAATTTCGTCGGTGCCAATAACGAAATGACAGAACTTCTTCGAACGTTGCGCGAAGACGAAGGAATTCGTCAGTTTCTTGTCGATAAACATGTTACATGGCACTTCATACCTCCATTGTCGCCTCATTTCGGAGGACTTTGGGAGGCCGCTGTGAAGTCCTTTAAACATCACCTAAAACGCGTTGTCGGCGACGAATTATTTACGTTCGAGCAATTTGCTACCTTTACCACCGAGATCGAAGCAATCCTGAATTCTCCTCCCTTAACCCCTCTTTCTTCAGATCCCAATGATCTTTCTGCATTGACTCCCGGTCATTTGTTAATTGGTTGCGCAATTACGAGTTTACCTGAAGACGATTTCACCACGACGGCGAATAACCGACTTTCTAATTGGCAACACATACAGAAGGTTAAACAGGATTTCTGGGCCAGGTGATCTAAGGAGTACATAAACCACCTGAACGTTCGGCCCAAATGGGCAAAAGGTTCGCACGAGATCCAGGAGGGGACGATTGTCGTTATCAAGGATGATCATCTACCACCATTACAATGGATGCTGGGACGAGTCACGGAGATTCATCCGGGCAAGGATAATATAACTCGCGCAGTAACTGTACGAACGTCAACCGGCATGTACAAACGTAATGTACGACAACTTGCGCCTCTTCCGATCAAGTCCGCGGAAGCTTAACTGTTATTTTTTTTTATTCTGACATTATCGGTCATGCAACTTAACTTCGAGTCCGTATCGTATTTTCGTAAGTTGTAAATGTATCGACAATCTAAGATTCGACTCGTGTCACGGTTGATTCATACTTTTCGTAGTATATTTTTCATTCTTGTTCGTTTCTTTTTTTGTTATTACGTATTTTTTACATATTATTTGCGTTTTAATATAGATTACTTGTATAGATTCCGTATTTTTTTTTTCTATATATGTAATTATTCGTATCGTTTTCGCGTGTAGATTTAGTTGTATTATTATCGTGTTTACATCTACTTATTCAGCGTTCACGCATTTGTGTCGAAGTACTTACTACGTTATTTCGTATTCTATCGACAATTATCGTTTGTATATTTTGAACTGTATAGTTCAACGGGGGGAGCATGTTCGATCCCTTGTAAGTATTTTCGTCGACCATATATCAGCGCGCATTATTTACGGTGTCCTTTTTTCCGTTGGTCCTCGAAAGTTGCCGTCTCGAACGGTTCAACTGTGAGGTCCGTGTTTAGCGAACGAGCGTCTTAATTGTCGTAAAAAGGACCCTTTTCCGATTTCATGCTGTCCTTCGTTATTTTAGAAGAATGCTAACCGGTTCGAGCTGACAGCATTGGAAAAGTGGCAATAAAGTCAATCCGTAGACCCAGGTTTTAGAATACGTTTAGTTACGAGGGTCCCGGATTCGGACACTTGCGGGCCTGATGTTTAGTAACAGCGACAGCGGCCAAGGTTTCGCATCCCTTGCGCCGCACGTGCAACCCACTTGGGTTACTTTTTTTGTACCAGCCTTCTCGGACCGCGAGCTTCGAGGTTTCGTGCGTACCCTTAGCCGACCATACCGTACACAGGCCAAGGGTCATAAAGTCCGCAGGCCAAGGGCCATAAACACGCGGTGGTCCACTCAGGCCCAAATCGCCTCGCTGCTTCGGAGGTGACGTCACCCGGGAATTTTCGGTAATTTTCCGATGTTGACTTGAGGGTGGGGTCTTCTTACTCCATCGAGGAGAGATGTCCGGGAAGTTCCTCCTCCCTCAAGTCAACCAACGAATGGGGTTGCATTTTCCCCCAAACGGGGCCTTTTCGGGGCATCCGCGAGGTGACAACGGAATTCTTCCCGTAGCAGCGAGGCAGAATCGCATAAACCTTCGATTAGTTAGAATCGAATTCGTCAACTGTCCATTCAGTATCGTCTCTCTCAAGTTATCGACTAAAAAGCAGAAACATTCGAAATTCAAACATCTCGATAGTACGCTTACCGCTACGGTCCCTGTTCCGAGAAAACAATCGGCTAATGTTAATTCGGCGGTCGATCGGGTCGTGTAATCGAATTTAACGATTAGAAATAAATTATTTATTTTATTTAATCGAATTTCATTATTTACCGACCAAAGAACAATTCACGCTCGTTGTCCAGAGCAGAGAGTAATGAGAGTGCTCACGCCCGGGGTTTGGCCGTGCCACTTTTGGGTACCATCATGTTCTAGTCCGGACAAGAACCATTCTCCACACTCAGTCCGGACAAGAACCATTCTTCACACTCAGTCCGGACAAGAACCTATCTCCACACTCAGTCCGGACAAGAACCTATCTCCACACTCAGCCGGACGACTCAGCCCCCGAGTGATGCCCGTTTGGACTCCGACCGATTGGACACGTCCCGATTGGACGGTGCCGATTGCACGCGTTCCTTTTCGACTCCGTGCCGATTGGACTCGTGCCGTTTGGACGCCGCGCCGTGCCGTTTGGACGCCGTGCCGATTGGACGCCGCGCCGTGGCGGCTGAATTCATGACGTTTGGACGCCGTAAATTTTATAATCATTGCTTTTCGAAGTCTACATATGGTCTACATACGGTGATATTGTATTGTGAAATATATGGGAACCTATTAAATTTGGATTTGAATTTTAATTTTTATGTGTTTCTTCAGACTCGTGCCTTTTGGACGCCGTGGCGGTTGGATTCATGACATTTGGACGCCGTAAATTTTATAATCATTGCTTTTCGAAGTCTACATATGATGATATTGTATTGTGAAATATATGGTTAACAACGTCCGATTAACAACAACTTCAGTTATCTAGCCAAACCTAACCCAGACTAATGTCATTTCCACTCGCTCTTAAAATAAACTTTCCGGAGTAAGACTTCGGAATCACCCCCCTCCGAAGCTTTACATAAATATTTTTCATTAATAGATTCTTAATCATAATTTAATGGTTAACAACGTCCGATTAACAACAACTTCAGTTATCTAGCCAAACCTAACCCAGACTAATGTCATTTCCACTCGCTCTTAAAATAAACTTTCCGGAGTAAGACTTCGGAATCACCCCCCTCCGAAGCTTTACATAATTATTTTTCATTAATAGATTCTTAATCATAATTTAATGGTTAACAACGTCCGATTAACAACAACTTCAGTTATCTAGCCAAACCTAACCCAGACTAATGTCATTTCCACTCGCTCTTAAAATAAACTTTCCGGAGTAAGACTTCGGAATCACCCCCCTCCGAAGCTGTACATCATTATTTTTCATTAATAGATTCTTAATCATAATTTAAAATTTAATAGATTCCAAATCATATTTAATCATATATTTCACAATACAATATCACCATATGTAGACTTCGAAAAGCAATGATTATAGAATTTACGGCGTCCAAACGTCATGAATCGAACTGCCACGGCGTCCAATCGGCACGGCGCACAGTGGGTAAAATCGACGTTCTAGCTGTTCACGGGCTAAAAATTCAAAGTCCTCATATCGATTTTTAACGAATGCACAATGTTTCTTAAATGTCTATTACATTCGAAAACGATAATATTAATTAAAGCTATTAAAAACTCTCGTTACAATAAACGTTCAAAGATCAAACTTTTTCAGATACGATTTATCACCGAAAAAATTCCTTGTCTTCATAATGATGTCCTGGAAAACCTACTGAAGAATAAGTGACCAATTTTTTTTTATATGAAGAATGTATATCTATGTTGAGAACGCACCAGGAACTAAACATCATTGTTCATAATTTATTATAAAAAAAAAATATTTAATCAACTAAGGAAAATTGTCGAAGTTTTTCACCTTTGACAAGGGATAAGTTGTCATGTCCGGGGATGTCCATGTTCTGACAAAGTGGAACATTTTCGGCAAGATCTCCTCTAAAAGATCGTGCAAAATTTAGATCCGTTATAATCCATTATCCGAAGTTATGATAGTTTAAAGCGTCGCGTGACACGCGCACAGTGGTGAGTTGGATCGAAATCGTGGCCAAAATAGGAAGGAGTACTACAATTTAGTTCAAAATTGATACTATGGGATTTTTCGGGTCACTGATTATGAATTTGATGTCAAAAGTACAAAAACAAAATGGCGGATTCAATATGGCGGATGCCATATGCTTTACTTTCAGTTGACTTTTTCATTTACTGTTCACTTTTTTACCTGTAATATTAATGTATTTTCTTGAACATTTGAATACAGGTAGTGTGTATCCAATTATGAAATACTAATTAACTGAAATTTAGAGATTTTTACGTCCTAATATTATTATAGCTTAATTTTTCTGTATTTTTTGTAAATTACAGTTTTTCAACCAGTAACCATCTGTAAAAAATGTATTTCGATCATTATTAATCTTATTATTATTATTATTATTAATATTATTATTATTATTAATCCAACGACCTATTTAATGTAGTCTTTATGTATTGAAATAATGGTGAAATAGGCGTAAACAGCCAGTTTTCAAATATTATTCATTATTCACACGAGTTTTCAGACATTTCCGGTGATGTGACAAAAAAATGTTTCCTACGAAAAGTAATCAGTACACAGTCTTTTATAAATATCAATACAAAAAATTTAAAAAAAAATTTTTTTTCAATAAAAAATTGTGGTCACCTTCATTATTTATTTATAACTATATATTTTTTATTCAATAATGTTATAGCTGACGGCAAGACGAATCCAACGACCTATTTAATGTGGTCTTTATGTATTGAAATAATGGTGAAATAGGCGTGAACAGCTAGAACGTCGATTTTACCCACTGTGCGGCGTCCAAACGGCACGAGTCCCAAGAAACACATAAAAATTAAAATTCAGATCCAAATTTAATAGATTCCAAATCATATTTAATAATATATTTCACAATACAATATCACCATATGTAGACTTCGAAAAGCAATGATTATAAAATTTACGGCGTCCAAACGTCATGAATCCAACCGCCACGGCGTCCAATCGGCACGGCGTCCAATCGGCACGGCGTCCAATCGGCACGGCGTCCATAAGGCACGAGTCTCAAGAAACACATAAAAATTAAAATTCAGATCCAAATTTAATAGGTTCCCATATATTTCACAATACAATATCACCATATGTAAACTTCGAAAAGCAATGATTATAAAATTTACGGCGTCCAAACGTCATGAATACAGCCGCCACGGCGTCCAATCGGCACGGCGTCCAAACGGCACGACGTCCAAACGGCACGAGTCCAATCGGCACGGAGTCGAAAAGAAACGCGTCCAATCGGGACAGTTCATTCGGGACGTGTCCAATCGGTCGGAGTCCAAGTGGGACACCCACGTTATTAGCCTTGCTAAAAAATTGAAAACTTCAGGTTTCACTATTCTTTTTCATTGACTAAACTAATTCTTCTAGCTTTACAGAGAAATGGTGTCGTTTCGTCCATTCATAAAAAAATTATGATGATTTAAAGGTGATTTAAAGAAAATGCAAAAAATAAAAAATCAATTTTTTTAGTGGTGTAGAGTGGAATAAAAATATGAAAAAATCGGAGATAGTGATGATGACAATATCTCATTATTAAATTAATAATATTCAAGATGATCGCATTTAAGCCACGATATGAAATCTGTATTTTTGCGAATTCTTCTGGGTTTTTTATTTTTTACAACTAGAGTTTGTAACGAGTGATGCCCGTTTGGACTCCGACCGATTGGACACGTCCCGATTGGACGGTGCCGATTGGACAAGTTCCTTTTCGACTCCGTGCCGATTGGACTCGTGCCGTTTGGACGCCGTGCCGTTTGGACGCCGTGCCGATTGGACGCCGTGGCGGCTGAATTCATGACGTTTGGACGCCGTAAATTTTATAATCATTGCTTTTCGAAGTCTACATATGGTCTACATACGGTGATATTGTATTGTGAAATATATGGGAACCTATTAAATTTGGATTTGAATTTTAATTTTTATGTGTTTCTTCAGACTCGTGCCTTTTGGACGCCGTGGCGGTTGGATTCATGACATTTGGACGCCGTAAATTTTATAATCATTGCTTTTCGAAGTCTACATATGATGATATTGTATTGTGAAATATATGGTTAACAACGTCCGATTAACAACAACTTCAGTTATCTAGCCAAACCTAACCCAGACTAATGTCATTTCCACTCGCTCTTAAAATAAACTTTCCGGAGTAAGACTTCGGAATCACCCCCCTCCGAAGCTTTACATAATTATTTTTCATTAATAGATTCTTAATCATAATTTAATGGTTAACAACGTCCGATTAACAACAACTTCAGTTATCTAGCCAAACCTAACCCAGACTAATGTCATTTCCACTCGCTCTTAAAATAAACTTTCCGGAGTAAGACTTCGGAATCACCCCCCTCCGAAGCTTTACATAATTATTTTTCATTAATAGATTCTTAATCATAATTTAATGGTTAACAACGTCCGATTAACAACAACTTCAGTTATCTAGCCAAACCTAACCCAGACTAATGTCATTTCCACTCGCTCTTAAAATAAACTTTCCGGAGTAAGACTTCGGAATCACCCCCCTCCGAAGCTTTACATAATTATTTTTCATTAATAGATTCTTAATCATAATTTAATGGTTAACAACGTCCGATTAACAACAACTTCAGTTATCTAGCCAAACCTAACCCAGACTAATGTCATTTCCACTCGCTCTTAAAATAAACTTTCCGGAGTAAGACTTCGGAATCACCCCCCTCCGAAGCTTTACATAATTATTTTTCATTAATAGATTCTTAATCATAATTTAATGGTTAACAACGTCCGATTAACAACAACTTCAGTTATCTAGCCAAACCTAACCCAGACTAATGTCATTTCCACTCGCTCTTAAAATAAACTTTCCGGAGTAAGACTTCGGAATCACCCCCCTCCGAAGCTGTACATCATTATTTTTCATTAATAGATTCTTAATCATAATTTAAAATTTAATAGATTCCAAATCATATTTAATCATATACAGGGTGTCCCAAAAGTACTTCAACATCGGGAAATGGGAGGTTCCTGAGGTCATTTCAAGCGTCATTTTCCTTTTGCAAAATGTTGTCCGAGGCTTCGTTTGGGAGTTATTAACGAAAAACACGGACCAATCAGAGCGCGAGTTCGACGCTCGCTGGCACGTTCAGCGCGGCGAGCCGGCAGGCGGTTGGCTGAACATGCCAACGAGCGTCGAGCTCGCGCTCTGATTGGTCCGTGTTTTTCGTTAATAACTCCTAAACAAAGCCGCGGACAACATTTTGCAAAAGGAAAATGACGCTTGAAATGACCTCAGGAACCTCCCATTTCCCGATGTTGAAGTACTTTTGGGACACCCTGTATTTCACAATACAATATCACCATATGTAGACTTCGAAAAGTGTAAAGGATAGCGGTTTGGTTTGACCGAATTGGATCACTGGATGTTTGCGTAATCGAATGAATGCGAGATTGGATCGCTGGATCGATGGGACAAACGGTGATCGGAATGAATGTCTGGATGTAACGGTGAATTTTGAATATGGAATGAATGATGGTTGAAAAATCCGGATTTACAATAAATTAACTGTATTTGCACCACTAAATATACAAAATCGTCAAGGAGAACGGTGAAACAATGTGAAAATGAAAATGTAATTGATATGAAATATAAGAGAACTTTGGAAATTGAGATGACTTGCTAACAGCTGTTTTGAACGCGTGGTTGAACAAGAAGAGAGCACGCCGTTGCGTTCTCTCTCTTTTATTGTCTCTCTCCTTCTAGAACATTCGCGATCGTTCCAGAAGGATCGAGAGTGGGCCTTGACCAATTACGTGGTTGATCGCGTACCACGCAATTTCCGGACGTTGTTTATTGGCTCGTCGATCGCGATGCTAGCGTCGCTCGCTTGGCAGTTTCGCGGCGACGGTTGGCGGGGAGCGGGCAGTTCCGTCATGCTAACATGGCGCTCGCACGCGCCAATCTCAAACAAAAAGCAATGATTATAAAATTTACGGCGTCCAAACGTCATGAATCGAACTGCCACGGTGTCCAATTGGCACGGCGCACAGAGTGGTATTTGGGCTGAAAACCTGGCCAAAAATATTTTCTTGTTTTTCCTACGTGATACAGTTAGTTTATGAATAAAAAAGTCATTTCTAACTACATACTAGTAATAATAAGTATATTTATGGGTGTTCATATGTAAAACTAAGGCGTAGTGCAGCGTCAAAGCCGCCACAATTTATATAGGCAGCTACGAATAAAAAAAAACTTTTTCAATGCAATAGAAAATTGTATTTGTTATAAAAAAACCATAAAAACACGAAGAACATATAATAAAAATATACAATTCGTATAAAATTACATTTTATCTATATATTCTTCGTCACAATCATTTAAATCATTATCTGGTTTCAAAAATTCCAGTACTTCTTTTGTAAAGGACTGCTTCTTTCTATTATTTTTACGATTTATACTACTTAAGTAGGGGTCCGAGGTCAACAAGAGCCTATTCAGAACATCTTCATTGCATTCCGTTCTGGAAAATTTTCGTGAGAATCTTTCCCTGTACTGGCGGAAATCCTTGTTCCTGGCTTCCGCAGCTTCTTCCGATAACTGGCCGATTGGCAACAAAGCATGTGTTATAACAATTGCTGAGTGCGTTAAAATTTTATGCACTGTTGGTGACATAGTCACAAATTACACAATCACAAATTACACTGTCCAACAGCCAAAAAGGGTTTCGATTCTCACTATGCAATTCTTATAGAGTTTTTTGCGCTGATTCCGAATCAGTATATTTTGTTTTCTGGTTCGAAAAAAACGTTGACGTTGCAAACTTGAGTGGGTGGTTTCTCAAGATAAAAGTCTGCTCTATCGCGTGGTATAGTTCGATTTTCCGCTGGACCCTTATTTTTTGAGAGAAATTCAAAAATATCGTCAAAAATTAGTGCAAAAGTGGTGTTTCTCCGTCTTTAATGATCGTTTAAACATGTTTAAACAATCGTAATGTATTAATATTGGATATCACTGCATTCGGGAAAGTCTAAGGAATCTTTCGCTGTAAAGATCAATTCAATATCTTTTATAATAACATCACAATATTTGTTTAAAGTCTAAAAATATGTGTTTTTTTCAAACTCAAATTTCTCAAAAACTGTGCGTTTAGGAGAAAAATTAAGGACAGATTCGGAATCACCTAAAAAAACTCTATAAGAATTGCATTGTGAGAATCGAAACCCCCAAAAAAGTTGAAATTTGTTGGACCGTGTTATCAGGATTATCTGTATGGAGCTAGGAAAAATTATTTTATACTAAATTATTTATAATAAATTTTTTTATTTAAATAATTTGTATTGTCATCCTGTTCTGTGCTACGTTTAAAGTTTCAAGTATCTAGCTCATCGGGAAGTTGGTTTAAGCGAGTTAATACAAACATGGTAATAAAAAGGGGCTATATTTGGAGCTTTATTTTTTTTTAATGTGAAAACTTGTGAAAACTTTTTTGCGGTATACTAATTCTACATATCCTGAAGTTTAATACCCTGTAAATTTTATGCCGTAGCAATGAGTAGAACATGTTTAAAAACACTAATGTATGCAAAAAATTCATGAAAATCAAAGAGCTCTTAGTCAGTGTAGTAGATCGGTAAAAACACGTATAAAAAAAATGTTAACATTGAAAAAAATATGATTAATATAATGTAGATACCTTCTGTAACAATATCCATCACAAATTTTTCCACAAAGATCACTTCTAACATTAAAATTATAACAAGAAAAAGTTGCGTACAAACGAGATGCTGCGATCAAACACGTGTGTATCGAACAAGTGCTATGTTCTAAGCGGAGGCACAGGTGACTGTTTATGTAAACACAGGTGAGAAGTACACCACGAGATGGCATGTTTATCTATCTATTTTGGGACAAAACCACAACTCTCTATGTAAACATTTACAATTTCGGTTTTTGGCCAGGTTTTCAGCCCAAATACCACTCTGTGCGGCGTCCAAACGGCACGAGTCCCAAGAAACACATAAAAATTAAAATTCAGATCCAAATTTAATAGATTCCAAATCATATTTAATAATATATTTCACAATACAATATCACCATATGTAGACTTCGAAAAGCAATGATTATAAAATTTACGGCGTCCAAACGTCATGAATCCTACCGCCACGGCGTCCAATCGACACGGCGTCCAAAAGGCACGAGTCTCAAGAAACACATAAAAATTAAAATTCAGATCCAAATTTAATAGGTTCCCATATATTTCACAATACAATATCAGCGTATGTAGACTTCGAAAAGCAATGATTATAAAATTTACGGCGTCCAAACGTCATGAATACAGCCGCCACGGCGTCCAATCGGCACGGCGTCCAAACGGCACGGCGTCCAAACGGCACGGCGTCCAAACGGCACGAGTCCAATCGGCACGGAGTCGAAAAGGAACGCGTCCAATCGGGACAGTCCAATCGGGACGTGTCCAATCGGTCGGAGTCCAAGTGGGACACCCCCGTTTGTAACTATAAAAGATTGGAAAAATTAAAATACTTCTATCATTATAATTAATGTTATATTTAATTTATATTAATTAAAGATGTGTATATTAGATCTATATCTTAGTTACATATTTTATATAAAACGATATATAAACTTTTCGTTCTGATCAAGGCTAAATATGATGTAGGTTCTTGTCCGGACTGAGTGTGGAGATAGGTTCTTGTCCGGACTGAGTGTGGAGAATGGTTCTTGTCCGGACTGAGTGTGGAGAATGGTTCTTGTCCGGACTAGAAGATGATGGTACCCAAAAGTGGCACGGCCCAACACCGGGCGTGAGCACTCTCATTACTCTCTGGCCAGGGCATGTAAATATCCGTATTCTGCGAATTGTGCGCAGAGCACTTTGTATAAAATATATATTTACATATACATGGAGGGTTCAGAAGCAACCATTGTAAATCCCTAAGCATGAAAATTGAGATAATTAAGTCTATTGAATCGCAGTTGCAACTGAATTTCAAATATCGCCGCGCTTTCCAACATTTCCAATCCCTCGTATACAGTTTAAAATACGCACAGTATTCTCTATATGCAATCTCTTCTTCCTTTTTTACGTGAAGGCGTGAAGGACAGAGATATCAAAGTGCCAATATCCTGATGTTTCCTGTATCTTATATTTACGATTTAGTTAATTTCTAAAAATACTAGTACATTGAAAAAGTGTGTTGGTAAAGAATGTAATATTTACGGGATTATCTAATTCAGCTAAATGGTGCATGTGCAATATATTTTGCTTAAAACATAAATTTGTTACATTTAATTAAATAAATGTGCCTTTAAAACCTGTTAACAATGCCGGAACGAATTGAAATTGGTATGTAAAACATTTATTAGTTAAGTTTCTTAATGATACAAAATATATCATTCACATATTTAGGTGTTATTCCTGACAATTTAAGACACGAAGAAACAATTGTTCAAATATCAGAAACTCTGGATAATTTAAATTCTGCGGTTTCTTATATATTTGATTGTATTGACAAGAGACTTCACGACAATAGTCAAAGGTAATTACCATGTTCTTCATTATTAAATATTGTTGTATTGTTATATAATTTTAAAGACACTAAAATTTTCCAACAGATTATTAAATGTTAGGAATAGGGCTACAAAACTCCAAGATCAATTAAAATACCTGCAAACAAATTTAAATTTAAAAGCTGTGAAAATGTATTCCGCTGCAAAGTATCCAGCTAATCATACATATAAGGAATATGAAATGGCAATATCATCTAGGTATAAAGATATTCACGAGATACCAAAAGTTTATAAATGTTCTGTATCTATAAAAGAAGTGTCTGAAACATACTTACCTTCCAATTGTAAAACAGAGGATGGTCAATATGTAGGAAATAATAACTTGCAGGAGAAGTTACAATTTTATCATGTGCGGTCTAAGACAAGCAAAGACGTTTATATAGACAATAATGAATTGTCATTTCCTCTCGATTTATTTTCAATTAGTGCTCTACTATTTGATAGTATGGATAATCCTTATAAGATATCTACCAAACAGACTGGTCAACGAGTAAATGCAAAGCAACAAATCGAAGATGCGCCTGACTCAATTATACAACCATGGTTAATGTCAGAAATGGATTCATCTAGTAGCTATCTCTATACTCCAACTTTAGGCGAGGTAAAAGATTAAATATTTAAATATTTCAGTACAATACACATTATTACTGAATGAAATACATTTTATTTCCAGGTGCCTCAGATAAATGTACCGCCAACACTTCCAGATTTACCTGGTATTGTTGATGATGAAAAATTTATTTTAGACCTTAATTCTCAAAGTCCTATTGCACCATCATCAGCAGTAACAACACCTACTGTCCGACTTGATCTTCCAACTCCAACTGCTGACGAAAAAGATTCGAGTGTAAAGCACGAACAATATGTTCCAAATTTACCAGGTTTTGCAAATACTGGTTCTTCGAAAGATACGACGACATTTTCACCACCTCCTCCATTGCCATTTACATCTTCTAATTCTTCCAGTACAGTTTTTTTAAATCCAGAGAAAATCCATCAATCATCCTTGCCATCAATGACACCACCACCACCACCACCACCACCACCACCACCACCACCACCACCACCGCCGCCACCACCACCACCACCAGTAACACCACCTCCGCCGCCACCACCACCTGCATCAGAAACAGATGCTAAAGACTTTCAAAAGAATTCTGAGAAGAAGAAACCCAATGTAGAGAAAAATAAAGCAGTAAACGTAGACAATCGTTCGAACTTAATGGCTGCAATTCGAAACGCAGGTGGTGTAGGAAGAGCGAAGTTGAGGCATACAGTGCCAACGGAAGAGAAACGAAATCGATGGTCCTCCGCATCTGTTGGAGGAGATTTAATGGCCGATTTGCATACAAAGCTAGCTCTCAGGAGAAAAGGAATCGCAGGGTCTGGGGGTAGCGCTTTGGAGAGAATGTCAAGCTTAATTCCTCCTCCTCCAAAACCGAATGAAACAACCACGTCGGATAGAAATTCTGCTACCAGCGAAAACGATTCTCAGCCGGACACTGACGATTGGGATGAGTAACGTTCAATGTCATTGATCATGTACATTTTAGTTTCGTACATGTGCGAATTCTTTCCTATTCAAATGATCTATTTGGAATATTTGATATAAAAGTTGAAATAAATAGTTTTTTTAGGTACACTACACTGTGCAATAAAAAAAACATGTATATTTGGTATTTGTGTAACAATACTTTATAAAATTTATATTTCTTTTACGGATGCATACTATGCTTGTTGATTAATCTTATAATAGTCTCTGAGATAAATAAATTATATTAACAAATGTTAAACGTTCTCAGATGTAGTATTCAATATAAAAAGCAATTTAAAGACTAATCGTAACTGGTCAATCATTGATATTGTCATCATCTTGCGACAATATAATTATGATAGAAACAAGTTGATGTAATTATCAGTTTGGATTTAACACTTGACCCCAGATTACTGGTCCAAGTGTCCATGTCCGCTTGTCAATCTTAGTTGAATCGTGAAATTCGTTGTTTTTGCTCGTTCAATAGTTGATGCTGTTTAGCAACAAATTCATAGTTTAAAATTTATTATTATCGTTGGACTGTTACTTAAGCGTGATAAATAATCACGTGTTCAGCGTTTCGATACGAATCATTTTTCATTCTGTCTGAACGAACGATATTTTCGACAGTGGAACATTACAATAAACCTATTGCAACGTCGGTTGTATACTTTATCCTAATTTTATCGCTCACAATCGTTAGCATGCGCCTTTGGGAATGTCGAGTTTTCGAAAATCTGTGTAAATATCGTGTATCTACTTATCTAAAAAATTAATTACAAATAGAATTAATAAATAAAAACTGAGAAGGATGGAAGGTGATTTTTGTTGTGTATTCTCACAGTGATCAAAGTGCAAATTAATAAAGCACTATTTTGAAATCGTTAGTAAATTTAACCATCTTATATATTTTAATCGAGAATTTACCTTAATCATATTATCTTTTTCAGAGGAAATGAGCATTATGACTTAGAATACTAATTTACTTAGACAACTGTTGCACAAATCAATTTTGTTTTTGTAATAAAGTTATTATGACTGCAAGACACATTATGGGGAGCACAATAAAAATTTCTCCTACAACGGAATTACCCAATTCAAGAACCAATGGTTCAAACAATGTAGAACTTCCAATTGATATGCGCTTTAACGAGGGTCACGTTGTTAGTATCATTGTTTATAGTGTACTAATGATTGTATCTGCTATGGGAAATACGACAGTGCTAGTTCTAATTACGCGTAGGAAGCGCACATCGAAATCAAGAATACATACAATGCTGATGCATCTTGCAATTGCAGATCTACTTGTAAGTATTACCAAGTATGGTTACATGAAGGCATGTTTATAGTATGTATTCTATAAAATATAGGAAAGTATAATACTTCATATTTGTAATGCTTCAATAGAAATTTATATTCTATTTATCTGAACAGAAACATGCTACTAAGCAATTAACAGATAGTATTTAATTTAGAAAAAAAGAATTACGTGTCCTATCTAAAACTAACAAGAAATAAATGACATTTTTTCATTAATAGTACAGAATGGTATATAGTAGATAGTATTATGACTTAACTTAATGTTTCAATTTAATTACCATAGGATTATCTCTTTCTGCTTATCTAGCAATAAATAAAGTGAATTAACTCGTGTGATCTAAATCAGTAATAATCCTGTTCCACTTGATTGACTAGTGATTATTTTACTTCAGTTCTTTTCAGTTTGTTCACTTATTATACTTTTTTAGTCGGAGGCAGATATTTTTTTGTATCTATTACAGATTTCAGTGAACTTTTAATGCAGGAATAAGTTTCCAGGTAACTTTCCTAATGATGCCTCTTGAAATTGGTTGGGCAATTACAGTATCATGGGAAGCAGGAGATGCAATGTGCCGAATAATGGCCTTCTTCAGAATGTTTGGTCTGTACCTATCATCTTTTATTTTAGTATGCATAAGTATAGACAGGTCGGTAAAACATTTGATTGTAATTTGCTTATCCTTGTTTGATATACGTGAAAATAATCTATTATATTAAATTATTGTAGATATTATGCTGTAATACGACCTCTCCAACTGTGGGATGTTGATAAGAGAGGGAAAATTATGCTATGCTTTGCATGGATAGGATCCATTGTATGCTCGATGCCGCAGGTACAATAACTATAAACATTTGTTGCACAGTTAAAATAACTATGTCTACTTATAACTCCAACAAATGATTGAAGAGTATTCTTTCAACCGTGTATAACGTCTGTGTTTAGTGCCTATTGCAAAAATTAAGACGCAAAAGTAAAAATAGTGTTTGCATCTATATATTATATATATTATTTTTAGATGGTAGTATTTCATTTGGAAACCCATCCAAATATCTCTTGGTATTCGCAATGTGTTACATTTAACACTTTTCCAACATACACTCACGAAATCACATATTCTCTTTTTGGAATGGTCATGATGTATTGGCTTCCTCTTATCGTAATAATATACACTTACACAAACATTTTGTTGGAAATTTGTAAAAGAACAAAAAAGAGTGAACGCGGTATGTTTAAGTTTATTTAATGCCTCGATTAGAAATGAGAATATATGAATCAATTTAGTTTACTTAGCATTACCATTTTAATTGATTTCAGATAAGATTCGTCGTTCTTCTATGGGTTTCCTAACACGAGCAAAAATAAGAACACTCAAAATGACGGTAATCATCGTTGCTGTCTTCTTCGTTTGCTGGACACCCTATTATGTTATGAGTCTTTGGTAAATAAAATTTATTGATGCTCTTAAATGTTCTGAAGACATACAAGTTAATACAAATACAATATGAATAACAGGTATTGGATTGATAGGCAATCAGCATACAAAGTTGATCAACGAATCCAAAAAGGTCTCTTTCTATTCGCATGTACAAACTCATGTATGAATCCCATTGTTTATGGGGTATTTAATATAAGAGATCGCAATAAGGTGAATATCGTTTATCCCTCGCCCTGTTTAACATGTTTAAATGTGCTCAAATATATAATTAGCTGATGTTTTAGGCATCCAAACGGCCAACTACTTTAGAAACTCGGATAACCCCATTATCTTTGTCACTGAAACTGCTCGACTGATGCAAGATTTTTCAATGTAAAAGATACGAAGAATAATTAGGAAGCACTGGAAATGATGTCCGTACAGTAAACCGATTTTTACTGAAAAAACCGGGACTAAGAATCATTACATTAAATTAAAGGATCAATCAAATTATTTTTGTACAGCAAGAAGTGTTGAAAGTTGAAAAATCCATAAGTTACAGGGTCTGTCCGGAAAGTAATGCGACCGAATATTTTTTGGCTCTTCTATTGACCGCTGGGCGCGCACGTCTGGGGTAATCGGTGCGGGGGGTCTCAGCTGTAAACATGAAAAAACTCGTACACTCCGCGCTATCGTTCGGTCAAGATAGTAAATAAACTGAGACGTGTTTTCAGTACGCGGTACAAGCTTGACATGGAGAGTTCTATTGAGCAACGTTACGCGATCAAATTTTGTCTGCAACTTGGCAAATCTGAGACTGAGGCATTTTCCATGTTGCAACAAGTCTTTGGGGATGAGTGCGTCTCTAAAACTCAGGTTTTGCGATGGCACAAAATGTTTAAGGAAGTTCGGGAGGAGGTGGAAATTGAACGTCGCTCTGGGCGCCCGTCAACGAGCAGAACCGAGGGCAATGTGATCCGTGTGCGGAAAATTTTAAATTCGGACCATCGATTAAAGGCCGATTCATACTGGGGTTCCGCGGACAAGCTGTCCGCGGACATTTCCCATAAATTTCGTTCGGGTTGACAGTCCCGCTGTGCCCCTGCTAAGCGCGGCAGAAAAAAAAGGTCAGCAAGTGGCAGGAACGGTTCGTATTTCCTCGGTAGTTTACCTAAAGGAGTGTGGAGCCCATAGAGACCTTTTTTTTTTTGCCACGCTTAGCAGGGGCACGGCGGACTTGTCCACCCGCTCGAAGATGGGAAAATAGCAGCGGACAAACTGTCCGCTTACGAACTGTCAGCCGCGGACACTTCACTAGCGACAGAACTTTTCTTCCAACCCCATATATGTGGTATCATAAATTATTTCGGATACACCGGAAAATAATGAAATGTTCATTTTAGGGAACCAATAGTGTAATTTCGGCCACAACGATACTTTGCAACTGTACGCACCATGTAATAATTTCATACGTCACACAGTGGACGAAATTTGGAGCGATGATTTTTTGTCCAAATCAAAGCTGAAACTTTGCAGAATATGGCAAAAATAAGGATAAAAATCAATATAACGAAGTATTTGAACGCTTAGTTGTCGTATATCATTTGACAAACGATAAATTGACGTATCGCTGCGATTGTCGCTGGCACTCCCTTGTAGGTAAATAGGCTGTGTGTGACTGTAATATAATTTGAATTAGATATCTATTTTCCATAATTATGTTTTCATTTGCACAGGAAGTAAGGTAAGTATTCAATCTTTTCAACTTACTTCGTATCAACAAATTTATTAACTTCCGATGATAAAAATGAAAGAATAAGGTATCAGCAGAAGTTAAAATCTCCCTACTTTTCCCATATTCTGCAAAGTTTCAGCTTTGATTTGGACAAAAAATCATCGCTCCAAATTTCGTCCACTGTGTGACGTATGAAATTATTACATGGTGCGTACAGTTGCAAAGTATCGTTGTGGCCGAAATTACACTATTGGTTCCCTAAAATGAACATTTCATTATTTTCCGGTGTATCCGAAATAATTTATGATACCACATATATGGGGTTGGAAGAAAAGTTCTGTCGCTAGTGAAGTGTCCGCGGCGGACAGTTCGTAAGCGGACAGTTTGTCCGCTGCTATTTTCCCATCTTCGAGCGGGTGGACAAGTCCGCCGTGCCCCTGCTAAGCGTGGCAAAAAAAAAAGGTCTCTATGGGCTCCACACTCCTTTAGGTAAACTACCGAGGAAATACGAACCGTTCCTGCCACTTGCTGACCTTTTTTTTCTGCCGCGCTTAGCAGGGGCACAGCGGGACTGTCAACCCGAACGAAATTTATGGGAAATGTCCGCGGACAGCTTGTCCGCGGAACCTCAGTATGAATCGGCCTTAAGTGTTCGGATGATACTTTCTACTTGGAAGTGCTCAAAAGATCGATACGAAGGGTCCAACACGTCGGAAAAGAGATCGTCGCCAACTGGGTTCTTCACCACGACAACGCGCCCAGCCACACCTGCCTACGAGTCCGCGAATATCTGGCAAAAAATAACATAACAACACTTCTTCAACCCCCGTACAGTCCTCACTTGTCTCCCGCCGACTTCTTCTTGTTCCCAAAAATAAAAAATGTACTAAAAGGATGCCATTTTGAAAGCGTGGAACGCGGCAAAGAGGCTGTGACGAGGGTACTACGAGAGGTTCCAGAAAACGCCTTCCAAGGAGCATAGAAAGCATGGAAATCGTGCTAGAAAAAATGTGTCGACGCCCAAGGGTCCAACTTTGAAGAATTTTAAAGATTTGTACTCGTATGTTCAATAGATTTGTTTTAAAAAATGTGGTCGCATTACTTTCCGGACAGACCTTGTAGTAACAAAAAGCTAAACGTTATGACAAATTATTGTATTTGCTTCATTTTCTTAATACATTAACTTTGAAATACCATATGTTACGTATTGTACATTATAAGTAAGTAACTGCCTGCCTGATAGTATGCATTAAATAATTAAAAAAGATTATAAAACTATACTAGTAACATGCTCTTTCGATGAGAATCAGTCAAATCTGGAAGCACATATTCTCACGTTCTTTTGGTAATGTAAGTAAAATGCACTCCAAAAACGGGTTAGACGTGTACATACATTTAAATCAGTTCTTTTATACTGAACAGTCTTATTTTTCCATTTTGAATGTAAGACAATTCGACAATCTCGGTTCTTTTGTTTCGAAAAATTAATTAACCCTTCCACAGCTTCGCACGAAATAATGAATGTTTATGAAATAGTTGTATTGAAATTATGCATTCTTTTAGATATGGAATTAAAAATCATATATCATTTTTTCATTAAGTCTGCAATCGTTATAATTTTGTGTTACAAATCGGTCATGTAAAATAGACTTCTGTCATTGATCATAAGATTATTTACAAAAAATAATCACTTTAGCAGTGAATTAACAATGACATGTTTTTTTAGGATCGAATGTTAATTTCTCGCAGATTAAACAGACTGTGAAAGGGTTAAACAGGAAGAATGAATTTAAATCTATAGTAGTAAAAGACAAACCACATTGTGTAACGATTATTCAATATCATAGGAAAACATGGAAAAAGATCTCAAGCATAAGATCTTAATGTAGTATGTAAACCTTTATCTTCTTTTCTTTTGTGTATATGAACATGAATATTATTTTGAACACTTTCGTTTGCTAATACAGTCGTAAATCTTAGATCAACATTATTAAAATTGTACAGCACCGGTATTTTGTCGTCTATTGTTCATAACCATTATGTATTTAAAATGTATTGTATTAGCTGACCTTGTTTAGTAAACCGAATCCTTGTAATATAAGGAAAAAGTCAAAAATAGAATCTCAGCTATAGTTTCTTGTATAAAATAAAAATAGTTAACGCAATGATTTCAAGTTTCACTTGAATGTATTCAATTTGGCGCAAAGCACCTCATACGGAAACAACCCTAGTACTTACATTTCTTCACCATTGTGGATGAACTTCATTGAAAGACCACTGTTGATACGTATTGTTGATATCACATGGCATTAGAGATAATTGTTGTGTTTGAGGATGAAGTGCTATACATTTCTTGTGTACTCTGTGTAAAAGTGTTTTCGTTTTCTACAAAATTATAGAAATTTAATTGGTTACTCTTAATGGACTTTTCTACCCCACTACAGAACGTACAAAAATACTGGAGGTGTCCGAAAACCCGAAAATGTCGGGCATCTGATGATCGAGACGGGTCGGGAAGGCATCGGCTCGAAACGAATCGGGTTCCCGAATATTTCGGGATTTTCAAATATATTGGAATATATTCCTAATAAAATAGACTCCTAATATGCTCAGGAATAATCCTGAAAATTGTCGAGAATCCTGATACATTCGAGAAGCTAAATATGCTCGGGAATTCCGATATATTCGACAATCCCACAATTTTCGAAAAGCCGTCCCGACCCGACATTTCCGAGTGCTCGCACACTTTTAAAAAATACCATTAACACCTACATCATCGTATTGCCATGGACCATGTACAGTTCCCAGCCGGCAGAATACAAATTTTATTCCTTGTCCGTCTGCCGATACGCATCGTTCTCCAATTCCTAATTGACCTTTTGTATTCAATCTAAGTAGCTGAAAAAATATTGTTAAGTTAGTTATTGCTTATAAGTAAAATAACTTATTTGATATCAGACTAATGTTACCTGATTATTACCAAATCCATGACAATGAGATGTAGCCATTAGACTGGGTGGTGAATGACCCATTGTATCCAAACACGTACCAGTTGCTACATTTTGTAACTAAAATTTATAAAAATAAAAATAATATACATATATGGTTCAACTGTGTGCATACATTTATACCATAACAAACATTTCTAGTTTTACTGTACCTCTCCCCAGAAAAGATTGGGTGGCAATTCAGGAAATTTATCGAAAACATCATAAGCTACATTTTCCATGTACCACTGAAAACTTTTACATTTTTTTCGTTTTTTGAAAGCCAGTTGCTCGGATATATCTCCATGGTCAAGTTGTCTTGCAAGGGGTTCTCTTGTGTAAAAAAATTCTTTGTACTTATCATCGAACCAAGTCTCAATAACTCTTTTATAATTCTGTAAGAAAATTTCAAATATACTACCCTCAATATTGTTACTACACATATTAGTTGTAAAACATATTGCATCGTTTACTATAGTTATGAGAGGTCCTTTTTTCTTCTGAGCCAATTTGCCAAATGTGTATGGCATAAATCCTCTATATACATGCCCAACATGTGAACAAGGAACCCAAAGAATACTACCACCACACTGCCATATTTTAAATGATAATTCAAAGTTCTCTCCACCCCAAATAAGTAATCCTTCATCATATGCACCCAATGACAAGAAATATTTACGATTTATTGCGAATAAGCCACCAGCATGAGTAGGAGACCTAAATTAAGTTTTACCTAATACATGCCAAATATTTCTGCACTAATATTCTACGAATATTTTATAGATATAAGTTACTTGTAGGGCATGCTGTTATAAGGTCGTGCTTTTTGTTCTCGCACAGGAAGCTCGTTTTCTTTATAAAGCATTCCCCATTCAAAAATCCCTCTGTATAAGTGTCCTTCTTGGTACACAGGTCGATATTCAAATGTTTTATGGTCGATACCATCGATTATAGGAACAGTCATCACAGTCCTAAATTTATTTCAAAAATAATGAAATGAGAAAATTTTATTATTCGACATTGTTACAGAAAAAAAGTACCTATCAACAGCAATTGGTGCTAAAAGGGGTGGTAACCAGTTAACATTTACTTCACAGTGGGCATCCAAAAAAACTATACATTCACCCTTAGCTTCTCGTGCACCACGAGATCTTGTTCTTATTAAACCTAGCCTTTCATAATTTCTTATTAACTTTACTTTGCCATCCCAATGTTCTATATAAGATTCCAAATCGCCTTTCAAATTATCTATAACATGTTTATTAGTGAGTATTATTAGTATCATTTGCCTGCTTATAAAAATATGGTGTAATTACCTTTATCGGAAAAATCATCCACAAGCAGAATTTCTTCCAAAATATGGGGAGGAGTACGGTTTATTATACTATGAACCGTTCTCATTAGTACTGACCAACCTTCATTATGAAATACTATTATTACACTAGCCCGAGGAAGTACCTCTGAGTAATTCCAATATTTGCATCTGTTAATGAAATATGTATACTGTTCTTATTTGTGTTCAGAATATATAAGAAATTTTTATGTATCTTAAACTATAGGAATTCAAAGGTATTAACAACAAAAACTTACTCTGACATTCTTGTATCAGGGATTGATCTGTCTAATGAAATTTCATTAGAACATACCATGTTCATACCATAATCAGATTCTGATTGCTGAATATCATTTTGTTGATCGTCTCTAAGGATATGAGGTTTACCTCCTTCTCCAGGTCCAGACCTTATCTGCGGATGTTTATCTTCAAAATTCCCAATTTCTTTTGTTAAAACTGGAACCTATAACGTAAATTGTAATACAATCCTACGAAGTACAAAGATGTTAATTTTTAATTTACCTGTTTACTTTTCAAACTATCCGTCAAATATTCTTTAAAATTACTTATTGGTTTATCAGAATAATTACTGATAACAATGTACAATAAGAACAGGACTAATATACTACCCGTAATAATACTAAAAAGACGATTTCTTCTTAGCTGCACAATTCTCATCTTGATCAAGGTAATTATACCTAAAAATTAATAGGTGTAAAGTTCTGTTTCTGTGAACAAAGAGACAGCTGCTCAAGTGTTAAGAACATTTGAATACAGTCAAAAAGTCATAAAAAAGTAACAAAATTAACTGAATGAAGGTGTATAGTATATTTCAAACACTATAAAAAAGAATATGTTCTTACGGTATATGGTTCTTATAAAATTAAGATATCTATTGAGATGCTTTAAACTTTCAGACATAATAGAAGCACATTATATTGAAGTATTAATTACCTTAAGTAAAAATGCATAGAATGTATGATGAAAATTAATTTTTATAAAATAAATGTTGGAACGTACTAAAAGAGTACTGAAAACTATATTGCAATAAACTGAATCATTTCAAAAAATCTGAAGCTACGTTGCTTCAGGCAACAGCAGGCAACAGCCAACGTGTCTTCTATAGATATGTGATTATCTGTGTAAATGTGTGTAAGTACACTGCACTGTTTCGTATCGTCGCTAAATAAGGTCCCTAGCAAATTCAAATTTCTAGAGACATGCATTTAGTAACAGTGAGTAGATGAGAGTGCTCACGCTCGGGTTTTGGCCGTGCCCATTATAGTGCTGCCCCCTAGTCTAGTTCTTAGCCTGTAAGAGAACCTGTTTCGACATAGCCTGTAACAGAACCTGTTTCGACTTAGCCTGAAACAGAACCTGTTTCGACTTAGCCTGTAACAGAACCTGTTTCGACTTAGCCTGTAACAGAACCTGTTTCGACTTAGCCTGAAAGAGAACCTGTTTCGACTTAGCCTGTAACAGAACCTGTTTCGACTTAGCCTGTAAGAGAACCTGTTTCGACTTAGCCTGTAACATAACCTGTTTCGACTTAGGCCTGGATAGGGAACGCACAGTTTAATTGTTTTATCTGGTTTTACATAAAATATGTAATTAATATATAAATCTAATATACCAAACATTAATTAATATAAATTAAATATAATATTAATTATATAATGATAGAAGTATCTTCATTTTTTCCGACCATTCAGTTGCAAACTCTAATTGTAAAAAATAAAAAACTGAATAATTCGAAGAAATACAGATTTCATATCAAAGCATTAATTAAATGAAAAAATTAACTTGCACCGTATTGAATACACCTTCGTATCAAATAATTTGTATGCACATATTTTTTTGCCAAGTTCAGACTTTCACGAAATAAAGGAAATCCTGTATTAAAATGATTGTACAAAATATTTATTTCATAAGGTCAAATAAAAGAAAGGATTGAAGAAGTAGACACATTACGGAATAATTATTTTTATTTAAACAAAAGAAAAAGAGCAACATTCTAGTTCTGCTTCCAACAAAAAGGAAAATATACAAGGTACTACAGTAAAGTCATAATCTAGCTCCCATCACCAGTTCGTAGCAGGGAAAAAGATTGTCAAGGGAATCTATTTTTTTATGACTACGTCGACCGCGCCGAAAGTACAAAGGGACATTGTAGAACGTAGTAAAGGGCAGCATGTGCGGGACAACTTGAATTTTCCTGCAGACAGCAGCGGATCTCGGTGATTTTCCTTGTTGGCTCCGCTTCTCCTGACTCGCATTTCAGCTACTCGGGCCACCGAAACAGCGAGTTCCGAGAGGCGTGAGGAGAATTTGAAGGTTCATTCTATTGAAATTCAATCTATTTAAATCTATTTAAAAAACAATATGGATTCTTTATTTGTTTAAACAATTTTATTTACTCAGAAATTTTTATTCATAAAAATCTGTACATTAAAAAAACATTTATGTAAAAATTCAATTTGTTTAAACAACTTTATTGACATACAAAATTATGTCTAAAAAGACGTTTACTAAAAAAAAAATTATTTGTTTAAAATTTAATTCATTTAAAAAATTATGTTTGTTAAAAATTGTATTTGCTTAAACAAACTGTATTGTTTGGAAAAATTGAATGTATTGAAATATATAATTATGAGATACATTTAAAAAATATATTTGTTCCAACAATTTGATTGCGTTGTAAATAATTCATTAAACTAACATTGGCGGATTTCTGTGATTGTCTTTGTTGGCTCTGCTTCTCCTGACCAGTGCTGACTCGAATTTCAGCTACTCGGTCCACCCGCCGAAACAGCGAGTTCGGAGAGGCGTGAGGAGAATGGCGACGGTGAAGGGCAAGTTCACTTTTCTTGCTGGCAGCAATCACACCTAATTGTCCCTGAGCTATCCTCACTCCTGCGGGGTATACCCCGTGAGGGGCCTTAAACCTCGAGAGGCCTCGGCTGCCGAGAAGTGTAACATGATACGGGTCGGGTATATCGGTGTGAGACCAGGAGACCACACTAATGCAATAACAAAACTTCTTTATTTTTTATTATTTTTTAATGGAACTTTCACCATCATATTCTTGACATTTTTCTAATGAAATTGATACCAAAAATAATACAATTCCGATTATATTTACGTGTGTAATGGACGACCCCGCGTAACTTCTCATTGAAATTATATGAACGGCAATTAATGTAAATCTGATGCGAATTATATCGTGTTTAGTATCATTTTAATCAGAAAAATGTCACAAATATATCGGTGAAAGTCTCATACAAAAATAAGTAATAATAAAAAAGTTTTTTATTGAGATTAGATTGTGAGGACGCGGCGGGCCTTTGAACTGTGCCGGCGACCGCTACTCTCCGCGTCTCTTTCTTTCCCATACGCCATCGATCCTTGCGCTCGACACTTTGATCGCCCATTACACAAGTAAATATAATCGGAATTATATCATATTTGGTATCATTTTCATTAGAAAAATGCCCCGAATAATTTGGTCAAAGTCCCATAAAAAAATAATGAAAAATGAAGAAGTTTTGTCATTGGATTAGTAGTGGTCTCACACCGATATACCCGACCCGTATCATGTTTACATTTCTCGGCAACCGAGGCCCCTCGAGGTTCCCATTCCATTTCTACGTTCGGCACAAGTCAAAGAATAGTATCCCTGACGGATAAACGTCGCTGGCCGGAACCGTGGTTGCGACCAGGCTTGCCATATTGCCCGGGCAAAAGCGCCCCTTACTGGGACCCACAGACGGAAGAGTGGGGCTTTGCTAGACGGGCTCAGTGGCACAGCTTGGCGAGGGGCGCAGCGGTAAGGGGCGCTTTTGCCCGGGCAATATGGCAAGCCTGGTTGCGACAGTTAACGATAAAATACTGTATTGCGCGGGATATACCCCGTGAGGGGCCGTAAAACTCTAGAGGTATCAATCGCCGAGAAGTGTAACATAATACGGGTCGGGTATATCTGTGTGAGACCACTACTAATCCAATAACAAAACTTCTTTATTTTTCATTATTATTTTATGGGGCTTTGACTAACATATTCGTGACATTTTTCTAATGAATATGATACCAAATATGATATAATTTCGATGATATTTACTTGTGTGATGAACGAAATGTTTTGGACGCAGAAGACAGCGTATTGAAAAACCTTGGAAGTGTTCCGGTGCGCCACGACTCTCCGCGTCTCTTTCCTTCCCGCACGCTGATGCACTGATACATACATTGATTACAAAATGTCACAGTACATGTATGTACTACAAATAATTTCTTCTATATTTCTTTATTTCTTGTAATAAATTTTGATAACATTAATCCGAGCAGATTGTCTATAATTTTATCGAGCATTACTAGGAAGTTCTCATTTACAACGTGCATTTATGAGACCAAAAATAGCCAAGTTTAACGTTTTTCATCTTTGTCGAACGCTTCCACTCTATGTCTCTCTTCCTTTCACATTTGCCGTCCACTTTCGTGTCCGAAAATTTAGTCGCTCATTACACGAGTAATTATATTCGTAATTATATCGCGTTGGATATTATTTTGATATTTAATCAGAAAAAGGAACAAATACGATGGAAAAAGTTTAATAGAAATAAATTAAAAGTTAGAAAAGTTGTAATCATTTGCTTCCCGTTCATTTGTGTGAGTCTCATCGATACTCGACACTTCGCTGGCCCGGTCACTATTTCCAACGGGGACCCCCCAGTAGTAGAGACCCCATATTTAGAGTTCCTCACCCTCACACTCCACCAAATGCATATTGTGCTCTTCCCAATTTTATCCGAAGGAAATAGTAATAACGCATCATAATTAATTTTTCATGAGTTTTTATTAAATTACATGGACACAGACATTTCTTCTATTATATTTGTGTACACATACCTCACATAACTAGTCTAATACATTTTATATATTTAAAAATTACCAACATATGCGTGACAATTGCAAACGAGTGTTAAACAGAGCTGTAATGTAGCCCATAAGAGATCAAAAGAACGATCAAATAAAGAGTAAGCCACAATATTTTCGCTTACAACTATATTTAGAAGTAGTTCAAATATGTTTTTAAAATCATCTACTAAAAATCTTAAGGTCAGAAGGTGGAAAAAATATGTACTCATGAAAGAAAAAAAATTATGCCCCTAATGGTCTCGAACCATGTTGAAAAAGTTTCCCTCGGTTTCACAGTCGGATACGCTACAGTTACATCCATCGGCGCTGTCGGAATTACATTCGAAACATTTAGATATAATGCGTATATCGGTTTTCGTCGAAATTTGTTTTTATTTTTTAAATTAATAATAGCTGTAGTTAACAATATGAAAAAAATTAGAGACATTGTTGATGACAATACCTCATTATTAAATTAATGCTTTGATATGAAACCTGTATTTCTTCGAATTATTCCGGGTTTTTTATTTTTTACAATTAGAGTTTGCAACTGAAATATCGGAAAAAATGAAAATACTTCTATCATTATATAATTAATATTATATTTAATTTATATTAATTAAAGTTTGGTATATTAGATTTAACAGATAAAACAATTAAACTGTACGTTCTGATCCAGGCCAAAGTCGAAACACTAACAATAAGTCGAAACAGGTTCTGTTACAGGCTAAGTCGAAACAGGTTCTGTTACAGGCTATGTCGAAACAGGTTCTCTTACAGGCTAAGTCGAAACAGGTTCTGTTCCTGGCTAAGTCGAAACGAAACGAAAAGTGGCACGGCCAAAACTCGAGCGTGAGCACTCTCATCTACTCTCTGGACGCCGTAAATTTTATAATCATTGCTTTTCGAAGTCTACATATAGTCTACATACGGTGATATTGTATTGTGAAATATATGGGAACCTATTAAATTTGGATTTGAATTTTAATTTTTATGTGTTTCTTCAGACTCGTGCCTTTTGGACGCCGTGGCGGTTGGATTCATCACATTTGGACGCCGTAAATTTTATAATCATTGCTTTTCGAAGTCTACATATGATGATATTGTATTGTGAAATATATGGTTAACAACGTCCGATTAACAACAACTTCAGTTATCTAGCCAAACCTAACCCAGACTAATGTCATTTCCACTCGCTCTTAAAATAAACTTTCCGGAGTAAGACTTCGGAATCACCCCCCTCCGAAGCTGTACATCATTATTTTTCATTAATAGATTCTTAATCATAATTTAAAATTTAATAGATTCCAAATCATATTTAATCATATATTTCACAATACAATATCACCATATGTAGACTTCGAAAAGCAATGATTATAGAATTTACGGCGTCCAAACGTCATGAATCCAACCGCCACGGCGTCCAAAAGGCGCGAGTCTCAAGAAACACATAAAAATTAAAATTCAGATCCAAATTTAATAGGTTCCCATATACTTCACAATACAATATCACCGTATGTAGACTTCGAAAAGCAATGATTATAAAATTTACGGCGTCCAAACGTCATGAATACAGCCGCCACGGCGTCCAAACGGCACGGCGTCCAAACGGCACGAGTCCAATCGGCACGAGTCCAATCAGCACGGAGTCGAAAAGGAACGCGTCCAATCGGGACAGTCCAATCGAGACGTGTCCAATCGGTCGGAGTCCAAGTGGGACACCCCCATATTGTATTGTGAAATATATGGTTAACAACGCCCGATTAACAACAACTTCAGTTATCTAGCCAAACCTAACCCAGACTAATGTCATTTCCGCTCGCTCTTAAAATAAACTTTCCGGAGTAAGACTTCGGAATCACCCCCCTCCGAAGCTGTACATCATTATTTTTCATTAATAGATTCTTAATCATAATTTAAAATTTAATAGATTCCAAATCATATTTAATCATATATTTCACAATACAATATCACCATATGTAGATTTCGAAAAGTGTTTGAGACCAGGATGATAGAAACGATTCGAGTCAAAGAAAAGTCAATTTATTAATCCCTTAGTGGGAACTCGTCGACTCTAAACTTATACAATTAAACTGTAAACTCGACACGAGCGCGTGAGTTTACTTTACAATAAAACCGTGGACTTTAGAATTGTTAATAGTAGCTCCTTCTTTTCCCGGAAAGCTCCGCGGACGTAGGAGGATCTTTTAACTCACAGTGACCGGTCAACCGACGCTTGTACACTTGAATTCAAAAGAGAGAGAGAAAGATAGAATCGCTGTTTGTTCGCTGGAGATCTATAGAGAACTGATAATCGATCGATCAGCTGGCCGTTAGCCGACACCGTCGAGCGCCTGATTGGCGGGTCGCGAGCGCGATCCGTCAATCAGCGTAGCGCTCCGCGGTCGATAATCGATCCTAATCGAAGTCCGACGGTGCTGGTCTAAGCTACTGCGAGCTGCTTATCGACTCTCGATCTCGCGATTACGGGCGGATCCGCCAATAGTGCGGCGGCGCAGTAAATCGGCGCGTTGACGCTGCCGACACGCTCAGCCAATCCCAAACAAAAAGCAATGATTATAAAATTTACGGCGTCCAAACGTCATGAATCGAACTGCCACGGCGTCCAATCGGCACGGCGTCCAAACGGCACGAGTCCCAAGAAACACATAAAAATTAAAATTCAGATCCAAATTTAATAGGTTCCCATATATTTCACAATACAATATCACCGTATGTAGACTTCGAAAAGCAATGATTATAAAATTTACGGCGTCCAAACGTCATGAATACAGCCGCCACGGCGTCCAATCGGCACGGCGTCCAAACGGCACGGCATCCAAACGGGACAGTCCAATCGGGACGTGTCCAATCGGTCGGAGTCCAAGTGGGACACCCCCCCCCCCCCCCCGTTCTGTTACAGGCTAAGTCGAAACGAAACGAAAAGTGGCACGGCCAAAACCCGAGCCACCGACGAGATACTATTAAAGACTGCCAGCCTTACGGGAGTTGGTGAGACGCAAATATTTCGGTGTTCTCTTCCGCCCTCTAGGATAGATTCTGACTGGAGTGAGAAACAGAAGGCCACCGACGGCTTTTCGTCGATGTAGTAGATCACTGAGGAGATTCTTGTCGCGACGCGTTGGTGAGAAGGCGAATCATCACGAAACCATATCGATTATCATCAAATGTTACATTCTCCGCCATATTTCAGACGATGTTTTAAAACTAATATGAGAATTAAGGGTGCGCTGGAGCCAGAACAAAATTTAGAATTGACTTCAGCGACAGATGCGGAGAAACTAAGAAGCTCCTGGACAAGGATAGAGAGATCCTTGTCTCTCCTACAGAGCTGTGACAGAGAGGGAGTCCGTCACTCGCAGGAGAGACAAAGAAACCGAGAAGACAGAATTACCGCGCGGCTTGATTGTTTAATGAAAAAGATGAAACCCCATCCAATTTCCTGAAGCGAAGAAGCAATATTTCTTAATAATTTTTAAGTGGAAATATTCGGAATATTATTTCGGGTAACCGTACAGAGCCCTTTTTTGGAAAAAGTGTACAGAAAAAATATCTTCTATAAAAACGTACACTTTTATTTTTTATAAAGTTCCAAGAGCCAAATTGAAAAAAGGGCTCTGTACGGTTACCCGAAATAGAACAAAGAATGTTTTAAAAAAAGAAACGTGAGAAAACATTGCTTCTTCGCTTCAAAATATTGGATGGGCTTCATTGTTATGAAAGAACCATTTGTATTTCAAGGTGGCTGCTTCATTACCGCGCTCTCAGCCGCAACGCAGTCGTCGTGTCTCAGAGAGAGGGAGATCTGTCACTCGTAGGAGAGACAAAGACAGATAGATAACCCAATAATCTGATGTTCCGATGAAGCTAAACCAATATTTTGAAGCGAAGAAGCAATATTTTGTAATAATTTTGGTGTTGAAATATTCTTTATACTATTTCGGGTAACCGTACAGAGCGTTTTTTTGGAAAAAGTTTACAGAAAAAAATTTCTTCTACAAAAACGTACACTTTTATTTTTTATAAAGTTTCAAGAGCCAAAATGCAAAAAAAGGGGTCTGTACGGTTACCCGAAATAGAACAAAGAATGTTTTAAAAAAAGAAACGTTAGATAATATTGCCTCTTCTCTTCAAAAAATGGGTTGGGCGTCATTGTTATGAAAGAACCATTTGTATTTCAAGATGGCTGCTTCATTTCCGCGCTCTCAGCCGCAACGCTGTCATCGTGTCTCAGAGAGAGGGAGATCTGTCACTCGCAGGAGAGACAAAGACAGAAATATAATCCATCAGCCTGATGTTCCGATGAAGCTAAACCAATTTTTTGAAACGAAGAAGCAATATTTTGAAATAATTTTTTGTTGAAATATTCTTTATATTATTTCGCGTTTATATTATATCTTCTATAAACACGTACACTTTTATTTTTTATAAAGTTTCAAGAGCCAAATTGAAAAAAGGGCTCTGTACGGTTACCCGAAATAGAACAAAGAATATTTTAAAAAAAGAAACGTGAGAAAATATTGCTTCTTCGATTCAAAAAATGGGTTCAGCTTCATCGTTATGAATCTGAACGATTTGTATGTCTAGATGGCTGCTTCATTATCGCGCTTTATTTTAAATTAGATAATTCCTCGTAATAATCATATTTTATGACAAAATGAACATTTTCCTGTATATATATCCCATCCTGTTTTATTGTAAAATTCTGCATATACTGAAATAATCTTAACATAAAAATCAAATAAGGACATGAAACATTTTTATAAATACATATTGTTTTTCCATTGCAGACAATTTTTTGTTAAATAAACTTTTTATTTTATTATCTCTGTACTTTTTTACATTTATCTTATTACTTTTATGTATTATATCTATATTTTTTTTTTGCAAGAGCAATCTTTCCAAATTAATTCAAACCACACAACATAATGTTTGCTAACAATTCGCATATAAATATACATATATATATATATGTATATGCAGGTATATACACTGTCACGTTGCCCTTTTTCCGTCGGACCGAGTACGGGGAAGAACGGCAACTTCCGGGATTTTATAGGCGCTGAGGCCTGGCCGCGCGCGGCCGTGCGGACGCGGTCCACCCGAGACAAACGCACCTCTCGAAATTCGATCAAGATTGACGTGATTCGACAAGTTCGGGCGCCAGGTACCGGAAGGGTACCGCACGAAACGTTCTCGCGGTTTGCTCGCGAGTCAGCTGACGCGAAGGCCGAATATCGAGAAGCGCGAGGTCGAGAGGAAGGCGCGAGGAGTCGGAAGTTCGGACACGGGAATAGCGGGGACAGCCCCCACGGCAGGGCGGATCTCACAGGCGAAATTAACGAATTCTATTTTCGCTCTCAGTCATTTAATTAGTCGTCAATAATTACAGGCGCGCGGCCACGTGGCCGCAACCGGGAGCCCGCGCTCCTTGTACAGGATTGCGATAAGGTGGAGGTTCGCAGCGCGCGGTTGTCGACGTGCGAAGACGTTCGTCGCACGGGTCGCGACTGTCGCGATCGTTCTCGGGAAATTCGAAAGTTTCCGCGAACGAGATGGTAACGGCTCGCGCGATCTAAGCGATATCTAATTCCCGCGAAATGGCGATTCCTACCTTCGCGAAACGCGTACTGTAATGTCCGCGAAAAGGAACTATCTCACGACGCTGTCGGTTCTCCCGAGGAAAACTTCCGATATGCTAACGGGAGGGAACCTCTTGAATCGGCTCAAAGTACCGTCGGATCGGTACGCGCCCTGGGCACGAGGCGGGAAGCGCCTCGGCACACGCGAATATCGGGGACAGAGTCGACGATCGGCTCGTGCCCCCCGCGAAATCAACGAGCTCGCTCGTAGACGAGTTTACGGAATCACTGTCGACTTACCGTGACTCGGAATATGTCGTTCGTCGGAACTGGGTAGGGCTGCTGTTATTCCCTTCTTATGGCACGGAATTTGGCCACTCACACGATCCGCACGCGGAATACAAAACTGTCGGTATATCGAGAATGGCGGTACTCTCTCGTGACGCGAGCCGGCACGACAGTGATTCCTTCGATTCTCGCCACGGCGCGTATCGATTCTGGTTCCCCCCACTCTAGCGACCTAGCCGAAATTCCCTAGTGGCGTACTTCACGCTGGCGATCTAGCGCTACGCAGGGCCGTGTCCTTACGGAACCTAGGAGCCCGAGAATTACTCGCGAAATTACCGGTTGCGCTAAACGACCGGTGAGGATGTTCCCTCTCAGGTGTCTCTTCCACCACCCACGCTAGAACCCCATTTTAAGCGGGGTGAGGCGACGACGGGATCGCGAAAAGAACGATGTTCGGTAGGGGTTCTGGTCCCACGTCGGCGCCTCCGGGTTGATTGGCCCGTGTGTTTTGACTCCTTTTATATTCGCCCGTGCACGGACTATTGTTGTTCGGCCTTTCTCAGATTTCGGGCGCTCCTTGCCTTGGTTTCCTGCTTCGGGAGTTTTCGGCGGTCTCGTCGCCCTGATGATACGCCCCTGCAACTTAGCCGTACTCGGCAAACGTATCGGGCGTCAGCTGGAATTTCGGTATTTCTGTTTCCTCGGGGAACGCTCGCTTTTCCGCGTGCGGATTCGTGGTTCGAGACAGGATCGGCCCGGTCCATACGTAATTCGGTTTTTCTTTTCGCTATTCTTGGGGTAGGGAAGGGACGCTGCAAACTTGCAACGTCACAACACATATATATATATATATGTATATGCAGGTATATACATGCATACGTAACATTGTAACAATAAAATGTATAAGCGCGGGCGCTCGGTAGTCTTATTACGCTACCATACGCAACCGAATCATGCTGAAAAGCATTTTTAGACGATCAGCACAACAACAGCAGAGGAGACGGCAACAGTGGAGGAGACGACAACATCGCTGCGGAGGAGAGACAAGGATCTCTCTATCCTTATCTTACTTCATTCGTAGTGCACCTCTACGCCGATAGAGGCAGCATTTTACGTCATAGTTCCTTAGTATAGTTCACCTCTACGCCGGTAGACCAGATTTTGGAGCCACTTTCCGTCCCACGCACCCAGAAATATTGTACGTGAGAAAGTATTAAAGCATAATCTTAGGAAAATTTAGAATTCCTACTTCAAATTTCATATCAGATACCTGAATTTCTAATTAAAAAATATTTCATAAATGAACATTATTTCCTTACACTTTCTTTATACATAATTGCGATCTGTGGAAACAGATATATCCAGAAAAATGGAATAACTTTTATTTGACATAGCTTACTTATTGACATTCCGAATAATAAAGAGTTCGATAAAGAATTACGTGGATGAATTAATATATAGGATGCGTGACGAGTGGATCGGTGATCAAATCGGGGAAAAAAGTCATAACTCTTAAATTATGTAATTTTCGAGTAAAGTACCTTAATACTTTTTGAAATAAAATGCAAAGACGAATTGATTGGTAAATAAAAAAAATTTTTTTGATTACTTAAAGAAATTTTTTTTTTAATTGCGATGACCTTGTTTTTTATGTTTTTTTATTGAATAAAAAGTGGTTTACAAATTTAACGAAAAATAAAAAAAGTACTATACAGTAAATTTTCGATAGACGCGAAAGCCTCGGGGGGATTTCTTCGCATCTATCGTATAGGGGAGCTATTTTTTTTAACTTCAAAGGCCGAGCCGAACGTAGAGAAGGACAGCGCGTGTAAAGCGAGATATTACCTTCCAAGTCTTGAAAGATGTTCATCTTCTATTTCTTCTTCTCAGCCAAAGAACCGATCCATCGGACAGGGTTGTAGAAACTCTTCCCTCTTTACCGACAGAGTTTCTACAACCCTGTTCTCGTATCTAGCGGACGGACAAGACCGACGTCCAAACTGGTCTTGTATGTTTCGACCTTTACGCTGTGGCGGTGTGTTTATATTCTCGCCAAGACTTTGTCTGTGTCAACAACTAGCATTTCCATTTGAAATCTCCAACTTCTATGAATAAAATTTATCTTACAGCCGACAAAACTTCCGCATCAATTTTTGGCGAAACGGTCGAGTTTTGACCCATAGTTCCTTTGACACTTTTTATGCTCATGATGCGTAGAATACAATACAATAAAAAAAATTTGACCTTGACATTCAAGGTCAAGGACAATTTTGCGGAAACTTTTTTTTACAGATCTCCATCGATCCGAAGATGTAGAATACGCCTATGCTTGTCAAGACCAAACGTTTCTTAACACCCTGTAGAACCGTCGCCTCACGAAGAGGAAAAGTGTATAGGAATGTCTAGAAATTCGGATCGCTGATAAATATAATATAATTGTAGGAGCAGAGATACTTGGCCTGGAGGGCCCACCGTGGTTGGCAGTATGAATGGGTGAGTGTATCAGACGCACGAATGGGTGTATGAATGGGTGTATGCCTCGGGCCCTGCGCGCGAGGCCCCCCAGGAAGGTTGAATGCCGACCGAGCGCGTCTCCAGGTGGCGGATAGGAGAGTCAGCCTGGGCCGCCCGGGGCCCGGACCACGTAGGCCGGTTTTTGCTTCCAGCATCGCCAGGCCTGCGCGGGACGACCCCGGCGGTAGCCCAGGTTAGTAGGTGCCATAGGGACCCCCAGCGGCCTAAAAACCGTAAGTGGGAGAACGAAAGCCCTGCCGCGGACCAACTCACCCAAGCCAAGGTGGGAGCTATCGTGCCGAGGGCTGCATGGCACCAGGGGTTGTATGGTGTCTTAAACGATGCCCACGGGGTACCGGGCGACCCCCCGTGGTATTCTAGCCTTACCCTCGCAAGTCAGGCTCTGCGGGGGCGGACCACCCATTCCTGTCTTCTCGTGGGATTTCTTATGGATGTCATTAATTTAAAAAATTTAAAAATTGCAGAGGTGGAGGAGGCGGCGGAAGGACCCTCACCAGAGGGGACGCCACCAGCCTACTCCGGTGCTGCAGATGTGAGACTGGCGGAGGATGTCCCCATGGAAATGGAGACAACCGATGCCAGGCCCTCTGCAGCATCCACAACGGCGGCTCCCGCCGCGGGGGCAGAGGCGGATACCGGTCTTGGAACCGGGCAACCCCTGCAAACCGCGATGGGTTGCACGCTTAAATCGAGGAGCAGTGGTGCGGCCAAGAAAAGGGCCCGCAGAGCCAGATTGGCTCTGGCAGGCCCGACCCCTGGCCCGTCGCTGATCTCAATTGAGGCCAAGGGCGAGATCGCGGCAGAGGGCCGGGGCCTTAAAAGGAACCGGCAACCTGCGGGCGACACCCCCGAGCAGCCTCCAAAAAAGAGGGGGGGCTTGTTACCGGGCCCCACCAGCTTCAACGAGGCAGTCGCGGCCGGTAGAAGGGTAGCCATTACGCTGCCCGGCTACCCGGACGAGCTGCTGACTACGGAACAGGGGGATCTGGTGATCCGGGCCCTAGGGGCGGAAATTGACGCCGTACCCGAAAGCCAGACACCCCCCCTGTTTGACGAATGCAGGGCAGTACAGGGGATCATATGGGTCACCTGTATGAACCCTGCATCTAAAACCTGGCTAGGCACTACGGTGGCCAAGATCAGGCCTTGGGAGGGTGCGTCCCTTTCCCTTAAGGAAAGGGACTGCCTACCAAGGCTGAAAAGGGTCACTACCATTGTACCAGGCCCCTCCACAAAGAGTGAGGTCCTGCTGCATAGGCTAGCCAGGCAGAATCCGGGCCTCCGCACCAACCTCTGGAGGGTGTGGGACCGGAGGGACGCGGATGGGGGGACGCATCTTGTCATGGGCATTGATGCGGACTCCCTGAAAGTCCTGTGCTCTAGGGGCTACGTGGCCCACGTGGGCATGGTAAGGGCCCTCTTCAAAGAGGGAACTACCCACCCCCGGGAAGGCCACGACCCTCATCTAACGAGCGGTGGACAGGGGGACACATCTGCTGCTGTGGAAACCAGGAGGGACGGGGAAGACATGAAGACAACCCCGCCCTCCAGGCCCGCTGGCACTTCCGCGACAACCACTGTCTCCTCTGAAGCCACCGCTTCAGAGGGGATTAATTCCAGCCTCAAAGACAGGCCGGCGCCAGCGGCTGCGTGCAACCCATCTGTGGAAGAGGGGGACCGCGCAGCGGCTGGCCCAGTGCCCCAAGGACGGGGGGCCACCAAAACTCGGGGGCCCTCCAATAGAGGCGTTAGCAGGGGTAGACCTACGGGGGCTACCCTCACCTACAGGATGGGGACCGACGAGACTCGCAGGGGTAAACAAAGAACCCTGCCGGTCTCTCTCGGAATCCATCCAGCCAAGGGCGCAGGGAGCAGACCCGGAACAAATCCGGGACGGGCTCCCCCCAAGCAGGGGTCAGACGATTAAGCGCCTTCGCGGAGCTTTCTCGTAACCCCAACCGCGCGAAAAGGCACGCGTCGGAAGCCCCTTTGGCTTCCGGCGGAACCGTATTTTCGCAGATCAACTTGCAACACTGCAAAGCGGCTACGGACCTGCTCCGACGCCGCATAACAGTGATGCACACAGATATTATCCTCATACAAGAACCATGGTTACACATGGGGCATGTAGGAGGACTAAGATCAAACTGGGGCACCGTGATACAAGATACCACAGCGGCCGGGCCCAGGGCCTGCTTACTAGTTAACAATAAGCTGAATGCCATGGGCCTAAGAAGCCACTGTTCAAGGGATCTAGCGGCCGCCCTCATAAAAATAAAACTTAATGGCCACATGACCAAACTGGTAGTCTGCTCTGCATATCTACCGTACGACGCCGAGGAACCACCACTAACTAGGGAACTCAGAGCGCTCGTGGAAGACTGCAGAGCCCAGGGACTTCAGTTGGTTATTGGCTGCGACGCTAACTCGCATAACACCCTTTGGGGCAGCTCAGACTGCAACAGGAGGGGCATAGCCCTTCTAGAATTTCTATCTGCTCATAATCTGGAGATTATGAACAGAGGAAACAGACCCACGTTTGTGACCTCACGCAGGCAAGAAGTGATTGACATCACCCTCGGTACTGCTAAGGTATCACAAACTATCAAAAATTGGCGAGTCTCCGATGAGATCACCCTCTCGGATCATAGACTCATTTCCTCTAGGCTGGAGGGCGAGGCATGCGCCGTCCCGACGGGCCCCTACAGGAACCCCAGGGCCTGTGACTGGAGCCTCTATAAAAAGGAGCTAGCCACCAGGCTGGGGGGGCTGTTCGTGCGCCCAAGGACGACCAACGAGACGGAATGTTCTGTTGCCGACATCCAATCGGCCGTCATCCAATCGTATGAACTCGCCTGCCCGGCTAAGTCAAGGAAAACGAGCAAAAAGGTCCCTTGGTGGAACAATGAGCTCAATAAATCCAGGTTGAGAACAAGAAAGCTGTTCAATAGGGCCATGAAGATCAACTCTGAGGACGCCTGGAGTACCTACAGGGAGTCCCAGAGGGACTTCAAAAGGCTCATAAAATCCTCTAAAAGAGCGGCCTGGAGAAGCTTCTGTGAAGAAACGGAGGCCCTCCCTTTTGTGGCTAGGCTACGCAAGGTCTTCACAAGTGGGCCACTAACCACCTCGATCAACGACATCACCCTCCCAGACGGGAACATTGGTGATGACAACACACCGCTCTTAGAACATCTGCTGGAGGTTCACTTCCCAGGATCTACCCCGTTGAGCCAGGGGCAGCCGACCTTTCCGGCTGGTACCAGGAACAATATGGGAGATCGCTGGAGAATTGCCTCAGAGGTGTTCACGAAAGAAAGAGTACTTTGGGCTATACAATCTTTCGATAGATACAAAAGCCCTGGCCTGGACGGCATCTTTCCCGCCTTGCTGCAAGAAGGCGGGGCTATCCTGTCTGATCGCCTAAGGGAGATTTTTAAATCTTGCCTCGCCTTGGGTTATACCCCTATCTCCTGGAGAATGGCCAGAGTCGTCTTTATTCCTAAAGCAGGAAAAAGTGACTACAGCTCGGCCAAATCATTCCGGCCGATAAGCCTCACATCCTTCCTACTCAAGACGATGGAACGGCTTATCGACAGGTTTATTAGAGAAACAGCGCTGATCCAGACGCCGGTACATGCCAATCAGCATGCCTACCAAAGTGGCAAATCAGTAGAGACGGCGCTCCACCACCTAGTTGGTTTCACTGAAGGAGCGCTAGCAAACAAAGAATCGGTCCTCAGTGTTTTTATTGACATCGAGGGTGCCTTCGATAACACGTCCTTCGACGTCTTAGCGAAGGCCCTGGACCGTTTCAACATTAGGGAACCCCTGAGCGGATGGATCAGCAGCATGCTCAGGAACCGTACCATGAAGACCGAGGCGAACGGCTCGACAGTGTATGCCCGGGCCGGCAGGGGATGCCTTCAGGGAGGAGTCCTCTCCCCCCTACTGTGGACCCTGGTGGTCGACGGACTCCTGAAAGAGCTGGTCTTTGAGCTATGCTGACGATGTATCCTTCTCAGTCAGGGGAAAACATCCTCTATTGTTAGCTAGGAGAATGCAAACAGCTCTTACGCTAACCCAAAACTGGTGCCTCAACCACAACCTCGGGGTTAACCCGAGCAAAACGGAAATGGTACTCTTCACGAGGAAGCGACTCTTTAACTTCAAAGCCCCCTCCATCTTCGGCACCGAACTACGAATCTCGGATGAGGTGCGTTACTTAGGTGTCACCCTAGACAAAAGGCTCACATGGAAAAGGCACGTCGCCAGGCTATCCCAGAAGGCTATTAATACCTACTGGGCCTGTAAGTCGATGTTTGCTAGGACCTGGGGCCTGAAACCCCATGTGGTAAAATGGATCTATATTGCGATCATGGTACCACAGATGACGTACGCCTCCCTTGTCTGGTGGACCTCCATGAAGAAGGCCACACACAGAAGACTATTGGGAAGAGCCTACCGTCTGGCGCTAATGGGTATCACGGGCGCTTTTCACACCACGCCCACCCTGGCGCTGGGAGTTCTCCTTAATCTTGCACCCCCTTACACATAGTGGCGGAGAGCTTAGCGAGAAGTTCCGCCTTAAGACTCCATCTGGATAACAGATGGATCAAGTCAAGGTACGGCCACTCGACCCTACTGGACGCACAGGACCTTCAATGGATCATGTTGCGTGGTGGGGATAGATGCGAGCCGCACTATAACTTTACGGTTAAACACCATACTCGCCTCCCTAATAGGTGTGACTGGGAGTCAAATGCTGGAGAGCTTCTCTCTCCGCAAGGCCTGGTCTGGTTTACAGACGGCGCAAAGAATAGAACCGGAGCAGGTGCAGGCGTCTGCGGTGTCAGCCCAAGGACTAGCCTATCTCTAGCACTTGGGCAACACGCTTCGGTCTTTCAAGCGGAAGTATGTGCTATCTTGGCCTGCGCTGAGCTCAACCTCAGCAAAGGCTACAAGAACAAACACATATATATTTGTAGCGACAGCCGCGCGGCAATTAGATCGCTGGGCAAAGTTATGACCAGATCTAAGCTTGTCCGTGACTGTGCTACAACCATAACAGAGCTAGCTGACCATAATCACGTCAGCCTTCTGTGGGTTCCAGGTCACTCTGGAATCAAGGGAAATGAGGAGGCAAATAGACTAGCGCGTGAAGGCACCCGCTGCCAGAACGCAGCTATCTACAGACCTCTAAAACTGGCACCCAGTGTAATTAAAAACTGGAATAAAGAATGGGCGAGGAATCAACTTGCCCATTTATGGTATTCCGAACCAGGCATGCGACACACGAAAGCTCTGGTGGAAGGGCCTAGTAAAGACCTCGCCAACAAGCTGTGTCATATGGACCGTCTAAAGGTGCGGCGGCTCGTGGGAATCACCACGGGCCACTGGTACACCGGTAAGCACTTGGCCAGGCTTGGTATCCAGATGGATTCTAACTGCCCAAGATGCGGGGAGGAGGACGAAACCCCTCTCCACGTACTATGGCACTGCAAAGGTACTGAGGCCCTAAGAAGTAAACTCTTAGGGCTCTCAAACCAAGGTGTCCTTTGTCTTAAGGCCGACGGGGTTGATGCCCTCCTGGAGTTTGCCAGAGAGGCCGACCTACTCGAGCGCCTTATTTAAGTCGGTAGCCCAACTTTCAACGGGCCCGGGTACAATGGTCCCATAGGACTGAGTGCCCGGTTCACCTTCCAATTCAATTCAATTCAAAAGGAGCAGAGATAGACAAGTTTTCATTGAATTAAAAATTTCAAATATCGAATAAAAGATAAAAAAATTATTTGTCACGCGTCAAATAAAAATAATTTTGGTTATCTCTATTTTCTACTCAACGCATGAAGAATAATGTTTTATTCAATGAAAATTTATCTTTAGCGTTGAATAAACGTTTCCTTTTCATTTTTTCATTCGACGGTTTATTCGACTTCGAATACTCTTCCGAGCCGCGTTCGAATGCTGCAGAAAGGACCGAGCAGTCAAAGACTGAAACGTGCGTTACAATGTATAGTATTGTGGAGGTATAATGAATCAGAAATCAGATTTGACAGAGAGAGAGTTCTTCAACACAACTTTATTAAATAGTAGCTCAGTGTACGACTGGAGACCAATGTTTTCTCCCGAACGGTTAGTGACGAAGTAAGGAGTGGGAGGTAAGGAGAAGAAGGTAAGAAGAGAAAAGTAAGGGAAGGAAAAGTACGGGCAAACCCCGAAGGAGCGAAGGGTCAGGTAAGGACCCGCGGAAAGGAGCGATCGCGGAAGGATACTATAAAACGGAGAAAGCGGAAAAAGGCAATCAGGAAAGGGTGCTGTAAAAAGAAGGAAAGGTTCGCCAGGGCCTGGCCGTAGACCTTGAACCAGGCCACAGGCGGACCTGGAAAAGACAAAAGAGAGGATCAGGCCTGCGTGGGTCTGGTCGCCAGATGTGAACTAGCACTGACCGGATCCGCGCAGGACAGGGAACAAAGGAAAAGAATATGACAAGGAAATAAGGGGTTTTCTAGCGACAGCAGCGTAGGGCAGCGGCGAGGCCGCCACAGTATGTATCGCCCAAAGACGAATGCAGGGATCGAATAAGACTGTGGATTCTTCTAAATTCTAAATCGTAGTTCTTTTTAGACTTTTTAACTTTTGCATCATTTCATTTTTGGTTTAATTGAACTTTCTACATTAATATATTGACTCTGTTGTAAAAATTTATTTCATAATAGTTATTTTTCTCCGATTAAAAAAAGTTCTAATGATATGTTGATAGTGTAAAAATATAATCAATGCTCTTTTCAATTTCTATAAAAAAACTGCATTTACTACATAAATAAGATTTTGAAACGAAAAATCGGAAAAAATCTCAAATGTCAATAAAGCATATTATCGATAATTATCCCCAACCAGCGTTGGGCAATTTTTATTTCGAATGAAGAAGAAAGAATAACGAATAAAGTCCCAGGATTTATTCACGAATAACGAATACCGATTTCATTCGCCGAGAAATTATTCGTAGCCTGCGAATAACGGTTTATTCGTTATTCGTTATTCACGAATAAATCCTCGGACTTTCATTCGTTATTCGTTATTCTAAATGACGCTCAGCGAATAAAGGCCGAGAATAAGCGCAGCCGGCAGCAATGATATTTCATTCGAATAACCCAGCGAATAAAAATTGCGAAAAGAATTTTATTCGAAGAAAAGTTTGAATGAAAGTTGCGAATAAAGTGACTTTATTCGAAATAACGAATAAACTTTTATTCGAATAACCCAGTGAATAAAAATTTATTCAAAAAGCCAAGCGAATAAAAATTTATTCGAATAGGCCAGCGAGCGAATGACATCGCGTCATCGACATCGACCCGACACGCACGCACCAGCGACGCGTGTGTGTATGAATAAATGTGTTGGTGCAGTCTAGACAGTGAAGCCAAGAATCGTGACAGTAAATGTGTGTGTGTGTCCCGAAATTATTTCGAATAATGAATAACGTTACAGATTTATTCGATCCTACTACTGAATAAGTGTTTACCGAATAAAATCATTATTACATTCACGAATAAATCCTCATATTTTATTTATTACTTTTTATTTCTTATTGCAAATAAAACGTGCTCAAAATCTAGGGACGGTTGTCATTAGGAAAATTTAGGCAGTTGCTTAGATAAAATTAATTACAATATGTCGCAGTAACGCTTTTTTCATATTATTCTACTTAAAAAAGAAATTTCATGAAATAAAGACTTAATATTATAAAATTATTAACAACATTGTATTAATATTTAGGTACCCATAGTTACGATTGAATAGCAAAATTATAACAAATACTCATATAATATTTTTTGTTCATCAAAAAAAGGTCGATGGTATTTTACTGCTTGTGTTAAAAGAATCACTGTTTAGTTATGTATTGTATATGTCATCAATCGTCAACCCATATCTCGTCTCGAGAAGCCTCAGCCTCAGGACCTCGAGTGTCGGCGTCGGGTTCTTACTTCCTACCCATAAAGGCTGCCGGCGAGGCCGCACAGTGGGCCAGATCGACGCGCTAGCTGTTGATGGGCTAAAAAATCAAAGTCATCATATCGATTTTTAACGAATGTATAATGTTTCTTAAATGTCCATTACATTCGAAAACGATAATATTAATTAAAATTGTTAAAAATTCTCGTTACAATAAGCGTTCAAAGATCAAACTTTTTCAGATACAATTTTTCACCGAAAAAATTCCTTTTCTTCATAACGATGTCCTGGAGAACCTACTGAACATTATGTGCCCAATTTTTTTTAATGAATAATGTATATCTATGTTGAGAACGCGCCAGGAACTAAAAATTATTGTTCACAATTTATTATAAAAAAAAATATTTAGTGAACTAACGAAAATCGTCAAAGTTTTTCACCTTTGACAAGAGATAAGTTAAAAAGCTTATCGATTCGCTAACAAAGTGGAACATTTTCAGCAACATCTCCTCTAAAAGATTCTGAAAGATCTCGTCCCCTCGTAAACCCGGTTGGAAATTATGATAGGTAGTTTAAAGTGTCGCGTGACACGCAACTCTGTGGCGAGTCGCGTCGCACGAGACGTGTTGACGACCACCCAGTGCATCTTGAGGTTAAAGAGGCTTATGTTACAAGTTGTTTAGAATATACGATTTTACTAGTTTTCACAAGGGAAGAATCCAGGTGAAAACAGCCCTCAAAAGTGAAAACAATTTAGAAAACAATTTCCACGAATATCTTGGAAACTATTAAAGATAGATGAATAGTATAAATGGCAAAGTTGTGTGTATTTTTATGGGGAATACACTTACGAAGACCTCTTAATTCATTGTCGACGCCGACGAAGTTTGTCCCGTTGTCTGAGTAGATGTTTAGACAAAGCTCCCTGCGTGCCATAAACCGTTTGAGTGCCGCGATGAATGCCTATGTTGTTAGGTCGCTTACTACCTCGAGGTGTACGGCCTTTGTCGCAAAGCAGGTAAATACTGCAACGTACACTTTTATGCGGGCTCGATTTCGGTAGCGCCGCTCTTTTATGAAAAAAGGACCGCAGTAATCGACGCCCGAAGTTTAGAATGGTCGGCTTTCGGTGACGCGTGCCGCGGGTAAGTTTCCCATGATGTAGTCGACCGTAAGTGGATTGACCGGAAAACATCTTACGCATTGCCGTACAATTTTTCGTGTTGTGTTTTTGCCGTCGATAGGCCAGTATGTTTGACGTACGTTGTACAATGTTGTTGTGATGCCTGAATGATGGTTTTTTACGTGAGCTTCGCGGATTATCAGGTCAGTGACGTGATGTCCTTTTGGTAGTAGAATTTGATGTTTCTGCGTGAATGGTGTTACGTCTCACGCGGGGTCCGCGAAGACGTTACGTTTTTACGCGTGCGAATTTATTTCGATGTTTACGGTTCGTTGCGACGTAGGACGAGTTACGTCGTTCCGTCGTCAGAGAGAGAATGTCGGGATGGGATCCCCGGTCGGCTGGACCTAGTCCGCCTGGGCCGTGAATTGGAGTACGCACACGCAAACGGCTGGACCAAGTCCGCCAAGATTGTGGGTGGGTACGGTAGGTCGAACGGCTGGACCCAGTCCGCCTAGTTCGAGGAAAATTGGAGACTTCACAAACGGCTAGACCTAGTCCGCCAAGATTGTGGTAGGTGAGGGAACTCGAACGGCTAGACCCAGTCCGCCTAGTTCGAGGGAAATTGAAGGACGCACAAACGGCTGGACCCAGTCCGCCAGGAATGTGGTAGTGGGGGAGCTCGAGAGGCTAGATCCAGTCCGCCGTGCTCGAACGTGTAGGTATAGGACAGGGGTGAAAAAGTGGTTGGCGACTCCTCTCACGACTAAGGTTCTTGATACACGCACGTTCGCACACGCAAATGAATTTATTCTGTGCTGGTCCGCACGCAGCAATATCGAAGTATAAGGGGATTAGGAAGGAGGTGGTGTATCCTCTCAGTTTGAGTTCCAGAACTACAAATAGTTCAAAGTGCTCTCGGTTTCATCATCGAGAATGATGGAAGTAGGTAAATGGTTAAAAGGTTGGATTGAGGAAAGTGAACGCGAACAGTCGTTGCACTGGATGGTGCACCGGAGAATTCTGACTTCAGACTTCAGCTGACTCGTGACTTCGACTGACTCCTGACTTCGACTGACTCCTGACTTCGACTGACTTCGACTGACTTCTGACTTCAACTGCTTTCGACTGATCCCTGAGTTCAACTGGTTTCGACTGATTCCTGAGTTCAACTGGTTTCGACTGATTCCTGAGTTCAACTGACTTCGTAGGTGTCCAGCTGCTTCCCTTATAGTCCAACGTTGGTGGAAGGGGGTAGTCCCAATCACATGTCAAGTTGTTCCAGTGGAAGGGGTAGTGGATCACTGGAGGTGGATCGACGTTCCTGCGTCTAAGTCCTTTATCGTATTTTGTGAAATAATTCTGTTCTGAGACTATGTCCTTATCGTATTTCGTGAAATAATTCTGTTCTCAGACTATGTCTTTATCGTATTTCGTGAGATAATTCAGGTGCAGGAATGGTGTTGTCGGTTCGAACTGTCGACTACTAATAATCGATTTGATCCGCTGTCTCGATGATTTCGACTTCTGGTGGGGGTTGCGACGTAGTAGGTTCACTAGACTGGAACGGACCGTATCAATAGGGAAACGGTCCCTTGAAACTTTATTCTTGTGAGATTTGAAATAGTGGCGTATGAATGAGGGGCAGGCCCCTTAAAAATATACCACAGGAACGGCCTGGGCTTGCAAGAGCAGGACGGACTGTGGTGACGAACGTCACACGTCACCCCTTGGGGGAAAAAAAAAGGAAAAATTTCCTTTTTCGTAGAAAAATAAATTTTACACTTTTTTTTTTTGAAAGTGGAGGGAAGGTGGGAAATAAGAGTAAAACAAAATATATAGTTCGTGTTGAGTCGGATGCCAAAATAGAAAATAATAATTGTATGTGGCGTGTGTCCGAAAAATGGGGATTGTCAAGAAAATAAAAATAAAAATAAATTAAATGAACATTTGTTTGCACTTGTGGCTCGTAGTAGTAGTAGTAGTAGTAGTAGTAGTAGTAGTAGTAGTAGTAGTAGTAGTAGTAGTAGTAGTAGTAGTAGTAGTAGTAGTAATAATGATGATAATAATAATAATAATAATAATAATGGTAGTAGTAGTAATAGTAGTCGTAGTAATAATAGTAGTAGTAATAATAATGATAATAATACTAATAGTAATAATAAAAGGATGAAGTTAAATAACGCTACTGCAGTTATGCGGGGAGGATAAAAAGTGTAAAATAAAAGTAAAAATGAAAATAATGGCTTCTCTTTTAGCTGGGTGGAGGGCCTACTCCAGCGTGACTATTTCCACCTCTGGGTGGCCCTTTGCTGTTTGTGCGGCTGGTGGTGGTGGTGGCTGCGCCGTTTTCCGGAGCGTCTTTTTGACCCGTACCTGAAATGTTATCGGGTCCCACTCGTAGCCCTCCGGCATTTTTGTGACCGATGTTATTCGGGGTTGTTCCCATGGTCTGGGCAGCCACTCGTTGGGGTCGTCTGGCCGGACGTCCACCACCAGTTGCTTGTGTTGGTGGGTGATTGGTGGTTCTGGCGGGATGACGATTTGGAACGGTACATATTTCTTGGCGGCTGGATCTGTTTCGTCCGGTATCCCGAAGTTCCTTAACTCCCCGGTTGTCGATGTGTCTTCGTACAATGAGCGCAGAATCCTTCTGTACTGGGTTTTTCGTCCGGCGCGGTGGGTCTTCTTAAAATTTTTAGTTTGCTCCATAATGATCGACTATGCAGATTTGGCGATTACCATTGTTTATATAGGATGTTTAGTTTTGTGAGGGGAGGGGTAATAGTGAGAAGAGGGGGAAGCGGTGGGTAAAAAAGGGTGAAGGGTGGGGGTAATTTGGTGGGTGAGGGGAAGGTTTTTTTCTTTTTGAGGGGGGGGGGAAGGGTTTTTTGTGAGGGTCACTTTGGCGGGTGAGGGGAAGGTTTTTTTGGGGGGGGGGGAGGGGTAGAGATTCTGGGTGACCAGGGGGAATGGTGGGGAAGGGGGTTATCCTGTATTATTGTGATTTCTTTCGCTTTGTGGTGTTATTCGGAATATAAATGGTGTTCGTGCAAATATAAATGGCGTTGCCGCTTCCATTAGTTTGACGGAGCAATGAATACATTCGATCAGCTGTGTTGGTGTCAATACCTCTCCCGAGCATTTCGAGCATTTGTTTGCCATTCCGATATCGTGTATATGGTGCAGAACCCTGTGTGTTGTGATTCCTTGCTTCGGTTCTAATTTTACACAACTTTCACACATTTCCTCGTTTTTACTGTTTATGTATAGTGTGCCGGTGTAGCACTTGAATCTAGCGAATTGATCTAAGTATTCAAATCGCTTCTCTTCCGTGGATGTACGACGTTGACTGTGTAGACACATGGTTGCTGTACGAATGATCGATTTTCGTCGTTGATCTCGATTATATTGTGTAGATCAGGGGGGGGGACTTTCCCTCTCTCCTTTTTCAAGTTAAACCGACTGTGTCTTGGAGGCGTGACGGTCTTGCTGTATTCGAATGGATGATTTTGGTACCCCTTCTCCACGTGATTTTCAGGTTTTTATTTGGGTATACTTCCAATATCGTGTGTGGTCCCGTATAATTATCGTCGAATTTTCCTTTTTTTGGTTGTTTTAGTACGAAGATGGATTCGCCCACTTGGAAGTCGTATGAGTGGATTCGTTTATCGTACTGTTCCTTCGATTTTTCTTTCGCTTTCTGTAGGTTGGAACGCGCTAACCTTTGTGTTTCGGTAATGATGCGGTTTAGATTACTGAGATAATCATTGTAAGTGATTATTCCCGTATTACTTGTTCTACTTTCCGTGGTTGGGGTTCTAGCAACCTTGCCGAAGACCAATTGATGTGGTGTGTATCGTGTTCCTTCGTGGATACTGGTATTATAGGAGAAGGAAGCGAGGTTGGTCCATTCGTCCCATTCTTTGTTGGCCGTTACGTACATTTTTAAATATTCTGCAAGTACGTGATGCGATCTTTCTATGGAACCGTTAGTTTGTGGGTGAAATGACGTGGATTTGAAGTGTTGGATTTTAAATCTTTTGGTTATTGTTTTAATGAAAGTGCCTACGAAATTGGTTCCTTGATCGGTAAGGATCGCTCGGGGAGTTCCGTAGCGACAAATGAACTCTTTTATGAAAGCGTCCGCAATTTGGGCGGATTTTACGTTAGGTAACGGAATTGCTAAGGAAAATTTCGTGAGTAGGTCTTGAATGGTAAGGATGTATGAATTTCCTTTTCTAGTGGACGGAAGGGGTCCAACGACGTCCATGCTTACTTTATCGAATGCCGACCCGGGCGTGTCTGTTATTATCATCGGTTGACGCGTTTTCACGCGTACGAGTTTTTTCCTTTGACATTCTAGGCAATTCTGGATGAAGGTTTGTATTTCCTTTTTCATATTTTTCCAGAAGTATTGTTGTCGTATCCGACCATATGTCTTAGTGACTCCCTTGTGGCCGGCTATAGCGGAGCAGTGGTTTTCTGCGATGATAGCCTGTTTTTCCGTTTCTTCAGGGATTCTGACAGATTGCGATGTTACTGTTATTGTAACGTTGAGTTCTGAGAGGTAGGTTTTTAGTAATTCCAATACTGTATTCCAGGGTTCTGTTCCGAGCATTGGTTGTTTCGCGATGCAGATCGTTTGGAGACCCATTTCGCATATAACATCTCGTAGGGACGATATGCATTCTTCTAGGATCGCTGGATCCGGTTGCATCACAACTCTTTCCTGTATCGCTAGGGCTATCAGTTGTCTGTTTCTGTTTTCGAATACCTTTGCTCTTCCCAGGGTCAGTTTCATGCCCTGTGGTAGAATATTGCCTCGTTGGAGTTCTTTTGATCCTTCGTCACAGGGTTCTCCTCTTGTAGTAACGAGGAACACGTGATTATCGTGGATCAAGGTAAGGGGATCGTTGGATTCGATGATTTGGAAGCCGAATTCGTTACCAGGCGTTATTACGGGTGTTGTTTCGTTTTCCTCCTCTGAGGAGCTATTTTCAGAGGCTGTGTCTGAGTGGTCGTCCGATATATCTATCGGTTGTACTTCGTTCAGATGCGTTAATGGCTCTGTGAACGAAGTCTGAGACGGCAAATAATCGCTATCATCTGCTATCCGTTCGGGGGTGAGTGTTTCCGGTGTGGAACTATTTGATTCCGATGGATTTGTTGACTGGTTTGATGGCGTTGCCGGTTCTTGCGGAACCGTACGTGATGCGGCGCGTTTGTGTCTTTTCGCGACAGGCAAGTCTTCGTCTGGGTCACTGTCGCTAGTTGATCGGGCTCTTATAGGCAGTATTTTTGCGTGGTTTATTCGTGACAGTGCATCTGCAATGTAATTGGTCTTCCCTGGTTGGTAGCGAATTTCATAGTCGTACTCCGCTAGTTTTAATCTCCATCTAACTAAGCGGGACGTAGGATCTTTAACGCTGTGTAACCATACCAGTGGTTTGTGATCCGTATACAGACTAAAGGTTTTGCCATACAGGTAGGGCCTGAAGTGTCCCACGCAATATACAATGGCCAATAGTTCTTTCTCTATCGTCGAATAATTTTCCTCTGCATTATTCAATGTTCTTGATGCATAAGATATTGGTAACTCTTTGTTTTCAACGGTCTGGCTTAGAACTCCACCGATGGCGTTACAAGATGCGTCTGTTGTGACGTGGAATTGTTTTGTGAAGTCCGGGAATTGTAAAATTGGTTGAGTGGTCAATTGTTGTCGTAAATATTCAAACGATTCCTGTTCTTTATGACCCCAAGAAAATTTTATCTGTTTTTTCAACAGATTTGTTAAAGGTCTGGCGATTTTTGAAAAATTTGGTATAAATTTCCTATAATATCCGGCGAGACCGAGGAAACTCTTGATCTTTCTTGGGTTGTTTGGTGTAGGAAACTTTGCCACTGCCTCTATTTTCTTTGGGTCAGGTCGGACTCCATTCTCGGTAATGATGTGGCCCAAATATGCCACTTCTTTTCGTAAGAACTCGCATTTTTCTGGCTGTAGCTTGAGGTTGGCTTTTTGCAATTTTCCAGCTAATTTCCGGAATTTTATTTCGTGTTCCCTGACGGAACTTGCGTATATGACAATGTCGTCTAAATATACGAACATTTCTATTCCTTGAAGTCCAGAAAGAACGTGATCCATTAATCGCTGGAAAGTAGCTGGTGCGTTTCTTAGGCCGAATGGCATTCGTTTAAATTCGTAATGCCCGTAAGGAGTAGAGAATGCCGTCTTTTGTGTGTCAGATTTGTCCATTGGGATCTGGTGGAATCCTGACGCTAGGTCGAAGACGGAAAAATATTTGGCGCCGCCCAGCTGATCCAATATATCAGTAATGTTGGGCAACGGGTAGGCGTCTGGTATCGTTTTGGCATTTAATAATCGGTAATCGATTACCATTCGCCATTTCTTTTGCCCATCTGGTCCTGGTTTTTTGGGGACGATCCAGATAGGAGAATTGTAGGGAGATATCGATGGTTGTATGATATCGTTGTCGAGCAGTTCGTTTACTTGTTTGTTAATCTCCTCTTTGTGAATTGGTGGGAAACGATATTGTTTCACGTTTATAGGACGATCATCTGTTGTCGTAATTCGATGCGTTATTGCGTCGGTGTGGCCGAGTTGGCTTTCGGGTAAATGAAATATCGTGTTGTATTGATCAACAAGATTTCCGACACTGTTTCTTTCTTCGGGGTTCAAGTGCTCCGTATTTAAATGTTGCATGATTGCGGATATACGGTCGTTTCCACGGGGATTTGTATCGGGGGATATTAGAGGTTTCGCATGTTGACGAATATGATGGCAAGGGAATAATGAATTAGAATTCGAAGTGGCCTCAGAGGATTCCTTTTTGCAGGTTTTGGGGGTAGGTAGAATCGGCTTGGATTCTTTAGAAGGGGACTCCGACATGCGAGGTGGGAGTGTAGAATTGGATTCGCATGCTTTTGGAGGGGGTTGAGATTGGACGCACAGCGCACCTGGATTTAGTAAAGATTTAGTAGGTGGGTGCACTGTGGTGGGAGAAATAGAAGGGGTATGCGAAAGAGGAATTAGTGAGGGTTCTTCGAACTCCTCGAGTTCGATGTTGGGTTCTTGCAGTACAATACTTTGATTGGTTGTATTGACTGCGGGGAGATAAGCTTTTCCTTGCTTTGATTTAATTATGGCGTGTCCTAAATGGACTCCTTCGCCGAGGTTTTGACGCGGCACGTAGCCTTCGCCAAGATTTGGATTCAGGATGTGTATGGGGATGACCGTTTTCGATCTAGCAGGTAGCGTGATCGGTTCACGATTAAGGAATGGTATGGTGGTACCGTGGAAACGGAGGCAACTTTCCGAATAGACAATGTCGACGGATTGGTTTCGAAAAAATTCTGAGCCAATTATGCTATTTTGGGGAATTGGTAGATCGTCGGTGACGACATGAAATATCACCTTGTGATTGAAAATGTTCAATTCGAACGTGCCAAGGGTGGTGATGGTGTGGTTGGTAATACCTGTAATAATCACCCTTTCTTGGGTATTGATTAACTCGGGTTCGACCAATGATTTTTGTTTGATTATATTGATTTCCGATCCTGTGTCGACCATAGCTTCTGTTGCTTCGTTTAGGTCGACAGAATGTAGCATGACTGCAGGTACGAGTCGAGCCGGTTTTAATTGGACTGTACACATTCGTGCTTGTCCTGGTCTTCTCGTTCCGCGATTATCGGAAGTGCGGAGCGCGTCTGCTGTGGGGGTGCTCCACGAGGCGCGCTCGGGGGTTCTCGTGGGCGGTTCTCGTTTCCCTGGAACCGTTGATTATTGTAGGCTCGTTTCCTACACTCGGAGATTAGGTGGCCCGGGATTTTGCAGTATGTACAGATCTTTAGATCCATTAGACGACTTGTAGGTGTGCTGGTCGCGTCGTTGTTGGCGGCGCGACGTGGCGGATCTGGCCAACGAGTGATTTGACCTCGAGCATCCTGGGAGGGACCGCGGTATTGTCCATGGTTGCGGCAGGTACGGGCCTCATGCCCCGGCCTTAGACAAATTTGACATGCGAGCTGTGACGTTCGTGGAGTCGTCGAAAATCTTCGCTCATCTCTTTCCATTTCTTTAGTTATCTGGATTGCGGAATCGAAGGTTTCGGCTAAGCCGAAACAGCCTTCGTGTCGGATTCGGGTTCTCATGTCGGGAGGTAACCCGTCCAGGAAGGAGTCCAGAGTAAGGTCGTCTATATCGCTGACATGTTTGTCGGTCAAACTTCCATAACGCTCCCTTTCGCCGTCGACAATAGCGGAATTCAAGTCTTTGGCTCGCGTTATGTAGTCGAGGATGTGTTCTCTGGGCTCTTTTATGATGTTCGCTAGTTCGCCGCGGTAATGGTTAGGAGTTTTCGAGGGGGCGAAGACGTATCTTAGCCGGTTTATTAGCTCGTCTACGGAATTATGTGTTTGATCTTCGACAGCCAGGGCCGCATGTCCCTTGAGTCTGTTGCGCAGGAGTTTTGCTAGATTTGGTTCCGCTTTGGCGGGTAGCAGTTCGCGAGCCCGCTTGCATGCTCGTGCGAATTGAAAAACTGTAATGTTTCCTCCATCGAAGTGGGGAACGGTTTCTACTGCGTCTTTCAGTGTAATTCGTCCATACTCGCGGGATGAATAATAATCCGTCTTTTCCACGATTTTATGCAGTGGGTTCGGGGTTTCAGACGTCGAGGTGTGATCGGATACGTGGGAGTTTGCTGGGCCTCCCAGTTTTTCGATAATTGACTGCATCTTTCTTAATTGTTTAGCCATCCCCTCAATGACAGTGAGATTCGACGCAGGTTCAAGTTTGACCTCGGGAACTGGAACAGGTACATTGTGCTTGGCGAGTAGTTCTTGGTGCTTGAGTAGCATCTCTTTAAATTGTTCCAACAGGGTAATCTCCCTCGTTGGATCCTCGACAGGAAGAATCGGTTCCTCTAGTACGCTGTTGCTTCGCTCTGAATGCTGAGACATCGTGTGAGCGGAAAATTATATGAATTGCGGCAATTGTGGGTGCTTCGTTGAGCAATTCAAATCCCACCGAGCTGTCACCAATTTGTTACGTCTCACGCGGGGTCCGCGAAGACGTTACGTTTTTACGCGTGCGAATTTATTTCGATGTTTACGGTTCGTTGCGACGTAGGACGAGTTACGTCGTTCCGTCGTCAGAGAGAGAATGTCGGGATGGGATCCCCGGTCGGCTGGACCTAGTCCGCCTGGGCCGTGAATTGGAGTACGCACACGCAAACGGCTGGACCAAGTCCGCCAAGATTGTGGGTGGGTACGGTAGGTCGAACGGCTGGACCCAGTCCGCCTAGTTCGAGGAAAATTGGAGACTTCACAAACGGCTAGACCTAGTCCGCCAAGATTGTGGTAGGTGAGGGAACTCGAACGGCTAGACCCAGTCCGCCTAGTTCGAGGGAAATTGAAGGACGCACAAACGGCTGGACCCAGTCCGCCAGGAATGTGGTAGTGGGGGAGCTCGAGAGGCTAGATCCAGTCCGCCGTGCTCGAACGTGTAGGTATAGGACAGGGGTGAAAAAGTGGTTGGCGACTCCTCTCACGACTAAGGTTCTTGATACACGCACGTTCGCACACGCAAATGAATTTATTCTGTGCTGGTCCGCACGCAGCAATATCGAAGTATAAGGGGATTAGGAAGGAGGTGGTGTATCCTCTCAGTTTGAGTTCCAGAACTACAAATAGTTCAAAGTGCTCTCGGTTTCATCATCGAGAATGATGGAAGTAGGTAAATGGTTAAAAGGTTGGATTGAGGAAAGTGAACGCGAACAGTCGTTGCACTGGATGGTGCACCGGAGAATTCTGACTTCAGACTTCAGCTGACTCGTGACTTCGACTGACTCCTGACTTCGACTGACTCCTGACTTCGACTGACTTCGACTGACTTCTGACTTCAACTGCTTTCGACTGATCCCTGAGTTCAACTGGTTTCGACTGATTCCTGAGTTCAACTGGTTTCGACTGATTCCTGAGTTCAACTGACTTCGTAGGTGTCCAGCTGCTTCCCTTATAGTCCAACGTTGGTGGAAGGGGGTAGTCCCAATCACATGTCAAGTTGTTCCAGTGGAAGGGGTAGTGGATCACTGGAGGTGGATCGACGTTCCTGCGTCTAAGTCCTTTATCGTATTTTGTGAAATAATTCTGTTCTGAGACTATGTCCTTATCGTATTTCGTGAAATAATTCTGTTCTGAGACTATGTCCTTTATCGTATTTCGTGAAATAATTCAGTTCTCAGACTATGTTCTTATCGTATTTCGTGAAATAATTCTGTTCTCAGACTATGTCCTTATCGTATTTCGTGAAATAATTCTGTTCTCAGACTATGTCTTTATCGTATTTCGTGAGATAATTCAGGTGCAGGAATGGTGTTGTCGGTTCGAACTGTCGACTACTAATAATCGATTTGATCCGCTGTCTCGATGATTTCGACTTCTGGTGGGGGTTGCGACGTAGTAGGTTCACTAGACTGGAACGGACCGTATCAATAGGGAAACGGTCCCTTGAAACTTTATTCTTGTGAGATTTGAAATAGTGGCGTATGAATGAGGGGCAGGCCCCTTAAAAATATACCACAGGAACGGCCTGGGCTTGCAAGAGCAGGACGGACTGTGGTGACGAACGTCACAATGGTAATGTGGAATTTTGTAGGCGACCTCCCACGCGTAGGATCCCCTTGTCGTCGAGAAATGGATGGAGTGGTCGAAGTTTGCTTTTTGCGTGTAATTCTCCGGATTTTAGGTCTTTGATGTCTTGTGCGAATGCGATTAATTGTACGGGTCGAATGATGCGGAAGTTGGCTTCTTGCAGGTCCTCGACGGTCAAGGGCCCTGCGCCGCGATGGTTTGGTAGGAAACGTAGACAATGCGCCACAATTCGACGGAGTTTTTGGATGCAAGAGTATCGAGTGAGCATTTCATTGTTTTGGTTGACTGAAGTGGTGAGGCAAGTGATCTTTTTCATTTCCGGTAACTCGTTTGATATGTTGAATCTTGATTTGGGCCACACAGATTGTGCTTCCGCGAGCCATTCTGGTCCGTGTCGCCAGAGTGTGTTGCGAAGGAATTGCGTGGATGTGATTCCTCTAGAAAGTAGATCGACCGGATTGTCTGCTAATTTGACGTGGTGCCATGACGTTATTTTTGTTTTGCCGTGAATATCGGCTACGCGATTCGCAACAAACGTTTTCAAACTGGACGGTGCTTTATTTAGCCAATTGAGTACTATTGTAGAATCAGTCCAGAAAATTACCTCATCAATGTTCTGAGTGATGGCTTTTCGAACGTTTTGGTATAGTGAAGCTAGGAGTGTGGCTCCGCATAGTTCCAAACGCGCTAATGTGACAGTTTTTAAAGGTGCAACGCGAGATTTTGCGCAGAGTAACTGTGTTTCAATGTGGCCATGTTTGTCTATTGTTCGCGCGTATAGACAGGCGCCGTACGCTCGTCCGCTGGCGTCACAAAACCCGTGTAAATGGATGCTTCTCGCGTTTTTTGTGGTTACGTGGCGGCTGAATTCGATGTCGTTTAATTTCTGTAATTCTTTTTCATAATTGACCCACTCCGTATGAACGCTGGTCGGTAGGGATTCGTCCCAATCGATATTCAATTGCCAAAGTTGTTGCATTAGAATTTTGGCAGTTACGGTTACAGGTCCGAGCAATCCTAATGGGTCGAAAATTTTGGCGATGGTCGAGAGAATGTTTCGCTTGCTAATTTTCTTGGTTGTAGAGGGTTGTACCGTGTACCGAATAGTGTCGTGTTTCGCGTCCCATGATAATCCCAAAGTCTTCATGGTGGTTGCATCGCCCAGAATTTTTGGATGTATAAGATTTTCGTGCAGTCCTGCGAGAAGTTTCGGGTCGTTTGACACCCATTGCCGAATGGAGAGGCCTCCTTTCCTCAGTAAATCGGTTATTTGTCGCTGTATGAGTTTCGCTTCCTCGACCGTATCCGCGCCGGTTAGCAAATCGTCGACGTAAAAATCTCGTTTAAGGATGTTAGCTGCGTTTGGTGCATCGTCTTGTTCATCGTTCGCGAGTTGATGAAGGGATCTTACGGCAAGATATGGGGCCGCCGACAGTCCGAATGTTACGGTGTTTAGCTCGAATGTTGCTATTTTGCCGCGACTGTTTCGCCATAGAATGCGTTGGTATGCGCGATCCTCTGGTCGGACGAGGAATTGTCGATACATCTTCTCGATATCCGCGGTGATGACGACTGCGAACATCCGAAAACGTACTAGTAGGGAAAAAAGATCGTCCTGAATGGTTGGACCCGTCATTAATGCGTTGTTTAATGATAAACCGCTGGTCGATTTGGCAGAGCCGTCGAAGACCACGCGAACCTTCGTAGTTGTGGTCAAAGGTTTTATGACGGCGTGGTGTGGCAGGTAGAATCCGGGCGCGTCGAACGTATTTACCTGTGACATGTGACCGAGTGTGAGATATTCGTTGATGACTTTGGAGTATTCTGTTCGTAATTCTGAATTGCGTGCTAATTTTCGTTCGAGCGAAAGAAACCGATTCATGGCACGTGATCGAGATTCTCCTAATTGATTCTTTTTTTCATTAAAAGGCAACGCGACCATGTATCGTCCGGACGCGTCACGTTTGACGTTTGAAATAAAGTGGTTCTCACATTCCTGATCTTCGAATGTTGGATACTGCGTGCTGTGTCCTTCCTCGATTTCCCAGAATCTTTGTAAATCGAAATGTACATCTGTTGTAAATGTTTTGCGTGTCGTTCGTGTTGTAGTGGTCGGAACACTACCTCCAATGATCCATCCCAATTGCGTTTTTTGCAGGATCAGATCTGTGTTCTTCCGTTTCGTGAGGTTGTACTGACCTACCCTCATCAGCTATTTGCTCGTCGGGTAACGGTCCCGTTATCTTTGGTATCGTAAAGAAAGTCAATGTCCGTTCGTAGTTCGAAAGTCGTGATTTTACGGTTGTTGTAACGAGTTTGTTAGTCAGTGTGTTTAATTTGTTTAATGCCTCGATTGTCGCAGTTTGTTGTTTCGTCGGTAGCCGTAACTTTTTTGCTAATTCGTCTGTCATGAGATTTGCATTTGAGCACGTATCAATTAATGTTCGGCATAAAATCGGTTGTCTATCGCAGTCCAGCACGTAAATGGTTGCTGTTGTCCGTTTGTTTGTCCGTCTGAAGTGAATGTTTTGTGTCGTAAGGTTTGCTTGTCCGTCGTCGTTTGTTCTAGTCATTCGTCTGAATCTGTATCCGGTGATTCCGGGTCGTGGTGTAATTTTGTATTGTGTTTGCCATTGCAGACACGACAATTTCCCGCGGTGTATTCCGTCGACGAATGACCTGCGTACAAACAATTTTCACACAAATCTGTCTGTCGCACGATTTGAATTCTTTCATTTACCGGCATGTCGATGAATTTTTGACATGAGAACGCGGCGTGATTTCCTGAATTGCAGATTTTGCATGCTTCTCTCGTTGTTGTTGCAAAAGTCTGTCGTCGATATGGTTGTGGCGATGTTGGGGGACTTCGTCGAGTCTTATTGACTGCTTCCTTCGTCCGTTCGGGTGCGCGTGTCCAACGGTTCGTGGTTGGTTTTGGGAATGATCGCGTTTCGTTGTTCTTTCCTCTTGTGGTTGTTACTGATGCTGACTCGTATGTCTTACAACGATGTGACGCATTTCGGAGGTGTTTGAATATTTCTGCGATGTTCGGCATGTGGGTATCGATAAGCGTGTTTTCCCAAGACTTACGCGTGTCGGAACTCATTTTTGAAATGGCAATGTTTGTGATTAGATCGCTCGCGATTTCTTCCCACGATCGTCCGAGGGCTTGCAGTGACCGAATGTGCGATTGCATATGATTAACGAGGTCTCGAATTGAGTCTGCCGAATCGTTTGGCATCGCAGGTGTGTCCAACAGCAGTGAGGTGTGTCTTATCTATCAATTGTTCCCACGCGACCTTGTAATTCTCATCGCTGATTGCGAGTGAGTCGATCGCGGTGACGGCTTTCCCGGTTAACGATAGTCGTAAGTAACTCAGTTTCTGGATGTTACAGAGATCTGGACGAGAGTCAATCATATTTAGAAACGCGTCCTTGAAAGTAATCCATTTTTCGAGACGGCCGTCGAATCGTGGAAGATCGATTTTCGGTAGGTGGACTTTGGTGTTTGTCGCGGACGTAGATGGCGCGGGGGAATCGGTAGAGACTCGAATATTGGGGAGTTGTTGTATGTCGGCTCTCCGTAAGTTGGTTAATAAAACATTCGCGTTGGCGATGACGGTGTCGTAATTTTCCGTGGTCGATTCTCGTTCGGCCTCGACTTCATCGGGATCTTCATGCTCGTGGAGTTTGTTTTGAATGTCGTTGAAGACCTCAAATTGGCTTCGCAACCGTTCGACGCGAATTTCGAGTTTAGCGCGTTCCTGATCGGAATCTTGGAATTCGTTTAAGTATCTTGAAAACGTTGTTAATTGGGATTTGAAGACGCGTCGTTTCGTTTTCAATTCGCGAACGTGTTGTTGGTTGTCGTTGACGTTCGCCATTTTGTTCGAACTCGCGCAGAAGGGTTGAAAGAAATAGGTGGCGATTGTATAAGGGACCTGATTGGCAATTCAGTAACCAGCCTACCTTGACTGGATTTCGACTGCTGTGTTGTCTTAGGACCGTGTGTTGTCCTTGATCGTAATTCCAAGTGATGGTGGCTGCTCTGCTTTCCGTCAGGTTGTCAGCTCGTTGATGATGAAAGCTTGTTTTTTAACGTACACGCACTATTCTCCCGAGATCACTGGATCCGGCTTGAAGGACCATATGTTACGATGCGACTGAATTATATAAACACGCGGGTTCGATTGATAACCCTTCCGAGGTTGTAAGGCCCGGATTGAACCGTTCGCGGACGCGTTTCGGTATGTGTGTCGCTTATTACCCGCCAAACTAATTTTAGGTAACTGGATCCACGTGGTGGAGCAGTGGTTGCGCGTATACTTTTCTTAAAGGTTTTCGGACGTAAAGCTCCCTTTGCCTCTATGTGACTGACTGACTCTACAACGGCATAGTAGTCTAGCCCTCTCCTCCATTCGCGACTTGGAGGCGTTTCCCTTTTTTGGAAGTTTGGCTGGACACTTCCATTTCCATGCAGAAGAAATGCGCTGATTGGTCTTGCTGAACGCTGCAATTTCCCAATCGGCGCATTCTTAATGTGACTTCCGCACCCTCTCGTTGCGCCCTGAGCGTACTTTGTCTTGGAGAGGGTGGGAGTGTTACCTGCATGATCGTGGAGTCTTCGTTGCCTTGGACAATGTTGCGGGATTTCCTCCAGGCCAAACCTAGGTAGCTTCGGTTGCCGTTCCACGCTGGGTTTAGGATGACCCTTCGGAAATTCCCGGTTTATGACATGTCACGGCTATTGAGGAATACGGAAACGAACGTTGGTCGCCGAATGGTCGCCAAATGTGAAAAAATCTTAATCTCAAAAATAGCCTTTTCGTCACGTCCGTGTCATAAACGTTGTCGACGAAGACCCCACGTGGCTGTTCCTTCGCGACGGAACACTGGGTATCGTTAAGTACAAATGTGATTAAAAAATTATATAAATCTATACCAAAACGTTCTTGGCCTGGGGGGCCCACCGTGGTTGGCAGTATGAATGGGTGTGTGTATCGGACGCACGAATGGGTGTATGAATGGGTGTATGCCTCGGGCCCTGCGCGCGAGGCCCCCCAGGAAGGTTGAGTGCCGACCGAGCGCGTCTCCAGGTGGCGGATAGGAGAGTCAGCCTGGGCCGCCCGGGGCCCGGACCACGTAGGCCGGTCTTTGCTTCCAGCATTGCCAGGCCTGCGCGGGACGACCCCGGCGGTAGCCCAGGTTAGTAGGTGCCATAGGGATCCCCAGCGGCCTAAAAACCGTAAGTGGGTGAACGAAAGCCCTGCCGCGGACCAACTCCCCCAAGTCAAGGTGGGAGCTATCGTGCCGAGGGCTGAATGGCACCAGGGGTTATTTGGTGTCTTAAACGATGCCCACGGGGTACCGGGCGACCCCCCGTGGTATTCTAGCCTTACCCCCGCAAGTCAGGCTCTGGGGGGGCGGACCCTTATTTCCTGTCTACTCGTGGGACTCTTATGGACTACATTATCTCTAAATTAAAAATCGATGAGACGGAGGAGGCGGTGGAAGGACCCCCAACAGGGGGTACTCCACCAGCCAACACAGACGCTGCGGATGTGAGACCGGCGGAGGTTACCTCTATGGATATAGAGACAGCCGACGCCGGGCCTGCCGCAGGTATTACGACTACGACTCCCGCCGCGGGGGCAGAGGCGGATACCGGTCCTGGAGCCGGGCAACCCCTGCATACTGCGACGGCGGTCACATCCAAGTCAAAAAGCAGTGGTGCGGCCAGGAAAAGGGCCCGCAGGGCCAGAATGGCCCTGAAAGGCCCAAACCCTGGCCCGGCACTGACACCAAACGAGGCGAAGGGTGAGATCGCGGCAGAGGGTCGGGGCCTAAAAAGGAACCGGCAACCTGCGGGCGACACCCCTGAGCAGCCTCCAAAGAAAAGGGGTGGCCTTTTACCGGGCCCCTCCAGTTTCAGCGAGGCAGTCGCGGCCGGTAGAAGGGTAGCCATTACGCTGCCCGGCTACCCGGACGAACTGCTGTCGGCGGAGCAGGGGAACTTGGTGATCCAGGCCCTAGGGACGGAGATTGACGCCGTACCCGAGGGCCAGCCACTCCCCCTGTTCGACGAATGCAGGGCAGTGCAGGGGATCATCTGGATCACCTGCACGAACCCTGAATCAAAGACCTGGCTGGGTACCACGGTGGCCAAGATCAGACCTTGGGAGGGCGCTTCCCTATCCCTCAAGGAGAGGGACTGTCTACCAAGGCTGAAGAGGGTCACCACCTTCATACCCGGACCAGCGGCCACGAGTGAGGTCCTTCTGCAAAGAATGGCTCGACAGAACCCGGGACTCCGCATCGGCCTATGGCGGGTATGGGACCGGAGGGATGACGACGGAGGCACACATCTAGTCCTTGGTCTAGATGCGGAGTCTCTCAAGTCTCTTCAGGCCAAGGGCTTCGTGGCCCATGTAGGTATGGTCAGGGCCCTTTTCAGAGAGGGAACTGCCCGCCCTGCAGAAGGACACGGGCCCAAGGCAAGCACCAGCGGGACGGGGTATGCAGGTCCGAGTCGCGAAGACCCGGCCCCCATAGCATGCCCTGATCCTCAGCCTACTGACGGCAAGGCGAACACCGAGCGGCCGGTGCCGGTTGTCACACAGGACCCCAACTCTAAGGGGGACTGTGTGATGGCCGACCCAGTGCCTAAGGCTGCTGAGCCCTCTACCAGACTAGGAGGGCCCCCCTGCAAAACCAGCAACAGGGGCAGGCCCTCCAAACAAACGGTCACGCAGAGAGCCGGGACCGAGGGGACGAGGAAGGGTACTCAGAAAACTATTCTGAGCTCCCTGAAGACCCCTCTCCAGAAGGGTACTGGGAGCAGGCCCGACGCTAAGTCGGGACAGGCTCCCCCCAATCCAGGGGCGAAAGGAGGGAAGCCTTAACCGGCCTCCCCCCTGAAACCCCGATGAGCGATTACGGGACGGCGGAAGCCCAAAAATGGCTCCGGACGGCACCGACTTTTCGCAGATAAACCTGCAACACTGCAAAGCGGCCACGGACTTACTCCGACGACGCATAACAGTGATGCATACAGATATTATCCTCATACAAGAACCATGGATACACATGGGACATGTAGGAGGACTAAAATCAAACTGGGGCACCGTGATACAAGATACCACAGCGGCCGGGCCCAGGGCCTGTTTATTAATTAATAATAGGCTGAATGCCGTGGGCCTAAGAAGCCACTGCTCAAGGGATCTAGCGGCCGCCCTCATTAAAATAAAGCTTAACGGCCACATGACCAAACTGGTAGTCTGCTCGGCATACCTGCCGTACAACGCTGAGGAACCACCACCAACTAAGGAACTCAGAGCGCTCGTGGAAGACTGTAGAGCTCAGGGACTCCAGCTGGTCATCGGCTGCGACGCAAACTCGCACAACACCCTTTGGGGCAGCTCAGACTGCAACAGGAGGGGCATAGCCCTTCTAGAATTTCTATCTGCTCATAATCTGGAGATTATGAACAAAGGATACAGGCCGACGTTTGTGACCTCACGCAGGCAAGAAGTGATTGACATCACTCTCGGTACTGCTAAGGTATCACATACTGTCAAAAATTGGCGAGTCTCCGATGAGATCGCCCTCTCGGACCATAGACTCATTTCCTTTAGGCTGGAAGGCGAGGCATGCGCCGTTCCGACGGGCCCCTACAGGAACCCCAGAGCCTGTGACTGGAGCCTCTATAAAGAGGAGCTAGCCACTAGGCTGGGGGGGCTGTTCGTGCGCCCAAGGACGACCAACGAGACGGAGTGTTCTGTTGCCGACATCCAATCGGCCGTCACCCAATCGTATGAACTCGCCTGCCCGGCTAAGTCAAGGAAAACCAGCAATAAGGTCCCTTGGTGGAGCAATGAGCTCAATAAATCCAGGTTGAGAACTAGAAAGCTGTTCAATAGGGCCATGAAGATCAACTCTGAGGACGCCTGGAGTACCTACAGGGAATCCCAGAGGGACTTCAAAAGGCTCATAAAGTCCTCTAAAAGAGCGGCCTGGAGAAGCTTCTGTGAAGAAACGGAGGCCCTCCCTTTTGTGGCTAGGCTACGCAAGGTCTTCACAAGTGGGCCACTAACCACCTCGATCAACGACATCACCCTCCCAGACGGGAACATTGGTGATGACAACACACCGCTCTTAGAACATCTGCTGGAGGTTCACTTCCCAGGATCTACCCCGTTGAGCCAGGGGCAGCCGACCTTTCCGGCTGGTACCAGGAACAACTTGGGAGACCGCTGGAGAGTGGCCTCAGAGGTGTTCACGAAAGAAAGAGTACTTTGGGCTATACAATCTTTCGATAGATACAAAAGCCCTGGCCTGGACGGCATCTTTCCCGCCTTGCTACAAGAAGGCGGGGCTATCCTGTCTGATCGCCTAAGGGAGGTTTTTAAATCCTGCCTCGCCTTAGGTTATACCCCTATCTCCTGGAGAATGGCCAGAGTAGTCTTTATTCCTAAGGCAGGAAAAAGTGACTACAGCTCGGCCAAATCGTTCCGGCCGATAAGCCTCACATCCTTCTTACTCAAGACGATGGAACGGCTTATCGACAGATTCATTAGAGAAACAGCGCTGATCCAAACGCCTGTGCATGCCAATCAGCATGCCTACCAAAGTGGCAAATCAGTAGAGACGGCGCTCCACCACCTAGTTGGTTTCATTGAAGGAGCACTAGCAAACAAAGAATCGGTCCTGAGTGTGTTTATCGACATCGAGGGTGCCTTCGATAACACGTCCTTCGACGTCTTAGAGAAGGCCCTGGACCGTTTCAACATTGGGGAACCCCTGAGCGGATGGATCAGCAGCATGCTCAGGAACCGTACCATGAAGACCGAGGCGAACGGCTCGACAGTGTATGCCCGGGCCGGCAGGGGATACTGGCAAAGGTACTGAGGCCCTAAGAAATAAACTCTTAGGGCTCTCAAACCAAGGTGTCCCTTGTCTTAAGGCCGACGGGGTGGATGCACTCCTGGATTTTGCCAGAGAGGCCGCCCTGCTCGAGCGCCTTATTTAAGTCGGTAGCCCAACTTTCAACGGGCCCGGGTACAATGGTCCCATAGGACTGAGTGCCCGGTTCACCTTCCAATTCCAATTCCAATTCCAATACCAAAACGTTTTTTCCAAGTTCTACAAACAAAAAGAGGAGTTACAAAATATTAAGACATTATTTTTTTAAACATGTACTTTATTTTTTAGTTATTCTAAGGTCAAAAAATACAAACTACAAAATAAAAAATATAAAATACTGTTCCGTATTCAAAGCAGAAATTTCTAAATTTTCGGTACTTGATGCTCCATCTAGGAGATCGCTAATTAGGCGAAATAATTCGCATTTAGGCCGTTACAATTCAGAGCGCCCGGTTACGCGTTGCCGGTCGCGGAGTCAGTGTCTTCGGGTTGTTCGAAAGAGAGAGCACGTGGTAAACTAAGAGCACTCTGTAATACACCGTCTGTAAACCCTTGCAGTTACAAGGAGCGAAGAAGCTTACAACTTCTCGCCAACAATAAAGAACCGCTTAACCGCCGAGAAAAATTATTTATTACTCGCGCAAACAAATACAAAAACTATAAAACAAAAAATATAAAATAAAAAATATAATAAATACATAAAACTACTTAATTAATAAAAACGGGGTGGATAGTAGGTGGAGGGTGGTGGGTAGGTGGGATAAGTGGGGGTGGGATATGCCGCGGTAGGATACGTTGAGGGAGGGTACATGGGAGGAGGGTACGATGGGAGAGGGTACGCGGGGGGAGGGTACGCGGGTGGAGGGTACATAGGTGGAGGGCACGCAGGCGGAGGGTAGGTGTGGGGAGGGTACGCGGGCGAAACATTTGTGGGGGGAAGATAGGCGAGTTGTCTCCGCTGGGCCTCTTGAATTTCATTTTTTTAAAATGGGTGTTTACTGTCCTCAGTGCAGCTTCATTGATTCTCTGAAATTCATACAAAATTACATTATTAATATAATACATATACATATGATACAGAACTGGTTAATTATAAGATATATAGGGTGCGGCACCTAAAACAGGTCACCTGAATAACTCGCTTGCTTTTAAAGATAGAAGAAAAAGGATCAGACCAAACTTACTTGATATCGAAGGACTCGTAATCTGATGTCATTAATTTTTTTATAGGTGGAAACGTCAAGGAGATATGAAGGTCAACTCTGTTTTTTTAAATGGAACGGTATGGTTTTTTATTTACATTCTGATAGTGTATTTCAAGACGAATAGAATGACCTATTATAAAGGTCATTCAAGGTCACGCAAGGTCAACTGCAATAGAAAATAAAATGTCTCAAAGCAGTCTTCAAATACTTTTGTGTCTTTTCTGGTTGTTGGCATACTGCTCTTCTAAGTATTGGTAAGGGTCGCAGAACATAAATAAACATACCATCACATTGTATGCTTACCTGTATCCAGAAATGTTATTAGTAGTTTGACTACCGACTAGAGTACGGCTTCGAAATATTCAATCTGAGTGTTCAATTTTCAAGAATTCAAGAATGCGTTACACAATAGCAGAGAAAGTGGAAATGGTTATCATTTATGGTGAATGTCATAGAATTATGAGGAAAGCGGTACGCGTGTATGGTGAAAGAAGTACCGCGAAAAACCAACAACCACAGTTGATATGCAAGAACGTATAAAAAGAGCTTGCTCTGTAATAGATACAACTGAAATTTGTCAGGCAGTATCATCAGTATTGCAACGTTTTAGATTCTGTCTCCGTGTTCAAGGTCGACATTTTGAACGCTTGAAGTAGTAGTGAGTACGTACATAACATGTTACATGTAAATCGTCGTAGTGTTCGAAGAGTGCTTTGAGACATTTTATTTTCTATTGCAGTTGACCTTGCGTGACCTTGAATGACCTTCATAATAGGTAATTGTATTCGTCTTGAAATACACTATCAGAATGTAAATAAAAAACCATACCGCTCCATTTAAAAAAACAGAGTTGACCTTCATATCTCCTTGACGTCTCCACCTATAAAAAAATTAATGACATCAGATTACGAGCCCCTCGATATCAAGTAAGTTTGGTCTGATCCTTTTTTTTCTATAATAATAATAATAATAATATATTTTATTCCCATTGCGGGGTACAAACGCGGACCTCCGCTCCGCTTACAAACTCCACTCATCCAACGCTTCGAGCTTTGCTATCAAGAGAGAGAGAGAGCGCACACCATTCATTCATTCCTCACACATTCATTCCCTGGACCTCCGCTTCCGCTGCTCCTCCTTTCTCTCATCTCTTCCACTTTCTTCATCCATACCTCCCCCTCTCCTTCCTCCCCCAACACCTCTGCCACCACTTCCTGCCACCCTTGTCTCTCCCCCAATCCGTGCATTCCTCCCATATATGTTCCCACGACTCTACCCCCCTCCCACATATCCTACAACTCTTTCTATCTTCCTCCTCCCAGTACCTTCCCCCCTTCATTTTACTCCCCAATCTATAACCCGCCACCAATTGCCACCTCTTTTTCTCCCAATTCTTCTTCAAGTACCCTGGTACACCTTCTCCTTTCACCGCTTTATAACACCTATTGTACCTTGACTCCCCTATCCTTCTCCACCTTTCCTCCCTTTGAATCCGTTTCTCCCTTCTTATCAGATCTTCCCGCCTCAGCCGACCTTCTCGTCGGTTCTCGTCGACCTCAACTCCTCTACTTCCTTTATACTCCACCCCTTCCTCTCGTAAAACGTTCTCCTCTCCTCCTCCCATCCCTCCAATGCCCTACGACTCCTTGCTCTTTCTCTTACCTCCATCCAACATTTCCTCGCCAAATACCCCCTTTTCCTTCACTCAGCTTCCTCTCATATGCCCACGCCCTCATACCCGCCCTTCCTGCCAGTAATTCCCTTTGTAATTCTTCTCTTACCATATACCCTGGCACACTTCTTTCCACTCCCAACACCCATCTCAGATACCTCTCTTGTATCTGATAATCTCTCCACTTTCTCCCTCTCCATCCATCCCCATATTTCCACCCCGTAACCCATTACTGCCCATCCTAATCTATCAAACAGCCATATTCTTCTACCCCAGTCCCTTGCAAACCTCCTTTTTCCTATTCCCCACACTTGCCTCATCGCCACCGCCCCTTTCCTCACCCTCTCATCCACATGTTCCTCTTGCCTCCCATTCGCCGTCATCACGTATCCCAGGTACCTAAACTTCTTCACCTCCTCTATTTCTTCACCCTTCCACCACCATTTCGTCCTCCTTCTCCTCCCACCTCCCTTTTTACATCTCATCATCTTTGTTTTTCCCACATTCACCTCCAGCTTTTTCTCATCCACGTATCTTTCCAGTCTCGCCATTAACCCCTTCATCCCATCCTCATCTTCCGCCAACACTGCCACATCATCCGCGTACGCCAGTGTGTATATTTTTTTCCCTCCCACCTTCACTTCCCCCCATCTTCCTTTCTTCAACTCCTCCTCCATATCCGCTAACAGCACCGTGAACAAAATGGGGCTCAATGGACAACCCTGCCTTACCCCTTTAACCGTCCAGAAGCTCTTCCCTTCTTTCTTCCCCACCTTCACTTTACTTTTTATTTCCCTCAAAACCTCCACACATCTTTTTACTAACCCTTCTCTTACCCCTGCTTTCCTCATCGACCCTGCCAACACCTCTCTATCCACCGAATCGAATGCTGCCTTCATATCGATAAACAGAGCTAGCATACTCCCTCCCTTCCTAGCTATATGCCTGTTTATAACGTAGTTAAGAACATAAATGTTGTCCATTATCCCTACCCCCTTCCTGAACCCCGTCTGGTTTGGAGGGAGTGCCCCCTTTTCCTCTATCTCCTTCCTCAGTCTCTCCGCTAAGACCGCCGCATATATTTTATATGCAGTCTGCATTAGCGTCACCCCTCTATACTCCTCCACTTTTTCTCCTTTCCCTTTTTTGAATATGGGCACTACCACCCCCTCCGACCAATCCTCTGGCCATCCCTCCCCTCTCCACACCCTATTACATATCGCCCATACTCTCTCTCTTACTACTTCCCCTCCATGTTTCCACACTTCATTTGGGATCCCGTCCCCTCCTGTCGCTTTCCCCTCCTTCAGTTTCGCTATTACCGCCCCCACTTCGTCTCTACTTAAATCCTCCTCTTCCTCCTCCCCCCTCTCTCTTCCTTCTTCCCCTCTAACCCTCCATCCCACTCCCCCTAACACACCTCTGAAATAATTGTCCCATACCTCTATCTCAATTTCCTCATTCACCCTCATCTTACTCTTTCTTCCTCTGTTGACTATCTTGCATACCTCCCTCTCTGTTCTTACTCCCTGTATCTCTTTTTCCCACCTCTCTTTTTCCCTTCTCTTTTTCTCTTTACACATTGCGCCTAGACTATTTCTTGCCCTCCTATATTCTTCCCCACCTTCCTATATTCTTCCCCAACTTCACTTCTCCATCTTTTCAATTCCTCTTCGACCTCTTTCTTTTTCTCCCTGCACTCCTCGTCCCACCAACCTTTTCTTTCCTTTCTCTCCTTCTTCTTCTCCATCTCTTCCAACACTCCTATTACTTGTAACCGAACTATTAATACCTTTTTATCTATTTAATGTTGATCTTAACTATAGTTACCTTTATCTAGCATTACCCCAAATTATTGTTCCCTTTCTATTAATTCTTTCAATCTACACCTGATCGGTTACTATATCGGTGTATCTTAGCAATAATCAAGGTTCGTGCCTCCAGGCACTGGAAAGCGGAAAGGTTTAGGCAAATATAAATGAGTTTGGAGAATATTTGACTGGTATAAGTAGGGTATATTCTACGTGTAGATTTATAGTGATTTACACGACTTCAGTAGCAATGACTCGTTATTGACACAACGTGTTTATGACGCGACGACCCGCGCGTAGAACAATGCCTTGGCACGCACGGAATGCGTGCAAGAAATGAAACTTCCAACGCTCGCTTGCTCGCGTATCGCCTCTATTCTCAACGCGGATCGTAACGTCGACGTCGGCCTCGTGCACGTATAATATCCGAAAATCGTATGGTATATGTATTTCCGCGGTTTAAACGCGCTAACAGTGTGGAAGCGCCAATCTGAACCGCCGTATAAATTACGGGAGAGCCGATCGAGGTCCACACGTTAGGAACCTCACTGAAATCATACACGGCAGATAACGAATTGTCGGCAGGTACGTGGCCTGGGCGACTCCTCAATCTCTGGACGTTTCAGTGAGCTTTGCACAATTGTACGAGACCCAATTGTGTTCTTTCGAGAGCGCTAACGTAAACAGGATGCACGAACAGCCCTGCCGATCGGGAGGGGTGAGCGGCACCTATCCGTTAGATGTTCCACAAAAGCGTATATGGCAGATAACGAATTGTCGGCAGGTACGTGGCCTGGGCGACTCCTCAATCTCCGACACTTCTGTGGGCCCTATGTGAATGTTCGAAACACATTCACGCCTACAGAACTCACAACATGAATGGCAGATAACGAATTGTCGGCAGGTACGTGGCCTGGGCGTCTCCTCAATCTCCAAACGATTTTGTGAGTTTAGACGACCATACGATATGCAATTTACTATACCGTGGCTGACGAAGATAGGCTACACGAACAGCCCTGCCGATCGGGAGGGGTGAACGGTACCTATTCCTCAGCAATTCCACAAAACGTTGTTGGCAGATAACGAATTGTCGGCAGGTACTTGGCCTGGGCGACTCCTCAATCTCCCAACGTTTTGTGGGCCCTATGCGATTATTACTCAATCGCGCCTACGGCTCTACCAACCAGGTTGGTCGCTCACAAAAACGTGATTGGCAGATAACGAATTGTCGGCAGGTACGTGGCCTGGGCGACTCCTCAATCTCCAAACGTTTCTGTGAGGGCAATATTGAATTTAACTCTACTTATTATTGTGCACGAAACCGACGCCGACGTTCCGCCCGGTTTCGTGGCTGACTAGGTTGCCTAACACACGGCGCAAGATACAAGGTTTTTCACTTGGCACAATGGCGAAAGCCTTGTGATTCACTTCACTATTTATTCGATTTCGTGAACGTATAAGGAACTGTTCACTTTACTTTATTCTGAATCACTAGGCCTCTTTATCTTGCATCGTGTGAATCGCGACGCCTTTTTAGTTTTCGAACGCGATCTGCGACACAAGGTTCAAGCACCGATTCCGTCTAATATCCGCAATTTACTCGCGACGCGTGAAAGAATCTTTAATCTTAGCCACTCTTGGGCTTTACAGAATTTGTCTGTAGACTAGAAAATGCTTGCATCCAGCAAGTTACAATTTTTAATTTCAGCCACTCGTGGGCTAATACAGAATTCGTCTGTATACAAGAAAAGGCTTGCATCCGGCAAGTTACAATTTTTAATTTCAGCCACTCCTGGGCTAATACAGAATTAGTCTGTAAACTAGAAAACGACTTGTAATTTACAAGTTTGAATATTGAATTTTGGCCACTCATGGGCCCTACGCTAAACTGAATTTAACGCGGTGACTGCTGCGTCTTGACAGGCTCGTGTCCAGACACAGAGTGCTCGATCTGCTGCTCGCATCGACCTCCTTCGATCGTAATCGAGAGGGGATCGATGCGCGCGCATCTTACAAGTGGATCGATCCTATGATCCTTTTCTAAGACAAGGATCACGCGTGACGCAGCATTTGTCGTGGTGGGGATCGATATCTGTGCTCACGTCGCACGAAATATCGATATGTGGTCAGCACGGTCACATATACCCCCCTCACCGCGCTCGAGGTTCCTGGTGCGGATACGCAGTAAAAACGCACTGTAGGAATCTCGATAAACAAAACTAACGCAACTAAACAATTTCCTTTCGAGAATCAAACAGAAAAAGAGTACTTGCACACATGGCCTACCCACAAAAAAAATAAAAACATTGCTTTGCTCAAGGAAAAGAAAAGAGTCTGTCTTGGTAACTAATAACCAAGAAAAAAACAGTCTTTTGCACATTTGTCACATCACTCATGCGGTACGATCCCACAGCTTTGACCCCAGCATGTGGTCCAGCATGGCCTCCGTGGACTTGAGAAGGTCGAGGGGATCGTGGGGGTTGAGGTTTGGGATCGGCACTGGGTGGTATCCTTCCTCCAAATCGCATTCATCCCACGACAGGTCGAGTTTTTCTTCTGTGGAGGGTTCTTCTCTCCTTGAACCAGAGGGTTCGCCGCCCCGTTGCCGTGGGTGTTCCGGGACCATGTCCCAGGAGTCGTCGGGTTCTGCCGCTGTCATATGTGCCTGGTGTCCTGCACGGGGCTCCTTTTCCTTGGAGGGACGCCTCTCGTTCCCCGGGCCCTTTTGCGGCGTTTGTGTTATGGCATGTGCCATTCGTACCCTTGCTTGGGTAGCCATGCCTTGCCGGAACCTGGAGCCTGGTCGGTGGTGCGGCTCCCATGGACGCGCCGTGAGCGTTGTTAATTTCTGGGTTTCAATATCATGAAACCTAATGTCCATGCCCGTCTGCGTGGGCCGGCTGATCATGTCCCATGCTGCATATGCTTGCACGGCTTGGTCCTGGCTTGTGAGCGTGACGTCGTTCATCCTGGTAGTTATATTCAACTGTGCTTTTTGCCCCAGGCATCGCTGCTTAAATACCCGCGAGGATCCTGTTTCCTTAGAAATCCCCGTCGGGGCTATTCTGCGCATTTGCAATGTTTTGTTTATCCGTTCGACTCTTCTTGTTGTCGATACGGTTTGACACATGTTGTATGAAATGTACCTCGGATGTCTTTGGAGTGGGGGTTTCTTAGTACGAATGTTGCCGGCCCTTTTTTTTCGCTTAGTTCGTACGGACCCTCGTATAAATGGAAGAATTTTGCAATCTCTCTGTCAGCGGCATTTGATACTGGATTTGCCTTCACCAGTACCCAATCACCTATTTTATATTGGAAATGCATTTTCCCTGCATTTGCACGTTCGCATCTTTTCTGTGCTTTTGTTTTTATACGTTGGAAAGCGAGTTGTAGCTTTTCCTCGTGCTGTTTTTTGCACATTTGTTTCGGATCCTTTATGTGTGCGAACCATTTGGACCATGGCCGTACCGGTTTCTTTTTTAATAAAAGCTCCGTTGGTGTGAACCCCGTAGTGTCGTGTACCACTTCATTACAACAGGTCTCGATCAGGTCAATCCAGCTGGCCCAGGACGCGTGTGCATGCGCGGCCACGGTACGGAAAATCCGTCCAATCTCCCTGTTGACCCTTTCCACCGGGTTGCTTTGTGGGTGTCGAATTGAAGAGAGTACATGATGGATGTGCTCTTCTTCTAGACTTCGTGTCCATTTCTTCGACGTGAACTGCGTTCCATGGTCTGTCAGTATTTTTGCGGGTTTCCCGTAACACGGAATGTATCGTTTAAACACGCGCGCCAATGTTACAGTGGTCGTTGCATTTCGCATGGATATAATTTTACGAATTTTGTAAACAAGTCTTCAACCACAAGAATATACCTTACACCCCCCCTTGATGTTGGTAATGGACCGTAAAAATCGATAGACACCACCTCCAGAGGAGAACTCGGTACAATGCTTTGCATGTCGGTATGCGTCGCATGCGTTGGAATTTTAACGCGCTGACACGTGTCGCAAGAAGCTACAATTTTACGCGCCCGTCGATGTAATTTGGACACGTAAAAATCTTCAGCTAGTAATTTCACAGTTTTATCTGCCCCTATGTGTGCGTAAATCTCATGCACCTCCTGTATTAGGAGGTCACACAACTGTGGAGGAATTACCGGTCGTTCCCTGTTGTTTTTATCGACGTGGTACAACGTTTTGTCGCGAAGGAGAAACCGATTCTTTAGTTTATTATTCGTTTCGCAATGCTCGATTTCGCGTCGCAATTTTTCTTCTTTCCGCTGCCATTCGGGGAGTCGTTTGAGAGCGTTCGCTAATGCTGTTGACATTACTCGCGCCAGTGCTGTTAAAATAGGCACTCGGGTCTCACGTTCTGTCGTATCCCCGATAGATATATCGTCCATACGACTCATTGTATCTGCCGGAATGTTTTCTTTCCCCGGGCGATATTGTACTTTAATTTGATAGTCTTGTATAGACAATATTCATCGCGTTAACCTTTGGCTTAGTAATTTGCTGTTCATCAGGAACGTGATTGCTTTATGGTCGGTTAGTAGCAAGATCTTTACTCCATATATATATGATCTGAATTTTCCCAATGCCCATACTATTGCTAGCAGCTCTTTCTCGGTCGTGAAGTATGCCAATTCCGGACCCCTTAGTGTACGTCACGCTGTTCGAGGACCGCTCCGAGCGCAGTTGAACTTGCATCCGTCGAGAGGAAAAACGGTTCTCGCATGTCCGCGTATTGTAAGGCGACTTTCGTGCAGAATGCATCTTTTGCCAGGTCGAATGATTTTTGCATTGTATCGTCCCATTTCCATCTACTTCCTTTCTTTAACAGGGAGTAGGAAGACTATGTCTTTTCTAACTCAGGGTGGTTCCCCCCCATGTGGGGGAGGGGGTACCCCCCCCCCCGGCCATTGCCCCCCGGCCATTGCCACCCCCCCGGCCATTGCCCCCCCGGCCATCCCCCCCTTTTTTTGGCGGGGGGGGGGGGGGTCATGAGGGAGTGACGTCACTACCTAAGCGAATTTTGGGGGTCATGAAGAGGGGGGGGGTCACGAGGGAGTGACGTCACTACCTAAGCGAATTTTGGGGGTCATGAGGAAGGGGGGGGGGTCATGAGGGAGTGACGTCACTACCTAAGCGAATTTTGGGGTCATGAGGAAGTGACGTCACGGAAGCGACTTCCGTATGAACTATGTGGTTCGCAGGTAGTGACGTCACAAGCGGTAGACGGCGGGCCACACATGTTGACACTCTGCTGATCTAACCGACAATGGCGTTTTCATAGCCTGTCTGTTACCGACCGCCTTTGCAGGAACCCCCACCACTTCCGTGACGTCACAAGCGGTAGACGGCGAGCCACACATGTTGACACTCTGCCGATCTAACCGACAATGGCGTTTCATAGCCCGTCTGTTACCGACCGCCTTCGCAGGAACCCCCACCACTTCCGTGACGTCACAAGCGGTTGCGAACCACATTTTTTTCTTTAACGGGAAAAAAACTTTCTTACCCCAACAGGATTCGAACCTCGGTCTACCGCTTGGTAGACCATCCCATTAATCGCTTGACCAACCGACAATCTTATAAACACAGCGAACATTTTGGTATATATCGCAAAGAATAACTCTCGCAGCTTTTGGGCGACAGGCATAAACACGTCAGCATTTAAGACGCCATTTGATTGACCCTGACATTTTTTATAAAATATGAAACCCCTTAGGAACGAACAGGAATCACGACAAAACTGCAGCGCCAGCATTTAAGACGCTATTTGATTGACCCTGACATTTTTTTATGAAATATGATACCCCTTAGAAACGAACAGGAATCACGGGACAGGGAATGTAAATCATGCATTAAATGTTGGAGTATCCTTTTGATTTTATTTTATTAGCATTACATCTAAGCCTAAAGCTAACAATTCGGTGTCTATTAATGAATTGCGGTCAAAATCTTCATGTACCACAATTGCTTTTGCAAAATCATCGGTAACATTAGATATTATTTGCATAAACTTACAATATTTTGTTTGTACAGAATATAGGTTTTCAGATAGCCATGAGTACATGTGGTCGATACAATATTCCAAATCAAACATTCTTCTCATCGTTTTCTGGGCAATCTGTATGGACTTAGTAGAATTTGATAATTTTGCAAGCTTTACATCATCGTTTAACTGACAGAACTCCACAGTTATATCACCAACATGCACAGCATTTCCTGAGTTGGCAATGTTCCGCAGAATGTCTTCTCTCTTTTGTAAAAAATCTTTCCACGTAGCCATAGACAACTGAATTTCATTGCCGTGATTATCTCCTATAGCCAACTCAACGTGGCAGCAACCACCAATTCGAACCCCAATGTCGAAGTATTTGTAGAATGTATTCGTCAAGGGATATCTCCTGCCCAATATACGCACCGCGCGCACGATCCTCTGTTCCGAATTATCAGCGCTGATAAGAAATGAAACAATTAGGAAAGGCAATTTCTTTTCAGCTGCAAAGAAACAATACGGAATAGCATTTTTTTACTTACTGTGTAGGTAATTGCGGAGGATTGAACTCATTATTCTGCAGCGTTGCGCGAGAGTTGACGGTTGCTGACCACATAGTTGATACTTTGTCGATCTTACCAACAATGGCGTTTTATAGCCGCCGCCCCCCCCTTCTTTCCAATTTTTGATAGTGCAAACATAGCAAATACATGGGGGGGGGGGCATCGCGCTAATTCTCACAGCTTTGGGGCGACAGGCACGCGCACATAAAAAACTGCAGCGCCAGCATTTAAGATGCTATTTGGTTGACCTTGATATTTGAAAAAATTGCACCGTCAGCATTTTTGGGGCCACAGGAAGTCACTGTGAAATATTACACCGAGCGTGTCATGTGGGATGAAATAAGCGAAGGTATAGTAAAAAATTTGTTAAATAATACACTTTATTCAGAAACATGGTCCTTGTCGGTCAGTATATAATTTACACAGTTTAAATACATTTTCCATGGCACATACACCAGTATGGAATGCACATCTATGCAATCCCTTTTGCATCAACGATAATCTTGGAACATCCTCCAGATCCACATCAAGAGCTTCTATTCCAGTTAATTTCCATAACCATTTTTTCTTCTCCAATCCCCTGACAATGACCTGCTGCGAATTTTCCAGAGCCCGTTGCAAACAACTTCCAGCTGTTCTGTATGGAACATATCCATCCGCCCAACCGATTCCATGATGTTTGCGCGTTAACCATCGAACCTGACGTGCTTCAGCAGCAGTCAATTGATGGAATTCAAATGGTGGCTCGAATATACAGTGGAATAGTTTATTTCCATCCCGTAAAATGGCTGCTTCTTTTACAATGAAATCGTTTGACCCCGTCATGAAACCTTGTAGATCGACGAACGTTACATTGGCCATCATGCACCCACCGCTTGTTAAAGTATTCTGCGCACGACGTTGGTCAATGGACTGTATTCAACTATACGATCGTGTATGATTAAGCAGTAAGCAGCTGTGTTCACAGACACATTATCTCTGCACTCGAAATCTATGCGCACATCAATGGTTGCACTTTTAACAGACTCGTTTTGGCGAGAGCAGTCTATGACCACAAATGGCCCTCGTGATAAGAACTCTAATTCATCCAATAGCGGCTCACTGTATCGATTACCATAATATGAGTTTTGAAATTTTGCGTACATATCGTAAAGTACCGCATACTTATTTTTTTCAAAGTCCAAGTTTAGGTCATCGTACGGGTACGATTCGGAATTTAGGTACAACCGTATGTTTGACAGTTTACAATCGTCGAATTGATTAGCACTCTTATCCAATTGATTCTTCCTATCATTCTGCAATGCAAATATGATGAAGCGAGGTTTCTCCAATTGCGTTACAGTCTTTATCGCCCACGTATGCTTCGTAGTTGTTTGTAAATGTGGATATTCATATAGATCCCAAGAGCGAAAACTCATAGGTATCATTTGTCCTCTCTCGAGAACGCGTAGTAACGACAATTTGGTTACTTCTTCCAGACTTATGTGCGGCATACGCCACTGAACTTTGAATAATTCGATTTTAGGCCTTAAAGTACTAGAACCATTCAACGCGTTTAGATCGTTTCGCGATCGAATTAAGACCAACTCTTGACGCACGTTAACGGTAATCTTGTTATAATCTTCACCGAAGCCAAATAGCATATTGAATGGTATGCAGAAATTGAAATCTGCGCCATCCAGTTTACGATACCAGCCAGCGGTGGCCAATGCTTTACTTTTTCCGGGGGAGATAGACACGTGTGTTTTTAACGCAGTCGTTATTCCAGGATTTCTACAGCGATCTATTTCAACGCCATTCAGTTCATATCGAATTTCATCAAACATGAAAGCAGCGCAATTGGTATCGAGAGTAACATTGTTGCTTGTTCCTTCAGGTGCAGCCTCTGCTAAAATGACTTTTCCTTCAATATACAAGAAACTCTCGCACGGTAGCGTATACAGATCCTGCTGATGTATCGGTATCCTTATTTCATCACTATTTCCGAGAGTAGTATTTGCATAGGGATTATATGTGTGCACTTCTATCTTAGTTATACGATTATCAGAGGTTGGCGTATTGCCAATGGCCAAAATGTCAGACATTATTGCTTTACAACAAATCCCAACGATTGTAGAAAACGTATGTTCTGCAAGCTCAAGTTCTTCCTCGACGATGGTGTGGCACGATAATTTGTTCGACTTACTGTATCGATGAACGTATTTTTTGTAGCGGCTGCGATTAGAGGTTCGTCCGTTTTGTTATACACAAGCATAATACAGCACTTATTCGTAGATGCGTGGGTCCCGCCGTCTCACATGTAGTCTAACCGTGATTTCTTCTCCGCGAAAATCAATCAGACGATTGTTTTGGTCCACCAGACGTATTTCTAAATCATCTATTCTTCGCACGACGATCGGAAGATAAATGACTCGAGGTGGAGTTTCTGAGATCTTATATCCAGGAGGAACCCTAGGCGAAAATTCATGAATAATGTGTACGGGTTTGTCATTACTGTATGATCCGGATGTTATGCTACATTCCACTCTGATCACGTGGATGCTTATGATATTCACAGGAGCGTCAGACTCATACCACATTTTAGGTGGGAGAATACGATTTACAGAAAATCCAAGTAGCGATCCTATGTTATTGGGTTTCTCAAAATTAATCTTATAGGAGCAGTATATTTCACTCTTCATCGTATTATTGTTAGCACGTATGATGAGAGGATATTCGTCGTTCCCCGAATCATGCCCGGTGGGATATCGTCGCAGTATTTCCCGTTTCAAGTACTTATTGATTGCATCCAGTTCGTAAGATCCTTCGGGAATGACAATTTCTTCGTCATTTTCACCGAAATAAAATTTATTATTGCGATCATCGACGTTCGGTATCGTGTTAAACGTTTCAAAATCCACGAGGCCCAATTCGTATTCGTGACTGCTCAAATCGATCGAGGGAAAGTACTGGACTGTGAGCATACTGCTCGTACCCGTTAACGTTAGTGTCAACGACGAAGGTGTCATGTTTATGCGAAAGGGGTAAAGAATGTAATGAAATTGTATGTATCGATAATGTGCATTTATAATGAGTTTTCCTCGAGAAATTTTATGCACAGTTGCCCGCATATGGTTTGATCGAAATTTTGAAAACGTGCATGATTGTAAGTAATTTTTGCTGATGATCCAAAGTATGCAATAAGTTCCACAGGTGGGCGTAGATTACCAAAACTATCGAAGTATTTTACGGTACCATTGTGTTTCACGTATGCGACCCAATGTGTACCGGGACCGATGCTTTCATCCAAGTTTACTATACCACTCTCATTTACATTTGCTCTTGTCGGAAGACTATCGCGCAAGTAAACTCCACGAAAATGTGGTATATTCTTTCTTCCTATATCCTCAAGCTGAACATTTGTCATCGGCTGTGTCCCTAGTTTTTCATGGATTGAACTTTTTTTTTTTTCTTTAACCCGGTACCCCTTTTGTAGGGTGCGAGATACAGTCCGCGACCCTCCATAGCATGATTATGACGCTGCATTTCCTCCAACTGTTTTCGTGCAGCCTTGGCGTCGTTCACAACCTTCGCGATGCCGGCAGCACCACCAGTCAACGACCCTATAGCTGCCAATGCAGGTAAGAGGAACGGGAGGAAACCGCCCCGCTTTGCTATCGGTAGAGTTCGCCTCTTCTTCTTACCACTGTTACCAGTGTTCTTCTTTTTCTTGATCCCCATCCCAAGCGTCGTCTTAGCTTTCATCGCAGCCCAAACAGCCGACGCAGTTATCTTCTCACCTAACGTAGCGTCCTTCGCAGTTATGCGCTGACGTGCCCGATCAGCTAAAATGCGATCTACCTTGTGACGATTCGTCAAATCTTTGTTTTGAGAGTATGCAATGTCGTGTTCTCTACAGGCCGAGTCTAATGGATTTATACCGCGATCACCACGAACCAAGCGTTTGCGCAGCTGTGTGCCAGGTCCACAAAATTGATATCCGGGCAAATGTAACTCGAACGGCAATTTATTTATCAGGGTATTTAGAAGTCCTGCTCCTCGCCAACGTATGCAAGAGTAACAATCCTTTTTCATAAGTGGTCTATCGATGAGCATGTGTATGTGTTACAAGTATGGAAGTAATTTCTAGACTGATTGATATCTCTAAGCAACGTTTGTATAAATATTCCCCATACTTACACTTATCTGTTATTATTACAACAGTCACGATGCAGTTCATAAGGCAACCTGTGAAAATTCGGGTGATCTCGAACAGAAAGTTTGATAATATTACCAAAAATGTTCTGCGGCATGGGCCGTTATTACCTAACACTGTACGCGGTATAGTGTGCGGTCCTTCCAATTGTGGTAAAACTAATGTAGTCATTAGCATGTTGGAAAGTCCTAACGGTATGCGATTCGAGAACGTGTACGTATATTCAAAGTCGTTGCAACAGCCGAAATATCAATATTTGGAAAAGCTACTCTCATCCGTAGAAAATGTTGGCTACTTTCCTTTTTCACACAATAGCGATGTCGTTCCACCTAACAAAGCTCTACCGAATTCTATATTTATATTTGATGACGTAGCATGTGACAAGCAAGATGTGATTAGAGAGTACTTTTCCATGGGTCGACATTCAAAAGTGGACAGTCTGTATCTTTGTCAATCATATGCAAGAATTCCAAAGCATCTGATTCGCGATAATACCAATCTTCTACTACTATTTAAACAGGATAGTATGAATTTGCGGCATGTGTATAATGATCATGTAAATACCGATATGACGTTTGGGCAGTTTAACGAACTGTGTGCAAAATGTTGGCAGCAAAACTATGGATTTGTGGTTATAGACAAGGATAGTCCTATGCATAGAGGTCGTTATCGATGTGGATTTAATGACTATGTCATAGTATAATAGCGTTGTGAACGGAACATTGAACAGGTGTCGAACGGTATATCGAACGGCATCGAACAGGTGTTGAACGGGTTGTTGAACGTACACGTTCGACATCGAACGACTATCGAACGGGTATCGAACAGGTGTTGAACGGGTTGTTGAACGTACACGTTCGACGTCGAACGACTATCGACCGGCTATCGGACGGGTATCGAACGTACACGTTCAACGTGGAACGGGTGTAGAACGGGGTGTCGAACGGGTATCGAACGTGTATCGAACGTACACGTTCAACGTCGAACGGGAATCGAACGGGTATCGAACGTTTTTTTTTGAAAACGCTTCCAATTGAATATGCAGCAAAATTATGTTGAACAAAAACATGAAAAGAGGGAAAAAGAAGTGTTAACGAAAGAGATTGCCAAGACGAGTGAAGCTATACGAAAAAAATATTTGACACTAAAAGCTGGAAAAATGGATACCGATGCCGTGTTGGAACATAGCTTGCAACCTGTGATAAGACCCTTGAAAGAATTGATTGAAAACACAAAACCATTTCCCAGCCCAATTCTTCAAGAGGCATCTTCAGAGTCTGCATCCCCATTGTATCGGCAGCAGTCACCTGTGTTTAATGCTACACCTGAATATCATGGAGAGACCTCTTCAGCATCACCACGGCATGAACAACCACCTATGCTTAACGCTGCACTCCAATATTGCGGATTGAAGCCGTCTGTACTAAACGTTACGCCTCGGTATCGCGGATTGAAAAGAGTACGTGCGGAAACACCTTTAAAACCAACACCTCATCGATTATCGAAACGACTTTGTCCAGATTCCGAACCTCCTGCAGAAGAAGTATGGACAGACGAAGCAGAAACACTTGAACAAAATATTCTCGAAACGACAATGCGTGAGATTGCTGAGAATCCTGAACAGCATGATGAAGCCGCTACATATTTGACTCAGAATCTCGGACCGCTGTCGCAGGAATATTTGAACTTATTTTTCATGGATAAGAAAAAACAGGTTGACCACGTGTATGGTGTGTACTATGATAAAAATACAATGATGCTTGGGGATAAGAATTTCGACGTAGACATGGAAGATAATATAATCATCGATAATGTAAAATACAGAGGAACGCCTGGCCTTTTCGAACTAATTTTCAAGAGAATGCCCGACGATACAATATACACCGATGCTGACAAACAGAAATATAAGAGTATTCTGCTGACGACAAATGCGCACAGGCGCAACCATAATGCTGCAAATCCCCCATTGAGTAACAGAGGATACAAGTATAAACATATAATTGCATCACTGCTTGAAATACGACCTCGCACTGGAAGAGGGATTGCCCCCAAGTCAATTTTGATGAATACATTACCGGAGAACATGACGGTTACCGATAATGCGATTGATTATGTACATTGGGACGATCCCAACGAGTTAGTGGATAGAATAAGTTTGCTTGTGTCATCGCGAGCTGCTGGACATACCGGACATGATAATGAAATTGTTTCAATAATAGAGGAGCTCCGAGAAGCGGGATTGATTATAAATTAAAAACCGTTCAGACCATGTTCATCAGTACCTTTTCATGATGGCTATCAACAAGTTCGGTGCTATGCTCCGAAACGAGTCAAATAAAGATGGTGAAACATGCAAGAATTATGTGCGATGGAGCGCACTTTGCCTCGATGGTGATGCTTTCGACGCGAGAGACCGAAAAATAGAACGTTTAGCAAGCCCGACGAATGATGCTGATGCTGTAAATAAGGTATACTTGGACAAAGAAATGATGGATATTTTGAAGGCATGTGATGCCAAGTGTTTGAAGCTGCGGGAAGAAATACTAACCAAAATCGATCGCATGCATGAACACATGCTCGAGATGATGCGCGATACAATTGCAACAATGACCTCAAAGAACAGAAATGGAGGGCCAATTTTTGAAAGCTTTAAAAGTTAAAGTCCATACGTCGAATGATATAAATATATTTACATATTTTGTAAGATGTTAGTTTCCAGCAAGAATGCATTCGCAAGGTACCAATCGCAATGTCAATGTAAAATTCATGGGCCGGATCATGCGATTATTTTTATGCATTTTAAATTTCTTTTGTTCAATCCTAAATCCTGAACATGAGCAAAGAGAAGACGCAATTAGTGGAGGAACTGCATGCACCCGCTAGACGGATTTTTCCGCGACGCCGAGTGTTAGTGCATGGGTATGACGACCTATGGCAAGCCGATCTCGTAGATATGCAGCCTCACGCGCGTATAAATGGTGGTAACAAGTACATATTAACCGTTATCGATGTGTTATCCAAATATGCATGGGGCGTACCGCTCAAGACTAAAAGTGGAGGCGAGGTAGCTGAAGCGTTCAGAAAGATATTTCGAAATCGATGTCCGAAAAATTTACAAACCGATCAGGGAAAGGAATTTTACAACACTGAGGTGCATAAACTTTTCACGAAACATGCCATTAATCATTATTCTACATATTCGGTTATGAAGGCTTCCATCGTAGAACGGTTCAATCGCACATTGAAGAATAACATGTGGAAAGAGTTTACACTTAATGGAACCTATAAATGGGCCAAAGTGCTACCGCGACTAGTTGGAAAGTACAATGCACAAAAGCACAGAACCATTGGAATGCGACCGTGTGATGTCACCCCTGCCATTTCCGACAGGCTCTTAGACACTGTATATAACAACATAAAGATTGCTGCGCCGGCGAAATTCAACGTGGGACAGTCTGTACGCATCAGCAAATTTAAAACCGTTTTCGATAAAGGTTACACGCCAAATTGGACCACTGAGGTGTTCAAGATAGTCAAGGTACAAGCAACTAATCCTGTAACTTATCTGCTACAAGATTCCCGTGGAAACCCCGTTGCTGGAGGATTCTATGAACACGAATTGCACCGCGTTGCCAATCCAGATGTATACCTAGTGGAGAAAGTGCTGCGTAGAAAAGGAAATAAGGTGTATGTAAAATGGTTAGGATTGAGTAATGTAAATAATTCATGGATAAATAAAGACAATGTATTATAAACATTTATTATGAACATTTATTATAAACATTTATTACAAACAATTTAACCTGTTTAATGAAAAAATATAATCTTTTATTTACATTGAATATAAACAATTTTATAGCTATGTTACGAATTGCCTGCGTGTATTTCACTCTGACCGAAATCTGATTGCGATACTAACCATCAAAGACCGTACTGCGATTAATTAGGGAATTCTCACAATGCTAACGCATTATCAACCGCAGCACAGCTGATGGAAAGAGAAACACTAAAATAATTATGTTCGAAACGTAACACTACGAAGGAATTCGATAATGGCCCCACGGCAATGTTTCTGTCGAGTTGGGTATGATATACCGTTTGTCATCATATCTCTGATATAGTATACACTTTGTGTAATTTCGATCGTATGCATGTCTGTGTACGACTCATAGCAATTTCATCTTGCAAACATCGCATGTAATCATCAAACGTTATTGTTGTCCTCACAACGTTATTTTTTACACCTTTCGCTTTTTTTGTGTCCTGTTTCCCGTCTATACGGAATGTATACATTTTTGCTCTCAGCCCGACAAAGTCCGTCATTATCATCCCATTGTTCTCGTCTTTCATCAAGCCGTGAACCTTTTTATTTACAAGTGGGATATTATACTTATTCTCTATCGGATAATCGCTTGTGTCGAAACGGCTAATATCGCGTCTCATGGTTTCATAAATGTTATCGCACGTAATATGATAAATTAAGCTATCGGTGTCTGTGTACATTAATTTACAAGTTTTACCATATTGAGGAACCATGTACTCATGATGAAATTCGTACAAGCACGTTTTGGATATATCTAATATGCACATGCCCACATAGATTGGCTTGTTGAATTTCACCATGACTTTGCGCAACTCCACAGCAGCCAAGTTTTCAGAAAATACACAGCGGCTGTGGAAATTTGGTTTCGCGATCATTGCCTCTGCGCCATATCGTCCATCCCAATGTGTCACGAGTTTTACATCTACATGATTCCGAACATTTTCCATTGTTTTACCGAATACCGCGTTGTTCATCAATTTGTACAAATTCTTTTCAAAATCGTTAGTGGCATTTGTCCTAAACAGGGTATTTAATTCTATGTATTCGCGGAGCCATGTTGACTGTGCAAATTGGAGAATGCGATGGATCTTTGTAATACGAAGACCGTGGCGCGTGCACTGCTGCAGGTTATAATAATGTATTACGTAACGCTGCTTATCATGTAACGTTGCAAGCAACTTGGCATCTCTTTTGCCAGGTGGTTTGGCACGTGTCGGACAGAATGGTAGGCCAGTGTGAATATCATGCAGACTTTGTGGATATTCTAGATCCACCTCGAGAATGTAACCTATGGGTGAATCAGCAGCAATCAAAGATATGTCGAAGTTTTCAATGTCGTTAACCCATTGAAATTCGGCATATGGCAAAGGTTGACACATTGCCCATCCATACAAATTGTTTACATCAAAATACATCAAGTATGATGATGGATTCGATGAATCGTACGACTGCATGTACTTGTTATTGGCTTCAGCATGTCTGGCGGAACATTGGCTCAAACCGCCGCGTATACCGCGTTCGATATACATCACCATATCGATATCAGTTAATAATTCAAATCTAATTTTTGTATGCTTTAGCATAGCATCCCACGTGAAACCTGGTAAAGTATAATAATATGCCGGATCTAAACCGTAGCTCTTAATGCAGCTATCTCGAAAATTTTCAAATACATCAGCCAATAACAAAACATCAGTTTTCAAATACAGATCGCTGTATTCACCCAAGGTTTTTATGTTGAATCGCTTCCACACATTCTCGGCATGTGCATAATCACGTTCGGATACGGTTTCGCCTGTCAGCGAACTGTAGAATGACTCGAGCGGCGGCAAGCAGAGATCGTCTAATTTATCTACGCAATCGAGGTATTCGTATGGAAAGACACCCTTTCGCGTCAACAACATGAAATTTTCTGTGGAAAGATTTTGAAATTCGGAACGTAAAATTGTCAATTTGTTTGTGTCGAGGAAAGATGCTAATTTGTCGAGACTGGTATTCAAAAATTTGTACGAATCGATAAATCGTAATTTAATACAATTACGCGAATCTGATTGCTGATCTTTAACATTTTTTGTAAATGAAATATACTTTTCTTTAGTTATTGGTAATACGTCGACATGGCCTTCAAACGCATTAGCTATTTCTTCGATAATGAAATGTGAATCGTACCCGGATAAATTGTGGAATACTATGGGAATACAAAACGAATTTTTGTAATTTAAATTGCAATTTTGATGTGCGGGGCCTCTATATCGTCCTGTTAGATGGCAATGATCGCGCACCCGTATATCATTTCCCTCAAATGGTTTTTCACAAATGTGGCAATGCGTTGCGTTGATAAATGCTTCGCACTGTTCATTCGTTAGCTGTTTCATAGGTATATTATTGGATAAGGCGCATTTAACGAAATATGCTAAATTTTCTAATTCTCTGACGAACCATGAGACGCACTTCGCATCGCGACGAGACCGATATACCGATAGAGATGCATCGTGCGAACAATGTACATAGTATGCGATGCTAAATACTCTGTGATGCTGGTATGCGTGTGATTGAAGTATCTCATCTTCCTCCCCGCAATCTTCCGTCTTCTCCAGAATGCATTCGAGGTCGGCGTACACCACAAATGGAAGCGGTTCTTTCCACATATAGTTGTCGAAAGAGAGCCATTTATCATCTTCGCTAGGTAACATGATGGCGCAGCGATTCAGTTCTGCACAATCTCTTTCATGGGCCTGCAATCTTCCGTTGGAATAAAAGTAGTGTAAACACCTGAAAAAAAACGCAATTTTATTTACATGTGTTATGATATACCATATTACTTTTGTAAATGTTGTACATACCGATCACAGATGAATTTCGTGTGAGTGTTTTTGGTCAATTGTGCGCTAACGAGTCGTGATAGGTTCTTAATCCACACATAATGCCCCACACTACTGTTGGCCTGGTCTTGTATGTACAGCAAGTTAACATGCCGATTCCTCTTCTGATTAGTGAGACGAAGTGGAAAAAATGTGAATGATTTTGCTCTTTTTTTCTCGAAGATGTCTTCAAACCCATACACATTGATCGAAATATCGTTCAACTTTTCGAACCGGGTAATTTGATTCAGCAGCATGGGAAACTCGATGTCTTCGAATTTTAATACAGTTGTGTATTGTGGGTACGAACTTTGGCGGTTATTGTTAGCTGTCGCTGGATACAGAGCTGCAATCACCGACCATGCAAAGCATGCATTGTCTTTGGAGTGAACATTAATTGTAGCTTTCTTCAACGCTATTTCTCTCGGTACGTTGATCTGACACCCAGCATGTAGCGGGTTAAATTTGTTGATACCGACTGTAAGATTGAGTATTCGCGACAACGCCCATCCGCTATCCCGTTCCTGAAATTCTTCCAACGACGTTAGGATGGGCTCCACGATGTACAGCTCGTACATCTCTTCGAGATCGGTTGCGTAAACGATTTCACAATTCTTTGTGCCAACACTTTTGCGCGAGCGTTGATCACCTGTCACAAATTCACCATTAAACACAGCGTTCACTTTTAAGGACTTATGTTTTCCCAAAGCGTTCCGTATTTTTTCAAGCACAATTTCCCTCGCGGCCTGGAGGAAGCTGAGAGGTTCAATGTAATTGGAATTGATAACAGCACCTGTGAATATGCGACCCTTGAAAGCTGTGTCTATTTCACGCCACAAGAGTTCAGTGCTTGTATGTCCAGCACCTTCACGTATGAAACGTCTTCGCAAAGAATGTTTCAAACTCTCAAGACCCGCGATACGTGCGATCAATGATTGTTGAATACCGATCGATAATCGAGGGCGCTTTGCCCGATTATATTCTTCAAGTAACTCGAGGCATTCGTTGCATCTTTCCTCCCAGACAAGGTATTCTTCCTGCAATCTTAAGCGATCAGATTGTTCCCACAAATGACGTTCAATTTTCTGAACTTCTTCCATGGCTGCGTCGTTTTTCATCTTTTTTGTCTCAAAATCAGTGACTGAACAAAACTAATTTGGTGTGGTGCATATATAGTCTTTCCAAAAACCGCAGGCTCAGCAAAAAAAAACCAATCGGTGTCGAGAAAACGTAGTCCAGAAACCACCGCTAATTTTTTTCAGTGTCTCATTCGCTCGCGATATTGGAAACGGATACATCCATGTCTCGAAACATTTACGCAGCATTGCATTTTCGCACGCTTGGTATAATATTTCACTTTCAAACACTAGCATATTTTTCAACAATCATTGATCGCACGTATCGCCGGTTCCACGCTAAGAAAATCTTTTTTTAACTTCAATTAGATGGTCTAGTTCTCAGAAATTCGCAATCAATGATGCAACGTTCACCCGTTTCGACGATGTCCAATATCGTGGACGGCGAATCGACCGCGGGCCATCGCGCCACGACTTGGCTAAATCTTTTCGTATAGGTGAAACATACGCGACTCGTTACGTCGTTTCGCATTAAACGCTCTATCACCGTTCTCTGCTCGACGGGGAAACGATCGTTCAAATACGAATTTATAACGTGAATCCAAGCTAAACTTTTTAACGTTGACACAGTCATTTTTTCATCAATATTCGTCGTCACCAGATACAAATAACGCGCGTCTTTTCATCGGTGAAAAGGGTGGAATCAAACGTGTTCCCGCATAGACACACTCGGTTCTTAAATAGCCTACCCAAAACAGCAGACTCAGCAAAAAAAGAAAAAAACCAATCGATGTTGAAAAGAGAAAAAACGCAGTCCAGAAAATGTCGCTAATCTTTCAGTGTCTCATTCGCTCACGATATTAGAAACGATACTTCCGTGACGAGAAACATTTACACAGCATTGCGTTTTCGCACGCTCGGTATAATAAAAAAAATGTCAGGGTCAATCAAATAGCGTCTTAAATGCTGGCGCTGCAGTTTTGTCGTGATTCCTGTTCGTTCCTAAGGGGTTTCATATTTTATAAAAAATGTCAGGGTCAATCAAATGGCGTCTTAAATGCTGACGTGTTTATGCCTGTCGCCCAAAAGCTGCGAGAGTTATTCTTTGCGATATATACCAAAATGTTCGCTGTGTTTATAAGATTGTCGGTTGGTCAAGCGATTAATGGGATGGTCTACCAAGCGGTAGACCGAGGTTCGAATCCTGTTGGGGTAAGAAAGTTTTTTTCCCGTTAAAGAAAAAAAATGTGGTTCGCAACCGCTTGTGACGTCACGGAAGTGGTGGGGGTTCCTGCGAAGGCGGTCGGTAACAGACGGGCTATGAAACGCCATTGTCGGTTAGATCGGCAGAGTGTCAACATGTGTGGCTCGCCGTCTACCGCTTGTGACGTCACGGAAGTGGTGGGGGTTCCTGCAAAGGCGGTCGGTAACAGACAGGCTATGAAACTCCCTCGTGACCCCCCCCCCTTCTTCATGACCCCCAAAATTCGCTTAGGTAGTGACGTCACTCCCTCATGACCCCCCCCCCCCCCCGCCAAAAAAGGGGGGGATGGCCGGGGGGGGCAATGGCCGGGGGGGGGCAATGGTCGGGGGCAATGGCCAGGGGGGGGGCAATGGCCGGGGGCAATGGCCAGGGGGGGGGGTTACCCCCTCCCCCACATGGGGGGGAACCACCCTGAGTTAGAAAAGACATAGTCTTCCTACTACAGGGCAAGTAATGGTGTTGTTGTTTCAGCGTGCTTGTTGGTAAATTTACTGTAATAATTTACCAAACCAAGAAAACCTCTCAGCTGTTTTACGCTTCGCGGTGGTGGGAACGCGCGAATGAGTGCGAGTTTTTCCGGATCTTGTTTTAGTCCATCTGTTGATAGTATGTGCCCGAGGAACTTTATTTCTCGTCTCATAAATTTGCACTTTGCTAAATTGAGCGTGACGTTATTTTCTCGCAGTCTTTGAAACAGCAGATTGAGGTGTTCGAGATGTTGTTCAAATGTTGCCGAAAAGCATAGGATATCATCAATAAAATTTACTATGAATCTTTCCATTCCCTCCAGTACATATCGCAGGGCTCTCACCAAGCTTGCACTGCTCGTTTTTAGTCCGAAAGGTGTTACTACGTACTCGTAGCAGCGTCCGCGATATAGGAAGGCGGTGTACTTCCGGGACGTTTTTGTCAAAGGCACTTGCCAAAAGCTATTCGTTAGGTCAAGGCTCGTTAGGTAATCCACCTTTTTAAATCTTTGAAAGATACTGTCTGGCGTTTCTGACATTTCATGATCATCCATTAGGAATTCGTTTAATTTCCTCGCGTCTAAGCACAGACGTAGTGATCCATTCTTTTTTAGTACCGGCACCACCGGGTTTAGATACGGGCTATTGCTTGGACGGATGATGTCATTTTCCAACATTCTCTGGATTTCAATATCTGCAGCTTCCATGTATTTTAATGGTATGGGATACGTACGGCTGCAGTACGGTTTGGTAGGTTGCACGTGTAGGTGGTGTTCGTAACACGTTACGCGTCCTATCTCTTCCCTCCATACCTCTGGAAATGATGTTATTATGTTTTGTAATTCGCCTTTTTGTACCTTGGTGACCGGAACTCCTTCGAGGAGGGTTTGCAAGATTTCTGCCTGTGATTTTCTTGCTCCCTCGTCTCTTTCAGCCATCACCCTTACCATGGTTTTATCGGGTCTTAACTCGTGTGTCATATTGATGGTCATTATCCCCTTTATGGTTGTTAAAGAGAGGAGTTCTTTTTCAAAATCGACAATAGCCTTTGCTCTCCTTAATGTGTCGATTCCAAGAATAATATCACATATTAAACCAGGTACGACAATTGCTGTGGTTTCGATTGATTGTTCACCCTGACTGAGCGTCATCCATATCTGTTTCTTTAAACGCGCGGATTTGCTTCCTGTTGCTCCGATTATGACTGCTCCCGTTACTGGGAGAGTTGGGCATTTGCTCATTTTTTCTCGGTGTTGATCGTACCATGCCTCTGACACAGCTGTGACGGTGCTTCCTGTGTCAACGAGGACCCGAGCGGGAATCCCCTCGATTTTAATCAGGATCTCCGGGCATCGATTTATGTCTTTGTCTGGAAACGTTGAGCTTCCCTCGTCCAGGAGTTCTTTACGGACATCCGGGAAAATTGAGTTAATGTTTAGGTGAATCTCTTCCCCGCGTTGTTCGGAGGAGATCCCTCTCGCCTGAGCGGGGAAGTTGCTCAGACGTGTCTCTGAGGTTCCCCTTAATCGTTTCCCGTGACCACCGGTTCGGTGACCTCCGGTTCGTCCTCTGGCGTCTCCTCTTCCAGGTGAGCCATACGTATTCGATCGGGGGGGCCCTCTCGTGAACGCTCTGGCGTTCGGCGGTTATCATACCATGGTCGTTGATTGTCGAATTTTCATCGGGGATCGATGCGCGCGCATCTTACAAGTGGATCGATCCTATGATCCTTTGTAAGACAAGGATCACGCGTGACGCAGCATTTGTCGTGGTGGGGATCGATATCTGTGCTCACGTCGCACGAAATATCGATATGTGGTCAGCACGGTCACATACTTTTCTTTTTAGCTCTCCCCATTCTTCATCTATTTCCTTTCCCATACCTTCACCAACCCCAAACTTTTCCTCAAATTCCTCTCTTCTTTCTACCGTCCACCACCCTTTCTTCCCTCCTCCTCCTCTTCTCTTCACCCTATTTTTCTTCTTTTCCTCTCTTCCTCCTTCTATCCATACTACAACTGGTTGATGATCCGACTCAACTCTCCCCTCTATCACTATCCTTTCCACTTTTTCCCTAGTCTCCCCATTGCCTATTATATAATCTATCACCGATTCCCCATTTCCTACATACGTAAATTCTCCCTCTTCATCTCCTTTCGTATCCCCATTCATTATCTCCCACCCCAACTCTCCCAAAAACTCACACAACCTTTTCCCCTCTCTATTTACTTTCTTATCCTTCGATCTTCTACCCTCTTCTTCCCTTTCCTCCTCTTCTTGTATTCTTCCACCTTGTGTACCCGTCCTGGCATTAAAGTCTCCCCCCACCATAACCCTCACGCCTCTTTCCTTTTCTTCCATCCACTCCCTCAGCTTTTCCACCTTCTTCTCCAGGTCTTTATTCACGTACACTCCTATTACTTTCCATTCATCCCTCCCCAACCATATTTTCCGAGCTACTATTCCCTCTTCCTCTCCCACCTTTTCATCTTTCTCCATTCTTATTCCTTTCCTCACTCCTATCATCATCCCCCATCGCTCTCCCCTTCCGTCCTCGCCTCTCTGCATATTGCACTTCCCAAATGTACCCTTTTGTCGCCTTTCGTCTCACCCCCTCCCATTCCTTTCGGCCCGCCCAAGTTTCACTCATTATTACTACATCCCAATCCTTGATTCCCTCCCAAAAATCCTCATCTTTGTTCTTCACCCCTGCCACATTCCAAAATGCCACCTTGTACAGCTTCCTGTCCTCTCCCATCCTTCCTTCCACTTTTCTTTCTGCATGTTCCACCGCTTCTCCTCCTTGTGTTGCACCCCTCTTTACTCGTTTCCCTGTTCCCCAATCCATTTCTCTTCTATTTCATCCCATCTTCTCACTCTATTGTTCACCCACATCCTCATGTACCCTATTTGTACACTCTTTTCCTCCCTTCTCTCCCTCTCAGCATCCCTCTCTATCTTCCATTTTGCCCTTCTCTCTTCCTCAGTCTTCCGTTTCCGGTGACTGTATGTGTGGACAGTGTGAAAGGTGTGCAGAAGTTGATAGCGAGTGATAGGAGAAAAATTGAAGTGAGAAAGTGGTGAGGGAGAGTGGTGGATAGAGTGAGCAAGGGGCTGTTTGAGGAATAGAGAGGGTAGGGAAAGGAGTGAGTGAGTGAGTGAGGGAGGGAATTGAGTGGAAGAGAAAGAAGGTTGAGGTTAGGAGTGGGCACGTGCGTGGGGAAAATAGGTGGCGCAGGAAGAGGCGACAGTGGCGACATCTGGAGGGGAGCGGTGAATTGAAGTAGGGCGCGCAAAAGTTTAAACGTAAGAGAGGAAAAGTAGGAAGATGGAGAGGGAAATAATGGGGGCAGGTAGGGCAGGGCAGGAAGAAACCGGGGGGACAAAAGGGGAGGAGGGGAAAAGAGGAGGGAGGTAGATGAGGAAGGAGGGGTGGGGTAGGGAGAGGATGGGAAGTTATGGGAATATAGAAGAAATGTTGGGCATGGGAAAACGAAAGGAGAGATGCGGGGAAGAGGAGACAGACGTAAGGGAGGAGGAAGAGATTTTTAAAAGGGGTAAAAAAACGGTGAGGACTCCAGAAAAGCTGGAAATAGGGAGGGGGGATTTGGAGAGAATGTTAAGGGAGATGAGAGAAGGCATGAGAAAGGATATTGGGGGAGATATAAAGAGACTACGGAAGGAAATGGAGGAAGGGAGAGAAGAACTGGCAAGACAGCTGAGTGAGATGAGAGATAGTTGGGAAAGAGAAAGGGCAGAATTACTGGGAAGGATAGAGATACTAGAAAAGAAGGTAGAAAAGTTGGAGGTAAGGGAGAAAGAGGGAGGAACAGCGGGAAGTGAGGAGGGGAGAAAAGAGATGGAGAGGAAAATGAGAGAATTAGTAATAAGAGTAGATAGAAGGGAGAGAGGAGAGAGGAGAAGGAATGTTATAATAAAAGGAGTAAAGGTGGAAGGAAGGGAGGATAAAGAAGTGATAGAAGAGATATGGACGAGGATTGGTGTTAAGGAAAAAGTAGAGGAAGTAAAAAGGATGGGAAGGGAGGATAGAGAGGGGAGATGTATGATGCTGGTGAAGATGGAGGGATTGGAGGGAAAGAGGAAAGTAATGATGGCGAAGAGGGAATTAAAAGGAAGACGTGATCCTTTTTTTTCTATCTTCAAAAGCAAGCGAGTTATTCAGGTGACCTGTTTTAGGTGCCGCACCCTGTATGATACGGTGATTAGCAAAACAAGCAGTTTCCGAAAAAATTGAGACAAAGGTTAGAACAAAATAAAAAATTTTTTTTCGAAATTTGTGAACTGAAGTGTGTTTTGATTATCTTCTATTAATAAACATTAACGAAATGTGTATTTTTTTTTACTTGCGGAACTTATTTTTTTTAATTGCATATTATTTTGCAGGAAATTGCCTACATTTCTTTTATTAGAATAAAATTTTCAGGTTCGACTTTATCAAGGGTAAAGGTCTTATAAAAAGAATTATGTATGTTTCGGAAAGCCCTCTAAAATGAATTGTTAAATAAATCGGCCGGGCGAGGCACGGCGTATTGCTTGAGGATGAACAAGTTGCGTGGACCACCCTGGTGGAAAGTAAGGAGAGAAAAGTAAGGAGAGGAAAGTAAGGAGAAGAAAATAAGGAGAGGAAGGTACGAACGTGCGGAAAAAGGCCATCGCGGAAGGCCTTTCCTTCTAAACGTGGCAAATATTGCGTTCATTAATTTGAATACAAATGAAAACTCTGCAGATGGAGCACATAAATGGCCCAATAATTCGTCGTCATTTGTTTCATAGGCTCTAAAAAATGTTAATATCTGTCTATCTTGTATGTATTTATGATTTTCACTAATTAATTAAATCGAACATTGTTCGCAACCAGATTTCTTAACACATTTAATCGCCACAAATCCTGCAAAAAATTGTTTCGTCATTAATATACGAAGCATCAATGGCAATTTCTTCGACATCAATAAACATTTCTTGATCAATTTCATGTTCACGACTTGTATTTGGTAATGCTAATGCAATGTTAGATGTAGCACCATGTTTCGAGCTTGGAAGTAACGTTTCATCCTCATCATCCAAACAATTGGCAGATTGGGCCGGTTTTGATAAATTTAATACAATGTTTTTCTGCAATGTCAAGCGCAAAGCTTTTGCAGACGGATTCTGGTTATAGGTTCCACCATAAGTGCGCATCATTGAAAATAAATTTTCTAATGGGTCTTGATTCACTCTAGGCGTCATAAAAAATTTAATTCCTTCGCATTTAAGATCGTCCCATAATTGCAAAATAGCTTTAACAGAAATTTCCAAACCTTCGAAACATGGTGGTATGTTCCGGCCATTATTCGTAATGGTGCGCCATTTGGAACATTTTTCTAATAGCTGAATTAAATTATTTTCTACATTTAAACGAATTTCCGACAAAGCACATCTATCGGGATTCGAATTGTTGCAATTCCTGCTGTTTAAAGAATCAAAACTATCGTTAAGAAACTCTGAACGTACTGAAACTCTGCGACTAAATACTTGGAAAATTATTTGGATAAATGTGCATTTCCGATAATTTGCAAGCAGCTCTCGTTGCTTTACCATCTTCCAATTGCCATAACGAACGTACGTCTTTCCACGATGCAATTTTATTATCATCAAACATAATATTGAAGGATTTAATGTTTTAAATCGTACAACATATGTCAATCAACGTTTGTATATCGAGAACAACTGATTACAAAACATTGGAAACTATTTTAAGACAGTGGACATTCGATCTCACGCACATTCACACGCATTCACACATCTTCACACACGTTTACACTCAAAGATACCGCAATGAAATGAGTGCTGATCGCGAGATCGAGATCTTTGACAGCGAGAAGAAAGCTCGCTGTTTCGATTCTCGACTCGAACCATTTCCCGATCCATATTCCCACACTCGGCCGTCCTGCACCAATGTCTGACCTCAGACATTCATCCCACATTCGTCCTCACTCGGCCGTCCTGCATTGATGTCTGACCTCAGACATTCGTCTCATATTCATCTTCAGTCTCGCTGTCGCTTATATTAACAATCCACGATTTCATGTATTCCGCCATGGTGGATGTCTCATTCGGTCCCTCATGATCACCCACTTTTTTTACTGAATAGCGATCGCCCCTCATTATGCGAACTACCTCATACGGGCCTAAAGTCTTTAAATCCTTTCGCTTCCTTTCTATTTTTATTAAAACCGCGCCTATTTTCTTCCTGAACTTTCCGGATGCAATCCTTTGCCTTTGCACGCAACTCCTCACGATTTTCCTCGAACATTGAAATTAATTCGTTATTTATGATTTCTTGAATACTCGGGTCAGTTTTCATTCTCATTCGTACTCCAAACAGAACTTCAAAAGGCGTTTTTCCAATACTACGATGAGGAGTGGCATTCAAATATGTTTGCGCGATATTTAGATACTTAAACAAGCACTCGAGCTTCGGAGCAGTTAATTTCGTTAATAATGGAATAAGTGTTCTGTTTACACGCTCGACTTGTCCGTTCGCACGCGGCACGCCAGTGGTTATACATACATCTTCTATTCCTTCCGATTCACAATACTCGCGAAAATCACCGGAAACGAACGCTGTCCCGCGGTCTGAAACGATGCGTCTGGGATTTCCAAAAATCGCAGACTGCCTTCGCAAATGATTAAGAACTTCCGCGACACCGGTACTCTTTGTAACATAGAGCCATACAAACTTGCTGAACGCGTCCACCACTACAAAGATATGTTTGTAACTTTTACGAGTCGACTGCAACGGACCAAGATGGTCGATATGGTAAGTATCCAACGGTACTTCGCCCTTGTCGATCGGATGAAGCAAACCATCCCTTTTGCCGTGCTTTTTTTCCGCCAAGATACAAGACACACAGTTTCGCACGATTTTGTCAACTTTACATTTTAAATCCGGGAACCAGTAATCCTTACGTATTAATGATTCCGTTTTCGACGACGAAAAATGCCCTTTCTCATGTATCTGTCTTACGATCTGCGATTGCATCAATCGCGGAACCACCAATTTTTCTTCGTCCTCATTCCGTTTAAACAATAATTCGCCACGCAATATAAAATCATTCGTCGGGTTCTGACGCACACTTTCTACGCAAACGCTCGATGATGCTATTTCCACATTCTCTTATTAATAAACAAGTCTGAATAGGACTTCTACTTAACGCGTCCACGTGACTCATGCTTCTTCCTGGACGATGTTCAATAACATAATTAAATTCCTCGAGAAACAACGCCCATCGCGCAACTCTCACACATAAATCGCGCTTATTCATTGTCAATGTGAACGCTCTACAATCCGTAATAATTTTAAATGGCACACCTATCAAATATACACGCAACTTCTTCAGCGATCTAACGATCGCTAAAACTTCAAGCTCATAACTAATATAATTTTGTTCGCACGGCGTCGTTCGACCGCTTGCATAATACACAGGATGCATTGCTCCGTCGGTAGAATCGCGCTGCATCAATATTGAGCCGTACCCTTCTTTCGACGCGTCAGTGTGGAGTTCGGTCTCCGCATTTGCATTATATAATTTCAACACGGGCTTGTTTACTAAGGCTGATTTCAATTGCTCGAATGCAACCCTTTCCTCGTCCTCGAAGCGGAACGGAACATCTTTTCGTAACAAATTCGACAGAGGGCGAGCAATTGAGGAATAGCGCGACACGAACTTCCGAAAATACCCCGTGAGTCCCAAAAAGCTCTGGACCTGTTTCGCGTTTGTCGGCTGTGGAAATTTCGTCACCGCGTCTGTCTTATGAGTTGATGGCTGTACCATTCCGTCTTTTATCACGTGTCCCAAAAACTCAACTGTCTCGCGTAAAAACTGACATTTATCCCAATTAATCCGAAGTCCGGACTCACTCGCAACGTTTAAAGTCCTTTGTAACTTACGCAAGCCCTCATCACAATCAGCAGACGGTATTATTATGTCGTCCATGTATGTCAGTACGGTTCCGTCATCTATTAGTTCCCGAAACACAGCGTTGATGAATTTTTGAAAGACAGCCGGCGAGTTGCACAGGCCAAATGGTACCCTCAAAAACTCGAACTGACCATCGGGCACTATGAACGCAGTATATTTTCTACTATCCTGATCCACGGCAACGTGAAAAAATCCGTTTTCTAAGTCCATTGTCGTGTATATCTTAGCACCCTGTAAGCGATCTAATTGATCCTCCACCAATGGAAGTGGGTAACGATCCTTTATAATTTTTCTGTTAAGTTGACGATAGTCTACGCAAATTCTATAAGTGCCGTTCTTTTTTTTAACGATTACCACAGGGCTAGCGTATTCTGAAAGTGACGGTCGCACGATTCCATCCTCGATCCACCTGGAAATTTGTTGATTTACAATTTCTTTCTCTGCTGGAGAGAGCTGTCGCGCTCTTTGATATATCGGTATATCATCCTTTAAAATTAATTTCATCTGAATACCGACGTCACGAGTTTTAACCGATCTATAAGCGTTGATCATATTTTCCACTGCGTTCCGATGCTCACTATTTACAATATCTGATACGTCTACTTTATTTACTTCGTGCTCTATGCTAAATATATCTGATAAATCCGTACTTTCTTCGTAGTTTTCAAATGCTTTTCTAATTGTAATTTTCCGAGACTTTATTGTCAATTCTACCGTGTTTAGGAAATCAGTGCCGATAAGTAAATCATGTCGCATTAACACGTCCGAAATTACCTGTACTTTAATTGGATAACCGTTTCCGTCGATCAAAATGTTCGCGCTAAACTCGCCTAGTGTTCTATTTTCATCCAAACCGATTCCTCGAAAACAGACCTCTTTTTTAGATAAAGGCGGAGCACCGATTCGAATATAACTATCTGCACGCATTAAACACATGTCACTGCCCGTATCGATCAAAGCGACAATCTCGTGACCGTTAATTGTTACATCTTTTACGAATTTATCTTTGTTATTACCCTGAGTTATTGTCGCACAACTATCTTTAACCGCATTATCCTTTTTTTTCACGCATTTCGCCGCGACGTGCCCACGCTCGCCACACGCAAAACACGTTACACCATCGGCTTTCGTCGCACAATTTTTAAGTACATGGTTCTCGGAACCACACCCGTAACATTTTCTTACAAACCGCCCTGCATCCCTGCTTTCCGACCTCTGCTTGTTCTCGGTTAACAATGTTGAATTGGTATCCTGCTGCATTTTCCGCTCTGTGTTCTGCCCGCCGAACCGCAGCGATATCCTCTCGAACGCCTGCAGCAGGTCGGCCGTATTTTCAAACTTGTGCATCCAAGCCTGATCCCGTAGTTGACGGTCCGGTATTCCTTCGATGATGTTTTCAACAATTTCCTCATCGTCGATCGGCACACGGTTTCCCAGAATCACCTTGTCGTGCACGTATTCACTAAATGTTTCGCTTTTCTTCCAAATACGTGCATCGAATTCTTTTTTCCTTGATGCCTTGGTGATCCGCTGGTTGTACATCTTCCGCATTTCCACGAATATTTCTTCGAGATTCATTTCGATGAATTCTGGCTTCGAATGAAACCATTCAACTGCTTTGTCTTTTAATCTTGAACGAATTACTACCTTCATCTCGGCATCATCTAAGCTGTACGTGTTTTTCAAGAGCCGCGCTTGCTTTTCCCACATTTCATACGTCCCGTGCTTTCCTTCAAACGTATTGAGAAGCTCGGCGATTGTTTTTATATCCGCCCTACGCGCTCTTCTTACTGGTTCCTGGTTCTGGGTTTCACGAAATCCTTGCGTTCCGCGAAGCCATTCAATTTCACGTCTCGCAAATTCCAGTTCTCGTTCTGCGAGATCCCTTTCTCTTCGTAGTAATTCAACCTCGTGCAAAGTTTGTGGATCTTGTGCTCTCGATGTATTGGACACATTCTCTTCCCTGACCATACCGCTTGCTGAGCCCACGGTCTCCTCCAGTTCGGTCATCCATTCACCCGACGGATCTGCAGACATCAGTCTGCTTATCAACTCGGCCTTTGATCCTGTAGTGATCAAGTTCATAGAGTCCAGCTTTTCTTTCAGCTCTGCTACCGTGAAGCCACTAGCCGTCCTCTTCGCCAGACTCATTGCATATAATATTAGGTCTCCGTCACGCAAATTAACTTCGTACACAGCACAATTTACGCACTTCGCACCCGCACACAGCAAATATTAGATGCACTCGCACCACCCGCAATTCAAACTTGGACGAGCCCCCAAAAATGAAGGATTTAATGTTTTAAATCGTACAACATATGTCAATCAACGTTTGTATATCGAGAACAACTGATTACAAAACATTGGAAACTATTTTAAGACAGTGGACATTCGATCTCACGCACATTCACACGCATTCACACATCTTCACACACGTTTACACTCAAAGATGCCGCAATGAAATGAGTGCTGATCGCGAGATCGAGATCTTTGACAGCGAGAAGAAAGCTCGCTGTTTCGATTCTCGACTCGAACCATTTCCCGATCCATATTCCCACAATATCATATTTCAAAAGTTGATTCCTTATAGACTTATAAATATGCGGTATATCAAAAATTGTGTATATTTTTTGATTTTCATGTATGAAATATGGATGGTTAACAGAAATTCTATTTTTAATGGTACTTCGATTCTTAGCACCTTGATCACAAACAACAGCACGTATTTTTAATCCCGTGCTCAAGATTGCTTCTATAACTTCATTTAACAAAGATGCTAAATGAATATTTTTGACTGCATTACTAGTCAAGGAGTATGCTACAGGTTGTTTCCAATTATGTAACAAGCCTCTGGCCATAAAAACTAATACATTAGTCGCTACTTTCTTAGTACATCCTAGTGATCCTAAATCTTCAAAACCTACAACTTTCTGTCGACGTTCATGGAAATCAAAACATTTCTTTATCCGCATTTCATCTATTAATAAAACACAGTTGCGTTCGCTAATGTCCATACAATCAACTTTTGATTTAAGTTGTAAAAACAAATTATTGCAAATTCCTGGCCATAGATTTACAATGTTAAACCATTTGCTGATTATACTTCTCCCAGGTAATATAAAATTAAATTCTTTACGCATTTTTGCCTACAAACTGGGCGAAGTATAATGCATTTTTTTGCTAATTGCTGCTCTTCTTCAGTATAAGAAGATTGCTTGTTGTGAAATAATTGCATCGTGATAAATGTCAATAAGAATTTTTGGATTCGACGTAAAAGTGTTTTATCCAACAAATTACCGTCTGTCAATATTTGTAATTTTTGTTGCAAACGTGAAATAATGTGCTTCTTATTTCGACATTCCCGTATTAGTCTAATATTTTTATTTTTTAATGTTTTCATAGCAGAATTTTTTCGCTTTAGTTTTATTTCCAAAACACGTATTTGCTCGCGGTAATGTTTGTCAGTATCACTGTCAAAATCTTCATCCTCATCATTAGATTCAATATCATAAAGAAGAGGTTCCGCATTTCTTTTCAATCTACCATTTGGAAATATTACATTTGCTGAAAAATGTCTGCTGCATATTGAAAATTTCCGCAATTCTGCGTCTGATTCTTCTATTAGATGATCGCAACCACTATTTACTAACTATGTTATTAACCGATCTCTATCAGAAACAGGCAGACCATAAAATCGGACATTTAATATATTGTCCCTACTTCTAATTCCACAATTTTTATAAATACAAAAGGTACTATGAGTTTCTTTACTCACCATTTTGTTGATGTTTTTGTACGATTGTAAATCCTAAATTGTACTTTATATCCTCACACTTCACACCTGATTACTTCACAATTTCTCTGCACTATAAAAGCACACGCGGGAAATGTTTTACCCGCGTGGGCATTCGATCGCACGGTATCGCAAAGTGAACGAACGCTTCTCGTGACGCGATGCGCGCGCGACGATGATTCGGTTTTGGTGGTGAGATGCTATGAAGAAATCAACAATGTATGGCTTTTGTGAAAAAATCGCGCCATCCTGGAAGTTATTTGAATCCTTCAATTAAATAATGGCTCCTATATCCTATAACGGATATATAGAGATATATGTACAATGCTTATTTTAATTATGTTGTCAGAATGAAGATTTTGCAAAATTTTTCCCTATAAGGGTGGTTCAGCAGATATTACCAACTCGATTTACGCCATTACATATACATATACGTTAATACCATTTTTTATAGACAATGAAAAACTGCATCGATTGGTGCATAAAAACATGTGGCTTCATTTAAAAAATCAAAGTTGACCTTCCTAAGTCTTTGACGCGTTCACCTACAAAAAAGCTCATAACACCACTACGTGCATCTCTTGAAGCCATTAAATCTCTATCTAAACATTTCGCGCTGTGAATAATAATAATGGCGGAATATATGGTGGTTACCGCCTTTTTGCCTCAAGTTTTGGTTAGTTTTCAGTTATTTTTTATATCGTTATGGGTCATTTAAAAAAAGCTCTTATTTGCGCAAGCGTTGCCGAAAACCAACCCATAAATAAATCCGAGACTTTGAAATTGAACCCAAACCTAATCCACAACCTAATCTAAAACCTAACCCAAACCTAAACCAACTGACTAGGTCTGGTGTAAAAAATCAAACTTTCATTATCATTTGTAGTAAAAAGTTTACGCGGTATATAGATTGTTTGCTGCTCGTCGTGATGTATCTGTAGAAACAGTTGACTCTTGATGCATACGCGCGCTACAGACAGTTTTTCGCGAATATCTCCGAAACGAAAAAGTTGTTCGAAATGTTGAGTTTTACAACATATTTAAATTTTATCAAAATCAGCAAGATGTTACTTTTTATGCACAATTACCATAATTTTATGATTTTATTTTTAAAGTCTTATCCGGATACCCTTTTTAAAATTATACATTGATTTACTAAATGACGTGTAAAACAGATTTTATAAAAATTACAATTGGTAGGAATTACATGAAAAAATAAAAGACTTTTTAAAAATTTTTTATTTCAATTCGCAATGAAAATTTAAAATGTGTCTGTACATCTACGAATCTACGTTAAAGATACAAGTACAAGATTCAGTACAAGAACTGAAAATTTCATTATAATCGGTTGACGCAGAAGAAAACAACACGCATTGAAATTGAAAGCAGGGATTGAAAACTGTTATGAAAACCGAGATGATGTTATAAGTGTTACGAGAATATCGGTTCTGGCTTATATCGGTTTCGGTTCCGGTTTCGGTTCTGTCATTTTGAATTCCGTATTGTGTTCGGCCTTATATATTTATTATTTAAGTAGTTATTTATTGTTATTTATAATGTAAACAATTTTTAAATAAATAAATGTTTATAATTTGTTTCTATATTCACTATCTGAATTATTATTTCAATGATAATTTATTGTTAAAATAATTGTATAAATAAATTATTATGGAAATTATTATGAAAATAATAATTCAAATAATAAATATAGAGGTAAGCCTAGGGGAGGCACCTCGGTTGACCTTGTGTAACGGAAGCGGTCTTGATCGACCAGAAAATATGATTTTCAATTGGAATGAGTGGAAGGAATGAATGTATGATATGGATGTAACGGATGAATTTGAATTGGAATGAGTGAACGTAATATAAGGAATAAATATCCGGATTTAACAATAAATACTGTATAATAATTGAATGTACAATGATTAACAATAAACTAAATGATAACTGAATACAAGAATGTCGGAGAAAATGATACTGTATGATAATGAGGATTATTTTTGGAAACGCGTGCTACAGCTGATCGTGTGCAAGAGAGACTACAGAAAGAGGCATGGCTGCCGTTCTCTCTCACTTTTATTGCCTCGATCCTTCGAGAATATTCGTGAATATTCACGAATATTCTCGAACGATCGAGAGAGAGTCTCAACCAATAGCGCGAGAGCTATCGTGTCTACGCAATTTCCGCACGCTGCTAATTGGTTGAGCGCTACGCAGGATCGCGGCGATCTTCGGCGCAGCATCGCACATCTCGAAAGAGTGCGGCGCGGCGCCGGCTGGCCCTGCGGACCATACGGGGTTACCGTACCATCTCGACGGAGGTGGCGGGCCTCCTCGCCGTGATTTCGCCCCTTCATTTGGTGGCGACGGAGCGGGCGATCATGTAGCAAGTCGCCTCCTCCGCTCGCCACCCTCCGGGAGTGGATCTGATGGAGGGGGAGGCATTGGAGGTCGAGGTGCGGAAACGCCAGGCTCGGACGGACACTTTTGCCCGATGGAGGCGGTAAATGAGTGCCGCCTCCACGGGACGTCCAATCGTCCGGGCCCCCCTGCCCATTTTCGATATATGGTGCAAGAGGCGGGGAAGGTTGACCTTCCGCCTCACGCAGGTGCTCTCCGGCCATGATTGCTTCGGAGAGTACCTGCACAGAGTGGGGCGGGAGCCGACTGCGCAGTGTCACCACTGCGGCGAGGATGTGGATGCGGCGCAGCACACTCTTGAAGAGTGTCCAGTATTGGCAGGACCGCGCCGCGTCCTTAGAACCGCGGTGGAAGGGTGGGACCTCTCGCTCGCGGCCGTGGTCGGCTACATGACCGCGAGCGAGGGGTCGTGGAAGGCGGTGGCCTCCTTCTGCGAGGATGTCATGTCGCAGAAGGAGGCCGCCGAGAGAGCCCGGGAGAAAGACCCGGGCTCGGCGAGACGGGTTTAGGCGCGGGGACGTGCCTCGCGCGGGCCTCAGCCCCCCCCAGTGGGGGTTGATGCCTGATGGGTCGGCCCGGGGGTTCTTCACCCCGCGCCAGCCGGTGTCCACAAGGAGGGGGGCGGAGAGAGAGGTGGCGCGGGGGTGTTCCCCCCCTGCGTCGTCGAGTACCCCCGCCAGGGCGGCGGAGGCGGGAACGGCGAGGGGGCCTCCCCCGCGTCGACGTGTGCCCCCACGAGGGGGGGCGGAGGATAATAGGGGCCGAGACGCAAGCTGACCCCGGCCCCGGAGGGGAGTTTGCTCCCCTCGGGACGGGCCGGCACCCCGGAGATGAGACTCGGATATGGGGTGCCGGTCGGTCCCCTCTTGACAGGTGCGACCACGGGGTGGTGGGGTGGGGAGGGTCGGGCGTGCCGGAACACGTTTCCGACGACCCTCCCTTACCGTGTGCGGCGACCTCCTGCCCTGGCCGGTGTGGGCCCCCTATCCGGAAGGGTCACCCTCTCCGGGCGGGGCAGGAGGCCACCGGGGGGCCCAGGGTGGACCGAGCTGGGTCTCGGGAAGCCCGTTCCGGCGGCCCTTGGGGATGGGGACATCTGGCGGGTCCCATATCGCCCGGCGTCCGATTAGTGTAGGTCAGTGGGGGAGGTTAACCCCTCCCACCGGGTTCTATTGTAAGCGAGGGGGTTGCCTGTTGAATACTCGCGTAATCCGGGCACCCCCTCCATAGCTTAGGGATGGGTGTGAGGTTTTAGAGGGTAAGAGGATTTTAGAGGCTCCCCCCCCCCCAGGCGGGTCGGGGTATGCGTAACGCATTTCCTCACATAAAAAAGAAAAAAAAAAGGATCGCGGCGATCTTTGGCGTGATCGCAGGGTGACGTCAATTCAAGATGGCGTGTGCCCGCGCCAATCTTGAACACCTTGAGCTTGACATATATTGTCAAGGACAACATTCTGAATAACCCTCAAGAAGTGTAGCCGGTGTTAGTTGTTTATTAAAAAGTTATAAACAAAAGAAGTTTTCAAAATACAGGATGGTCCACGCAATTGTTTCTAGTCATAACTCCGTTATTATTGCATTTACGAAAAAATGCCAAAGGAGAAAGATAAATGGTTCGAAGAGCACTACATCTGTAGGCCTTTAAATTTTTTTTAGATGCAGCAGTGCATGTGCAATTAACAATAGCATCATATCTTTAAATAGAAATGCATATTCTTTTTCACACATATCGATTCTTCTGTTCATTCTACGTAAAAAATGATTAGGGTATGTTTGAGATTGGCGCGTGCGAGCGCCATGTTAGCATGACGGAACTGCCCGCTCCCCGCCAACCGTCGCCGCGAAACTGCCAAGCGAGCGACGCTAGCATCGCGATCAACGAGCCAATAAACAACGTCCGGAAATTGCGTGGTACGCGATCAACCACGTAATTGGTCAAGGCCCACTCTCGATCCTTCTGGAACGATCGCGAATGTTCTAGAAGGAGAGAGACAATAAAAGAGAGAGAACGCAACGGCGTGCTCTCTTCTTGTTCAACCACGCGTTCAAAACAGCTGTTAGCAAGTCATCTCAATTTCCAAAGTTCTCTTATATTTCATATCAATTACATTTTCATTTTCACATTGTTTCACCGTTCTCCTTGACGATTTTGTATATTTAGTGGTGCAAATACAGTTAATTTATTGTAAATCCGGATTTTTCAACCATCATTCATTCCATATTCAAAATTCACCGTTACATCCAGACATTCATTCCAATCACCGTTTGTCCCATCGATCCAGCGATCCAATCTCGCATTCATTCGATTACGCAAACATCCAGTGATCCAATTCGGTCAAACCAAACCGCTATCCTTTACAGGGTACCATGGCAAAAAGAAGAAGAAGATGCTCAAACGCTTCTCCATTACATTCTAAACATTTCTGATAACGTTTTTTTATTGTTTGTATAACTGCGTTTATATTATCTGCAGTTATTGCTGCAAATTCCAGTATGATTCTTTCTCTCAGATTCTCTACAGAATCTATGGGATTTGAATAAATTCTATCTTTCAAATAACCCCACACAAAAAACTCAAGGGGACTTAAATCAGGTGAACGGGCTAGCCAACGTATTGATGTATTTGTTGCGATAACGTTATTGCAAAACTTATTTTTTAGAAACCGCATGTGAGTGGCATGGCCACTTGTGAGTTGTGTGCCGGTGCACCATCTTGTTGAGAGTATTTACAATTTAGCCTGTCTAGGAGAGGAATGTCGTCGAGAAGAGATGACAATTCAAATTCCAAAAAGTGCCGATATTTTTCTCCGTTTAGGGCACCATCGATGAAGTATGGACCAATAATATTGGTATTTAAAATCCCACACCATACATTAATAGTGTACCTTATTTGGTGATGTGTGTTCCTCCTAAGGAATGGATTTCTTCTTGCCCATGTATGTTCATTATGACGATTAAAAATACCATTGTTGGTGAACGTACATTCATCCGTCCACAAAATCTGCCGCGGGAAATTTTCGTTCATCTGAATTTGGTTTAAAACAAATTGACAAAATTGCATACGTCTTATTCAATCTCCAGCATTTAAGGCATGTCCAACACTAAATCGATACGGATGAAGCTTCTCTGATTTTAAAATTCGTTTCACACTACCGAGGCTTACATTGCATTCTCTCGATATTTCTCGTGTAGATGCTTGTGGTTTCCACTGTAAATAAGCGAGTATGTTCATTCTGTTGTTTTCATTTCCTACTACTGGTTTTGGAATTTCTCTTTTGGGTTTAGTAAATGCACCATAGTGTTGCAAACTGTTATTTAATTTGAAAAACAATTGTCGCGATGGTTGTCAACGGTTTGGATATATTTCCTGGTACAGTCTTGCGGCGGCATTCGTATTTTTGTCACACAACAAAAAGAGTCGTACATATCTTGTTTCTCACTGTTAGTAAAATACATTTTCTTGTATTTAGTGAAATACAGTTACACTTTTTCAAATTCTTAGTTTTCGTACTCGAGTTACGATACGTGAATTGCTACTGAATGATGAAATGCTTACTCGTACAAATCAGTTTCTGTTATGATAATAATGTCGAAAGGGTGTTTACCTTTACAACATAGTCATGAAGTGTTTGAGTATCTTCTTCAATAAAGACATTTTTTGAAAATATCTCAAGATCTAATAATTTTTTTGCCATGGTACCCTAATCATTTTTTACGTAGAATGAACAGAAGAATCGATATGTGTAAAAAAGAATATGCATTTCTATTTAAAGAAATGATGCAATTGTTAATTGCACATGCACTGCTGCATCTAAAAAAAATTTAAAGGCCTACAGATGTAGTGCTCTTCGAACCATTTATCTTTCTCCTTTGGCATTTTTTCGTAAATGCAATAATAACGGAGTTATGACTAGAAACAATTGCGTGGACCACCCTGTATAGCAGTTATTTTAAGTAATAAAGGCTAAAACGATATACTGTATTGACATATGATATATATACATGAAACAAGTCAAGAAAATCGATATTTGTTCCGTCTTAAAAACCCTCTGCGAAGGGACAAGAGCGTTACCTTGAAGGTCAGTTAGCTGGACTACCTACTCGAGACAATAACGACCGTAAACGCGAAAAAACCCGAAAAAGCCAGCTGACAAGCACATGTTGAATCGTCATTCCATTACCCTACCGAGTTTTATAGTTTTACAGCCATAGCCGCCTATACCCAAATCTATCTCTACTCCTACTCTTCCTAATTTTCCACCACTTTCACCACTTTCCAAAATACACCCTTCAACCAATCACATACAATTTTCCAAGACCACACCTACTTCCGAGCTTTCCCTAATTGTTGCGAGCTCTGTGAAGTCAGAACTGAATCGACTAACGAACCATCATCAACTCCAAGCACAGCCGAGTCTTACTTGGAGACAGCAAGCCAAGTCTTGCATATTTTCAATAAATACCAGTTCTCCGGAATTTGAATTTACATTCATTTCGTCGTTAACCCAATTTCGGGATCGACACGACATCACAATATTCAATATTCAAAATGCCACCATTTTGTAAATCTTCACATTTTTCATTCTGGTTGACACCATAATCACAATCATACTAATCAAGAATCTTTTGGGTCATTTCATGCCAAATCGATCACATTTTGCAGGCATCATCGTCGATTTTGGGATTTTGAAAATCATAAAATATATTGTTGGGTTCTAGAAAACATGGCAAAAGTTTGGACATTACTAAAAACAGATTCTCTATTTAGTACATAGCGACAAAAGGTCATTAGTAAAGGAACCGTTCCTAAGCAAACCAGCTAACACTGGTCAGAACCTAACAAGACTTATGATTTCATTCCATTCAAACCGATGAGGGTTTCGGGGTTTTTACCTCTTCATTAAAAAGGTATCGATGGCCAAGAGTGGTTACTAATATTGTTCTCGAGGTATAAATAGCGTCATTTAGTCGTATACAGTCTGCTGGTAAAAATACCAGCTCGAGACCAGCGGTATAGACAACGGCCCATAATAACGGTCCGCTCGACTCGTCTCTACCTGAAACGGAGGTTACGTATTTTATTTATCGATATAAGTCCCCAACACGGGTCTGCCGAGGGTCATTTATAGGCCAGGGATACTATTCTTTGAGTTTTGTCGAACGCCGAGAAGTGTAAACAACTAATTCGATGACAAACTTCTTTGTTTGACCTCCACGGTCAGTTGAGAGCTGCAGCTATTCATCTTGGGGTTTTCCCGTCAACCCGCACACCGTGTGCAGTGACTCTTTGACCTTTCTTCCACCTCCATGGTGGACATATTGGGATGGATTTACGAAAAATGGATTTTTTTAAAGATGTTAGAAAAGACATTTTAATAGATAATGTATAAGAAAATTTTTTTTTAAATTACTATTGCTTGGAATTTCGAAGATTGTTCCGGCTGCGCCGTTATACTCGACCTCGTCGTCAAAAGTATTTTAAACGAACAACCAAATTTAAACACCACGAGCGATTACCGTTGATGAGAGAGAAAACAAACATGTAATTCGAGCGTTGCGCGGTCACCGTAACCGGTGAGCGAAGGAGAACCGTTTTGGAGAGTGTACCGAACACACGTAGCGAAGCAACGAGCGAGAACGGAATTTAATCAGTTTTTGTACGGATTAGGAGCCCGAGCTCCAATTGTCGATTAATAAATTAGTGGTTTGTGTAGAAATCATTCCTAATTTGTCAGTATATCACTTCCTTCCTCAATCGGACCGGCCAACAAATAAATATTTAGAGTGTTCGCACGAGATCGAAGGCGTCGTGAACATTTTATGGTCCTTCGAGCCGGATAGTCCATCGTATAGTGAGTAAAGTGCAACAGGACCGCTCCGATTGCAAAAGGGACTGTGCTAAGTTCAAACCGCTCGCGAACCCGTTCCCGCGAAATACAGTGCGCCAGGCCGAAACATGAATAACCTCCAGCATGTTATCGTCGAACAGCAACGGACGATCGCTCAAATCAAGCGCGCCGTGACCAACCTGAAAAAAATAGGCATGCAGAACTATACCGCTGCAAAGGTCAAGAATCGACGGCAAACCCTGGATCAACTCTGGGAACGGTGTCAACTTCTGGACACCCAAATCCACCAAAACGCGTGCGAAAAGGACCGCGTGGAGCTGGAATATTTCAAGAAGGAGGTCTTCTCCAACGCAGAGGACGTGTATCTGGCGATTCCTGACTACATGGCTGAGGTTCTCCACGCGCTGACCAGCCGCCCATCCAGCAACCCGGCAGGAGATGACTCCCGCGGCGACACTACGGGCGACAAAATTGAAGCGCATAGATGTACCGACGTTCTCGGGTAATCGGCTTGAGTGGGAGAACTTTCGCGATATATTCGAGTCTCTCGTAATATCGAATGCGACGTTAACGAACGTAGAGCGTCTACATTACTTGAAAGCCAGTTTAACGGGCGCCGCGCTTGCGTTAGTCAGTAATATTCGAATCACGGAAGCAAATTTCCCACACGCGTGGAAGAAACTAACCGATGAATTCGAGAATACGCGTTTACTCATCTCCACTCATTTGAACGCGCTTATGGAAATACCGGTGATTAAATTCGAAACCGCTACTGGACTCCGTGCGTTGCGCGATACTGCGAACTCGTCAATCGACGCTCTCAAAAACCTCGGTCGTCCGGTAGATAAGTGGGACGATTGGCTTGTTCACACTCTGGACAAGAGGCTAGCTCCCCGAACGCGGCAAGAATGGCATCTTCAACTCGGAGATTCATACGGCCCTCCGTCGTTTGAACAGTTTATCGCTTTTATTACCAGGCGAATGCGAGGTCTAGACGAGGCCCCCGCGGGTCCAACCAATGCGACGCGAACGGTCGCGAAGATGCATATAGCGAACGCGCCCCCCACTAGTGCGAGTTTGAACAAATGCCCAAATTGTTCCGGTAACCACCCTCTTTTCCGTTGCGACGACTACCACCGCGCCGATCTTCAACGCCGTTACATTATGGTAAAACGATCGAAATGTTGCATGAATTGTCTACGAATAGGACACTGCCCGAGCGAGTGTCGCAGTCAATCGCGATGTTATAAATGTAGTCTACCGCATCATACGTCGTTATACCGCGATTCTGACACGTTCAAAGAAGGTCGTAAACACCAGACGAAACCAAGCACTCCCGCGAGTGTCCCCACCAATTCGGCGGCAGCGAGCGTTGCCGAGCGAGCTAAGCCGAATTCGAACGACTACGGAACCGACGAGTCAACCGGAATGTCATCTGTGCATACAGTACTTCAAATACAAACACGCGGCCAATCGGTTATTCTTGCGACAGCTCGTGCGATCCTTCGCACGGTAGAAGGCCGAACGATACACACAAAGGCGTTACTGGATCAAGGTTCCACCTATAGTTTCATATCCGAAACACTAGCACAGACGTTGCGTACCCGGAGGCGAAAAACAAGTCTGACCGTCAACTGTTTTGGCGACACATATAGCGGGAAATCGAAGTCCTTCCTCAATCTCGGAATTGAACCTGTACACGGGAAGGGACCGTCCCTTCCAATTAACGCGTACGTTTTTTCAACGGATAACGTCATATGCGGCAACAAAGACACGGCCTGTCACGTCTTGGCCGCACTTACAAGACCTGGAACTCGCGGATCCTGAGCCTTTCGACCACAGTCCGATCCACTTACTTGTCGGCGCAGATCTTTACGGTGCCATTCTCCTAAACGACCTTCGTCAAGGCCTCTTCGGCAGTCCGACTGCACAACTAACAATATTCGGCTGGATACTTTCCGGGCCTTCTACCGAGGGAGAGTCAGTCGCGCATTCAAACGTCGCGTCCATACATACGATCAATTCGGAAGCCGACGATTTACTAAAACGGTTCTAGGAGACCGAAGAAGTATCCACGCGGCCGCATCTTACCGAAGATGAGAAGCAATGTGAAAAGCATTTCGGAGAGACACACCAGCGGGATGAAACGGGACGATATGTGGTGCGCCTTCCCTTTAAAACGCATCCCCCGCCGATCGGGGAATCTTTGGCGATTGCGACACGTCAGTACGCGCGACTCGAGCGACGGTTAGAGCGGGACACAGGAAACGCACAAGCGTATCACGAGTTTTTATTCGAATATCTAGATCTCCGACATATGGAGTTCGTTCCGGCAAACAAAAGCACTAATGTTCCGGCAGTATATCTTCCCCACCATCCCGTGATAAAGGACGATAGTGTAACGACAAAACTGCGAGTCGTATTTAACGCGTCGTGCGCTACCTCGAACGGAACGTCCCTTAATACGCATTTACATGTCGGTCCCAAACTACAGAACGAACTCTCCGCCGTTATTATGTGCTGGAGACAACATCAGTTCGTACTGACAGCGGATATCGCTAAGATGTTTCGCCAAATACGCGTGCATCCGCGGGATTGCGATTACCAGCGCATACTCTGACGTCCTCCCGGTAGTGACGTTGTAAGGCCCTGCCGACTAACTACCGTCACCTATGGTACAGCGTGTGCCCCTTATTTAGCTATACGCGTATTGAAGCAATTGGCCGATGACGAGGGCGACAAGTTTCCTCTTGCTAAGACCATCCTGCAACAAAACATCTATGTAGATGACGTATTATTCGGCGCTAACGACATCGATACCGCGCGGGACATGCGTAGTCAAATTAGGGATCTGCTCCTTGCCGGCGGGTTCAACTTGCATAAGTGGGCGGCTAACCACCCTGCTCTCCTAAATGACTCTCCGCCCGGAGATCACGAGGTCCCACCTGACCTTCCCTTAGAAGTTGATTCTAGTGTGAAAATCCTTGGTATAGCATGGTCCCCGCGGACTGATACCTTTCTTTTTCGAACCCATATTTCGGGTGACATAGGCTCAACGAAACGAACCGTGTTGTCATCCATCGCAAAGCTATTCGATCCATTTTGCTGGGCGACACCCATCATAATTATGGCGAAAATACTTATCCAAGAACTGTGGATGCGCGAACGCGATTGGGACGAAAGACTTCCTTCCGATCTTCTCGAGAGATGGCAATCGTATTGCCAGTCGCTTCAAGTATTAGGGGAAATCCGGATTCCCCGTTGGACCGGAGTAACGGCGGCAACGGACGCGTATGAACTTCACGGATTCTCCGACGCGTCGAATCGGGCGTTCGCAGCCGTCGTCTACCTTCGCGTGGTCCAAGCGGACGCTAGCGTCAAGGTGACCATGATAGCAGCAAAGTCTAAAGTAGCTCCACTTAAAACACTCAGTATTCCGCGTCTCGAGCTGAATGCCGCAGTTCTGCTGTCGAGGCTCGTGGATTCGATCTGTTCCACTATGCAGTGCGCTGACGCTCCGATCTACTGCTGGACGGATTCTACAGTCGTCCTCGACTGGCTGAAACAACATCCCTCCGCGTGGAACACTTTCGTGGCTAACCGCGTCGCGGATATTCAGACGCGACTCCCGTCAGCTTCATGGGAACGTGTGCCTACGGCCTCCAACCCAGCTGATTGCGCGTCTCGCGGCGTTCTTCCGAGCGAACTTCGAGATCACGCAATCTGGTGGCACGGGCCACCATGGCTTCAAGGATCCTCGCATCATTGGCCGACGCGACGCAATGATTATTCGCGAAGCGACCCAGATCATGACGTCATCGTGACGTCGGAACGTCATGGAGGCAGTGATGCCAGACGGGATACCTTTTTCGCGTATGCGCGTCCAAACCAGTAACGTATCTATGATGAAGCGATTATATAGCAGATCCCCGAAGCAGCTATATCGGCGGGATGTGCCGGTATAATTGACGGGACGCATAGTAGTCCAAATGAACGATTTAGGAGTGCAAAAGTCAAAGAACCACACATGGATTAGCTATTTAATACTATTTCTAATATCAACACGCATGTCTGTAGAAGTTAACACCGACAATTTTACTTCTCAAATCAATTATTATTAAGCGTGACAAACGTTGAAAGTAGCAGTATGAAAAATTTTATCGAAATAAAGGACATCCTTAATTTTCACCTGTAATTTATTGTTTAGTACGTTAATATTGATTTGTTAACCAATGTCGATCGTAAGATGTTAACTCAAATTTTAAATGTTTTCGGCGCAAAGGTTCGATCAATTGATGAAGAGTTCCTAAAAATCGTTTCATTTTATTTTTATATCTTCCTAATGCTTCTGAACACAGATATTCTGAACACAGAAGATATAAAAATAAAATGAAACGATTTTTAGGAACTCTTTAAATAATGCTTTCCAAAGAAATTTATTTTTTAAGTTTGTTGTAGGAAATGGTAATGATTAGACTGCGGATCTTTATGTAAAATAAAAATTGTTTCTTCCCTTAAAGGGGGAACCCTATGTAAATGGCCTGTTTTTCCAAATTTTTTTTTGAAGAATCTAATGCCTGGATTGATTTGAAATTTCAGGTATCATTTGTTCATGTTATAGTATAACAAAAAATATTTTTTTTTAAGTTTAATTGTTAATAATAATCGTGGAATAACGGCTTGAATATGGCAATCTGTATTTGCGCGGGGCAACGTACAGGGCACAAAAATGATCTGAAACAAAAAAATCCAAATGGAATCGTTAGTTTATGCATAAACGCTCAGCATGGCATTCTTCTTTTTTTTAAATTTGCCAAATTGCAAAAATGGCGACGTTATGAAAAAAACGTGTTTTCTGATATAAATAATTGATAATAACTTTATTTTAAATAAAAAATAAAAAAATCAGAACTCGTCATGCTGAGGCCAATTGTTTATAAAATATACATCCACTTTCATAAAGATCGGGTAATTAGTTTACGAGCTACGTTTCACAGCGTGCGAAAGTTTGTGTAGCAGAAAAATTGTGAAAAAATCGTAATTCATTTTAACTTACAGTTGTCGCTCCTGCTCAATACAACTCTTCACTTTATTTTGAAAATAACGTACAAGAACATCTCTGATAGCTTTCTAACTTTTTTTATCGTATTCATAAGGAAATTTTTCATCGATTTAAGCAAAAAACAAATGCTAAAAAATTTCATTTTACATTGGGTTCCCCCCTTAATGATTTTAATAGAGGAGAAATCATATATTGACGTCTTCAATTTTTTAAATTTTCCAACAATTTCGAATTCCGTCTGCTCAATTTTCCTATAAATGCATAAAGATCCGCAGTGTAGTAATGATACTCGCCCATATTCGTATTCGCGTTAATTTTTGCTTAAATATTAGAAATGGAATATACAGCTAATGTAGCTGCCACTCATAGTTCCCGTTTAAAATTAATATAAAAATTTAGTATGAAAACTTCTATCAACATTTAGCGTGCAGAACAAAGCTACACATTTTTTAGAAAGACGATTTTATCGCATACTATTTAGATGTTTTAGACAATGCATGTCCCGACGTCCCGTCCCTTAAAATCCTTCGTTTCCGACCTTAATAAAGTGTAATAGGTAAAGGGTAGTGGTAATCGTAAACCCCGGAGTTTCCGAAGGTTTTGCATAAGGCCAAGGCTTTATGATTATGATAGTAGCTGACGGTCCGGCGAAAAATACCGCTATAATCCGCTGTATACTAAAAACACCCCACGGTCACTTCCGCGGACCGGGATTCCCAAAGTAAGCGCAGGGTACGGGTACGATGGGGGTGAGGGTGAACTGGCCAATAAGTAAACTACCTGATCGCTAGCAATAATTGTCATTGGCTGTCCAATCAGTGCAGTTTTGGGTAAAGAATTCACCCTGGGGGGATTCGTAAAACTAAATAACAAAACGTCTTCAGTCTTCAGAGCGACGTGACGCCAGCAAGATAAGTTCTCCGCGAAACGGGACGAGTGCATGAGTTTAGTGTTCAGTGAGTAGTGAGTAAGTGAGTGACCTGCTGGTTTCTGTGGTAGTAGTGTAGTAGTAAGATATTATTATTATTTTATATAATTTATAAAATGTCACATAATAGGGGAGAAAGAGCTGCAATGAGGCGTAGAATTCGCCGTTTTCAATATTCTTGGCGGGAGGATAATATGTTTAAAGAATGGCTAACTCCTTCTCCACTAGAAAATAAAGCGCACTGTACTGCATGCAATATTGCTGTCGCGTGTAACAAAGCATCGTTAATTAGGCACTCGCGAACGGTCAAACATATACGTAGTATGAATTTAATTCAAAACGAAGCCACCTGCAGTAATAGTAGTAGTTCTAATATCCCAGTTTTATCCCTCCAAGATAAAGTCAAACGTGCAGAAATAAAATTATCAGCCTTTTATGCTGAACATAATGTAGCTTTTCAAACAGTAGATCACTTAACTCCTTTAATTCAAGATGTTTGCAAGGAACCCGAAGTTGTGCAGAATCTTACACTTGCTCGAACTAAGTGTGCCAGTATAGTTAAAAATGTAATTGCCCAGCGCGAAATCGAACGTTTAATTGAAAATTTAAAAATCTGCAAATTCTCCATTTTAGTAGACGAAACAACCGATATTTCAGATAAAAAAATTATGTGTGTTTTAGTTAAATTTGTATCTCCATTAAACAATAAACTAACCACTCAGCTATTAGATTTAATGCAGTTAGACAGTGCTGATTGTTCCGCGAGTAGTATATTTCAAACTTTTAAAAAATTTTTAGATAATAAAAGTATTCCCATTACGAATATTATCGGAATGGCGTGCGACAATGCATCTGTCATGATTGGATGTAACAATTCTTTCATGACACATTTACAAGCAGAAGTTCCACATTTAATAACTTTAAGGTGTCTTTGCCACACTTCCGCGATCATAGCCAGTAAATCTTGCAATCAATTACCTCCGGAATGCGAAAATTTACTTAGAGGAGTTGCCACTTATATTTCGGGCAGTGCTAAGAGATGCGCAATTCCGGTTGAATTTCAGAATTTTTTCGAAGTAGAACATCACAAAATTTTAAAATTATCTAATACCAGGTGGCTTTGTTTACACAAATGTGTCGTTAGATTAATTGAAAATTGGGACGTGTTGAAACATTTTTTCATATTAGCCGTAGCTGAAGATAAATTAAAATCTGCCGAAATCATTTTAGAGTCTTTGAATGACATGTCCATCAAATCATATATGTATTTCTTGAAATATTCATTGTATTTTTTTAATACTTTCAATGCCCTATTTCAGTCGAGAAAAATTTTAATACACAAATTATTTGAGAGTAGCCGGCAGCTAATTTGTCAAATAGGGCAAAATTTTATCAAACCTGAAGTTTTAGAAGACGTTATTAATTTAGATTTAAATGACGCAAATAATATCGTCGAACTACAAAACGTATATGTGGGACCGGAATGCACAAGCATTTTAGAATCATTAGACTTCGAATGTGCCCAACAAATTCGGTCAACATGTTTGAATTTTTACATTACTGCAGTTCAAGAGATGCTTGCACGTCTATCTTTGCGCGACACATTTCTTAAAAGTTTAATTTTTTTGGATCCAAAAATTGCTTTATATAATGAAGGCAGACTCATCATTGCTGATTTATCAGATATTGCCAAACGCGTAAACCTGCCTAATATTACAGAATTAGCTGTCGAATGGCGAATTCTACCATCGTGTTTTGATGTAGATTATAAAACAAAATTAGCTTCATTAGAAATTGATGTTATGTGGTTTAAGATTTTAGAATATAAAAATTTCGATGACGAAGAGATGTTCCCAAATTTGAAATTGTTAATTGAAATAGTTTTCTCTCTACCCCACTCTAATGCTGAGGCCGAGCGCGTTTTTTCGATAGTTACAGATGTTAAAACTAAAAAAAGAAATCTTTTGAATACCGATACGATATCTTCCATTTGCGTAGTTCGTTCCAGCTTCCAAGCTCAAAATATTAATTGCACTTTCGAAGTAGATTCGCGGCATCTTGAACTGCATAGTGCACAAAATTTATATAAAAAAAGCACGTGACATGCGACAGCAATTAGCTTGTTTTTATTTTGTTTTATTTAATTTTTTATTTTTATTTTATATTATGTATTTAATTTAGAATGTTTTTATTATATATGAATAAGCTAATAGTACAATATTTAGTTTTATTTAATTTTTTATTTTTATTTTATATTATGTATTTAATTTAGAATGTTTTTATTATATATGAATAAGCTAATAGTGCAATATTTAGTTTTATTTAATTTTTTATTTTTATTTTATATTATGTATTTAATTTAGAATGTTTTTATTATATATGAATAAGCTAATAGTGCAATATTTAGTTTTATTTAATTTTTTATTTTTATTTTATATTATGTATTTAATTTAGAATGTTTTTATTATATATGAAAAAGCTAATAGTGCAATATTTAGTTTTATTTAATTTTTTATTTTTATTTTATTTTATGTATTCAATTTAAAATGTTTGTATCATATAAGAATAAGCTAACGGTGCAATATTTTGTTTTATTTAATTTTTTATTTTTATTTTATTTTATGTATTTAATTTAGAATGTTTTTATCATATTAGAATAAGCTGACAGTGCAATATTTTGTTTTATTTTTTATGTATTTAATCTATTGTTAATTTTTTTATTTGTAATAATTTTTGATTTGACAATACTGGTAAGGTTTTGCCAGTTTCCCTTGCTCTAGCAACAAATGTTGGTATTCTGTAATTGTGTCTGGCAAATAAAATATTTTATTGTTTATTATTTATTTTGCTTAATTATTTTAACACTACTTCCTTTCCCCATCCTCAAAATATAGAATAAGTTTAAATAATATTATTATATGTATAAATATGTATTAAATTTTAATATTTCATATGTATATACGGATCTATATACAAATACACTTGTCATACATTCGTTTTTCATAATCAAATCATATCAATTTCTTAAAGTTCTGCGTGGCGCTCAAGGTGCCACATTTCCTCGAGAATCGTACTGTACTGAGGCTGAAATCGTCGCACATGCGCGAAAAAAGGTGTCCCGTCTGGCATCACTGCATGGAGGCGAAATTCATACCGTGGTATCCGAAACGAAACCCGTGGAATTGTAACTCTTCGTGGCCAAAACTTCTCCGAGTCACCGCCTACATACTCCGATTCGTATCGCACGCGAGAATCAAACGATCACCTGAAACCAGACTTCTGACCGGATTAACGGTCGCAGAACTCCGCAAGGCTCGACAGCATTGGTGCGGAATAGCCCAGAGATCAGCCTTTCCGAGCGAGATTCAGGCGCTCCGCCAAGGACACGCTCTCTCGTTAAAGAGCCCGTTGCTCACTCTGCATCCCTTTCTGGACGAGCATAACATTATACGCCTTGGCAGGCGGTTAAAACACTCCTCATTGCCGTACGATGAGAAACATCCCATCATTCTTCCCAATGGTCGAATAGCTGAGCTCATTGTTGATCATGCGCACCTCCGAGCCCTTCACGGAGGTCCTCAATTAACACTCCGAGTCAGACGACAAACGTTCTGGGTCATTGGCGCCGAAATATGGTCCGATCCCGAATCCGCCATTGCGTCGCGTGTACACGCCAACGCAAATTATGGGTGATCTTCCCTCCACGAGAGTCACTCCTTCGAGAGCGTTTCTTCATACTGGCGTCGATTATGCCGGTCCTTACAACGTCCTACCCGTCACGGGCCGGGGTCAGCATACCCGAAAGAATTATGTAGCCCTTTTTGTATGTCTTTGCACACGGGCGATTCACCTTGAGCTAGTCGGGGATTGTTCCACTACAGCATTCCTCGCCGCACTCAACCGATTTGTATCGCACCGCGGAATTCCCAGCAATCTGTATAGCGACAACGGGACTAATTTTCAAGGAGCGGACAGAGAGCTTTCCCGCGCTTTCCGCAATATTACGAAGGACCCCAACCTAGCATCTCGACTCGCCACCGACGGAACCACGTGGCATTTTATACCTCCCGCGGCTCCACACTTCGGTGAACTTTGGGAGGCCGGGGTCAAATGTATGAAGCATCATTTGCGTCGTGTCATGGGAAACCATACGTTATCCGTCGAAGAATTCCATACCCTCCTTTGTCAGGTCGAAGCCTGTTTAAATTCAAGGCCCATTTTCCCCATGTCGAACGATCCGCACGACTTTACGGTGCTGACGCAAGGACACTTCCTGATTGGTGTCCCATTATCAACCGTCCCCGAGGAAACGGTTCTAGATGCGAACGAAAACCGGCTATCTCGCTACCAGCGCATTCGACATATGTACGAGCAATTCTGGCGCGCTTGGTCTCACGACTATTTACATTCGCTGCAACAACGTCACAAATGGACGACAGAGACCCCCAATATACACGTAGGGAGGATAGTTTTGTTGAAAAACAATATTTTTCCACCGTGCAAGTGGGAATTAGCGCGGGTCGTTGATTGTTTACCAGGAAAAGATAGCAAGGTTCGCGTAGTGACGGTACGAACCGCTACCTCCACCTTTACGAGACCAATCGCCCAGATTTGCCCTTTACCGATCGTGTCGAACGAGACGGAGTAAAGATCTTCTTGTTTTGTAAGTTGTGTTGTACTCCCGTTTCTTTGTCTCTGAATTTTGTTCCCCTCGTTGCGATTTAATCTGTGTTACTGATCGTACCTCACGAATACGAGGCGGGCGGTCTGTTCCGGCTGCGCCGTTATACTCGACCTCGTCGTCAAAAGTATTTTAAACGAACAACCAAATTTAAACACCACGAGCGATTACCGTTGATGAGAGAGAAAACAAACATGTAATTCGAGCGTTGCGCGGTCACCGTAACCGGTGAGCGAAGGAGAACCGTTTTGGAGAGTGTACCGAACACACGTAGCGAAGCAACAAGCGAGAACGGAATTTAATCAGTTTTTGTACGGATTAGGAGCCCGAGCTCCAATTGTCGATTAATAAATTAGTGGTTTGTGTAGAAATCATCCCTAATTTGTCAGTATATCACTTCCTTCCTCAATCGGACCGGCCAACAAATAAATATTTAGAGTGTTCGCACGAGATCGAAGGTGTCGTGAACAAAGATAAATATGCAGGTTGCGATTTTTAATTTTTTTATCTGTGCCTATAATGAAAATTTAAGATATGCCTTCTAAAGAATCAAGTAAGTTATACAGGGTGAGTCTCATAACATGATGATCTCAAATAACTCGTAAGTTGTTTGTTGTACGAAAAAAATGTTCAAACAAATGTTGCATCGTTCCTAGGGGACTGCAATCTTATTTTTATAGCTTTGATTTTTTATCAAGGTATTAAGGTCACTTTCAGTTTTTTAAATGGAATTCCCAATATTTTGGCTCGAACTCGGACGAAGCACATTATTCTGCGTAAAAAAGTATTGACCTTCATATATCACAAATCTAATAGTTAACGAGATACTATCGATATAATTTTCCATTTGTACCTACTACCTGAGAGCTGATGGGTGCTCGAACTGTTATCCATCAACTTCAATATGGTAAGTACTGTTACGTCTCACGCGGGGTCCGCGAAGACGTTACGTTTTTACGCGTGCGAATTTATTTTGATGTTTACGGTTCGTTGCGACGTAGGGCGAGTTACGTCGCGTCGTTCCGTCGTCAGAGAGAGAATGTCGGGATGGGATCCCCGGTCGGCTGGACCTAGTCCGCCAGGGCCGTGAATTTGAGTACGCACACGCAAACGGCTGGACCAAGTCCGCCAAGATTGTGGGTGGGTACGGTAGGTCGAACGGCTGGACCCAGTCCGCCTAGTTCGAGGAAAATTGGAGACTTCACAATCGGCTAGACCTAGTCCGCCAAGATTGTGGTAGGTGAGGGAACTCGAACGGCTAGACCCAGTCCGCCTAGTTCGAGGGAAATTGAAGGACGCACAAACGGCTGGACCCAGTCCGCCAGGAATGTGGTAGTGGGGGAGCTCGAGAGGCTAGATCCAGTCCGCCGTGCTCGAACGTGTAGGTATAGGACAGGGGTGAAAAAGTGGTTGGCGACTCCTCTCACGACTAAGGTTCTTGATACACGCACGTTCGCACACGCAAATGAATTCATTCTGTGCTGGTCCGCACGCAGCAATATCGACGTATAAGGGGATTAGGAAGGAGGTGGTGTATCCTCTCAGTTTGAAGGCCAGAACTACAAATAGTTCAAAGTGCTCTCGGTTTCATCATCGAGAATGATGGAAGTAGGTAAATGGTTAAAAGGTTGGATTGAGGAAGGTGAACGCGAACAATCGTTGCACTGGATGGTGCACCGAAGAATTCTGACTTCAGACTTCAGCTGACTCGTGACTTCGACTGACTCCTGACTTGGACTGACTTCGACTGACTTCTGACTTCAACTGACTCCTGACTTCGACTGACTCCTGACTTCGACTGCTTTCGACTGATTCCTGAATTCAACTGACTCCTGACTTCGACTGCTTTCGACTGATTCCTGAATTCAACTGACTTCGTAGGTGTCCAGCTGCTTCCCTTATAGTCCAACGTTGGTGGAAGGGGGTAGTCCCAATCACATGTCAAGTTGTTCCAGTGGAAGGGGTAGTGGATCACTGGAGGTGGATCGACGTTCCTGCGTCTAAGTCCTTTATCGTATTTCGTGAAATAATTCTGTTCTGAGACTATGTCCTTTATCGTATTTCGTGAAATAATTCAGTTCTCAGACTATGTTCTTATCGTATTTCGTGAAATAATTCTGTTCTCAGACTATGTTCTTATCGTATTTCGTGAAATAATTCTGTTCTCAGACTATGTCCTTATCGTATTTCGTGAGATAATTCAGGTGCAGGAATGGTGTTGTCGGTTCGAACTGTCGACTACTAATGATCGATTTGATCCGCTGTCTCGATGATTTCGACTTCTGGTGGGGGTTGCGACGTAGTAGGTTCACTAGACTGGAACGGACCGTATCAATAGGGAAACGGTCCCTTGAAACTTTATTCTTGTGAGATTTGAAATAGTGGCGTATGAATGAGGGGCAGGCCCCTTGAAAATATACCACAGGAACGGCCTGGGCTTGCAAGAGCAGGACGGACTGTGGTGACGAACGTCACAGTACATATACATATTCTATTTAAAAAACTGAAGGTGACCTTCATGCCTTGATAAAAAATCAAAGTACAACAAATAATTTACGAGTTATTTGAGATCGTCATGTTATGAGACTCGGTTGAAATCGGTTGAAGCATAAAACAGCTATATGTAAGCATTGAAAGATGTAAAGATATGAATCTTTGAATTTTTCTGCTTACGATGATCTCAATCGCAGTTTCTGATAATTGTTTTAATTTTTAATTATTTTCAAGTACCCACACTTCCATGATCGTTAATCTACATACAGTAAACGCTCCTTCGTTGTCCTGAATCAGGGGCATGCTCGTTGTCCAGTGCCTACCCACTCCACTGTCTGTCAACGCAGAGTCGCTCCGCAGGGCGGCGACCATTGATGTCAGCTCGGGTATATCAGTGTGAACACCACGACATTGACTCGAGGAATCGATTTTACAAATCTCTTAATTTTCATTATTTGTTTATGGGACTTTCACTACCTTATTTCTGGCATTTTTCTGATTAAAATGACACCAAACACGACATAATTTGAACTGTATTAAGTGGTTTTATCGACCATTAAATTCTCGAAGGCAACGAACAACAGCGCATTGGAAAGAAAGAGACGCGAACAGTCGACGTCGCGACGCCGGCACAGTTCAAAGGCCCGCGTGTTCTCACAATGATATGACAATGATAGAATTGTTCATTTTTCATTATTTTTTTATGGGACTATCACTAACTTATTTCTGGCATTTTTCTGATTAAAATGATACCAAACATGATATAATTTCAATTTTATTTAGTGGTTTCATAAATTGTAACGGGAGCGGTCTGGATCGACCGCGGATTTTATTTTAATTGGAATGAGAGGATGGAATGAATGTATGGTATGGCTGTAACGGATGAATTTGAACTGGAATGAGTGAACGTAATGTAAGGAACAAATATCCGGATTTAACAACAAAAACTATGTAATAACTGAATATACAATGATCTACAATAAACAAAATTGATAACTGAATACAAGAATGTCGGAGAAAACGATAATGAACGATTATGGAAATTACTCTAAGAGGCGCGTGCAACAGCTGATCGTGTGCGAGAGAGACTACAGAAAAGAGGCATGGCTGCCGTTCTCTCTCACTTTTATTGCCTCGATCCTTCGAGAATATTCGCGAGTATTCTCGAAGGATCGAGAGAGAGTCTCAACCAATAGCGCGAGAGCTAGCGCGTCTACGCAATTTCCGCACGCTGCTAATTGGTTGAGCTCACGTTGAGCGCTACGCAGGATCGCGACGATCTTTGGCGTGATCGCAAAGTGACGTCAGTTCAAGATGGCGTGTGCTGGCGCCAATCTTGAACATAAATTATAAATTATACTTGACATGTCGAGTAAATATGGGACAAATTATATCGTGTTTGGTCTTGTTCTAATCAGAAAAATTCCAGAAACAAACCAGTGAAAGTCCCATAAAAAAATAATGAAAAATAAAGCATTTTTAACTGACATATTACATTGTGAGAACACGCGGGACTTTAAACTGTGCCGGCGACGGCGACACGCTTTAAATTTCATTCTGTCCTTCCCTATGTTCGGCTTTCTATTGAAGTCTCGCTCGGCGCGGTATCTAGACGTAGTCATAAAGCCAGAAGCACTTCTCGTGGCTTGATTCTTGTCTTCTTGTCCACGAAAAATACACGGCTGTTGGACAAGAATTAATCGTGTCCTACTCTATGTTCGGCTTTCTTTTGAAGTCTCGCGCGGCGCGATATCTAGACGGAGTCATATATCAAAAAGCACTTCTGGCCACGATTCGTGTCCATGAAAAACACGGCTCTTGGACAAGAATCAAGATTTTACTGTACCTCCTTAAAATTATTCGTGAATATTCTCGAAGGATCGAGACAGAGTCTTAACCAATAGCGCGAGAGCTAGCATGCCCACGCAATTTCCGCACGCTGCTAATTGGTTGAGCGCTAAGCAGGATCGCGGCGAACTTTGGCGTGATCGCAGGGTCGCAGGGTGACGTCAATTCAAGATGGCGCGTACACGCGCCAATCTTGAACATTATAGGACGATTTATTCGAAGCTTTCAAATATAAGATACAGACACAGACGAGATATAGAATAGACCTATCATCCAATGTATTTTGGCGGCCATCATTGCTAGGGTTACGTAGCCCCATTTCCTTGTCACTTCCTGTATTATCAACTCGGTTTTGGGGCCCCAGGCCACCGAAGAGATACCCCAGGCAGGGTTTCGTCGGTGCTGGTGGAACCAAAATAGGCTGACAGCACAAACGAGATATAGGAGTAGGATTCCTATATCTCATTTGTGCTGACAGCTTTCTTAGAGTACGCGTCCATCTGAGAGTTTGTAGAACCCCTCTTTTTTTTGTAATAATAACCAACTTTTAAGTATTATAACTAATTTAAAGCACTAAATAAAAGTAAAATAAGTAAAGAAAATTATAAATAAGTGTACAACAGTGTACATATGCATTTGTGTGTGAAAAGTATGAATGCGAATGGCAACGACTAAATATAGTTAGTAGTTAATTTTTTTCTAAACGCAGTTCTCTTTATAAAACCTTGACCCTTAAGGGTGTAGACCAATATTTGACCTCGAAATTAGTTTGAGCTCCGTCCAGTAGGGGAGCTGGGTACAGTTTTTACAGAATGGTTCACAGGCACAGCAGGCGCACGTACCTACACGCTTCCCGAGCGGTGAGCTGTGCCACACACTCTCACTCGAGCACACCAACGAGCATCAACGTAGTGACGTCACGTGTGCGTGTGAGCCTAAGTTACCGGCAACACTTGTCATCCTCCGTTTTACCGATACAATGATGGAATTGCCGGGTGACCGAATGCTAAGAACCGACATCAGCGCTCGTAGCGGAAAAATTCCGCGGCTGTAATTTCCGAGTACCGTCCCATCTGAGATATGCTTTAGTTCCTGACGTTAGGTGGGTTTAAATTCGTTTGATTTAACATAATAAACGTTGCATTGACATTGTATGTGTCCCCCGCATTGCGCGAGCTATCGATCGTTTCTATAAAAATCCTACTTCTCTCGATATTTAAGAAAATGTGTGTCTCTTGACAGTGGCAGCACTGTCGCGCCGCCCGATGCTTCTCGCGGCTCCGCTACATGCTGCCGAATAATGTAAATTACGCCTCGAAAACGCAATAGTAGGCCACTTGGGCGAGCTCGCGAACTAGATTGATCTTTTATCTAGCGATTGTGACTACGTAGGGGTCCCAAATGTACATTAGCGAGACGAATAACGTCAGGAACTGAACCCTTGCAATCTCGTGTACGTATACAGTCGCTAGCGGTGTGTGAGTTCGAGTGTGTGAGTAAGGTCTGCACCCTTAAGAAAGTGGAATTCAAAAATTAAGACTTTTAAAAAAATATTAAATATATATATATATATATATATATATATATATATATATATATATATATATATATATATATAGAATCTCCAGGAAAAAAATCTGCAATTAAAAAAAGTAAGTTCCGCAAGTTAAAAAGAACACATTTGTCGCTAATGTTAATTGATAAAAGATAATAAAACCACACTTCAATTTTCAAAGGTCATATATACCCGGGTTTGGTGATGAAATTCGCTCCCGACGAGTTTTTAATCGAGCTTTGGCCATTCGATAGCCTACCCAAAAAGACCCCGCTCTGCCAAGTTACAGCCCCATATCTCATCTGTAAGGGTAGTTATTGAGGAAAGTCGAAAAACCAGTTTTTGGGCCATTTTCCCGATTTATTGATAGTTAAAAATTCTGAAAAAATTCTGACACATTTTGGTTACTAAGCCACATATTAGGTATCATTTTCAGATTTTTCCGTTGCAAACTCTGTTTGTAAAACGCGAAAAACACGAAAAAAAAAAATGGAAAAATGCAGATTTCATATAGAAATTAAAAGAGCACACCTACAGATTTTATTCAGATATGAGATATTATCATAAGTATTATGCTCGGTGAGGAGAAGGAACAACAAGATGGTTGCATTCTTCGTAGATTTGAAGGCTGCCTTCGACTCGGTGGATAGGGAGGTTCTAGTAGGGGCAATGAGAAAAAGGGGGTAAGGGAGGGGCTGGTGGAGAGGCGCGAGGAGGTTTTAAAGGAGACGAAAAGCAAGGTGCGAGTGGGGGAGCAGAAAGGACAAAGTTTCTGGACGGCAAGGGGGGTGAGACAGGGGTGCCCGTTAAGCCCGCTGCTGTTCACCCTGCTGCTGGCGGACATGGACGAGGTATTGGAAAAGGGGGGCTGGGGGGGAGTAAAGTTGGGGGGCAGAAAAATTTACACGCTGGCGTACGCGGATGACGTGGCGATGATGGCGGAGGAGGAGGAGGAGGGCATGAGGGGATTGATCAGGGGGTTGGAAAAATACTTGGGGGAGAGAAAGCTGCATCTAAACGTGGAAAAATCCAAAATTATGAGGTGCAGGAGGGGGGGAGGGAGGTGGAAAAGGGTGAGATGGATGTGGAATGGAAAGGAGCTGGAGGAAGTAAGTGAGTATAAGTACCTGGGGTACGTAGTATCAAGGGACGGGGGTCAGAGGAAGCACATGGAAGACAGAATTAGGAAGGGGGCGGCGGTAATGGGGCAGGTGTGGGGGATTGGGAAGAGGAGGTTCAAGAATGACTGGGGAAGGAGAATTTGGCTATTCGATAGGCTGATGTTGTCGGTGATAAGCTATGGAGTGGAAGTATGGGGATGGAAAGAATGGGAAGGGCTGGAGAGAACGCAAGAGAGGTTTCTGAGATGGGTGCTTGGGGTAGAGAGATGTACGCCGGGGTACATAGTCAGGGAAGAGCTGCAGAGGGAGTTATTAAGGGGGAGAGCGGGGCTTAGAGCATGGGGCTTCGAAAAGAAATTGAGGGAGGGCAAAGGGGGGGAGTGGGCGAGACTTTGTTGGGAGGAGGTAAGGGGAAGGGGAAGGAGGGGAGCAGCCTTGGAGGGATGGGAAAGGGAGAGACAGGGTTTCTGGGAAGAGAGAGGATGGTCGGCAGAGGAGGCGGAAGAAATGATGGAGGAGAAGAGGGAGACTGTGAGCGGGGAGCTGGTGAAAAGGGAAAGGGATAGGCAAAGGGTCGAGAGATGGGAAAGGATTGCAAAGGCAAGGTATAACAAATGGTACGGGGCAGTGAAAGGGGAGGGGGTTCCAGGGTACCTGAGTAAAGGGTGGGGAGAGAGTAGGTGGCAAAGGGTAGCCAGGTTCAGGTTGGGCAGCGAGATGAGAGGGGGGAAGTATTGGGAAGAGGAGGACAGGAAATTGTGTAGGGTATGCGGGTGGGAGACGGAAACGTGGGAACACGTATGGGAGAGATGTATGGGAGGGGATGATGGAAGGGGCTGGCAGGGGATGGTGGGGGAGGTGTTAGGGGACGAGGGGGAAGGGGAAGAGTGGCTGAGGAGGGTGGATGAGTGGAGAGAAAGAACGATTGCGAGATGCGAGAAGTGAAGGATTGGAAGGAGGGATGTAAGGAACAACCGGAAGAGGGGGTCCGTGAGGTAAGGGAAGGGGAGTGCGTGTGAGTCGGTAGGGCAGGGAAGAGGGAAAAGTTTTGCGGCGGGCAGAGCAGAGAGAGAGAGAGAGCAATAATGAGCGTGCGGAGGCGAGACAAGCGAGCGGGCGAGGAAGAGAGCGTGCGAGGAAGCGAGCGTACGTACGAGGAAGCGACCGTGCGAGGAAGCGAGCGTGCGAGGAAAAGAGCGAGCTAGGAAGCGTGCGAAGGCGAGCAGGCGGGGTTGCGAAGGCGAGCGGAAGCGGAGCGAGAGGGGGGGAGCAAGCGGGGAAGCGAGTGAGGGAACGTGCGGCGGCGAGTGGGTGAGGGAGAGAATGGTGGCAAACGGGAGAGAGTGTGAGAAAGAGTATAGGTATGGATGAATGCAATCAAATGTAGAGCGCAAAATAGGATAAGGTGGATGTAGAGAAAGGATTTATAACCCTGAGGGGAATAAACATATCTTACTACATAAGTATTATGCTCAATTTTTTTCAAATCCCTGAGAGTGGTGCGTCATAGTTGAAAAAAATAAAAACCACTTTTTTCAGCGTTTTTCCTAAGTTATACCTGTCTTCTCTGAATTTAAAAAAATATATTATGTAATATTAAACATTCCTACGTTCAGAGAAATATTTTCCAAAAGAGAAAATAATACTATGTCGTTACATTTGAATATTTCAAAGGTACTTTCAAAGGCGCCGGTTGGTGCAGCGGCTATGGTCTCGGACTGCGGAACCGCTGATAACTTTTTGGATCAGGTTCGAATCCCGCCCGATTCAATCTGTTTTTTTTGTCTATCAGATTGTTTTTCGATTCCTATCAGAAAAAATTGTTGGATTTGGGTCCGACGTTTTTTTCAATTTTTCGGAAACCGTGTGTTTTACGAAAAAACGTAAAACGATATAAAATACGCAGCCTGTCCAGATCAACATGTTTTGTTGAACATTTTTTTGGACGCAGTAAATATATAGTTTAGCAGATATTCGAGAAAAACGATTTTATGAACCTTAAATTAATTATTTTAATGTTTAATCCAGTTGGGGTACGTTTTCCCCGTATCCGATCGAGCTCAAACTTTGCACAGATTTTGTTTTAATTATTCGGAATAACTCTGTGGGGTGCCGTGTAAAAGAAATTTTGAAAAAATTTTTGACAAGAGCAAATAAAAGCCACCCTAATGTGTATGTATACATATATGTACATAAATAGTACATATGTATCAATATATTATTTCTTTCCTTGACACTGTCTCTAGTTTTTGAATCCTTACTTTATTTAATAAATATATTTTATACATAAAATGGTACTATTTATTTCATCCCCTGTTTCATATTAGTTAGTGATCTTTTAATTGCAGACAACGAATAAAAATGTAATTGCTAATTTCACAAAATAATACAGTGATTATTGTTTCAAAACTGATAAAAATAATGGTAAAAGATCAACTATATAAATCTGAACTCCTCTATGCTTTTGCAATATAATGACAAGTCAGATCAATACTATACATAGACAGAATTTAATACATATTTATTACACTGTTACGTCTCACGCGGGGTCCGCGAAGACGTTACGTTTTTACGCGTGCGAATTTATTTTGATGGTTACGGTTCGTTGCGACGTAGGACGAGTTACGTCGTTCCGTCGCCAGAGAGAGAATGTCGGGATGGGATCCCCGGTCGGCTGGACCTAGTCCGCCTGGGCCGTGAATTGGAGTACGCACACGCAAACGGCTGGACCAAGTCCGCCAAGATTGTGGGTGGGTACGGTAGGTCGAACGGCTGGACCCAGTCCGCCTAGTTCGAGGAAAATTGGAGACTTCACAAACGGCTAGACCTAGTCCGCCAAGATTGTGGTAGGTGAGGAAACTCGAACGGCTAGACCCAGTCCGCCTAGTTCGAGGGAAATTGAAGGACGCACAAACGGCTGGACCCAGTCCGCCAGGAATGTGGTAGTGGGGGAGCTCGAGAGGCTAGATCCAGTCCGCCGTGCTCGAACGTGTAGGTATAGGACAGGGGTGAAAAAGTGGTTGGCGACTCCTCTCACGACTAAGGTTCTTGATACACGCACGTTCGCACACGCAAATGAATTTATTCTGTGCTGGTCCGCACGCAGCAATATCGACGTATAAGGGGATTAGGAAGGAGGTGGTGTATCCTCTCAGTTTGAGTTCCAGAACTACAAATAGTTCAAAGTGCTCTCGGTTTCATCATCGAGAATGATGGAAGTAGGTAAATGGTTAAAAGGTTGGATTGAGGAAAGTGAACGCGAACAGTCGTTGCACTGGATGGTGCACCGGAGAATTCTGACTTCAGACTTCAGCTGACTCGTGACTTCGACTGACTCCTGACTTCGACTGACTCCTGACTTCGACTGACTTCGACTGACTTCTGACTTCAACTGCTTTCGACTGATTCCTGAATTCAACTGGTTTCGACTGATCCCTGAGTTCAACTGCTTTCGACTGATTCCTGAGTTCAACTGGTTTCGACTGATTCCTGAGTTCAACTGCTTTCGACTGATTCCTGAGTTCAACTGACTTCGTAGGTGTCCAGCTGCTTCCCTTATAGTCCAACGTTGGTGGAAGGGGGTAGTCCCAATCACATGTCAAGTTGTTCCAGTGGAAGGGGTAGTGGATCACTGGAGGTGGATCGACGTTCCTGCGTCTAAGTCCTTTATCGTATTTTGTGAAATAATTCTGTTCTGAGACTATGTCCTTATCGTATTTCGTGAAATAATTCTGTTCTGAGACTATGTCCTTTATCGTATTTCGTGAAATAATTCAGTTCTCAGACTATGTTCTTATCGTATTTCGTGAAATAATTCTGTTCTCAGACTATGTTCTTATCGTATTTCGTGAAATAATTCTGTTCTCAGACTATGTCCTTATCGTATTTCGTGAGATAATTCAGGTGCAGGAATGGTGTTGTCGGTTCGAACTGTCGACTACTAATGATCGATTTGATCCGCTGTCTCGATGATTTCGACTTCTGGTGGGGGTTGCGACGTAGTGGGTTCACTAGACTGGAACGGACCGTATCAATAGGGAAACGGTCCCTTGAAACTTTATTCTTGTGAGATTTGAAATAGTGGCGTATGAATGAGGGGCAGGCCCCTTAAAAATATACCACAGGAACGGCCTGGGCTTGTAAGAGCAGGACGGACTGTGGTGACGAACGTCACAACACATTTAATTATTGTTTATAATTAATGTAAATTCTTGCATAACTTATGAATATATTTGAAAAAGGACTAATAATTAATTGTATATTTAATATTAACGCATATGATAACAGACACGCTACAACTTGTAACGAAACCAACTTAACAATAAAATAACTTGTCCTTAAAATTTTTTATTAACTGATCTTCTGAATATTTTTCCGTCCTGATGATATTAAGGAACACACATCCATTCAGAGGGATGAATTTGTCCAGGCTGTCAAATTCATACTAGAATCCAATGTATTCTTGTTCAATGGAATATACTACAAACAGGTTTTTGGTACAGCCATGGGATCCCCGATTTCTCCGGTCATCGCTAATCTGGTAATGGAGAAACTAGAAGAAGTATCTATCTCAAAATTGCCATTTAATTTGTTGTTTTATAAAGGTATGTTGATGATATCATTACATGTATTAAACCTGAGCAATTACAAGTTGTGTTGGACACATTTAACAGTTTTCATAATAGAATACAGTTCACTTTTGAATTAGAAAAAGACTCTAGTTTGAGTTTTCTTGATGTCAGCGTAGTTAAAACTGGAAAAAAGTTGATAACTAATTGGAACCATAAAAAAGGTTGGTCTGGTAGATATGTTAACTATCTTTCGGCTCATCCGATGCAACACAAGGTTGGCTTAATTAAAGGTCTTATTGACCGTGCAATAGTATTATCTGATCCCAGATTTAGGGCTGACAATCTAAAATTAATCAGAAACACACTTCAAAAAAATGGATATCCTGAACTTCTGATATCCCGAATTATAAAAGAGAGAGTTTTTGAAATTTATCATCCTATTTACGTCAGTGAACGTAAAGAGGAAAGGGCCAGAAGGACTGGACCTATAAATTGGAAAAACACTGTTGTAATTCCTTATATTGAAGGTGTTTCTGAGGACATTAAAAGGATTTTCAGAAAGGTTGGGTTACACACTATTTTCAAGGTACCACAATATTTAAAACAGTATTTTCCCACCGTTAAAGACAAACTACCGTTATTAAAGAGCCATAATATAGTATATTCTATATCTTGCAAAGGATGCCCGAGTAGCATTTACGGTTGGCCAACGGTGGCCAACGGTTGGGAGTTTGTTGGGGAATGGTTAGTGGTTTCGCCGACAAATCCCCAACATAGGGCCAACGACAAAAAATTATGTCAATTTGCCGACGAATACCCAACGTAGGGCCAACGACGAAAAATGATGTCAATTTGCCAACGAATACCCAACGTTGGGCCTACAAATATTATAGTCGGTTAAGCAACGTGGAATTTACAACGATTATACTACATTGGCCCAACGAAAATCTGCCAACATTTACGTAATTTCGTCTAGCAGACGTTGCTGCAACAAAAACATGTTATAACATATATATAATATATATATATATGTTATAACATGTATAAATATGTATATATAATATAATAAATAATAATATTATTATAAATAATATATAATTAATAAAATAATATTTAATATATATATATTCCAAATTGATTTTTTTTCATATTTATGAATATATTCACAATTTGTTATTTTTGTGCGATGGTTGATACCCCAAAGTTTTATTGCATGCATCCTTGGAATTTATTTATTTCTTTAAGTTTGTAGTAATACTGTGTAGTAATACTGTAGAAAATATATATTTAAAGAAGAAAAACAAATAAGTTAATACGCATGGATTTGAACTTGGGACCTTCAGCATTACAGTCAGAGACGCTAGTAGCGTTACTGTAACCCTTCCTTGTAGCATGTTCACCGTATTTGGCATAAAGAACAGAACGCTGCGCTAAAAAACATGCGAAGCGCGCGTGATTCGAGATGTTGCGCCGATCGTCATTTGGCATTTATCGTGATTCACTATTGCATTCTTCTGTGTTGTATCGAAGTGATCGCTGTCTGTGTATCGTGAGTTTTTTTATTATTGCCGTTTTAATACCGCCACAATTAAATATCTCATCATGTATAAAGTGGTGGAATTTAATTCAACCGACGACAACTCTAGTGGAGGCATCAGTGTTGTGCGCACTGAATGGTTAACACCTCGGAAAAAAGAATTTATATGGCCGCCTTACAAATTGATGTCCAAATTTAATAGGGCCCTACAAGGAGGAACAGTTCCCGATGAAAATTGGACACTATATGGTATTCGACGAGTATTTTATGAGACTGGTAAGGAAGTGGGCTGTTTTCTATATATATAAAAAGACAGTATATAACATAAAATTACATAAAATTATACGTAAAATGTTCGCCGAAATGTTCAGGTCTGTACGAGGCATAACATGAATGTAATAGCATATTCCTAATGTGCAATATGTTATGTATGTAATGTAAGAAATCGTGCCATTGTAATATGTAATATGAATGTAATATTGTAAGGATGTTTGTATCACCATGTGATTGACTGACAATGAGTGTGAGTATGCATGCAGCGGTTCATGTCATATGTTTAAATGTTATATATGTGTTTATTGTAATATGAATGTAATATTGTAAGGATGTTTGTATCACCATGTGATTGACTGAGTGTGAGTATGCATGCAGCGGTTCATGTCATATGTTTAAATGTTATATATATGTTTATTGATTTATGCGTTTTTGTTAACAAATGTACGTTACGATATGATTTTGTTACTAAAACGTCATCAGTCAGTTCTCCGCGAACGAGCAACCGATTGACAACAACCACGCCGTATCAGGCCTCCTTATAATATCATATTACTATTCCCCTGAAGTATAGCCTACAGGGCAGTTCCAAGGGTTTTCCACCACACGGCCAAGGTTTGCAGTGGAGGGTGACTGTTTAGTGGGTAGTCCCGAAATAGCACGTACTTAGTACAAGTCGGGGAGTCCCACACTTCCCCGGGGTTGCGATGATCCCGGGGAGTAGTGCGTAAAAGCATTTAAACACCCTCCACTTTAAACAATTAAAAACAAAAAAAAAATACTAATGTGCAATATATGTTATGTATGTAATGTAAGAAATCGTGCTATTGTAATCTGTAATATGAATGTATATAATATCATATGTATTACTAATGTCGATGTATAATGTGTTATATATATGTATGTGATAATATGTATGTAATATGTATACATTTCTTACATATATATGTACGATAATATAAATAAGAATAAAATACTCTTGTAACACATATATGTATTGTGACGTGGCAGTTTTGCCAACGTCCTCCGAGACCGGATATCGGAAGACCGGGTCGCCCTCTGGCAGAATAAATGCGAGATGGGCCGTAGCGAGCGCTCGCCCTGGGCACGAGCGAAACCCATGGGCGAGTACTCATATTTTTGAGCGTCGCGCCAATTTGCGCGACGCGATTTCGCAGGACCGTAGTCAGGTCCCGGCGAGGACCTGAAGCAAAGTTTCCCCGAAGGAGAGGAATGCGGTCAGCTCCGACGAAAACTCCGGCACCGGAATTCGAGGGATCAACGCGGCCCAGGAGGAACACCCTGGAGATGCAGAGGAGGACATGCGGTGCCGTAGACGGAATCGCCGATGCCTCGCTGTCACCTCGTCCGGAGGAAAACCTGGCCAGTTTCCGGATAGGCCCGCGTCGATCGCCGCACGATGAAACAACCAATCATCGAACGCCGCTGCCGGGGAACCGAGGAATAGCCGATCGCCAGGGACCGTCGCGCCGAGGCTAGGCCCCGGCCGAACATCTATTCGCGATAGGTCGGATCGCCTGCGGGGAAAGAGCGCGGACAGGGGGGGACGCTCCGCTTCCGCGTTCCCGAGTCATCGCGCCGAAAGATCACTTCTTCGTTGGCTCCACGATAGAACAGTCGCGTATAATTACAACTAAAATAGTAATTAGTGCGATTCGCTGCCGGAACAAGAGGGACGTGCACATCGAACGTCGCCGTTGCCGGGTAAGCTTTCGTCAGATTCCATATCGGTAAAGTGATTCTTCTCGCGCTGGCTCGGTACGCGTGTTCGTGATCGCGTCGCCGAAACCCATAAGCAGCCACGAGGCTGCCGGTATTTGCGCAAACCGTAGGGCAACGAACGCGCGGGGACAATATTATTTGGTGAGGGCCGTGCCCTATTTATTTCTTTAGTGAGGATCCGCGCGTCGTTGTAGTTTTCACGCCAACCTCGGCTCGTTCCACGGTGCGACGCCGCCACGTGCTCTCGCCGTATTTTCGCGACTTGTTACGCCGACGAGAAACCAATTGTTACGCGTTTTCCATCTGAGTTCGGGCGTAGAGCGCGAGTATCGCGTCCGCTGACGCTATCACCGCGTTGCTGCCGGATTCAACGCGTCTCGAAGGGGTCCGAGAAGGGCAAATCGCGCGTGTACCGATCTCCCGTCACGCGCCGGCTAACCTAGAAACGCTGCCGGTCGTTGCCGGCACCGCCATTGTGGACAGGCCAATAATAAAGACTTGTTAGCCGAAATTCCGAGTGTCTTATTACGTGAGAAACCTTCCCGCCGCGGGGAATGCCTCGTGTTCGCCCCGCGTAGTACCCTGCGACCGTTCGCGGAACATCGTGATCGAATATCGGTTGTCGCAGGCGCGTCCGAACGCTTCTCGAACACGTTAGTTGCGGTAATCGCTTAGCGTGGCACCTTCCGTGCCTGGCGCCCGAAAATCTAGGCAAAATTTCGAGAAGTGACGTGCCTCCGAACAACTTTTGTCCCGGGTGGACCGCGTATCGTGCGGCCGAACGCGGCCCGGCCTCCGGGCTTGTAAATACCCGGTGTCGTCAGGATTTTCGCCCTCCTAGCGACGGCCAAATTCTGGACGACGTGACAAATTTGGCGCCCAAACAGGGACATCTCAGATGAAAGAGCAGGCCTTTTTCTAAAAAGAGATACGCGGAACGACGCGAGGCTCTCATGTAATTTCTGAATTTTCTCGTCGAACGTACAAGAATCGAACGCGAGCGTGGCCGTCGCGGCGTCGTAAACACAAACACCCGAAACGACCGTGACATTCCTACGTCGTACAAAGAGCCAACGAAGCGAGCCAGTTTCTTATACGACCGTCCTTTGATGGAATTTGTTTGAATTGTTGTGGCCGTGACTGGAAGGAATTTCGGATACGAATTTCCGAAATTACTTTCAAAACCACGCTGCCGGTAATTTGAATAATTTTGCTGTTTCATTCTGATATTTTATTATGATGTTTTTATGAATTGGTTTATCTGCATTTCTTTTACTGTACTGCATTATTGATTTACGGATGAATTGTTCTATGCCTTATTTATTTATTGTGTGATCTGATATTGAAATCCCATCGAACGGAGAGCGGTGAGAAACGTGATTCGAGGTCTCCTGTACGATTCTGTTACCAGAGAATCCTACGCTATTCTCTGGGAGGCTGAATCGGGCAGGTAGCTTCGTTGAAATGTATTTCGCCTGCTGCATGATGTTCGATGTGGAACTAACTTGGAAAAATTTCGATGTCATTTTATTATGTACCATTTTGATTGATACGGTCTTCCCGGTGCTGTTCGTCTATTTGTCATTCGATTTTATATTCAATTTTGATCTTTATTTTTCGGTATTTATTCTATTTATTTATTTATTCTGGTCGTTGTCCGTATTTATTACCGTAATTTTCTTCCGTGTGTTCGTGTACCAATTGTAAATAATATAAATTGTAAATATTTTTTTTTTTCGGTTGAATTTTGGGAGAGAATAGCGCCCTCACCTCTCTTCTTTTCTTTCCGCTGCTTCTTTCTCTTATCTGTTCTTCGCTCTGTTCTTTCTCTCTTTTCTTCTCCATTCTCGTTCTTCTCTTTCACGTTTTCCTCTTTTTCCGCTATTCTCCCTATTAGAATCTAGTTTTTGTTGTTATCGCTGTGATATTAAATTTTTTTTTCTCGTGGTATTTATTTATTTTTTTATTTTTCTTATATAATTCGTTCGTCTCGCGGTTGTTATTAATTTATTGAAATTCTTTTATTCTCTGTGGTTCCGACGCGTTCGAGCCCCAGCACTGGCACCGGGGAAACCCAACATTTATTATGTAATTCTATTTTTATGCATCTGTTTTTTTGTATTTTTTTTTGGTGTGTGGTTCCTCTGTTACGGAGGAATCCGATATAAATGTGGTGATGGACGGGGCGTGTTAAGAGCTGTGCCGTCGTAGAGAGTGACGTCACGTGTCGTCTTACTTGTTTATTGCGAGAATATTACGCTCACTTCGGAAAAATTTGGTTACCTTTTGCGATCACCGGTTAGATGAAATATTTAACAGCGGAACGACATTGCTGCCGGTTTAGAGAAAATTGCCGAGCAGAGCCGTTCAATTGCGATATCGGTTATCAATTTGGATTTTATTGTTGAATTAGTTATTGGGAAAATAGAAATTTGTACGGTCTTGTGAGGATTGCTGGGAAGTAAGCAAGCCGAATTAAGGGAAGATTCGCGCCGCCGGGATAGGAATTTTTTTTGTGGTCACTGGATAGCTGGTTCAGGAATTCGGGAAACTTTTTTTTTTTTTCGAGATCGGGTTCTCGTTATTCGCGCCTAGGGAAGCGAGGCCCGTGTTGAGGACCGTCGTGCCCGGGTACGACCGGCAAAACAAACAGGGGTGTTTATTGCCGGGTCGGGTTGAGGCGATAGTAGAGTGTCGCGCGGTTAGGAAAGTGCACGCTGCCGGTAAACATGTTACGGCCAGATATTGATGGGGAGGATGAGTGGGATTATCATTCGGTATACGACGATGGCGCGGACGGAAGTGATAATCCGGACGCGATGACCTCGGATGAGGAGCAGTACGGGGGGAGGAGATCGCCTCCACGCGACCTTTTCCTACCGGTACCGGGCCTCGAAAGGAAAGTATACCTCCCACCGTCTTCCCCTCAACGGAGATCCAAGAATGAGCTGCCGGAAGATGGCCCCAGTACCTCTGGACGACCCTCGTCGAGTACCAGTACCGAAATGTACCAGAGGGGAACGTCAATAGCGGACATAATGAGACGATGGCGGACGAGGTTTTCCGGGGAGCCCGAGGAAGATTCAGAAGCCTTCCTCGAACGCCTCGCAAAACATCGGAGGCACTCAAACATCTCCGACCGATGCTTGCTCCGCTGCATGTCGGTCTGCTTAGAGGGTACGGCAGAGTACTGGTACGAGGGGAGCGAAGCCCAGATAGAGACCTGGGAGGAGTTCGTGCGCGAGTTTCGGAAATACTTCGGCGACCCGGACTACAACGACACTCTACTCCGTAACATAAAGGATCGGTACCAGGGGGAAAACGAATCGGTTCGCCGTTACCTCGTCAGTATGAGGGGGATGTTCGACCGATTAGATCCGCCGTGGCCGGAGAGTAAAAAGATTAAACGAACCTATTGGGGGGCGAAACCGCTAACTAGGAGCGCGACGGCGTTATCGTCATTCACCAAATTTAGCCAATTGGAGGAGGCGTTAATAGACGCCGAACGTGAAGCTAATGTAGACCGGATAACACGAAATCCGAAGCCGTCGGAGATGGCCCATCCGCGGTTTGCCTATGACCCCAATCGCAAATCCTCTAGCAAACAACTGGGGAAGGGGAGGATCGCGCAGAGAGATGTAGCAGAGAGGGTGATCGAACCCCCAATTCCGTAGGCAAAGAATCCCGGTTCGGGCTTGTTGAGGACTGGGTTATTCAAATAATACGACACGCGTGAAAATGAAAAGTTTAATAAAAAAGGAACGTGTAGCTCGTAGCACGGACGACAGACGAATGAATAAAAAAAAGGAATCGAGAACATCGAAACACGTAAGAAACAAAAAAGAGGAAATAGAAATGAACATCTCTAAAAACAGAAAATGAATGTCGCTGGGGCGACCCGCCACTCGGAGCAACTCGCATGCATGCTCACGCACAAGTGTGTGTGACCTTACGTCACTCCAACACCCTCACTACTTGGGCGTTTTGTGTACGCGTTCTAAAATGTTTATTTTCGTGCGCAATACATTGAATTTTTCGTAACTTAGCGGTTTTGTTAATATATCAGCGCACTGATCGTGGGTGCTGACGTATTTCGTATCGATCTCGCCATTTCGCAATCTCTCACATATAAAATGATAGCGAACATCGATGTGTTTAGATCTGCGATGGAATTCCGGATTTCGAGACAATCTTATCGCGCTTTGGTTGTCCACATTTAAAGTTGTGGGTCCGACACATCCATGCTCGATATCTGACAATAGTTTTCGTAGCCATACCGCTTCCTTGGTTGCTTCGCTAGCCGCTATGAACTCAGCCTCAGTCGTACTCATGCTGACGGTTGCTTGTCTCTTCGAAGACCACGCTATACATCCGCCGTTCATCATAAAAACATACCCGGTCGTGGACCGGCGCGTGTCGAGATCGGCGGCATAGTCCGCATCGGAATATCCGAGAAGTGTGCTCGACTCGTGTTTACCGTGAAACAGTAACCCAAAATTTTGGGTTTCTTTAATATAGCGCAGAATTCGTTTTACTGCGCGCCAATGAGATTCATCGTGTTTATCGAGGAATCTGCTGGCAACGCCGACGGCATACGCAATGTCAGGTCGAGAAATCATCGATAAGAATAATAACGATCCTACAACTTCGCGATATGGAAAATCGAACTTGGGCTCGAGAGGGCTGATTAGCCTGACGTGAGGATCGGCTGGTATTCTAATGGGGTTTGCATCTTCCATGTTAAACTTTTGTAGCATTCTTTTAATATAATTTGCTTGACTAATGAAGATGCTATCTTTTTCGCGTGAAATTTCCATTCCAACGAAAACATTTAAATCGCTCGCAGTTATCTTGAACTTCTCTTTAAAGACTTTAACTAATTTTTCCAAAGTATCCGGCCTTTGGGCTAGTAACAATCCGTCGTCGACGTACAATGCTAAATAAGTCTTATCACCCTCAAAAGAACCTATATATACACATTTGTCGGAACTACTTTGCGTGAAGCCCAAGTTTTTTATAAAAAGATCGAATTTGTCGTTCCAGCAACGTCCGGATTGTTTCAACCCGTAAATCGCTTTATTTAGTTTTAAAACAAAATTCTTATCGTTAACGTTTAGACCATCGGGGAGGCGCATGTATGTGGTCTCCTTGAGGTCACTATTCAGATAAGCGGTACTGACATCAAATTGTAAAGCGCTCAAGTTTTCTTTGGCTGCTATCGCAAGAAGAAGGCGCACAGATTCGAACCGTACTACAGGTGAGAAAATCTCGTTATAGTCTACCCCCGCTTCTTGCGAAAAGCCTTGTGCACATAGTCGCGCTTTATAGCGCTGCGTATTTTCGCCGCCTAAATCTTTTATTTTAAATACCCATTTGAAACCTATTGGTTTTCTTCCTTCGGGGAGCTCAACGATATCCCAAGTCTTATTTCTCGCGTGAGCATCTAATTCCTCGTCGATCGCGCGTTTCCAATGTGCGGAATCGTCGCGGCTCAACGCTTCTTTGAAACTAGTTGGCGGATCATAAATGACGGCGCACGCTTGGTATCGTTGCGGTGATTTTATCTCTTGACGCGGGCGTAAATTATATTTTTGAGCGTTCGCTTGTACATTTTTGGGTGCATCGGTTTCAGATACATTGGTTTCAGGCGCGTTCGCGTTACTATTATTATCGAGAGGTTCGACAGGCTGTGCCCGTGCATTATCCACCGGTGCTTCACGATCGGTCTCATCGGAATCAATAGAAATCTGCACGTATTCTCTGCTCCCGGTATTCGGTGAATTTTCGTTAAAGATTACATTCCTCGAAATAGTTATACGCCCGGTTTGAGGATCAAACAATCGATAATTGCCAGACTCGATTTCGTATCCTACAAAAATGAGCTTCTTTGACTTGGCGTCCCATTTTTTTCGAAAAATATCGGGGATGAGTGCGAACGCGTCACATCCGAACACGCGGAGATGCGATAAATTGGGCTTTTTCTTAGTCCACAGCTCGAACGGCGTAGCTGTATTCGAACGCGCGCTCAACGCTCTGTTTAAAACATACACGGCTGTATTCACGGCTTCAGCCCAGAGACGCGTCGGTAAATTTCGCGACAGCAACATCGTGCGCGCGCTTTCGACGATCGTTCGCATTTCGCGTTCTGCGCGACCGTTCTGTTCGGGTGTGTACGGTGCCGACGTCGAAAGCTTAATTCCTCTAGCTTCTAAGAAATTCATGACGTCTTTATTTTTGTACTCTGACCCGTTATCCGACCGCAAAATTTTTATTTCTCTGCCGAAATGATTTTTGACCATATTTATGTACCTTTTTAGCGCTTCGAAAGTATCGCTTTTATGTTTGAGAAAATACACTGAGCGAAAACCGGATGCTTCATCTTTGAATAGCAAAAAGAATTTTGCTCCGCCGACGGACGCGTTTTGCATCGGGCCGCAAAGATCAGAGTGTATTATTTGACCTGGAGCAACGTTTGTACTTTTCTCAATCTTTTTGAAAGGTAATTTAAATTGTTTTCCAAGCGGACAATCCTCGCAAAAAGACTGCGTTTTACCGACTACGGATACGCCGGAGACAATTTTGTGCTTTAGCATATCATTAATGCGATCGCAATTAACGTGGCCCATGCGTTCGTGCCACAACTTTATCGGTGCAGCGGATGCATAGTTTGCTTCGTATTTTACGCTTGGTATTATTAACAATTTTATCAAATTATTCCGCTGCTTAATGCCCTGTGCCAACAAAACTTTGTTTCTCGAAAAAATATTCGCGTGTTCTTGATTGAAAACGATTGAACATTCGTTCGACGTACAAACACCCGCAGAGAATAAATTCTTTTTAAGCGACGGGACATACAAAACATCGTTAATGACTCCGTCAAGCCATTCTTTGCCAACCAGCCTTTTTATAAAAATTTTACCGTGTCCTTCGACGTTCACAATTGTTTCGTCGCCGAGGTAAACGCGCTCGCCGCGACAAGGCACGAGTTCATGAAACCACTCCCGACGGCACGAGATGTGGCGGGATGCGCCACTGTCTAATATCCAGAATTCCTTGTCATCTGTTTCACGCAAACAATTGATATTTTTCTCCGATTCTAAAATATTCGCGTCGATGTCCGCGGGAATTTTACAATTTTCGGAGACTACAAATGCGCTGAAATTTGCATAATTTTCGGGGCTCGACTGACTCTTTCCGTCGTTATGCGAATTTTGACTTGCGCCTTTCGATCGCTTTTTAGAAAAACAAAAACGCGCAACGTGACCCGGTTTTTTACAGAAATTACATGTCATGGGTTTCTTACGCTTATCCGCATTGTTGCCGCCGAACCGATGATTGCTGCTCCGTTCTCTGGAGATGCTGACGGCAGCGAGAGCGCTGTCTATGCTGTCCATGGCCGTCATTCGGTTTTCTTCTCGCAGCAATCTTTCCCGTAGGTTCGCCAGCGTCTGCTCGGTTGGAGCGACGCTCTCCCATGCTGAGACGAAAGCGTTGTACTTGGCCGGCAACGTGCTCAATATTTTTGCCATGACCATCGTGTCCGAAACTGGCTCGTCGATGTCCTTAAGTTGTCGGGCGAGATTTTCCACCTTGGCTACGTGTTGTGGTATTGTATCTCCGGGTGCAACGCGGTACTCGTGAAATTTCGTGGTGAGCGTTAACTTATTCGAAGCACTTTTTTGTTCATGTATGCTCGAAAGTTTGTCCCACATTTCGTTTGCACTCAAACACGTCACAAGATATTCGAGCTGGCTGTACTCCATAGACGCAGATAGAAAGAACATGGCTCTCGCGTCTCTTTTGATCCACGTGTTCCTCGCCAACACGTTTTCGTTTGTAATCGGGTCCGGCTTTATTTCTCTTCCTTCCACAATGTCGAGAAGGTCGTGGGCGACGAAAACAGCCCGCAACTGGAACTTCCAGAGCTGATAGTTCTGCCCGTTGAACTTCGAAATGTTTCGTAAATCTGATGTGTCCGACATCTTATCAGGTCGTCGTTGGAAAAGTTAAATTCTCAAAAAAAAGCACACGAGCGAAAACACACGACACAAAAAAAACTTTTCACAAAGCGTTGTCAACAATAACCGAAATTAGAATATGGACGTCCTGGGCCCATAACCTGTTGAGGACTGGGTTATTCAAATAATACGACACGCGTGAAAATGAAAAGTTTAATAAAAAAGGAACGTGTAGCTCGTAGCACGGACGACAGACGAATGAATAAAAAAAAGGAATCGAGAACATCGAAACACGTAAGAAACAAAAAAGAGGAAATAGAAATGAACATCTCTAAAAACAGAAAATGAATGTCGCTGGGGCGACCCGCCACTCGGAGCAACTCGCATGCATGCTCACGCACAAGTGTGTGTGACCTTACGTCACTCCAACAGGGCTGAGACAACGAGACTCCTTAGCGCCGTGCGCGAAAGGTTTTTCAGCTGCCGGGCGAGGGGAATCGGATTCTCGGGCCGAGCCGAGAGAACGGTCAGATGCACGCCCACCGGGTAAACCGGAGGAAACCGCGAACAGCGATCGACGAACGGAGCCGTCGCGCGCCGGACAACGCGCGTCGGGAAGTTCGTCGTTCGAATGTTGGAACTGCCGGAAAAACGGGCATAGGGCGCGGGATTGCCGGGAAGCACCGCGATTACATTGCTACGGGTGCGGGGCGCAGGGCGTAACGGTCAACAACTGCCGGAGATGCCAAAGACCGTCGGGAAATGGGGGGGGGGGAGTCGCTCGACGGGGCCGGAGGGACTTCGCCGGAATAGATATCGGCCCAAGTAGTCACATTGGGTAAGAAAAAGCGACCGCCTCTATTAACGGTCGAAGCATGGGTGGGAACGCTGCCGGTGCGCGCCCTAGTAGATTCGGGTTCGTCCATCACGTTCGTTAGTCGCGACGTGTTAGAGCGGGTTGGCGACGGGGTCGCATTAGTCGAAAATACAGAAAGACCCTGCTATTTTCTCCTGGCCACGGGGACGATCGATCGAGCGGTAGAGCGGGCCCAATTGCCGGTAAGAATTGGGAAAAGGGAACACCGGATCTCGGCACGCGTATTAGACCAGCTCGTGACCCCTCTCCTATTAGGGACCGATTCGATTGCACTCTTCGGGATTGTGACGGAATACCACAAGGCTATCTGGTATTTTGCGTCTCAACCGAGTAAGAAATTCCCTTTCGATGACGCTCTGCCAGCTACCGTATGCTGCGGATTACAACTACTGAGTGATACCGAGAAAGACCGTTTGGCGAAATTCCTCGAGACCGAGCTGCCGGAATTTAAAACAATGAAGGGATTAACTGACTTGATCAGCCACCGGATAGACGTGGGCGACCATCCACCCATTAAACAACGCTATTATGCCGTCTCTCCCAAAATACAGGAGGCCATTTATGCGGAGGTTGACACTTTGTTGGCCGACGGCATAATAGAGCCGTCGCAAAGTGGCTGGTCAAGTCCGATAGTGATGGTCAAAAAGGCCAACGGTAAATATCGATTTTGTTTGGATTTTAGGAAAGTTAAGGAGGTCTCGAGGAAAGACGCGTACCCGTTACCGCTCATGACTCAGATCCTAGACAAATTACGAGCCGCAAAATACATTTCAACCCTCGATCTCAGTCAGGCCTACTTTCAGATTCCGTTGGAATCAAAAAGCCGGGAAATAACAGCATTCACGGTGCCGGGGAAGGGACTATTTCACTTTTGTCGAATGCCATATGGGCTAACGGGAGCCCCGGCTACATTCCAGCGATTGTTAGACCGTCTGATTGGGCCAGAGATGGAGCCCCACGCGTTTGCTTATCTAGACGATATAATTATCGTCACGAAAACATTCGAAGAACACCTGGAATGGTTAAAACGCGTGTTAGATAAGGTAAAAGCTGCCGGTCTAATAATTAACCCGGACAAATGTGAATTTTGTCGCGCGGAGGTCCGTTATTTGGGGTTTGTGGTCAGTAGAGAAGGGTTAACAGTAGACCCAGAGAAGATCCGACCGATAGTGTCCTATCCAACACCGAAGAACGTGAAGCAAGTGCGGCGTTTCTTAGGGATGGCTTCCTGGTATCGGAGGTTCATCCCAGGATTCGCTACACTCGCGGAACCGTTAAACGAACTCCTTCGGAAGGACCGCGAGTGGGTTTGGAAGGATGGACAGCAATCCGCCTTCGAAGCCCTCCGCGACATGATCACCACCGCGCCTACACTGTCGTGTCCTGACTTCAAGATACCATTTACGGTACAAACCGACGCGAGTACCGTCGGATTAGGGGCTGTTGTGACAAAAGAGATCGAGGGTATTGAAAAAGTAATTGCATTCGCGAGTCGCGCGCGCACGCTGCCGGAACGAAAGTATTCGGCGACGGAGCTGGAGTGTTTAGCAATAGTCTGGGCGGTACAGAAATTTAGACCGTATTTGGAAGGGTACAAATTCACGGTAGTCACAGATCATAACAGCTTACGGTGGCTGCGCAAATTACAAAATCCATCGGGACGTTTGGCGCGTTGGGCTTTGCAGCTCCTCGAGTACGACTTCGAGGTCGTATATCGACAGGGGGGCCTAAACCGAGTGCCGGATGCGCTCTCGCGCGCGTATGAGGGAGGAGAGGTCATCGAAGGGGAAATCGAGATAGCAGCTGCCGTGCGTGCGAGGTGGTACGAGAGCAAATTCGCGGAGGTAGAGGGAAACCCCCAAAAATTTAAGGACTGGTCGATTCGGAATGGGGAACTGTTTTGCCGGAGAACCGATCCGTTGATCGCGGAGACCTTAGGTCAGGATGGGGACGAATGGAAGTTAGTGGTCCCCGAGGAACGCAGGACCGAGATCCTGCAGGAGGCACATGATGGTCCACAGGCAGGGCATTTGGGTATCGAGAAGACATACCACCGCGTCGCGACTAGAGATCGCGGTTTTGGACGTGTACTAAAATACACGTGTACACGTGGTACGTGAACCGTGTAGTACGAATTTAAGGATCCGTGAATACGGATCCGTGAATGCGGATCCGTGTACACGGATCCACAAACCGTGCACTACACGGATCTGCGAATACGAATCCGTGTACACGGATTTACGAACACGGATCAGTGCGGCACGTTCGACTGTTCGAAAACAATCGCCGAACGGATCCGTGTTCGTAGATCCGTGTACACGGATTCGTATTCGCAGATCCGTGTAGTGCACGGTTTGTGGATCCGTGTACACGGATCCTCGTTCACGGATCCGTATTCACGGATCCTTAAATTCGTACTACACGGTTCACGTGGCACGTGTATTTACATACACGTGAAACGGGGATCTCTAGTCGCGACTCGATACTACTGGCCGGGCATGTACAGAACAACAGTAGAATACGTAAGACGCTGTACCACTTGCCAGCTAACGAAGGTGGAGCAGACGCTCCCTCCAGGGCTGATGGGTCGGCGCCGTATCGACATGCCCTGGTCAGTAGTCGCCGCCGACATTATGGGTCCATTTCCTCCTAGCAGGTCCGGTCATGCGTACCTCCTCGTAATGCAGGACCTTTTTACGAAGTGGATCGAGTGCGCCCCACTCCGACGAGCGACCGGTCCGAAGATTGCGGAGGCCCTCGAAAACCTCATTTTTTCGCAGTGGGGAACACCGGATGTGCTCCTCACGGATAACGGTACGGAGTTTTCCAATAAATGCCTACATGAACTGGCAAACGAGTATGGCATCCGTATCAGTACAACTCCTCCGTACCACCCGCAAGCAAACCCGGTGGAAAGGGTCAATCGGATCCTGAAGACCATGATGGTCGCGTACATAGGGAGGGATCACCGAGATTGGGACGCGAACCTAGCGAAGTTTAGATTCGCGTACAATACGGCGCATCATTCGGTCTTGCAAACTTCCCCAGCATTCCTGAATTTCGGGCGAGAACCGCGACCAGCTAAATGCGTGCGGGCGAGCAGCGAGCCGCCGTTAGAATTGGAACTAGCGCCGACAAAAACGTGGAAAGGTAGGGTTGCCCAGCTGCAGACGTTGCGCAGCTGGGTGTTAGAAAATTTAGAAGACGCGTATAATCGCCAGGCGCGATATTATAACGAGCACCATAGAGATGTCGAGTTCGAGGTCGGGGATCGCGTAATGAAGCGACACAGAGTTCTCTCCTCTGCGGCACAGCATATAGCGGCGAAATTGGTTCCCAAATACACCGGTCCCGTCGTGATAACGCGGAAGTTGTCACCGGTAGTATATGGGCTAGCGACCGAAGACGGCAGAGATCTAGGGAAATCGCACATAAGCGATCTTAAAGCGTACCGTCCATCATACGCACCCGAAGATAATAGCTAAATGTCCGAGCATGCTCTACAGAATCGAGAAAGGTGAGCTGCCGGAGAAAGAGGATCAGCTGCCGGAAGAGACAGGCCGGAATCCAACTGCCGGAGGCGCGATGACGAGCCACCAGGAGGCAACCCACGGGGAGAAGCTATGGGAGGCCATCCACATGGCCCACACCACGCTAGGGGCCAGGGGAATCCGACAAGTCTTTCGCCTGTACTTTATGAAAGAGATCGCCGAAGATCAGCGCGAAGTGGCCACACAGACCACCGAGGGTGGCAGAAACCCCGCCGAGAAGGAGGGAAGAAGCCCCACGTCGGAGGAAGAGGGCACCACCATCTACGAATCCGCCGACGAGAGGCCGGAATCCGACCGCTGGGCAACGAGAGGCGTCGAAGAAGAACTCGACGACACCCTCCGCAGCGTGGAGGAGATACCGGAGGACGGTCCGACCGAAGATGCCGGGGAAAAGGGGTCCAAGGAGGACGAACTGCCGGAGAAGATAGCGACGCGCACACCCGCGGCCCCAAAACAAGAGGAGGCAATCGCAGGACGGGTCGAAGTCCCGGAAAACCGCACTGCCGGGAAGGTTGAGGGAGCCCGACCAGTCTGGATATATGCCGGGGGTAGGAAAGAACCCACACTGGAGTGGGTGGTGGAAACACCCAATCGCCCACGCACTCGATCCAGGACACAAGTGCCAACCCCAACCCCAGAAGTAAAGCCGGGGAAACAAAAGATAGAGGAAGAATACAAGGCCAGGCAAGAGGGCTGCTGGAGCTGCGGCTCCACCAGCCACCGGCAGCGCGACTGCCGGAAGACGAGACAGCAGTACTGCTACCGATGCGGACGGGTAGGTTATTCCGTACGAACTTGTCCAAAATGCAGCCCCAGGTGGAAGGAAGGAGGGCCGCACAATAGGTGGTAATGCCGGGGAAGAGGAGAGAGCGAAAGAGAAAGACTGGCAGCAGCCAAAGAAATGATTTTTTTTGTTATTATTAGTCGTAATTTTGTTAGTTTGCGCCGGAACAGTTTTGGAAAGTTTGTTACGGGGACGACCCCGGAAAATACCGGGAATAAAGGAGCTGCCGGTAAAACGGAGGAAACAGGGAAAATTTTAGATTCTTTCGATCCCCGACCCCACGTTAAGGTTAGCCATGCGAGGCTATTGCGTAAAGTTTCAGTTAACTGCCGTTAGGATGGGAGGTCTCGCCCGAGACACTGTACAGGTGAGCGTAAGTATTCGTTGTTGTCATTGCGTATTATTGGGAAAACGGTAACGGAGGGTTGTTTGTGAAAGTCCCGAGGAGCGACCGAGGTCGAGCGTTCGCTACCGAGCCTGCAAGGAGTCTCCCCTGGGGGGGGGGGGGAGTTGTGACGTGGCAGTTTTGCCAACGTCCTCCGAGACCGGATATCGGAAGACCGGGTCACCCTCTGGCAGAATAAATGCGAGATGGGCCGTAGCGAGCGCTCGCCCTGGGCACGAGCGAGACCCATGGGCGAGTACTCATATTTTTGAGCGTCGCGCCAATTTGCGCGACGCGATTTCGCAGGACCGTAGTCAGGTCCCGGCGAGGACCTGAAGCAAAGTTTCCCCGAAGGAGAGGATGCGGTCAGCTCCGACGAAAACTCCGGCACCGGAATTCGAGGGATCAACGCGGCCCAGGAGGAACACCCTGGAGATGCCAGTTTCCAAAACCTGGCCAGTTTCCGGATAGGCCCGCGTCGATCGCCGCACGATGAAACAACCAATCATCGAACGCCGCTGCCGGGGAACCGAGGAATAGCCGATCGCCAGGGACCGTCGCGCCGAGGCTAGGCCCCGGCCGAACATCTATTCGCGATAGGTCGGATCGCCTGCGGGGAAAGAGCGCGGACAGGGGGGGACGCTCCGCTTCCGCGTTCCCGAGTCATCGCGCCGAAAGATCACTTCTTCGTTGGCTCCACGATAGAACAGTCGCGTATAATTAGCAACTAAAATAGTAATTAGTGCGATTCGCTGCCGGAACAAGAGGGACGTGCACATCGAACGTCGCCGTTGCCGGGTAAGCTTTCGTCAGATTCCATATCGGTAAAGTGATTCTTCTCGCGCTGGCTCGGTACGCGTGTTCGTGATCGCGTCGCCGAAACCCATAAGCAGCCACGAGGCTGCCGGTATTTGCGCAAACCGTAGGGCAACGAACGCGCGGGGACAATATTATTTGGTGAGGGCCGTGCCCTATTTATTTCTTTAGTGAGGATCCGCGCGTCGTTGTAGTTTTCACGCCAACCTCGGCTCGTTCCACGGTGCGACGCCGCCACGTGCTCTCGCCGTATTTTCGCGACTTGTTACGCCGACGAGAAACCAAGTGTTACGCGTTTTCCATCTGAGTTCGGGCGTAGAGCGCGAGTATCGCGTCCGCTGACGCTATCACCGCGTTGCTGCCGGATTCGACGCGTCTCGAAGGGGTCCGAGAAGGGCAAATCGCGCGTGTACCGATCTCCCGTCACGCGCCGGCTAACCTAGAAACGCTGCCGGTCGTTGCCGGCACCGCCATTGTGGACAGGCCAATAATAAAGACTTTTAGCCGAAATTCCGAGTGTCTTATTACGTGAGAAACCTTCCCGCCGCGGGGAACGCCTCGTGTTCGCCCCGCGTAGTACCCTGCGACCGTTCGCGGAACATCGTGATCGAATATCGGTTGTCGCAGGCGCGTCCGAACGCTTCTCGAACACGTTAGTTGCGGTAATCGCTTAGCGTGGCACCTTCCGTGCCTGGCGCCCGAAAATCTAGGCAAAATTTCGAGAAGTGACGTGCCTGCGAACAACTTTTGTCCCGGGTGGACCGCGTATCGTGCGGCCGAACGCGGCCCGGCCTCCGGGCTTGTAAATACCCGGTGTCGTCAGGATTTTCGCCCTCCTAGCGACGGCCAAATTCTGGACGACGTGACAGTATATATAATTAATTGACCCTACGAAATTAAAGAATCCTTTTGTTGGCTTTTCCTATTATAGTAATGTAGGCCCTACGTTGGGTATGATTGTTGGCCCAACGTGTGCGCGATCGTTGGCCCTACGTTGGGTATGACCGTTGGCCCGACATTGGACGTGATCATTGGCCCTACGTTGGGTGTGATCGTTGGTCCGACGTTGGCGCAACGTTGGCCTAACGTTGGCCCTGACTGTTGGCCCAACTGCAAAAAAGAGCGACATCTGTAACGGTTGCCCAACGCAAATCGCCAACGCAGGCCCAACAAAAGGCCAACCTTAAATGCTACTAGGGTGTAGTCAAGTATATATAGGACAAACGTCTAGACGTCTGGAAACTAGAATTAAAGAACATAAACGTAACATTTTCCTTCCACCCATTAATCATACAGCTTTGACTAAACACTCGATGGAATTTGACCACCCGTTTGATTTTGACAACGTTAAAGTAGTGGACCATGAAACCAATTTACACCAAAGGATATTGTTAGAAACAATTCATATGATTAAACAACGTAGCGTAAATCTTAGGTATGAAACGCCTAAGATACATAACTATTACGCGGCTTTACTGAATCGGTAAAGTTTTATGATGAAAATTTCTAAATGAATCCTTTTTGTTCTGGTCACTCTTTAATTGATTCTATATATACTTTTATATATATATATTTTTTGTGGCAAACCATTCTATGTGTGTAATTCACTTAATTACCTAAAAAGGTTTATGAAAATCAATGTCTGCAAAACACGTGTTGTGTTTTGAACTTTTCCTCCAGCTCAGTTTTGCTTCGTGGTGGGGTTATTTGGGGGTGGTCGAAGCATCTTCCGAAAACTGCAGTCAGTCTTCAACATCATTCTTTGTGGAGTGTGCCCCTTGGATTTTTCTGCGATCGCGTACCTACCACCAATCACCAGTGCTGCAATTCCCGGCCTGACCACAGGACTAATTTATGGACAACGAACGGGAGGGACAACACCGTATACCCGCTATGCGCACCTGGATTTCTACCTGTTTCTGGGGAAAAGGACATTTATTGTGATTTGTGCTGCAATGCAAAAGATATTGCAAATATTATTAGTGCATAGTGCATAGTTATGTGTTGACAAATGTGAACAGTGATCGTGAGTGTGTAAAAATTTCGTGGCATCTGTATGAAACATACGATTTATTTATCGTTTATAAAGTGAAAGTGAAAGCCAGGATCGTTTACTTGACCGCGCATCCCTTCGGTTGTCGTTTTACCACCAGCTGTGCAGTTCGTTGACCTGACCGTACGGCCCTTAGCTTTCGGTACTGTCGTACACCTGAAGACATCTGTGCAGTTCGTCACCGAATGACCCAGTGATACACATTTCGAAGCAGCAAATGGATTTACGGCTGAATAAGTGAGTTTTTAATTTAATCAGTTTCTGCTTCTTCTCTCGTTCGGGTAAAGTTGCCATAAGTCGGGTAAAGATTATGTGGATCCTCACCGATTTCAATGACCTTCAAATAAGTTTGATATGGTTATACAACAATGGTTATTCAATCGTGGTCTTGACAACATATCCAAAGCTCATCGAAATCGGAGAGGAGATAGTAGTATGAACATCGATCGATTTTCAATTACAAGTTTTTACAAATATCTCGAAAACTAAAGCCTCGAGGCAAAAAGTCTAAGGGGAAATGTTGTTCAGAATCATTGTCTTAACAACATATCCAAAGCTCATCGAAATCGGAGAGGAGATAGTAGTATGAACATCGATCGATTTTCAATTACAAGTTTTTACAAATATCTCGTAAACTAAAGCCTCGAGGCAAAAAGTCTAAAGGGAAATGTTGTTCAGAATCATTGTCTTAACAACATATCCAAAGCTCATCGAAATCGGGACATAATCGAGAAACTGCTACTTCTTACTACATCGCGCCGTACCGACAACACTATCTTCCCCCCGGCTCGCCGCGCTGACCGTGCCATCGAGCGACAGGGAGCGCTCTCATTGGTCCGTGTTTTTCGTTAATAACTCCCAAACGAAGCCTCGGACAACATTTTTCAAAAGGAAAATGGCGCTTGAAATGACCTCAGGAACCTCCCATTTCGAGATTCTTAAGACATTTTGGGACACCCTGTAGAATAGACCTATCATCTTATGGGACTTCGTGTCTCATGTTCTGAAATACCGACTGTTCAAAAAACCGGAGCACCGACGAGTTACTCGTCGGTGACCGGAGGTTTTGGTATGCCCTCTACGATTTAGAGTGGTGAGTTTAGGAATTATGTCAAATTTCAGATTTCGAAGGCGCAGTTGCCAAATCACATCCGAAAATATTTGTCGCGTGGTTGCCAATTTACTGTTACTGCCGTGTAATGCACAGCGCGCATTTCTGCTATTTTCCATGTTACAGTCACAATTCTGGAAAAGTAAACGAAACGAGTCGAGTCAGTCAATACATGATTAATTCCACCTGAATATTTCATCTCTGTTTAAATATAATGCTTCCTGTTTCTGTAATCATTTTAAAGCTGAATAAATGCTTTTTTGATTTATATAAATTGTTCAAGATTGGCGCGTGCGAGCGCCATATTGAATATACGTCACCGCGCGATCCCACCAAATAGCGCCGCGATCCTTCCAAATGACTGACCAATTGATGAGTGCGGAAATGGCGTGGGCTCGCTAACTCTCACGCAATTGGTCAGAACGCTCTCCCAATCCTTCTGGAATATTCGTGAAGTTTCGAGAAGGATTGGGACAATAAAAGTGAGAGAGAACGGCGGCCATACTCTCTTGTTACCAAGTCTCTCTCGCACGATCAGCTGTCGCACGCGCTTCTAAAATAATCCTCAATTTAGAGTATTCCATACACGTTTTCTTTAGTTATCACATAGTTTATTGTACATCTAGTCATAAATACAGTTTATTCTTGTTAAATCCGGATATCCTTTTATTCAATCCCAAAACCACGTGTTTTACAGTCCACTTTCAAATTCAACCGTTACCGTTTTGTCTCACATTCATTTTCACTCTTCCAACTTCTCAATTTCCATTTTCTCTCGGTCGATCAAGATCGTTAACGAACATAAATAAACTATTATTTATTGATAGCAAACAAAATAATTATTGATATCAAAAATAGTGTTGAAAATAGAATTACCTATTTAACGCTATTTTTATCTTAAAATTTATTCATATTGTAGGTATTAGATATTTATATGTGTTGGTACCGATCGATCGTCGGTGATCAGCTGTTCGTCTGCTGCTGGTCGTCGTTACGAGCCGACGATCGATTTGTTATTAACGACTGACGTTCGTTTGTAAAAAACATTTGTATTCAGATTGTAACATACCGTGAATCGGAAAACATCTATTAATATAAACTTCCTATAAATTTCAGAAGTGGGATACGAAATAGATATTTCGTGATAGTGCGTGAAATTTCGTATTTTTTGTTCGCGGCTATCGAATTTTGGGAAGTTCAGTTTGAATATTGATTTGAATATTAGTGAATCACGATGGCGGAGAATAGAAGAAATTTGGCCAACCTAACAATCGTTGAGCTCAAAGAATTGCTCAGGTCCAGGGACATGGTTGTATCAGGCTCGAAAGCTGAATTAGTTGCCCGTTTGATTGACGCTGACCCAAACATTGAAGACACCTTTCAAGAGCGTCAGGTAACAACGGAATCTCACGACAACCAGGATTTCGGTGCAGAGACGTCTTTCGCACAGAGAGAGATACAGATTCTTCGCCAGGAACGCGATATTTTACAACGTGAATTGGATTTAATGAGACGAGAGAGAGAAATGACAACGCCGTTGCGATCCACGGGAGCCAGCGTTACCGTCCGCCCAAATACAAGCATCAAAACGATTGCTGAATTACTGTCTGAATTTTCGGGTGCGGAAAATACGTTCAAATTATGGAGACAGCAGGTAGAGCGGCTCAGGAGAATGTACGGCTTGGACGATTGCGCTACGGTAACAATAATCACGTTGCGCCTACGAGGAAAGGCTTTGAAATGGTTTAATACAAAACCAAGCTTGTTAGAATTGTCCGCGTCAGTCTTCCTGGAAGAGATTCGGAAGATGTTTGACCATCGAATGGACAAATTAGCAATGAGAAGAGAGTTCGAAAACCGTACGTGGCAAAGGAATGAGTCGTTTCCAGACTATTTCCACGATAAAATCACCTTGGCGAACAAAATTATGGTGGATCCGGAAGAATTGGTGGATTTGGTGATCGACGGAGTTCCGGATGCACAATTGAGAAACCAGGCACGCATGCAGCGTTTGGAAACGGCAGAGGACCTTCTCGAAACGTTTCGAAAGCTCTCCTTAAGAAGCGATCGTGAGCCTAAGGAGCAGAAACGGCCGGTTCCAGGGAAGTTTTCGTTTACGAGGGACTTCGGCGGTTCCGAGCGTACCTCCAGGGACTCCGCGCAGGAAAAGGTCGTGCGGTGTTTCAACTGCAACGAATCGGGACATTGGAAGAAGGACTGTACGAAACCAAGACGGGAATGGGGTTCTTGTTTCAGATGCGGGGAAAAGTCTCACCGGGCGAGAGATTGTCCGCAACAGACATCAAAAGATTGTCCGCAGCAGACATCACCAGCGCAGTTTCGACGACAACAACAGGCTTCTGCCTCGACGACGGCCTCGACTAAGCAACCGGGTACGACGACGCATTTGGTTCAACCTCATAGTACAGAAACCCCGTTCATCATACCGTTTACCTGCACAGCCCAGGATAATGGCGGAGCGACAACATACATTTCAACCGTAGCAATTGTTGACTCAGGTTCGCCTGTTAGTTTAATCAGAAGAGATACTTTACCGTCTGATTTTTATTTCGAACGACCGTTAAATAATACATTTTACGGTGTAAATTATTCACCAGTTAATGTCGTTGGCGCATTTAAAACTGAAATTTGTGTAAACGGCGCGCGTGTTCCCCTTACATTTTTTGTTGTACCGATAACAACTATGTCTCACTTTGCATTATTAGGCAGAGATTTTATTCGGTCGCCAACCATAGAGATAAAATTGGGAAGTTCAACGGAAATCAAAGTTAAGGAAAGAGAACCCGAGAACTCGGATACGGAAAATTTTGTTCAACAAATTCTTAAAATAGATTATATTGAAAACCCAATTTCCGCGTGTCACGAATTAAACGTTGATCCAGAAATAGATAGTAGCATTGTGAGGAAACTTGAAAAAATTTATTTTTGCAAAGATGTTCAGGTCGACGACAACGAGCAACATCCGAATACTGTTGAAGCAGTGATTTCATTAAAGACCGAGCATCCAATTTGTTTTCGGCCGCGTAGACTAGCGTTTGCAGACAAGGAAAAACTTCGTGTTATTCTTGACGACTTATTAAAAGAGGGCACCATTAGACCCAGTAATTCTCCTTATGCTAGTCCAATTGTCTTAGTCAGGAAAAAGAACGGAGAAATTCGCTTGTGCGTCGATTATCGCGAATTAAACAAACATACAATCAGAGACAACTTTCCTGTACCACTTATAGACGATTGTTTAGATCAACTTAGAGATAAAAAATATTTTACGAAATTAGATCTTAAAAATGGATTTCACCACGTGAAAGTCGCTGAAACTTCGATAAAATATACATCGTTCATTACACCCTTAGGTCAATACGAGTACCTCAAAATGCCATTTGGACTAACCAATGCACCTCGTATTTTTCAACGATTTTTAGACGAAATCTTTACCGATTTACTTAGGCAGAATAAATTGTTGCTTTATTTAGACGATTTTTTGGTGGCCACGGAAACGGTTGACGAACATTTAGATATTTTGCGAGAAATATTTTGTTTAGCGAGAAACTTTAATTTACGATTTAGGTTAGATAAATGCTCATTCTTTTATCGCGAAATAACTTATTTGGGATACTGTATTTCGGATAATGGTATTGCTCCAGCGAAGGAAAATATCGAATCAGTAGTCAATTATCCAATGCCGAGGAATACCAAAGAAGTGCAACGCTTTATAGGCCTAGCAAGTTATTTTCGGCGATTTATAAAAAATTTCTCACTTATCGCGAGACCCTTATATGATTTATTACGCAAAAATGTGATATTTCACCTTGGTTCAGAACAAATTCAGGCGTTTGAAACGTTGAAGCAGCGTCTAACAAACGATCCCGTTTTGGCAATCTACTCTCCAAAATTAGATACAGAGCTTCACTGCGACGCTAGTAGCAGTGGATTTGGGGCAATTTTGCTACAAAAACAGACAAATAAAATTTTTCGACCAGTTTTTTATTTTAGTAAAAGAACGACTGCTCAAGAAGAGAAGTATCATAGTTTCGAACTTGAATGTTTAGCAGCAGTGTACGCGATTAAAAGATTTCACATTTATTTATCGGGCATTAAGTTTAAAATAATCACAGATTGCGACAGTTTTAGATTAACGCTTAACAAGCAGAACATTAACCCACGAATATCCCGTTGGGCAATGTTTTTACAAAATTACGACTATACTATTGAACATCGTAGTGGGAGTAAAATGTCACATGTAGACGCATTAAGTCGGTACAACACAATCTTGATTCTAGAAGCTAATACTTTAGAGGAAGTATTAGCGATTAAACAACACCAAGATCTTACGATTCGAGAAATCAAGAATAGATTAGAGAAAAGCGAGGAGAAATATTATGAATTACGGGACGGTTTAGTGTATAGAAAAGTCAGTAACAACAGATTATTATTTTACGTACCTGCGTGCTTAGTAGATAACGTTATCAAAACTAGCCACGATGATTTAGGGCATTTAGGTTATGAAAAAGTGTTAGACAACATTAGTCAGGTATATTGGTTCCCACAAATGCGTATAAAAATTAGAGAGTACATTAGTAATTGTTTGAAATGTATTGAATTTTCACCAATCAGCGGTAAACAGGAGGGATTTCTACACAGTTTGGACAAAGGCGACTTACCTTTTCAAACAATTCATGTGGATCATTACGGTCCATTGGAAAAGTGTAGGAATGGTTATAAATTTATTTTGGCGGTAGTAGATGGATTTACTAAATTCATAAGGTTGTATCCTTGTAAAACAACAAAATCGGAGGAAATAGTGAAAAACTTAGCAGAATATTTTAGAGCGTATAGTAAACCGAGACGGCTAATTAGTGACCGAGGTTCGTCATTTACATCAAATTTATTTAAAGAATTTTTAGCAAACAACGAGATAGAACAGGTACTGATCGCGATAGGAACTCCACGTGCGAACGGTCAGATTGAGCGATTTAATAGAATAATAGCACCAATGTTGGCAAAATTAACAAACACTCCGGGAAAATGGGACCAAGTTGTTGACAAAGTAGAATATGGAATAAATAACACTGTTTGTCGGTCAACAGGTAAAAGCCCATCCCAATTATTGTTTGGAATGAACCAAAAAGGTATTGTATCGGACAAAGTTCGAGAAGCGTTAGGAATTTTAAACAGTGACAGAAGAGACATTCTAACAACACGAAGGGAAGCAGCTGAAAAAATTATTAAAGTCCAACAATCAAATGAACGTTTATATGATAAAAAACACAAAAAACCTACTGAGTATCAGGTTGGCGATTACGTGGTAATTCGCAACATAGATACTACACCAGGAATAAATAAAAAATTGTTGCCTAAATTTAAGGGCCCGTTTGAAATTAAGAAGGTTTTAGACAGGGACAGGTATCTCATAACAGATGTAGAGGGGCACCAAGTGTCACGTGTGCCATTTACGGGAGTAGTTGGCCCCGATCAGATGAAATTCTGGATCAGGTCGGGAAACGAAAAAGAGAACAATACCTAATAGAAAATAAGTTTGAATTGTGTTATTGCGTTATATTTGCGTAAGCTAAGTTTGAATTGTATTATTGTGTTATTTATTGTGTGAATTATGTATTGTTTAGTTGTTGTAAACTTATTTGTTATTTAAGTAGATGATGATGGTCCATTGATGACCGAGGACGGTCATTGTGGTCAGGAATGGCCGTAGGTATTAGATATTTATATGTGTTGGTACCGATCGATCGTCGGTGATCAGCTGTTCGTCTGCTGCTGGTCGTCGTTACGAGCCGACGATCGATTTGTTATTAACGACTGACGTTCGTTTGTAAAAAACATTTGTATTCAGATTGTAACATACCGTGAATCGGAAAACATCTATTAATATAAACTTCCTATAATATAAACTGTTGTTGGTTTCTTTGAACCTTCTGCTATAAAATACATAATTTTGAAAAGGACGGAAAAATATTCAGAAGATCAGTTAATAAAAAATTTTAAGGACATGTTATGTTATTGTTAAGTTGGTTTCGTTACAAGTTGTAGCGTGTCTGTTATCATATGCGTTAATATTAAATATACAATTAATTGAGCCGCTCAGTGCACACATCGATTAACTCCATAAAACGAAAAGTTGAGAAACGCGATGATGTAATGTATATTGTTTTTAAAAATTCCTCTGATAATATGAATTCAAATATATAATGTAGAATGCATAATTGCAGATATAGCTTTCATCTAACGGTATATAAAATTAATAAGAAAGAATAGCCAACAAACAATCGTCAGTAATGTTACAGTTTTTATGTGACTGGTGGAGTTAATCGATTTGGCAACTGAAAAAAGTAATAAAGTTAAATTTAGTCTTTACATTTTTAAGTTTTTTATTACAGAAAAAGTTAGTTATTATACATTTTTATCACAGCTTTTCCATAAAAATGAATGTTGGCAGTTCGGTTATAATATAATTTTTGTAATTAATTCATAGCAGCTTTATGTTAGCGGCATTATTCTTTGGGATGATTCAGCAATATTATAAATAATGTCTTCTTCATCAGCTGTATGCGAGGATTCGTCATTTCGATTTGTTGACAAGTTCTTATAGTAATCGTGTTTAACAGGAGGAATGAATTTTAGCAGGTCCATTATTATTGTCCAATGTAACAGTAGACAAATTATACATATATTATATTTAAAGTAACAAAAGGGAGACTCGATGTATACTGTTACAAATATAATCAAAATTTTATTAGACATTAGAGTATGGAGTTAATCGAAATGGCTTCTGAAATAAATTACTTATTATTCAATGGCCAAAAAAATTTGCCATTTAACGGTGCTAATCTTTATTATTCAGGAAAGTTATTATAAATATAAAAAGTTATGACTATACCAAGGGCTTTGACACTTAAATTTAAGATTTTTCAAAAAGTGGAGTTAATCGATGTGTGCATTGAACGGCTCAATTATTAGTCCTTTTTCAAATATTTTCATAAGTTATGCAAGAATTTACATTAATTATAAACAATAATTAAATGTGTAATAAATATGTACAAAATTCTGTCTATTATTGATCTGACTTGACATTATATCGCAAAAGCACACAGGAGTTCAGATTTATATAGTTGATCTTTTACCATTATTTTTATCAGTTTTGAAACAGTAATGACTGTATTATTTTATGAAACTAGCAATTACATTTTTATTAGTTGTCTGCAATTAAAAGATAATATGAGATAATACCTAATATGAAACAGGGGATGAAATAAATAGTACCATTTTATGTATTAAATATATATTTATTAGATAAAGTAAATATATGTAGGATTCAGAAAGTAGAGACAGTATGAAGGAAAGAAATAATATATTGATACATACTATTTATCTGCATATATGTATACATACTCTTGTAAAAAATTATTGTCAAAAGGCTATTACCGGGTTTGGTGGTGAAATTCGCCCCCGACGAGTTTTTAATCGAGCTTTGGCTATTCGATAGCCTACCCAAAAAGACCCCGATCTGCCAAGTTACAGCCCCATATCTCATCTGTAAGGGTAGTTATTGAGGAAAATCGAAAAATCAGTTTTTGGCCCATTTTCCCCATTTAATGACAATTCAAAATTCTGAAAAAATTCTGACACATTTCGGATACCAAGCCACATGTTAGGTATCATTTTCAGATTTTTCCGTTGCAAACTCTGGTTGTGAAACACGAAAAACACGAAAAAAATCGAAAAAATGCAGATTTCATAGAGAAATCGAAAGAGCACACCTACAGATTTAATTTAGCAATGAGATATTATCATTAGTATTATGCTCTATTTTTTTCAAATCCCTGAGTGTGGTGCGTCATAGTTGAAAAAAATAAAAACCACTTTTTTCGGCGTTTTTTCTAAGTTATACCTATCTTCCCTGAATTTAAAAAATATATTATGTAATGTTAAACATTCCTACGTTCAGAGAAATATTTTCCAGACTTTAAAACTTGTGCAATACATAAACAAAATAATTCTATGTATGCTATATTCAAATATTTCGAAGACAGTTTCAATGGCGCCGGTTGGTGCAGCGGCTATGGTCTTCGACTGCGGAACCGCTGATGACTTTTTGTACCAGGTTCGAATCCCGTCCGAGTCAATTTTTTTTTTTTCGTTAATCACAGGTTTTTTCGCTTTCTAACCATCCGATTGTTGCTAAATCATTGTAAAAACATTTTTTAACTATGTTTAAATTATTTTTAAACAATTTTTCGGAAAAATATTTTTGGAGGACTTTCGGCCTCTTAGTCATTTACGGACTGTATTACTGCTATACTTAACATTTCTTACATGGAATTGTGCATCGACTTCACTATAAAGTCTTATTTTTACTAGGTTCCTTATTCAGTAATAAATCCAGATAACTTGGATGTTGCTCACATGTTGCTGCTATTATTTATTATTTATCTTATGCTCGATACGATACAGACATAGTTCGGCAAGCAGAGATTCTCACAAAGATTTTTGACACTAAACAAATATTACCGATAATTGACGAAGATAGTGACGAAGATTGAAAGCACACATGATTCCACCGCACACTAACCCATCTACAATTATTAAAGATAAGTATTCCTAATAATACTTCATGTATATATTTCCTATCACAAAAATAATCAATCCCATAATTAACAGATCACGCAGAGGACCTAGAAAAAATAAAAGACTTGATAATCAAGTCGATGTACAATTCCATGTAAAAAATATTAAGTATAGCAGTAATACAGTCCGTAAATGACTAAGAGGCCGAAAGTCCTCCAAAAATATTTTTCCGAAAAATTGTTTAAAAATAATTTAAACATAGTTAAAAAATGTTTTTACAATGATTTAGCAACAATCGGATGGTTAGAAAGCGAAAAAACCTGTGATTAACGAAAAAAAAAAAATTGACTCGGACGGGATTCGAACCTGGTACAAAAAGTCATCAGCGGTTCCGCAGTCGAAGACCATAGCCGCTGCACCAACCGGCGCCATTGAAACTGTCTTCGAAATATTTGAATATAGCATACATAGAATTATTTTGTTTTTGTATTGCACAAGTTTTAAAGTCTGGAAAATATTTCTCTGAACGTAGGAATGTTTAACATTACATAATATATTTTTTTTTAATTCAGAAGAGAGAGGTATAACTTAGGAAAAACGCTGAAAAAAGGGGTTTTTATTTTTTTCAACTATGACGCACCACACTCAGGGATTAAAAAAAAATTGAACATAATACTTATGATAATATCTCATTTTTAAATTACATCTGTAGTAGTGCTCTTTCGATTTCTATACGAAATCTGCATTTTTTCAATTTTTTCGTGTTTTTCGCGTTTTACAACCAGAGTTTGCAACGAAAAAATCTGAAAATGTGTACCTAATATGTGGCTTTGGAAATTGAAATATGGTTTTATTATCTTTTATCAATTAACATTATCGACAAATGTGTTCTTTTTAACTTGCGGAACTTACTTTTTTTTAATTGCAGATTTTTTTGCTGAAGATTCTATATATATATTATATATTTTTTTAAAAGTCTTAATTTTTGAGTTCCACTGTCTTAAGGGTCAAGGTCTTATAAAGAGAACTGCGTTTAGAAAAAAATTAACTACTAACTATATATAGTCGTTGCCATTCGCATTTATACTTTTCACACACATAATGCATATGTACACTGTTGTACACTTATTTATAATTTTCTTTACTTATTTTACTTTTATTTAGTGTTTTAAATTAGTTATAATATTTAAAAGTTGGTTATTATTACAAAAAAAGAGGGGTTCTACAAACTCTCAGATGGACGCGTACCCTAAGAAAGCTGTCAGCACAAACGAGATATAGGAATCCTATTCGTATATCTCGTTTGTGCTGTCAGCCTATTTTAGTTCCAGTAATACCGACGAGACCCTGCCTGGGGCCCCAAAACCGGTTCGCAAATGGGGTACGTAACCCCAGCAATGATGGCCGCCAAAATACATTGGATGATAGGTCTATTCTATACCTAGTCGGTGATGATAGGTCTATTCTATACCTAGTCGGTGCTACAGATTCCTGTTGCCGCCAAGTCCCATAAGGTGTCATGTCTATTCCTATATCTCGTCTGTGGTAAGAGTTCGTGGTCTATTCTATATCTCGTCTGTGGTAGTCACGGACTTAAGGGGGTGCGCCCAGATTTGACCTTGACGGAGTTGATCGTCACGCTAAATTTGTACGAACGGAGATTAGACGAAGCTGAGTAGTACTATTTTCGACCGATAGATGGGATAGACGCAGCTGATTAGTAAGAATTTCGCCCGATAGGTGGTGTGGGTCTAATTTTCTGTGACGAGCTACAGTTAGGTAGGATTTTTCAGAAGCCGCTACGTGACAAGCAGTATTCTGCCGATTATTGCAAATTACTCTTTAACAACGTAAAAATATGAAATTTGAGCTCTGGACGACGCTGCGCAGGACTCTTAGGAATCATAATCAACCAATTCTGAACTTCTCATTGCAATATTGAGGCGTCAGTTTCTTTTCTCGTAAACCCTTGCACTTGCGTATTCGCGACTCGAGAAGCCGCGCCGCGCATTCTTCAGGCGCCTCGTGGCAGGCAGTTTGCTGCCGATTATTGCAAATTACTCTTCAACAATGTAAAAATATGAAATTTGGGCTCTGGACGACGCTGCGCAGGACTCTTAGGAATCATAATCAATCAATTCTGAACTTCTCATTGCAATATTGAGACGTCAGTTTCTTTTCTCGTAAACCCTTGCATTTGAGTATACGCGACTCATCAAGCCGCGGCGCGCTTGCTTCAGACGTCTTATGTTTTTAGTATGTATTTTGCAGTTTTTTTACCACCCTTCCGTTCTCCATCCCCAAAATCAGGTTTGGGCATTATTAAAATAGAAAATTATTTAAATAGCGATTCGAATAAAAGATACCTTATCTTTATTCGTTATTCGAAGGTTAGAATAAGAAAAGTTTCTTTATTCGACGAGTATCGAATGAAGAAAGTATCTTTATTCGACGAGTGTCGGATAAATAATTTTATTCGACAAGATATTTATCCGACGTATAAGGATAATTTTTTTATTCGAAACGGATTTATTAAAAGGCTTCGATGCTACACTACCGAATAGCCCCACAGATAAAACGTTTAGATGCATACCAATAATATATCGTGTTTAGTGTCATTTTAATAAGGAGAATGCCACGAATTAGTTGATGCAATTCCCATGGAAAATACAGAAGTTTTGGAATTGAATGGTGGTGAATTCACACCGATATACCTGACCCGTTGTCGGGTTACCCTGCTGTGTTTATTGCACCACTCGGCGACCGAAGCGACTCGTGCTACTGAGCCTAGGCAGTCGGTGCTCGTTGCCGTTTCTTCGATTTGGCAGAAAATTGTTCGAAGCCTACGTATAGCCCGCGGATGAAACCACTAGATACAGTCCAAATTATATCGTGTTTGGTGTCATTTTGATCATGATAATTCCACGAATTAGTTGATGTAGGTCTTATAAAAAAACAATTGAAAATAAAGAAGTTTTGGAAGTGGATTGGTAGTGGATTCACATCCACGTACCTGACCCGTTGTCGGGTTACCCTGCTGTGTTTATTGCACCACTCGGCGACCGAAGTAACTCGTGCTACTGGGCCTAGGCAGTCGGTGCTCGTCGCCGTTTCTTGGATTCGGCAGAAAATTGTTCGAAGCCTACGTATAGCCCGCGGATAAAACCACTAGATACAGTCCAAATTATATCATGTTTAGTGTCATTTTGATCATGATAATTCCACGAATTAGTTGATGTAGGTCTTATAAAAAAACAATTGAAAATAAAGAAGTTTTGGAAGTGGATTGGTGGTGGATTCACATCCACGTACCTGACCCGTCGTCGGGTTACCCTGCTGTGTTTATTGCACCACTCGGCGACCGAAGCGACTCGTGGTACTGGGCCTAGGCAGTCGGTGCTCGTCACCGTTTCTTCGATTTGGCAGAAAATTGTTCAAAGGTTACGAGTAGCCCGCGGATGAAACCACTAGATACAGTCCAAATTATATCGTGTTTAGTGTCATTTTGATCATGATAATTCCACGAATTAATTGTGGTAGGTCTTATAAAAAAACAATTGAAAATAAAGAAGTTTTGTTATTGGATTAGTAGTGGTCTCCTGTCTCACACCGATATACTCGACCCGTTACATTCATGTTACACTTCTCGGCGACCGAGGCCGCTCGAGCTTCTTGGCCCCTCACGGGGTATACCCCGCAGGAGTGGGGATAGTTCAGAGACAATTATGTGCCACACATTTGGGACATTTATCGATAAAATACTGTACCATACATACTATTATTTCGCTTTTGTATTACGCAAGTTTTAGAGTCTGGAAAATATTTCTCTGAATATCGGAATGTTTAATATTACATAATATATTTTTAAGGTTCCAAAAAGATAAGTATAACTTAGGAAAAACGCTGGAAAAAGTGGTTTTTAATTTTTTCCAACAATAACAAATATTCCAGTAAACCTTACGTTTAGGGGAGGCAGCTCCGATGACCTTGATCTTCACATATGTTGTCGGGAACAACATTCTGAACAACTTTTGTCATTATAACTACCCGGTGCTCGGTCTTAGTTTTCGAGATATTTGCGAAAAACTATTATTTAAATGCTGAATAAAATTCTCATTTTGAAATATTCACAATTTCGCATGCGTGGTCGGGCCGGCCCTCTCCGCCCCCCACCAACTAACCCTAACTAATTCTGATTATCAAAAATTATGCGATCAGAATTAGTTAGGGTTAGTTAGCGGGGGGGGGGGCGCAGAGGGCCGGCCGCTAGGCCGGCCCGACCACGTATGCGAAAATCCAGAAGTAGTCTTTCAAAATTGAAAGCTCACCCTATAAAAAATAATTATTATTTTAAATTGTACTCAATTAAATTTACTATAAGAATTTTTATTATATAGAGTGACACTCTGTTCTGATCCCCACAATGTGTTTACAAACAGAAAATAAACAGATGCCGCCCGGGGAACAGGCTCACGTTGTCGCGGAGCTTGGAAGAATGCGTAAAATGCAATACAGTATTAGCAATAGTTTTTCGCAAATATCTCGAAAACTAAGACCGAGCACCGGGTAGTTGTAATGACAAAAGTTGTTCAGAATGTTGTCTTTGACAACATATGTGAAGATCAAGGTCATCGGAGCTGCCTCCCCTAAACGTAAGGTTGACCAATATTCCTATCTACTGACAATTATCGTAATAAATATATATTTTTTGTAATCATTTTTTAATTAATTAAAATAAAATTTGAAATTGTTTATTTGTTACTCATTCAGTAGTTTTCCAGATAATTTAAATCACAGATGGCTTTGATTATAACTTTCTCTGTATTTATTCTTCACATCCTGAATATATCAAGAAATACTCGGTCTTCGGCTAAACGAAGAAATGCTGGTGTGCTTCCCATTATTGTACTAAAAATATTTTTACCACAGGCCCAACGATCTCGGAAATCCCCAAGCATATTGACTCTAGGATATTGAAGCAGTAATTGACTCTAGGCAATAAAATCTCTGAAAACATTCATCGCGGTCATTGTACAGGTAAAAAGGTAAAATGTAATTTATTTTATTACCTGATCATTCGCTCATCTATTGTCGCCTATAGAGGAACCGGCATGAACTTTGTTCATATAGGGTATCGTGCGATAATTGAAATAGTAGACTAAAGCTCTTCAATTCTTGAGAACATTAGCAGGACAATGTAATAAATTTGTCAAAATTGGCAATTGATTGAAACGATAGAATGAAATCTGAAATTTCGGTGTTGATGTTGAAGCGCCGAGCTCGGCACTTCGGTGATTTAAACTAGTCCAATAATGAGAAACAGACCTGCATTTCTTCGCATACTTTGTTAGTCGAAAACGGAGTATTTCTTGAAATATTCAGGATATGACAAATAAATACAGAGAAAGTTATAATCAAAGCCATCTGTGATTTGAATTATCTGGAAAAGTACTGAATGAGTAAGAAATAAACAATTTCAAATTTTATTTTAATTAATTAAAAAATGATTACAAAAAATATATATTTATTACGATAATTGTCAGTAGATAGAAATAATTGTTATTGTTGGAAAAAATGAAACCCACTCTTTCCGGCGTTTTTCCCATGTTATATTTATATTTCCGGAACCTTAAAAATATATTATGTATTATTAAACATTCCGACATTTTCTGCCAGATCAAAAAAACTGCGACGACCACCGACTGCTTAGGCTCAGTAGCACGAGCTGCCTCGGTCGCAGAGTAGTGCAATAAACACGGCCGGGTAACCCGACACAGGGTCAGGTACATCGGTGTGAAACCATTGCTAATTCAGTTGCAAAACTTCTTTATTTTTCATAATCTTCTTATAGAAGTTGCACCAGCTGATTCCTGGCGTTTTTCCGATTACAATGACACTAAACACGATATAATTGGGCTGTATCTAATGGTTTTATCATTAGAGTTATTCGAAGCCTTCGAATAAAAAAATTATCTTTATCCGACGGATCTCGGAAACTATTTATTCGATACGCGTTGACTAAAGATACATTTTGTATAACGAACCTCCGTATAACGAATAAAAATTATTTTATCTTTCATTCGTTATTCGAAATTTTTATTTAGATAAACATTTTGCCCAACTTTGCGCACACGGTGGGCTGGATCGAGAAAGGTGGTCTTTTACTAGAACTCCTGAACCGTAAGACATACGGGGATGAAATTCGCACTAAAATTCATTAAAAAATTATTTCTATCTACTGACAATTATGGTAATAAATATATATTTATGCAATAATTTTTTAATTGATTGTTTAAATTTTATCGTCTTAAAATCATATTTAAAGTTGTTTAGTTGTTGCTTGTTTAGTAATTATGTAGACAATTTAAATGACCGATGTCTGGTTATAAATTGTCTTATATTTCTTGAAATTTATCCTTCATATTATGAATATTTCAAGAAATACGTCACGAGTTGCATATACGCAAACGCAAGGGTTTACGAGAAAAGAAACTGACGCCTCAATATTGCAATGAGAAGTTCAGACCCGGTCGATTATGTTTCCTAAGAGTCCTCCGCAGCGTCGTCCAGAGCCCAAATTTCATATTTTTACGTTGTTGAAGAGTAATTTGCAATAATCGGCAGAATACTGCTTGTCTCGAGTCGCGAATACGCAAATGCAAGGGTTTACGAGAAAAGAAACTGACGCCTCAATATTGCAATGAGAAGTTCAGAATTGGTTGATTATGTTTCCTAAGAGTCCTCCGCAGCGTCGTCCAGAGCCCAAATTTCATATTTTTACGTTGTTGAAGAGTAATTTGCAATAATCGGCAGCATACTCGCTTCCGAAACAAGTGAAATGTAACAAGATTGTCGCCATTGACACCACCTAACGGTTCCGAAATTTTCCACTACTAGCGCCACTGTCTCTTTCGCAGTTACCCTATACAAATGCATGGGACAGAGACACTAACGCTAGTAGTGGAAAATTTCGGAACTGCAAGGTGGACTTTGTGGCGGCCATCTTGTGACATTTCACTAGTTTCGGAAGCGAGTATGCTGCCAATTATTGCAAATTACTCTTCAACAACGTAAAAATATGAAATTTGGGCTCTGGACGACGCTGCGCAGGACTCTTAGGAAACATAATCGACCGGGTCTGAACTTCTCATTGCAATATTGGGGCGTCAGTTTCTTTTCTCGTAAACCCTTGCATTTGCGTTTTCGCGACTCGAAACAAGCAGTATTCTGCCGATTATTGCAAATTACTCTTCAACAACGTAAAAATTTGAAATTTGGGCTCTGGACGACGCTGCGCAGGACTCTTAGGAATCATAATCGACCGGGTCTGAACTTCTCATTGCAATATTGAGGCGTCAGTTTCTTTTCTTGTAAACCCTTGCATTTGCGTATACGTATATGCGGATCTGGCGATGTGTGAGTGGTAGGGTGGTTGATGGTGTTTGGCAGGGCGCACCGCCTTAAAGGACTGTGCACGATTCTGAGGGGGTGGTTCAAAAGACGGAAGGGGTATCAACTTGTCGGCCATCTTGTATGGCGCCAGTGTTCCGTTGAGCCAGCTTTTTTTCGCGCATGCGCGGCAATTTCAGCCTCAGTAACGTAACCTTTTCGATGAAATCGGGTAGCTTGAGCACCCTGCAGACTTTTAAAAAATTATTAGTCTATACGTAGCTCTTTCTCCACTATTAACCTCCATTGTATAATAAAATATTAATAATACTTACCTCGTTCCGCGTCACGTCTCTCGTCCATCAGTCGTCCCGCCAATATAATTGCCACAGGCCGTCAGGGCCCTGGCCGCTCTACTGCGTCATTGTAGATACGCTACTGTTTTGGCCGCGCATGCGCGAAAAAAAAGCTGGCTCAATCGGAACACTGTATGGCGCACACTGTGGTGCGCTCTATAGGCGACTTTAAATACTAGTGTCAGTGTTCCGATTGAGCCAGCTTTTTTTCGCGCATGCGCGGCAATTTCAGCCTCAGTAACGTAACCTTTTCGATGAAATCGGGTAGCTTGAGCACCCTGCAGACTTTTAAAAAATTATTAGCCTATACGTAGCTCTTTCTCCACTATTAACCTCTATTGTATAATAAAATATTAATAATACTTACCTCGTTCCGCGTCACGTCTCTCGTCCATCAGTCGTCCCGCCAATATAATTGCCACAGGCCGTCAGGGCCCTGGCCGCTCTGCTGCGTCATTGTAGATACGCTACTGTTTTGGCCGCGCATGCGCGAAAAAAAGCTGGCTCAATCGGAACACTGACTAGTGTAGCGTCTGTAGGATGTAGGATACACTGGATACACGTGGTCGTGGTACACTGTACACCGGTACACGTGCAGTATTGTGGCGTCATTTTGGTTTTTTATTAATTTATAAAAATGCCAGTATGTGTAGTGAAAGGATGCACAAACAGATCATCGGCGAAGAGTAGTAAACAAGAAGAATTAGAGAAAAAAATGAAAATTTCTTTACATACGTAAGTAACAGTAAAATACAGTGAAACTTGAAAGACTTTTATTGCATGTCTCATGTAAAATGGAAATTTCACGTACAAATTTTGATTTATGGAAAAACAGTTTTTTATAATTCATTTTCAGATTTCCTAAATGTCCTATAATTCGCCAATTGTGGTTAAATAGTTTGGGACTCCAAAATGCAGTTGTACCAAAATATCCGTATGTATGTTCAACTCATTTTAGAAATGATAAACATATTACAATTACAGCTCAAGGAGTGTGATCCAAAAGCTGTCCGACGTCGAGCTGCACACTTGCAAATAAGTGTGTGGAAATGTCGCAGTGTACGACACAGTGGAATAGGCCTATAGGGGATACCACTGACAAAAAAAAACGCATCAACAATAGTACCTCATGGGTGATGTGGAAATCTATTGATACGTGTGACGTCCTAAATATTATATTTTCGCATTTGATTTATTTTCTTTTTCGTTCTGTTCTAGCCACGAATCATCTGGACTGTTTGCCACGAATTTGCGACAAGTGTGGTACTCACAGACGTGGCAATCGTCGAGATGGTGACGGACGACTCGGAGAATGAGCATCAGCTGGCAATGTAAGTAGAGGAGATAAATTTTACTTTTTATACTTTGAAGTATATTCAGCATTTTTTTCTTATTTTATTTATTTTCTTTTTCGTTCTGTTCTAGCCACGAATCATCTGGACTATTTCGTTGTCGAGACGATGGTGGACAATACTGGCCGACTGCCTGCCCCTACTCCACGCAGATACCGAGGCGACAGTGGATCGTGATCAGCTGAATTATAGTTAATTAGTAATGCCTAATTTGATTATGTATAGATTACATTTTTCTTGTTAAACTTTGTAAAATATTATCTCTATTCTTTACATCTAATAAATATTAATTTCATTACGCTACTTGCATTTTATTGTATTGTGTGTTCGCCTATATATATATTATATATAAATTGTAGATAGTTAGATCGTTTCGGGGTCCCGAAGAAACATAGGCAACCGGATACTTTCGGGAACCCGAAGCGTATCATATTTTCGAAAGCCTGTCATTTCTAAAAAAAATTCGAAACCGGAAAAATGATGACCCCCACTAATTTCACATAGACTACAACATATTTCATTTAGAACAAAATCGACAATGGTGACCGCAAAAAGTGATCGATTTGGCATTGAATTACTCAAATGTGTATACCGAATCCTTGCGATCCTCGTAGGCACACGTACACGCCGACCGAGCGTTGTGTGCAGTGTCGCCAGGTCGAGAAAATCGAGGGGAATACAGGTACCCCCTCTCTGATGGCCAGAGTCGTAATATGTGACACGTTGCGCGTGCGCGACGGGGATTGAGTGGGACGCGTTGCGCGTGGTGCTGGAATGGGATAGTGGAAGGGGAAAAGTAGGGGAGTAAATGAGTCCAGATTTGGACTCAACTGGCGACACTGGTTGCGTGTGTGAGTATGACGTACTCCCTTAAATGTTCCCGCTACGTTATATAGATGGCAGCACTATGTGCGCTGCACAAGATGGTGGCAGTAATACATCCCCCCCCCCCCCCGCTCACAGAGCCACCCCTCTCACCCAGAAATCTACTTTACGCACAGTCCTTTAAAGGTGTAGATCTGGATTTGACCTCGAAATTAGTTTGAGCTCCGTCCAGTAGGGGAGCTGGGTACAGTTTTTACAGAATGGTTCGGAGGCACAGCAGGCGCACGTACCTACACGCTTCCCGAGCGGTGAGCTGTGCCACACACTCTCACTCGAGCACACCAACGAGCATCAACGTAGTGACGTCACGTGTGCGTGTGAGCCTAACTTACCGGCAACACTTGTCATCCTCCGTTTTACCGATACAATGATGGAATTGCCGGGTGACCGAATGCTAAGAACCGACATCAGCGCTCGTAGCGGAAAAATTCCGCGGCTGTAATTTCCGAGTACCGTCCCTTCTGAGATATGCTTCAGTTCCTGACGTTAGGTGGGTTTAAATTCGTTTGATTTAACATAATAAACGTTGCATTGACATTGTATGTGTCCCCCGCATTGCGCGAGCTATCGATCGTTTCTATAAAAATCCTACTTCTCTCGATATTTAAGAAAATGTGTGTCTCTTGACAGTGGCAGCACTGTCGCGCCGCCCGATGCTTCTCGCGGCTCCGCTACATGCTGCCGAATAATGTAAATTACGCCTCGAAAACGCAATAGTAGGCCACTTGGGCGAGCTCGCGAAATAGATTGATCTTTTATCTAGCGATTGTGACTACGTAGGGGTCCCAAATGTACATTAGCGAGACGAATAACGTCAGGAACTGAACCCTTGCAATCTCGTGTACGTATACAGTCGCTAGCGGTGTGTGAGTTCGAGTGTGTGAGAGAGATCTATACCCTTAAGTCCGTGGCACCGACGAGTTACTATTAAAGACTGCCAGCCTTACGGGAGTTGGTGAGACGCAAATATTTCGGTGTTCTCTTACGCCCTCTAGGATAGATTCTGACTGGAGTGAGAAACAGAAGGCCACCGACGGCATTTCGTCGATGTAGTAGACCACTGAGGAGATTCTCGTCGCGACGCGTTGGTGAGAAGGCGAATCATCACGAAACCATATCGATTATCATCAAATGTTACATTCTCCGCCATATTTCAGACGATGTTTTAAAACTAATATCAGAAAAAAAATTTATAGAAATATTGTACGTGAGAAAGTATTAAAGCATAATTTTAGGAAAATTTAGAATTCCTACTTCAAATTTCATATCAGATACCTGAATTTTTCTAATTAAAAAATATTTCATAAATGAACATTATTGCCTTACACTTTCTTTATACATAATTGCGATCTGTGGAAACAGATATATCCAGAAAAATGGAATAACTTTTATTTGACATAGCTTACTTATTGACATTCCGAATAATAAAGAGTTCGATAAAGAATTACGTGGATAAATTAATATGTAGGATGCTTAGTAGTAACTCTTAAATTATGTAATTTTCGAGTAAAGTACCTTAATACTTTTTGAAATAAAATGCAAAGACGAATCCATTGGTAAATAAAAAAATTTTTTTGATTACTTAAAGAAATTTTCTTTTAATTGCGATGACCTTGTTATTTATGTTTTTTTATTGAATAAAAAGTGGTTTACAATGCGTGTAAAGCGAGATCACGCGCGGGCCTGTGAACTGTGCCGGCGACGGCAACTGTCCGCGTCTCTTTCTTTTTTATACGCGCTATCCTTCCTTGCGCCCGAAACGTCCATCGTCATTTAAACCACTACAGTCTAAATTCCATCGAAGGAAAACCATCGAATTGGAGCGTTTGCATCCCCCAGTAAAAGACACAATTTTTGTAGTTTTTTAACCGGTTTAAGTAACTACTTAAGATTTATTTAAGATTTACTTAATTTTATTTCTTACCAAAAAGTAATGGATTTTCATCGTCGATTAAACCACTGAAATTATATCGTGTTTGGTATCATTTTGCATTAGAAAAATGCCAGGAATATGTTGTTGAAAGTTGCATAAAAAAATAATGAAAAATAAAGAAGATTAAATATTGGTGTTACATTGTAATGACGCACGGGCGTTTGAACCGTGCCGACGACTGCGACTCTCCGTGTCGCGTTAGTAGTGGTTCACACCGATATACCGAGCCGAGATCAGATTAAGTTGGACGGGATATTTTTTTCGCATCTATCGTATATAACTTTTCACGTCTATCGAACATTTACTGTATTATTGTATACATTATTTACGTAAATCTTCACAAGGACGAATTAAAACCTAGGAGTCCTTAAGGGTGTAGACCAGTGATGGGCATTTTTGCCTCAATTGAGGCAAGAGCGTCCCTACCACAGCGCCCACTGCCTCCCACCATCATCCACTGTTACCATGGAGAAAGAACGCGCTTCGCCCGTAGCGAGCAGTGCGCATGTCTCGCGTCCTCGCGGCCGCGAGAGCGAGCAGTACGCGTTCGCGATGAAGGCGCGCGTTGCATGGAAGAGAGGTTGGTGGGAGAAGCAGGCGTTTGGGGGGCCCCACCCGTGCCCGTCACTGGTGTAGACCAATATTTGACCTCGAAATTAGTTTGAGCTCCGTCCAGTAGGGGAGCTGGGTACAGTTTTTACAGAATGGTTCAGAGGCACAGCAGGCGCACGTACCTACACGCTTCCCGAGCGGTGAGCTGTGCCACACACTCTCACTCGAGCACACCAACGAGCATCAACGTAGTGACGTCACGTGTGCGTGTGAGCCTAACTTACCGGCAACACTTGTCATCCTCCGTTTTACCGATACAATGATGGAATTGCCGGGTGACCGAATGCTAAGAACCGACATCAGCGCTCGTAGCGGAAAAATGCCGGAGCTGTAGTTTCAGAGGACCGTCCCTTCTGAGATATGCTTCAGTTCTAGACGGGCCATTTTTTTAAATTAATTTATTTTATCATAATAACGTTGCATTGACATTGTATGTGTCCCCCGCATTGCGCGAGCTATCGATCGTTTCTATAAAAATCCCACTTCTCTCGATATTTAAGAAAATGTGTGTCTCTTGACAGTGGCAGCACTGTCGCGCTGCTCGATGCTTCTCGTGGCTCCGCTAAATGTCGTGGAATAATGTAAATTACGCCTCGAAAACGCAAAAGTAGGCCATCTGGGTGAGCTCGCGCAATGGAGAAATCTTTCATCAAGCGATTGTGCTACGTAGGGGTCCCAAATGTGCATTAGCGAGAAATGGCACGTCCAGAACTGGACCCCTTGCAATCTCGTGTACGTATACAGTTTCTAGCAGTGTGTGAGTTCGAGTGTGTGAGTAAGGTCTATACCCTTAAGAATTCCCAATAACAAAAATACTACTACAGAATATTATAATTTTAATATGTAGAATAAATATAAATACTGTAGGAAATGAATTTACAGATTATTAATAACTTGAACGCGTGTGCAATTGATTATGTTCAGCTTCTGTTTCACATCTGATACGTCTGTCCACGACGGATATAGTATTATAGACAATTGAAAATAAGGAACTGTATATTTAATATGTATAACATAATGAATAAATATAGTGTCTTATCGTTTCGCGCGGACTCAAGTGGGAACTCGTGGTCGGCGAACGCGCGCATCTCAACATCAAAATAAATTTTTACAATTTTTAATATTTGTGTATACATATTTATGCACTTAAGGTCGACCGCCATGTCAAATCTAATGTGGTCTAAATTAATATGATACACAATTTCAAAGAAACCTTTTGGTACTTTCTTTAATACTCAATTGAAAGATTGTAAATATTTAAACAATTTTAAAACTAAATATACAGGGTGTCCCAAAACTCCTGCAGAACCCGGAAATGGAAGGTTCCTGAGGTCATTTCTGGGTTCTGCAGGAGTTTTGGGACACCCTGTATAATTTATAAGAATAAAATTGAACACATAAGTACTTATCAAATGTTTAAAAATAGCTTAAAAAAATGTTAAATGTTAAAAAAATATTAAATAGCTTAAAAACTGTTAAAAATGTTTAAAAAAGCGTTTAAAAATAATTGCCTTCGAAAGACTACGTAGAAAGCCGCCGTTCGCGAGCTTCTTAATATGGATTTTTATTATTTTCTCCATTTTGTGCAAATATGTGCAAATTAAAACCAACGCGAAATTAAAGTTTAATATGCCACCAGTTATTGTAAAAAAATTCACGGGGGTACTCTCTGGTACTTTCTTTAAAACTCGAATTAAAGTTGATAAATGTTAAACATACAAAAATTAGGACAAATTGCGATTATTTCAGAAGAAATTTTTGACAGAAGGACGGTCTTATAATAGTTATAATACTAAACACACAATGTGAAAATCAACTTAAAAAACCAAATAGCTTGCGGGGAACGCATGTTTAAAAAAATGCACTGAATTTGACAGTAAAGTTTGAGCCTCAATTTTAATAACAAACTGATTTATTCAATTACAATTGAAGGTAGTTTTAGAAACTACGTTTTGTTACGAACGTTTTGAGATGCATAAATTTGCAGATCTTACACTTTGATTTTCGGACTTTTTTCCATTGGACGACACACTGTGCGCGGTGGAAAACATCTTTGAAAAAATCGAGGGAGTCCCAAGTGGACTTGCCCAAAGCATTTCCTCGCATTTCGTTCCGCTTAGCCTCTTCGCGAAGAAAACATATGTATATTGTATATGTACAACCGTCGCCTCACGAAGAGGAAAAGTGTAGGAATGTCTAGAAATTCGAATCGCTGATAAATATAATATAATTGTAGGAGCAGAGATAGACAAGTTTTCATTGAATTAAAAATTTCAGATATCGAATAAAAGATAAAAAAATTATTTGTCACGCGTCAAATAAAAATAATTTTGGTTATCTCTATTCTCTATTCAACGCATGAAGAATAATGTTTTATTCAATGAAAATTTATCTTTTTAGGATGACGGGTTAATAAATATGTTGGTGTAAACACATGTTGTATAACAGGTAACGAAAATATATATTTTATAACAATAACAAACAAAACTTAATGAAACAGAACAAGAGAAACAGAAATCAACACAAACAACGAAAAAGCTTCACAACAAATATAACAAACTATCTCTACTAAAACAAAGGTAGCGAGATACGTTATAATGATGACGTCTTGAGAACGATGCGCATTCGAAGACTGCTAAAAGCTTTCTGCCGATCGTGGGGACTGCTCTTGGTGGCCAAGCCAGTGAGGTCCCAGAAAACGGTTAAAAACAGGGGAAAATCCCTTGTCCCTCAAGGACACAGGGAAAGTTCTTTCCCCGAATTAACACATCTGGCAACCGTCACTGCCAAGGACTTTACGTGACCTGACGAAGGTTCTGGCAATCATCGTTTTTATGGCCAATCCTTCAACCCGGCCAACAACGCTGCATTCTTAAGAAAGAAAGAATTTCCGCGTCCGGAAGAACTTTCTTTCCCACGTGCAGAGTCCGCTACAGTACCCCCTTACCAGTGAAAACGCCAGTCAGAACGAAAGAAAACAAAAAAAAAAAACTAACTGGTCACAATTACAAAGCTGGAGTATTCTGCTATACACTAGCCTACGCGTAGTCGTATGCATAAACTCAGCTAACTACTTCGATACGCAACTTAAACCTATAATGCAAAAAAAAAATCAATACGTAAGTGCGTAAAAAAAAATAAAAAAAAATAACAATTATACATATAAAACACTAATACTAAACTGTACACCTATACCATAAAAAAAAAAATAAAAAATACCTATCACCCTAAAATTACTATATACAAAGCCTTAAAATACCAAAAAAATTAATGCTATTATGTACAGAACCTTAAACTGTTCGCAAACTAATGCTACTATCTACAAGGTCTTAAACTAGCTATATGTACCACAAACCAAAAAAAATAAAGAATATATATACATGCACAAATACAAGTCTGTAACACAATAGCTACACACGCAGTTCAACCTAAACCGGCCTGAAAACGATCGGGGAATCGAACTCTTCTACCTGACCGTCGTAAAACAGGCCCGTCCTCAGTACCGTGCGTTGCAGTTGCGTCGGTCGTATTGTGCGGTACCGTTGTCTCGTCAGTCCATGTGCAAACGATAGTTTGCGGAGGGGTTTCGTCAATGTCATCGTTCAAAACAAAAGCCGGTTTCAACCTGTCTATTGAGACCCTGACTTCCTTGCCCTTGATGTCGATGACGAACGTTTTGTCTCCGCGTTTAACAACCCGAAATGGCCCATCGTACGGCGGTTGTAACGGACTTTTGACCGCGTCGTGCCGTAAAAATACATAAGGACACGTCGAAAACTCCTTGAACACAAATGTCTTACGCGTACCGTGGCGCGTGGCTGGCGATGGCTTTATATTCCGGAAGTGTTGTCGAAGCCGATTCACAAAATCCGTTTGCGAATCTTCCCGACTCGTGACAAAAAATTCCCCCGGAAGACGAATGCCCGTACCAAAGACCAATTCCGCCGAAGACGTTTTCAAATCCTCTTTATGGGCTGTGCGAATACCGAGTAAGACAATTGGTAACGTATCAACCCAATTCTCCGACCCGTGACATTTAATCGCAGCTTTCATTTGTCGGTGAAATCTCTCGACCATCCCATTAGCTTGAGGATGATAAGAGGTCGTACGGAGATGAGATGCACCGATCATACGCGATAATTCAGAAAATAACCGAGATTCGAATTGGCGTCCTTGATCAGTGGTTATTCTCAAAGGAACGCCAAAACGACTGATCCACGTATTTATGAATGCTTTCGCGACTGTTTCCGCGTCAATCTCCGTAATAGGTATTGCCTCCGGCCAGCGTGAGAATCGATCGATACACGTAAGACAATATCTAAATCCCTGAGACATCGGTATTGGTCCTACAATATCAATATGCACATGCTCAAATCTACCGGATGAATTGTCAAAGTTGCCGACGGGGGCTGCGACGTGTCGAGTGACCTTAGATCGCTGGCATGAAATGCAATGCCGTGCCCAGTCTCGGCAATCTTTATTTATTGAAGGCCAGACAAAACGTTCTGTAATCAATTTTTGTGTTGCCCGAACTCCAGGATGAGAGAGTCCGTGCAACGAATTAAAAACAGCTCGTCGTAATGGCGCCGGAACAAAAGGTCTCATAGTTTCGTCCGTCGAGTCACAATATAAACTAACGTTGAAACCGGGAAAAAACGTCTTCTTCAGAGAAAGAACAGAAGAGTTCGATTCCAAGATCCCTCTCAGTTCCGGATCGTTTTCCTGCGCTTGTGCTAATGCAGCATGATCAGGAGCTACGGCTATTACCTCTACTCGCGATAATGCATCGGCCACAGTGTTATCCGAACCCTTAACGTGCCTAATGTCAGTCGTAAATTGACTAATGTAATCTAGATTACGAAATTGACGAGGTGAGCATTTATCAAGCTTTTGCTTGAAAGCAAACGTTAAGGGTTTGTGATCAGTAAAAACTATAAAATGCCGACCCTCTACCAAATGCCGAAAACGCTTTATCGCCAAGTAAATAGCCAGTAACTCGCGATCATACGCACTGTATTTACACTGTGCGACAGAAAGGGCTTTCGTAAAGAATGCCAGCGGTTGCCAATTCTCGCCTATAAGCTGTTGCAGCGCTGCTCCAACCGCATAATCGGACGCATCGACAAAAATGCTAATAGGCGCATTGGGTGCAGGATGTACAAGCATAGTGGCATTCGCGAGGCTAACTTTAACTTTAACAAAAGCCTGTTCTGCCGCTTCCGTCCAGTCCACAGGCGAGTTTCCCTTCTTCGACCCTTGTAATAAATCATGCAAAGGTTTCATGATGCTAGCCGCATCAGGAATAAAGCGACGGTAAAAATTTACCATCCCCAGAAACCTGCGTAAAACTTTAATAGTATCGGGTCTAGGAAACTCCCTAATCGCGTCGACCCGTTCAGGTAAAGGTTTTACCCCATCTCTATTTACCGCGTAACCAAGAAACTCGATCTCGCTCACACCAAATACACATTTCGCCGGATTGACAACGACCCCGTGTTGATTTAACCGTTCGAACAGTATACGCAAATGTTCCCGGTGTTCCGATTCGTTTTCAGACGCGATGAAAAAATCATCTATATACGCGTATACAAAATCTAACCCCCGAGTAATTTGATCTACAAAACGCTGGCACGTCTGCGCAGCGTTCCTCAAACCAAATGGCGTAAATAAAAATTCGTATAAACCAAACGGTGTCGTTATCGCCGTCTTTTCTATGTCCGCGGGCGCGACGGGTATCTGATTATATGCACGAACCAAATCCATTTTTGAAAACACCCGTTTCCCGTGTAAGGATTGCGCGAAATCCTCAATATGAGGCGGCGTATACCTGTCGGGAACAGTACGGGCGTTGAGTGGACGATAGTCCCCGCATGGTCGCATCTTACCATCCTTCTTAGGCACCAGGTGCAACGGTGAGGCCCATGCGCTTTTAGAAGGACGAATTATCCCTTGCTGCAGCATCAGGTCAATCTCCGCTTTGGCCACCTTCAGCCGATCTGGAGCGAGTCGCCGGGGTTTGCTGAATACAGGTGGTCCCGGTGTCGTCTCAATGTGATGCACCACATTATGCTTCACTGATTCGCGTCGAAATACCGCCGGTCGAGTCAAATCCGGAAACTCCGCCAAAAGTCGGTGATAAATCGAATCACCTCCTATGGTTTTCACCGTCGGAAGACCATTGTTTGCCGTACAACCGCTCGCGAACAACTTCGTCGTCGCGTCAACTAAACGTTTATTGCGCGCGTCAACAAGGAGGTTGTAATACGACAACAAATCCATCCCGATAATTGGTCCATCCACGTCGGCCACAATAAAACGCCACACAAAATTACGTCGTAACGACAAGTCTAAATGCACAGTCGTCGTGCCATACGTAGCGATGCGAGTGCCATTTGCCGCGAACAATTCAGTCTCGTCTTTAGGCAACCGGCCACCGATACGCGACCGCGGAAAAACGCACACATCTGCACCCGTATCCACAAGAAACTTCACTTTAGTTTTTCTGTCGGATACGAAAATGCGGCCAGGATAGGGACCGTCGAGAACTGCCGCGTTTACGATCGACGGTTTTCCTCGTTTCCCGCTTTCCACGTACAATAATCTTTGCACTTAGTGGCCTTTTCACCCCACACGCGGTGATACCAACACAAACGATTTTCCGAAGACCGCCCTCTTTGGTATCCGTCATCGTCGCTACGGTTCGAGTTCCGTGATGACGACCGCGAATTGTTTCGTGAGCTCCGCTGGCGACCACGGGACTCGCGCAAAACTGCGTTTAACTGCAAACGCATTTGGCGGATCTCCTCACGTAGCATATCGGTCTCCGACGAACCACTCGCTTTACCGACGTCTACTTCCGCGATTTTTCCCCGGTCACCAGGAATGTCGTGGATTCTATCAGCAATCTCCGCCAGCTTAATCCCTTCCTTGATCGAGGTGACCGCCAACACTTGCTGTGTCTTTATCGGCAGACGGTTCCGCCAAATCTCAATCAAAAATTCCTCATTAACTGCTGGTCCCGCTAGTCGACGTAAATGCCGCAAAAACTGCGTTGGCGTACGATCACCGATTTCCTCTGTCTCGAGTAACTTCCGAATCCTCGTCGTATCGGAATCCGTGAGACGTCTCACCAACTCTACCTTAAGAGTCTCATATCGGTTGTCCTGGGGTGGATTCAGTATGATTTCCTCGACCTCTTCGATGCTGCGACTGTCGAGTCTAGCCACCACCAAATCATACCTTGCCTGGTCACCCGTGATTTTTCCAACAGCGAACTGTGACTCCACATGTTTAAACCACAACGCTGGTTTCTGTGGCCAAAATGCAGGAACCTTCAAGGTGGTGGTGGTAATATTGGTTGCTCCTGTGTCCATCTCGTTCACTTCTTTAGTGTTCATCTTTCACTACCACAAAACAAACACGCACACCAACGCTTAATATCCCGAATCCTACTTTAACAAAGATCACGTCGGGGTCACCAGTTTTAGGATGACGGGTTAATAAATATGTTGGTGTAAACACATGTTGTATAACAGGTAACGAAAATATATATTTTATAACAATAACAAACAAAACTTAATGAAACAGAACAAGAGAAACAGAAATCAACACAAACAACGAAAAAGCTTCACAACAAATATAACAAACTATCTCTACTAAAACAAAGGTAGCGAGATACGTTATAATGATGACGTCTTGAGAACGATGCGCATTCGAAGACTGCTAAAAGCTTTCTGCCGATCGTGGGGACTGCTCTTGGTGGCCAAGCCAGTGAGGTCCCAGAAAACGGTTAAAAACAGGGTAAAATCCCTTGTCCCTCAAGGACACAGGGAAAGTTCTTTCCCCGAATTAACACATCTGGCAACCGTCACTGCCAAGGACTTTACGTGACCTGACGAAGGTTCTGGCAATCATCGTTTTTATGGCCAATCCTTCAACCCGGCCAACAACGCTGCATTCTTAAGAAAGAAAGAATTTCCGCGTCCGGAAGAACTTTCTTTCCCACGTGCAGAGTCCGCTACATCTTTAGCGTTGAATAAACGTTTCCTTTTCATTTTTTCATTCGACGGTTTATTCGACTTCGAATACTCTTCCGAGCCGCGTTCGAATGCTGTAGAAAGGACCGAGCAGTCAAAGACTGAAACGCGCGTTACAATGTATAGTATGTATCGCCCAAAGACGAATGCAGGGATCGAATAAGACTGTGGATTCTTCTAAATTCTAAATCGTAGTTCTTTTTAGACTTTTTAACTTTTGCATCATTTCATTTTTGGTTTAATTGAACTTTCTACATTAATATATTGACTCTGTTGTAAAAATTTATTTCATAATTCTTTCCAATGCGCTGTTGTTTCGTTGCCTTCGAAGCTTTGATGGTCGATAAAACCACTTAATACATACAGTTCAAATTATATCGTGTTTGGTGTCATTTTAATCAGAAAAATGCCAGAAATACGGTAGTGACAGTCCCATAAACAAATAATGAAAATTAAGAGATTTATAAAATCGATTCCTCGAGTCAATGTAGTGGTGTTCACACCGATATACCCGAGCCGACATCAAACATCGCCGAACTGCTGCCCCGGCGCAGCGTTGACAGGCGGTGGAATGGGTAGGCACTACGGCAAATTTCGTGTAAATACAGCTCTCCGACAATTTTCGCGACATTACTGTACACGCAGGTTGAGGGACGAGCGCCTACCGTGCTAACCCAACCGAGTTGTTGGAAACAACGTTAATATTTTCTGATGTTATGCGCTGACGCAGTAAAATACTAATCAAGTTAACTGCATTTTATAATTATTTCTGTGAAATGTTCAAGGTTTATCAGTGTCTAATAGGCTTAAGAATAAATAAAATATAACAATTTGAAGGTTAACTTAGCTTTTCGCGGAAAAAACGTCGAAACAATCAGTTTCTATTTTTTTAACAACGGCGCACCTCTCTTAAAAATCTGAAAAAATTCATTACTATATTAGAAGCCTGACAGGCAAAAACTCGGTATGCGCATACCTTTATTCGGCTATACCCTTTTGCCCAACTCTGCGTGACGAGAGTCGAGCTCCGAACGTCGAGCTCTGAACGCCGAAGATCCAGCGACTGACAAATGGCATACAATGTAAGCAGGTGGGGAATCACGCACGAATGAAACTTTAAACTTTTAGATTTTTCAATATACCTTCATAAAATTATTACGGGTGAATTGAGGTGCTTTGCCTGATGAAAATGAGTCCAAATTCGGATGTAATCAAACAATTTTTATTGATACGTAATGTAATGATAAAAATTATAATCTTATTAAAGATAGTCCAAATGATGTCGTGTTTGCACTCATTTTCATCGGGATGATCTTTACAACTCATTCGTATTAAAAATATTATTCGTATTACATATACAATTATGAAAGTTTAAATTATCAATAATGCTTGATTCCCCAGGTGCTGACAATGTATGTACATATGCTGTTGGTCGGTCGCTGTCGCTGGTCTTTCAAGTTCAGCGCTCGTCGGGCCTCGTCGCCCTTTATTCGAGCTGGCAAAAGTTATTTGAAGATTTATTCGAAGCCTTCGAATAAAAGATGAAAGATAAAAGATAAAAAAATTATTTGAAGTTCGAAAATTATCTTTATTCGTCGGACAAATTTTCGTATAATAAAATTATTTATTCGAACCTCGACGAACAAAGATAATTTTTTCATCCGTCTAGCGATTCATCTTTAACGTTGAATAAAGTTTTCATTTTCATCTGTATGTATCTTTATTCGACTTTGAATAATTTTCTGACAATGAGCCGCATTCGAATGCTATAGCAAGGATCGAGCAGTCAAAGACTGGAGAGCGCGTTACAATGTAGTACATATCGCCCAATGACCAAAGCAGGGATCGACGAATGAAAACCTGTATTGAACGAAACTGGGTATCGTTAAGTACAAATGTGATTAAAAAATTATATAAATCTATACCAAAACGTTTTTCCCAAGTTCTACAAACAAAAAGAGGAGTTACAAAATATTAAGACATTATTTTTTTATACATATACTTTATTTTTTAGTTATTCTAAGGTCACAAAATACAAACTACAAAATATAAAATACAAAAACTATAAAACAAAAAATATAAAATAAAAAATATAAAATACAAAACTATAAAACAAAAAATATAAAATACAAAAACTATTAAACAAAAAATATAAAATGTAGATTACAAAAACTATGAAATATATAAAATACATAAAACTACTTAATTAATAAAAACGGGGTGGATAGTAGATGGAGGGTGGTGGGTAGGTGGGATAAGTGGGGGTGGGATATGCCGCGATAGAATACGTTGAGGGAGGGTACGTGGGGGGAGGGTACATGGGAGGAGGGTACGATGGGGGTGGGTATGCGAGGGGAGGATACGCGGGGAGAGGGTACGCGGGTGGAGGGTACGTAGGTGGAGGGCACGCAGGTGGAGGGTAGGTGTGGGGAGGGTACGCGGGCGAAAAATTTGTGGGGGGAAGATAGGCTAGTCGTCTCCGCTGGGCCTCCTGCCTTTTCATTTTTTTTTTTTTTTTTTTTCTCAAGTGATTCATACTGTAGCCGCCCAGGTGGTTCGGAACCCACCTTAATAAACTGTAGGTCCTAAAGCTAAGTTAGTTATAGATTATAGTTATAAGTTATAGTTATAAGCTATAGTTATAAGCTATATATAAGTCGTCGCTAATGACCAAAGTAGTCGATGCGACGTAAAAACACAATACATATAACTAACTTTTCATTTTTTTAAAATGGGTGTTTACTGCCCTCCGTGCAGCTTCATTGATTCTCTGAAATTCATACAAAATTACATTATTAATACAATACATATACATATGATACAGAACAAGTTAATTATAAGATATATAATACGGTGATTAGCAAAACAAGCAGTTTCCGAAAAAATTGAGACAAAGGTTAGAACAAAATAAAAATTTTTTTTCGAAATTTGTGAACTGAAGTGTGTTTTGATTATCTTCTATTAATAAACATTAACGAAAAATGAATAAAAAAAAATTTTTTAATTGCATATTATTTTACAGGAAATTGCCTACATTTCTTTTATTAGAATAAAATTTTCAGGTTCGACTTTATCAAGGGTAAAGGTCTTATAAAAAGAATTATGTTTCGGAAAGTTGCTTGAGGATGAACAAGTTGCGTGGACCACCCTGTATCTGTTTAACAACATCATTACATACCTTTAAATTCGGACTAGCCATAATCGGCGTCAACACCGATGTCGTTGTCGTTGACGTCGGCGGCGACGGCGATGTCATCGTCGTTGTCGTCGTGGACGTCGTCGTCGACGAACCAATAGTTGTGGTCGCCATTGTATTTTAGTCTTTGTGTAAAAACATAAATTATTATAAAATTATTAAAACAGTATAATAATGAATTAATATGTATTGTTTATAACGTATGACTATGTTTATAGACTATAGTAATTTAGAATAGATTATAGAATTATTCAGGTAAAGATACATACTTACATTTCTGATTGCGAACAAAGTTTCCCGCTGTCATCCGTCTTCTGCGGATGGAGAAACAGATAACAGATCTGACTGCTCGTTCCGTCAATTTCGGACGGCCCGAGCGTTTCGAACGGCCCGAGCGTTTCGAACGGCCCGAGCGTTTCGGGCGGCTGGTGACTCGACTTCGTAGCTCGTCGGCCGGGTTCGGAAAGAATGGGACAAGTTCGGGCGAGCGAGCTATCGCAATACCCGAGATTTACCTCTGCGTTCTTATGTTCTTAGTTCTTATGAAATAGAAATAGGTAATGGTAATAAGTAATAATAGTATTTCTTTCATAGCTTATAATTTATAACGTAATTTTTAATATACTTGGTTTTTTTATAATTACATTAGGTATATTAATTAACAATCATTAAACTTACAGAAATTCTTAAAAGATAATATACAATAAAATAACAAAATAGAAGTGAACTGAAAATAAAATCATATAAATTCTATGATTTTATTGTATATTATCTTTTAAGAATTTATGTAAGTTTAATGATTGTTAATTAATAAGTTATGTAACAGTTAATAAAAACAGCAATCCCTAAAAATTTTTAAACTTTCTAGGCGTATGTAACTGCGTAAGGATATTTTTATGATATTATCGTACATATGCAAGTTCATTCGGAACAAATTGGTTTTTTGAGCTTTTTCACGTGTAAGGTGCTTCATTTCAAATTTTAATACGAGTAAAGATTATGCGAATGTTTGCCGAATATATATACCTAATGTAAAAAATCGCGCCATCCTGGAAGTTATTTGAATCCTTCAATTAAATAACGGCTCCTATATCCTATAACGGATACATAGAGATATATGTATAATGCTTATTTTAATTATGTTGTCAGAATGAAGATTTTGTAAAATTTTTCCCTATAAGTGTGGTTCTGCAGATATTACCAACTCGATTTACGCCATTACTATTATTTACAGCGAGAACTATGTACATGGTGATTAAATGGTTCCAAGAGATGCACAGAATGGTGTTATTCTTTCTTTTTGTAGGTGAACGCGTCAAGGACTTATGAAGGTCAACTTTGATTTTTGAAACGAAACCGTGTGGTTTTATGTATCAATCGATGCAGCATTTTGCTTTCTATAAAAAGATTAGTTTAGTAAAAAATTATTAGTTTTATAGATATATTAATGTAAATATTGCAAAGAAAACCTCGGATAAAGAATACAGTTTATGCAGAAGATTTTCTCGATATGAAGGAACATATCATAAACGATTGTTGTAAAATATCGACCGAGATCTTGAAGGTGGAGATGTAAATAGACGTTGCATTAAACCCTTTTTGTAAATAGATATTAAAAAAATTAAGTTATTATTAGCAAGAAAAAGTGATGGTTTCTTAGCAATATTTAAATTAAAATAACTTTTAAACTAATGATTTTTCGACATATACCTATACGTTAATACTTTTTTTTATAGATAATGAAAAACTGCATCGATTGGTGCATAAAAACATGTGGTTTCATTAAAAAAATCAAAGTTGACCTTCCTAAGTCTTTGACGCGTCCACCTACAAAAAAGCTCATAACACCACTACGTGCATCTCTTGAAACCATTTAATCTCTATCTAAACATTTCGCGCTGTGAATAATAATAATGGCGTAATATATGGTGGTTACCGCCTTTTTGGCTCAAGTTTTTGTTAGTTTTCAGTTATTTTTATATCGTTATGGGTCATTTAAAAAAAGCTATTATTTGCGCAAGCGTTGCCGAAAACCAACACATAAATAAATCCGAAACTTTGAAATTGAACCCAAACCTAATCCACAACCTAATCTAAAACCTAACCCAAACCTAAACCAACTGACTAGGTCTGGTGTAAAAAATCAAACTTTCATTATCATTTGTAGTAAAAAATTCACGCGGTATATGTATAGATCGTTTGCTGCTCGTCGTGATGTATCTGTAGAAACAATTGACTCTTGATGCATACGCGCGCTACAGACAGTTTTTCGCGAATATCTCAGAAACGAAAAAGTTGTTCGAAATGTTGAGTTTTACAACATATTTAAATTTTATGTTACCTTTTATGCACAATTACCATAATTTTATGATTTTATTTTTAAAGTCTTGTCCAAACTGACGGACAATTGTCCGCAGACAGTCCGCGTACAGTCCGGATACCCTTTTTAAAATTGTACATTGATTTACTAAATGACGTGTAAAACAGATTTTATAAAAATTACAATTGGTAGGAATTACATGAAAAAATAAAAGACTTTTTAAAAATTTTTTATTTCAATTCGCAATGAAAATTTAAAATGTGTCTGTACATCTACGAATCTACGTTAATGATACACGTACTGAAAATTTCATTAAAATCGGTTAACGCAGAAGAAAACAACACGCATTGAAATTGAAAGCTGGGATTGAAAACTGTTATGAAAACCGAGATGATGTTATAACTGTTACGAGAATATCGGTTCTGGCTTATATCGGTTACGGTTCCGGTTTCGGTTCTGTCATTTTGAATTCCGTATTGTGTTCGGCCTTATATATTTATTATTTAAGTAGTTATTTATTGTTATTTATAATGTAAACAATTTTTGAATAAATAAATGTTTATAATTTGTTTCTATACAGCAAATGTTCGATAGACGCGAACGCCTCGGGGGGATTTCTTCGCATCTATCGTATAGGGGAACTATTTTGTGGAACTTCAAAGGCCGATCCGAACGTAGAGAAGGACTGCGCGTGTAAAGCGAGACCACGCGCGGTCCTTTCAACTGCGCCGGCGCGGGTCTTTCAACTGTGCCGGCGACTGCGACTCTCCGCGTCTCTTTCTTTTCATCGTCAATTAAACCACTTAAATTATATCGTGTTTGGTATCATTTTGCATTAGAAAAATGCCAGGAATATGTTGCTGAAAGTTCCATAAAAAAATAATGAAAAATAAAGAAGATTAAATATTGGTGTTTCATTGTGATGACGGACGGGCGTTTGAACTATGCCGACGACTGCGATTCTCCGCGTCGCGTTAGTAGTGGTTCACACCGATATACCGAGCCGAGATCAGTGTATTAAGTTGGAGGGGATATTTTTTTCGCATGTATCGTATAGAACTTTTCGCGTCTATCGAACATTTACTGTATTCACTATCTGAATTATTATTTCAATGATAATTTATTGTTAAAATAACTGTTTAAAAAAATTATTATGGAAATTATTGTGGAAATAATTGTAATTCAAATAATAAATATAGAGCTTGAGCTTGACATATGTTGTCAAGGACAACATTCTGAGTAATCCTCAAGAAGTTTTAGCCGGTGTTAGTTGTTTATTAAAAAGTTATAAACAAAAGAAGTTTTCAAAATATAGCAGTTATTTTAAGTAATAAAGGCTGCAACGATATACTGAATTGACATATGATATCAAGGTCACCTTTCCAAGTAACCTCCAAGAGGTTTTAGCCGTCAGCTCGTTTTTTATTAAAAAGTTATAAACAAGAGAAGTTTTGGTAATTATTTAGAAAGAGAGATACTCCTCTCCGATTTTGATAAAATTTGAACAACTTTTTCCTTTTTATTTCCTTTTTAAAGAATTTTTCGTATTCTTGCACGCTCCGTGGCAACATTATTATACTCAGAATCACGGCGATCAAAATCAATCGATATTAGTTGGAGTGGGGACAATTTCACATCACCGCGCAGCGCAGGTGTGCCTGAACTCGGCGCGCACTCTGTTAGTCAGACGGGCCAGTGATTCCGGCAGGAGCGGTGGGGCTCCGCGACCAGGAGGATCTGCGGAGGACCGGCGGAGGACCGGCGGAGGACCGGCGGAGGACCTGCGGAGGACCGGCGGAGGACCGGCGGAGGACCAGGGACAAACCTGCGGAGGACCAAGGACAGACCTGCGAGTGACTGACCAGAGGCTAATCAGAGGCTAACAAGTGGTTTACTAGCGATTTACCTGTGATATACCAGTGCGATATACCAGTGCGATATACCAGTGTGATATACCAGTGCGATTTACCAGTGCACTTTACCAATGCGCTTTACCAATGCGATTTACCAGTGCGATTTACCAGTGCGATTGAACAGTGGGATTTATCAGTGCGATTTAACAGTGGGATTTATCAGTGTGATTTAAACAGTGCGATTTAACAGAGTGATTTAACAGTGCGATTTAACAGTGGGATTTATCAGTGCGATTTAACAGTGGGACTTATCAGTGCGATTTAAACAGTGCGATTTAAACAGTGCGATTTAACAGAGCGATTTAACAGTGCGATTTAACAGTGCGATTTAACACCGTGATTTATCAGTGCGGTTTATCAGAGCGGTTTAACAGAGCGGTTTAACAGTGCGGTTTAACAGTGCGGTTTAACAATGCGGTTTAACAGTGCGGTTTAACAGTGCGGTTTAACAGTGGGATTTATCAGTGCGATTTAAACAGTGCGATTTAACAGAGCGATTTAACAGTGCGATTTAAACAGTGCGGTTTATCAGTGCGGTTTATCAGTGCGGTTTATCAGTGCGGTTTAACAGTGCGGTTTAACAGTGCGGTTTAACAGTGCGATTTACCAGTGTGATTTACCACCGGGCTGACAACCTGGCTGACCAGTCACTGACCAGAGGCTGACCACTAGTCATCCAGCTGACACAATTTCAACAATGGTAAGTTAAACAATTTTCTTTTTAATTGTGAGGGTTGTCCGCTTTATAGCACAGGGTGGGCCAAGGGTTCTACAATGCTTTTGTTGATTACCCTTGGCCCTCCTACAACAATGTTCTGCGTCAACTGTTAATTCAACGTACACCGTCGTTTATTATTTCTGATATAGTAAATGAAATTTCCGTCGGAACTTTCAGTCTTCTCAAAATGCATATTTCTGATTTAAAATTGGTATTCCTCCGATCGGATGTCCCTCAGGGGCTCACTCACGGATAGGGAAACCGTGAGTGAGTACGGGGTGTCGCGTCCCCGGGGCAACCCGAAGCGCTTGTAGGCCGTACTCGTGTACGGGGTTCATATTTTCATCTCGTCCCATTTTGATCATCGTTGTTTCTATTTCTAACGTCGAAGAAGAGGACACATCAAACGAAGAGGACACATCGAACGAAGAGGACACACCATCGAAGACTGCGGCGTATTTTTAAGTTAATTATATTTGCTGAGCAATTATTGTCTTAGTTTCACCCCCGAACCAGAGCCTTCTGCTCTGGTTCATGTTTCTTCTTTGCAAATCAAAGCCTTCTGCTTTGATACTTCCCTCTTGTGCGACTTAGTTTACTTGTCGGCAATAATTGCTCGATCTGCGTGCGTGCGTTAATTATTAAGATTGTATATCCTCGTTTGTAAATATGTCGAGTAATTATTGCCGTAACTTCACTTTGCTCGGCTCGTTTTTTTGACTCCGACACAGCCTTCTGCTGTGTCGGACCTTGCTTGTATGTACCAGACCAGTTGGTAGCGGTATTCGGCGTTGATACATCGAGAGTGGGTGGCTGAGAGGCAGTGTTCATCGTGTTACACTGTTAAGTGAAAAATCCTCTCTTCTGTAATCCCACCCGAGTTCACCTCAACGATTGTTCGTTGCCTGGTGGCAGGTGGTTGCTAGAGTAAATGGGATATCGTTTGAACACGTCTCTTGGCCATCGCTCTTGGTGAGGACACGTCGGGTATCGTTGCTGGCTGGTGTTTGGCTGCAAGCATTGTACGCGTCGCGTCACCCGCGAAACAGAGCTCTCTGTTCTGGTTCGCTCTTGTTTCTCTCTTTGAAAGAATCAGAGCCTTCTGCTCTGATTCGCCTTTGGCCTCCCGTGGATCGGAGACTTCTTCTCCGATTCACACCTTTTGCTCCGCAATAATTACTCGACATACTGCGTTAATATAAGATCGTTGTTGTTAGGAAAGGGAGCCAGAAGGAATATTGAATTCGTTCCGACTCCCTTTCCGGGTCTCTTGCGCAGCAACCTCCTCGTGGTGAGACCTGGGCAATCGGTATTATCCTCTATTTGTAAGAACTTCTAGTATCTTACAAATAGTGGATAATATCGAGCTAATAGCTGCACACTTAGAATTTCCGATAACATTATATAGTAGAATTTAAGACTTGCTAAATGTAAAAACTTGTGTATTTAATTCAATTGTGTGTGAATTTACTATTAGCTACCTCGGGGTGGGTCAAGGGTACTTCAATGATTCCTTTCTTTAGTCTTGGCCCAACCTTCAACAATTTAACTCCGTCAATTGCTAATTCAACGAACACTGTTACGGAGCAGAAAGGGTAGAGACGAACGATTCACGGTAGAAAAACGTTACTTTATTTTCAGATGGAAAATACGTCGACTTTAACGGTCTTTATAAAAATTGATGTAATTACACCGCACAATAAAGACTTCTAGAATGAAATACAAAAGTAGTTTTCCGGATAATTCCGGAACCGGAGATTTATACAATGATAATATCTATCTTCAAACCGGTCACAGCAGACGCGCGATTTTCAGATAGCGAGATAAAGTAAAGCGAGATGAACGTATGTCGATGCGATCACTTGCGAGAGTGCGAGCGAGGCGAGAACGATCGAACTGCTGGCCGTCCGTTGCCACCGCCGAACGCGGGATTGGTGGATCGATCGCGAGATCCGCCAATACGATTACCGTTACGTAGACGCGACAATCGATCGTAATCGATTTCCGACGGTGGCCCGTGACGCGCAGCGCGGCCGATCGATTCTCGATCTCGTTCTCACTCGTTCGCCCGACCAATCGCGTGAGGGCGATCCGGGTCGATATTGACGTCGTCGACACAAACAGCCAATCCCAAACATTCCGCCCGCCTCGTCAGCCAATGACGAAATTGAACAGCCAATCACTATTCCTATTTGCGATGACGACGAAATACTTGGCAAGCTGAATGAGTCGGCGACGTGCTGCGTAGTATCTGAAACAACAGACGCGTAGTAAATCAACGTGGTGTGCAAGGTGATGGTGATACAGTGGAATGAAGCATACCGTTTAGATGATCCGTGTGATACCGAGGTGAGTGAAGTGATTAATTAGAACTATACTTAACCTAGATAAAGAGAATATTAACATGCTTATGTACGTAGCGCCTGATCGGGAGAACCGCATACGAGTCCAGCCTAGTGAGCTCCTCCAGTATCCTTCTCCTCGTCGACCGGTGCCAACAGAGGGATCAGTTTGTGTACTGGTCTCAGGAATTGCGAAGTTGCGGTTCGAACAGTTGCAACTCGAACAGAACCGTCTGGTCCCGGGTGTACGTTTACTACGCGAGCAAGAGGCCATTGCGTAGGAGGCGAAATCTCGCTTTTAACCAGGCAGAGGCACCCTTCCTTGATTAAAATAGTAGGCTTTCGCCACTTGCCTCTTGTTTGTAGGGTGTTGAGGTACTCCCGAGACCAGCGTTTCCAAAAATGTTGCTTGAGCTGTTCGATTAACTGCCACCGAGATAACCGGGATACTGGCAGCTCCTCGAGGCTGGGCTCTGGAAGCGCAGTGAGTGGTTCCCCGATCAGAAAATGCCCCGGCGTTAGGGCTGCTGGATCCTCAGGGTCGTCGGACAATGGTTGTAAAGGTCTGGAATTTAAACAAGCTTCGATCCCAGTCAGGAGCGTGGTCAGTCCCTCGAAGGACAATCGCTGTTCTCCGATAATTCTGCGTAGATGGTGTTTCACGGATTTTACCGCTGCTTCCCAAATACCTCCAAAGTGTGGAGCGGAAGGTGGATTGAACTTCCACGTGATGCCTTCCCTGGAGGCTGCAGCGAATGGGCCACCTCCCTGTTGGACCGAAGCTCGAAGCAGTGAGTGCAACTCATGATTGGCGCCTACGAAGTTTCGGCCGCAATCACTGTACAGCTCCGAGCAACGACCTCTCCGTGATATGAATCGTCGTAGTGCAGCAATGAATGTTTCGGTGGACCCATCAGAAACAACCTCCAGGTGCACGGCCTTCGTGGAAAGACAGATGAAGACAGCGATGTATCCCTTTGCGGTTGCCTGACCACGACCCCGACCGGATCGAAGTTGTATGGGACCAGCATAATCGATACCAGATCTGTAAAAGGGACGACATGGTGTTACTCGTGCTAAAGGAAGATTTCCCATTTTAGGTTGGGCAGTTTGCCCTTTCCAGCGTATACACACTGTGCAGCTACGGATACAAGCCTTTACCAAGGGCCGACCCTTGAGAATCCAGCACTCCTGGCGTAGCGTGGCCAGGGTGAGTTGTGTCCCCCCGTGCAGGCATCGTTTGTGGGCAGCTTCGACCCACAACTTAGCCAGAGGGGATTCGTCCGGAAGTATTGCGGGGTGCGTCCTGTCGTATTCGAGGTTGGCCGCCTGTATTCGACCTCCGACTCTTAACACCCCGTCCTTGTCCAGAAATGGACAGAGCTTGGCCAGTCTGCTCTTGGCGGCAACTGGTTGGTCTCTCTGGAGATGGCAGATGTCCTCCGCGAAGATAGCTGATTGCTCCAGTCGCAGGAGGGTACGTTGAACTTCCTGCATTTCTGAAGCCGTGATGCATGACTCCGGTTGTCTGTTCCTAGGAACCCATCGGCGGCACCATGCCAGGACTCGAATCAGCCGTGTTAAATTGGAGAACCGCTGAATCAAGGTGCATGGCTGGCTCTCCTGGATTCTTGCCACGTGGTGGATCTCCAGTTCCTCCGCCTCAGGATTGGTCTGCTCGGTGGTTTCCGTTGGAAATTGACCCGGTGCAGATAACCACTCGGGTCCTCGCCACCACAGCTGGAACTGGGGAAGCTCATCTGGGGACAAGCCTCGAGAAGCGCAATCGGCAGGATTCTCTGCACTTTTGACATGCCGCCACTTAGCCAGAGGCAGCATCCTTTGAATTTCTGCGACTCTGTTGGCGACGTAGGTCGGCCAGCGAGACGGATGTCCCTGGATCCAGCTGAGCGTCACAGATGAGTCCGACCACAGATGGACATCTACCTCCTTCCAGTCGAGCACCTGCGTGACGTGTTTGACGAGCCTGGCCAGCAGGAAAGCTGCGCAGAGTTCCAGTCTGGGCAGAGAAACTCTTTTTAAAGGTGCTACCTTCGATTTGGCGACAATCAGCGAGACTGTCGCCCCTCCGTCAGCATTGATGGTGCGTGAATACACGACGGCAGCATAGGCGCGCTCGGAGGCATCAGCGAACCCGTGAATCTCCAGAGGCTGCGTCGGAGAACTGGTGCCGAGCCATCGAGGGACCCTGAGCGTCTGTAACGAGGGGAGCTGCTGCTGGAACTGCTGCCACATCAGCTCCTCCTTTTCCGGTAGCGGAGTATCCCAGTCGACCTTCAGGAGCCACAGCGATTGGATGAGCACCTTGGCGACTATAGTGACAGGAGCCAGCCAACCAAGAGGGTCAAACAGCTGAGCTGTTCCGCTGAGCACCGAGCGCTTGGTGAACCCAGAGCTCTTGAGAGACGTCACTGTGGTAACCTGAAAACAATCAGAGGAAGGGAGCCATTTGATGCCAAGGACGCTGTGTAGGGTCGGGGAGTCCCATTCGATGATCCCCTTCCGCTCATCGTCGGAGAGCTCGTCCAGAACTCCTTTGGCGTTGGAGGCCCACTTGCGGAGCGGGAATCCGCCCGCCATGAGGAGATCCCGAAGCTCCTTCTGCCTTCGTCTTGCCTCAGGTAGAGTGTCCGCTCCGGTGAGGACGTCGTCCATGTAGACGTCCTGCAGCAGGATCCGAGAGCCAAGAGGGTAACGCTGCTCCTCCACCTTGGCTAGCTGATGCAGACATCGGATTGCCAGGTACGGCGCACAAGCTAGACCGTAAGTGACGGTGCTCAGCTGGTAATCCACAATGCTTCCTTCCTTTGCAGGTCTCCACAGGATTTTCTGCCACTTCCTATCCTCGGGATGGACGAGTATCTGCCGGTACATCTTTTCGATGTCTGCAGAAAAAACGACAGAGTGCCTTCGCCATCTGAGCAGAACATCAGCAAGATTCGGCAGCAGGTTCGGACCCCGGAGAAGGAAGTCGTTAAGGGATTTGCCATTGGAGGACGGCATCGACCCGTTGAAGACCACCCTCAACTTGGTCGTGGTACTGGCTGCTCGCAACACCCCATGATGCGGTAGATAGTACCCTTCGTTGTGGATCGGCGGTTGCGCCAATGCCATGTGCCCCAGAGATGAGTAGGTGTTCAGGAACTCATAGTAGGCGGTCTGAAATTCGGCTGATCGCCGAAACCTACTGTGAAGAGACTCCAGAGTTCGAAGCGCGATGCGTCGAGAGTCTCCCAGATCGGGTGCGCTGGTGAAAGGCAGCCGCACCATGAACCGACCGTCTTGTTGGCGCAGGTGAGTAGCAAGGAAGTGCTCCTCAGCCTTTCGGTCGTCCGCCGTGTCAGGGATCGAAGTCTCGATCTCCTCCTGCTCCCAGAACCTGGTCAACAATTCTAATAATTCTCGGTCTATATTGCAGTGATTTACCGGAACCTCCGATGACCTCGCTGCCTCATCGCCATTCCCAGCGTCGACTCCTCCGGTAAGGATCCAGCCGAGAGCTGTCTCCTGGGCAACCGGCGTGTTTGGAGGCCCTCGCTTGACACCCTCCCGGATGATGCGGTTGTATGAATCGGCTCCCAGTAAAATGTCGACAGGATCGCCCCGATGGTAGACTGGGTCGGCGAGTTCCAACCCCCTTACGTGCGGCCAATCGACGAGAGCAGGTAAATTTCGAGGCCTGTATCGAGAGAGTTCCGGTATGATATAGACCGGAACCTGGAATTTAGCGTTCCCACTGCCACGCGACGTGATGACCAGCGTAGTTTTTCCTCTAGTAAACGTCGCTTTGGCACCTCCGACCCCAAGGAGAGGAACTCGAGCCTGGTTCCTCTTGACTCCGAGCCGCTGAGCTAGAGCTTCCGAAAGAAGGGACACCTCGCTTCCGGAATCGATGAGGGCTCGAGCCAGGCAACCTTGTCCTCGTGAGCCTGAAACTGTCACACGAGCCGTACTGAGAAGAACTGAGGAGGATCGACTCACGTGGTTCGAGACGTGCTGCACGCTGGCACTCGAGGAGGAAGGATCCTTGCAGGTAGAGCCGTCATCGTGCATAGTCGTGTGATGCTTCCCCTCGCACTTCTGACACCTCTTCGTGGATTTGCATTCGCTAGCGGGATGTTTGCCCAGACAGTTGTAGCAGAGGTTAAGCTTTCGTGCAGTTTCCTTCCTCTCGGCTGGAGTCTTCTCCTGATACCGACGGCAGTAGAGCACGAAGTGCTTTCCTTGACAGAGGCAGCAACCAAAGTTAGATGAAGAGCCAGTTTTCGACACTTGGTGCACCTTGACGGCCTTGGAGGAAGATTTCTTCGCTTCGGAGGATTCCTCAGCTTGAGGAGGCTCTAGTGCTTCGCAGGTGTGTATGCGCCCTTCCATAAACTCCTTAAGCTGCTCAACTGTTGCTGGTTCCTTCATATGCCGCATATCATCTTCCCATTTCAGCCTCGACTGCCGATCGAAACGGCTAACAGTCAGTTCTACGATCCAGTCGACGCTGTTGGTGATGGGTCGATTGAGATTTTCTAGTGCGTCTAGGACATCGAAGGTTTCGTCATAAAGGCGCTTCATCTCGTCGGCGGAGTCCTTTTGCAACGGAGCTAAGGTCGAAAGTTTTTGAATTTGCGCCTGAACCAGCAGTCGGCGATTATTAAATCGGCTTTCTAATTTTTCCCACGCGACTTGGAAGTTTTCCGAAGTCGTTCTAACGTTTTTTAGAAGTGACGTGGCGCTGCCCTTCATACAAGTTTTTAAATAGTGAAGCCGTTCAACCGGAGTCAAGGACGCGTCGTTTATTATGAGAGAGGTAAACAGGTCGCGAAATGATGGCCAGTCCTTGTAACGACCCTCGAACATTGGAAGAGCCATTTTTGGCAACACAGCGCGTGACCTTTGTGAGCTCGTTTCGACGACCGTTGCTTTCGAATTTGAACTCCCTTTGTCGTTCGAAGAGGTCTCCTTTTCGACGATCAAGTCAAGTATCGATCCAGCCTGTTCCAAATAGGTCTGATGAACCTCAAGAAATTCGTCCTCCTGTATGTAGGAACTTTCCCTCAATTTAGGATCGGTTTTAGCTGCGATTCTTATTGCTTCATCGCCCTTGCAGTATTCATTCCAGAATTGTTCGAGGGAGGAGTGACCCATTCGAAGCATTCCCAGAGTGAGATTCGCCTTTCCTTTCTTCTTCAGATTAACCGCAACGCGGGAGATACGTTGAGCGAAAAGTCGTTGATTCTCTACAAGGTCAGCCATTGTTTCACTCACGAGGTTTGAAGTTCCAACGGTCAACTAAAGAAACTTTTCACTTTTAGATCACTGCAGCGCTGAATCCGGCTCGAAGGACCAAATGTTACGGAGCAGAAAGGGTAGAGACGAACGATTCACGGTAGAAAAACGTTACTTTATTTTCAGATGGAAAATACGTCGACTTTAACGGTCTTTATAAAAATTGATGTAATTACACCGCACAATAAAGACTTCTAGAATGAAATACAAAAGTAGTTTTCCGGATAATTCCGGAACCGGAGATTTATACAATGATAATATCTATCTTCAAACCGGTCACAGCAGACGCGCGATTTTCAGATAGCGAGATAAAGTAAAGCGAGATGAACGTATGTCGATGCGATCACTTGCGAGAGTGCGAGCGAGGCGAGAACGATCGAACTGCTGGCCGTCCGTTGCCACCGCCGAACGCGGGATTGGTGGATCGATCGCGAGATCCGCCAATACGATTACCGTTACGTAGACGCGACAATCGATCGTAATCGATTTCCGACGGTGGCCCGTGACGCGCAGCGCGGCCGATCGATTCTCGATCTCGTTCTCACTCGTTCGCCCGACCAATCGCGTGACGGCGATCCGGGTCGATATTGACGTCGTCGACACAAACAGCCAATCCCAAACAAACACCGTCGTTTATTATTTCTCATATGTTAATTGAAATTTCCCTCAGGGGCTCACTCACGGATAGGGAAACCGTGAGTGAATACGGGGTGTCGCGACCCCGGGGCTACCCGAAGCGCCTATAGGCCGCACTCGTGTGCGGAGTTAGTTTGGCTCTCGTGAGCTGGTTAGATTCGCACTCGTTTGCGACATATGCAGGCCGTATTCGTGTACGGGGTTTATAGTTTATAGTTGCATCTCATCGCATTTTGCGTCATCGTCGTCGTCTGTATTTCTCGTTTTAAATTGGTATTCCTCGGGTCGGAGGTCCCTCAGGGGCTCACTCACGGGTAGAGAGACCGTGAGTGAGTACGGGGTGTCGCGTCCCTGGGGTCCCGATGCGCTTGTTGCCCGCAACTCGTGTTCGGGGTTAGCTTGGCTCTTGTGAGCTGGTGGGTTAGCCTTGCACTCGTAGGTGCGGGAATTTGTTGTATTTATTGTGTCTAATTATTATTTTAGTTTGTTTCAGCTTTTAGGTTTCCATCAAGGACGAGGACATCAAGGACCAGGACCAGGGCCAGGACATCGAGGAAGACCGCCGCGCCGCGTAGTTTTTTTTTAAATATAGTTCGATTTGCCGAGCAATTATTTTCTTAGCGTCACCCCCGAACCAGAGCCTTCTGCTCTGGTTCATGTTTTATTCTTTGCGAATCAAGGCCTTCTGCTTTGATTCTTCCCTCGTGTTGCGATTTAGATTTTTTGCCACAATAATTGCTCGGCTCGCGTGCGTGCGTGCGTTAGTTATTAATGCGTTATTTATCGTCGTTGAAAATATGTCGAGTAATTATTGCCGTAACTTCACTTTGCTCGCCTCGTTTTTTTTCCTTCGACACAGCCTTCTGCTGTGTCGAACCTTGCTTGTATGTACCTGACCAGTTGGTACCGGTATTCGACGTAGATCCATTGAGAGTATGTGGTTGAGAGATAGTGTTCACTTCTGTATTCCACACTCTCTTTCGGTAATTCCACCCACGTTCACCGAAGGTGGCAGGTGGTTGCTTGAGAAGTGGGATACGGTTTGAACACGTCTCTTGGCCATTGCTCTTGGTGAGGACACGTCGGGTATCGTTACTGATTGGAGTTGGGCTGCAAGCATTGTACGCGTCGCGTCACCCTCAAACGAGAGCCCTCTGCTCTGGTTCGCACTTGATTCTCTCTTTGAAAGAATCAGGGCCTTCTGCTCTGATTCGCCTTAAGTCCCCCGTGGATCGGAGACTTCTTCTCCGATTCACACCTTTTGCTCCGCAATAATTACTCGACTTATTGCGTTAATATAAGTTCCTCGTAGTTAGGAAAGGGAGCCAGAAGGAATATTGAATTCGTTCTGACTCCCTTTCCGGGTCTCTTGTGCAGCAACCTCCTCGTGGTGAGACCTGGGCAATCGGTATTATCCTCTATTTGTAAGAACTTCTAGTATCTTACAAATAGTGGATAATATCGAGCTAATAGCTGCACACTTAGAATTTCCTATAACATTGTATTGCAGAATTTAAGATTTGCTAAATATAAAAATTTGTGTATTGGAAGATTGTCAATAAAGATCTTGAAAATCAATTTCATTGACTATTTCAAATATATTTCCATTTTGCAGTATCACCTTCCCTCAAAACAAAATCTATTATTCAAGCTGGTTCATTTGATTATTGAATTAACGCGAATAAGATTACTTCGAACTACTATTGTTCTGTCACTTTTCGCAAGTGCTCCTATACAAAGTACCACCGGTCTAGTTTTATTGAATATTTGCGGGACTAAATCCATTTACCTAGTTTTTTGAGCAAACGTTCTATTTAGGTAGAGAGCGCGAAATCACCGACGAGTATCTCGTCGGTGGTGGAACTTTTAGCTATGTGGTATATCAGATCACTGTAAGTTCCACGTTATCCCCGCGCCCGGTCGCGCCCGGTTACTGGTCTCGCTGAATAGCACAGGGGCTGGCAGTCTTTAATAGTATCTCGTCGGTGACCCGGTTACTGGTCTCGCTGAATAGCACAGGGGCTGGCGGTCTCGTCGGTGACTGTTATAAATCACGGTTATCGATTTTGCACTCCATCCCTATTCACAATGTGCTTTACCATCTGACACCGACGAGATCGAGATAGCACCGACGAGATACTATTAAAGACCGCCAGCCCCTGTGCTATTCAGCGAGACCAGTAACCGGGCGCGACCGGGCGCGGGGATAACGTGGAACTTACAGTGATCTGAAATACCACACCGCTAAAAGTTCCACAACCGACGAGTATCTTCCACGCTCTCTACCTAAATAGAACAATTTTTTGTGAACCACGTAAGACTGCGGCAGTGACGTAGGTAAACAGATTTAGTACCGCGGATAATTTATATTATGATAATATATTTTAATTTTATGTTTATATTCTCTCGACTTTCGTTTAAACCCAAATGTTCCTATCATAAAGTGCGATCCACCACCCTGAAACGTTTGAAAATTCCAATAAGAATGCATAGTACGGATCGTGACGTCACTAGTCACACTGTCTATTGGTATGTTAGTGGGACAGTTCTCGGAACGTGACGTCTCGAAGGGAATTTATGTTCCTAGGTATGAATCCGATGGACCGATCGCCGAGCCTCCCCCCGCATCGGTCCCATTTCTCTCCACCAATTAAAAATTCGCTAGATTAGCCTTCCCACCGCCGCGCCGCGCCGTACCTGCGACTCTCGCGGACCCAAGGTTTTGGACGCAGTATCATTCGTATAATGAGGGTGAAAAGATGAACACGCGTGAGTTTTTGTGAGTGATCGTGACACTCGCGTCGTTTGTTATCGAGACGCAGAAAGCGTACAAGTGAACGACGCAATACGGTGACCGTTACGTGGTGAGTACCGTTGTCTTGTTTCATCCGCTTGATAGGTATCAAGATTATTTATTTGGATTCTCATTATTTTTAAAATTAATTCTGTATTTAAGTGAATTATGTATTTTTCAACGATTTATATATTTTCTGCAATCGTGTCATTGCCTTTCGCGATAATTTTCTCTTGGATCACGACAATCGATTTAATTTAAACGAATTTGTTATTTGTGTTCTATCGTGCAACAGAAATCTAGTTTATTTAGTTTTGATTTTACATTGTAGTACTTTGTTGAGGTTTGAATCTCGCGCTTTACGAATGCCGCGTGAAGCATGTCGCGATCGATCGATACGCGATCGATTCTCCCTGCTTGCCGTTATCGGTCGTTCCTGCGATCTTTCTCTCACGTCTAATTTCTGTCACTTGCGTGCGAACGATGGTAAAGTGTTTCTCTTTTCTACTGATTCAGATTTATTGTTTGACGGTTGATCGATTGAATTTAAATAAATTTGTTCTTCCTGTTACAGAGCCAAAGGGAAAACCATCCATCAATCCATCCATCCTTCAAAAGATATCACATCCGCTTCGAGGTGGAGAAAATGTAAGTACTAACATATTTATTTGTATAACATTCATTCAGTCACAAATTAAAATAGTAAGATGTCGTTGTGCCCCTTCTCTCTCTTTCCTCCCCTGGTATTTCATGAAATCTTTTATCGCGCAATAAAAACGATTCTCGGAGAAATACTTTAATATGTATTCAATATTTTTAAGGGAACCTTCGGGGGGGGGGAGGTTCCCAATATTTTTCTTACATGGGAAGTAGTTTTTGTTTTTTTTTTTTTTACATTTGGATACCTGCCTTCTCGCGATAATTTATTCTTGTGTCTCGACGATCAATTGTATTTATATTTTTAATTATTTATTTATTTTCCGTTCAAATTAATTTTAATTTTATATTCAACTTGAATTATTTATTTCCTATTAATTAGGATTTAGACTTGGACGATTGGTCGTTTGAAAAATTATTGAGTTTATTCTTTCAGTCACATACCCTGTGTGAGAAGGATCCATCGATTCAACGATGATATCGATAGCCGAGATCGATATAGTCGAGTTTGAGACGCAACGAGTTGTACTTTCTTCAAGCAGCGGAGAACGTGAGTACCAATATATCTTCCCAATTAAACTTTGTTATTTAACATCTTTTTTCAAATTAATAAGGAAAAATTAATAGTCTTCAATTATTACTTCACTTTCAATTTATTGAAAAAAGCTATTAATGAAACTCCTTCATTATTTAATGCACGTAACAATAGCTTCTAATATATTTTTTCATCGCAATGAAAGCATTGTTCACCAGGATTACAAATCGTCAATCCTTTCGATCTTTCCCTAAATTTTTTTGTGGTATAATATGTATAAATATATAATATAATGATGAATGGTTCAAGATTCAGCTCTCTAAGTGCAGCCGTTCTCGGTTGATGCCATTTTCCCCATTTGGCCTAAGTCCACAAAATTACTATGATCACTAATTTCGTCACAACTTTTGAACGAATCGACTTTTTGGAATGAAATTTGTGGGAGAACCTTCCCGCAGAATTTCCGCGTCGAATGGTTTAATTTCCAGCTTTGGTTGATCGCTGTCGCTGGTCTGTCAAGTTCAGCGCTCGTTTCGCCTCGTCGCCGGTTATTCGAGCTGGCAAAAATTATTCGAAGATTTTTTCAACGGCTTCGAATAAAAGATGAAAAAATTATTCAAAGTTCGAATTAATCCGCTTCGAATAAAACAAATTATCTTTATTTGTTGAATAAAATTATTTATTCGATACTCGTTGAATAAAGATGCCTTATAATTCGAACCTTCGAATAACGAGTAAAGTTAAAATATGTTTTATTCGAATCGTTATTTAAATAATTTTTTTCTAAATAATACCCAACTCTGATCTATTTCAATAAAAATTTTCCCATCTCTGCTTCTACAGTTATATATTATATTAATTCCTACACGTTATTCTATCTCGAACTGTTTATTATTCGGAATAAATGTTATTCAACATATTTCTGTTCCCACAGATCGATTTTTGGAACAATTATGTATAAAAACAAGTGAAGGAAATAATGCTCGTTTATGAAATATTTTTATATTAAAAATTGAGGTATCTCGTATGAAATTTGAAGATATTTCTTGGAATTTTTTGTCCTCGATATTAATTTTGATTTCAATAGTTTAGAAATCAACGCCAAAATATTGTCTGAAATATTTGAATACGTTCGTCGGAGAATGTAACATTTCATGATAACCGATATGGTTCCTTGATGATTCACCGACAAGAATCTCCTCAGTGGGCTTCTACACTCTACACCGACGAGATGCCGTCGGTGGCTTTCTATTTCTTACTCCGACGACAATATATCCTAGAGGGCGTAAGAGAACGGCAAAATTTGTTTGACGACGCGAGGTCACATAAGGCTCTCGTCGGTGCCAACGCGTCGCGACGAGAATCTCCTCAGTGGTCTACTACATCGACGAAATGCCGTCGGTGGCCTTCTGTTTCTCACTCCAGTCAGAATCTATCCTAGAGGGCGTAAGAGAACACCGAAATATTTGCGTCTCACCAACTCCCGTAAGGCTGGTAGCACCGACGAGATACTGTTAAAGACTGCCAGCCTTATGGGACATCGCGTCGTCAAACAAATTTTGACGTTCTCTTACGTCCTCTAGGATATATTGTCGCCGGAGTAAGAAACAGAAAGCCACCGACGACATCTCGTCGGTGTAGAAGACCACTGAGGAGATTCTTCTCGGTGAAAAGGTGAATCATCACGGAACCATATCGGTTATCATGAAATGTTACATTCTCCGACGAACGTATTCAAATATTTCAGACAATCATTTTCAGATATTTCAGATATCAAAACTAATATCAAGGACAAAAAATTCCAAGAAATATTGTACGTAACACTTCAAATTTCATATGAGATACCTCAATTTTTAATATAAAAATATTTCATAAACGATGAGCATTATTTCCTTCAGTTGTTTTTATACATAATTGTTCCAAAAATCGATCTGTGGGAACAGAAGTATGTTGAAAAACAGAGTAAGACTTTACTGTAAAAAATTACATGGAAAAAATGTCAAGGGAGTGCTTGTCGACATCGGTGGTAAAAGGAATTATTGTAAATATTAACCAGTTCGAAATAATAAATTTATCAGTGTATTGTGTTCAATAAATTAATGCGTGCGAATGTTCATGGTTTAAAAATTATTCTGTGCCTCGAGTTTTATTACCTACTTTTACTAAAAAACTAGATAGCAAGGTGGTCAAGGGAGTGCTTGTCGACATCGTTGGCAAAAGGAATTGTTATAAACATTAAACAGCCAGAAATAATACATTTATCAATAATTACTATCACGGCGATCGAAATCAATCGATATTAGTTGGAGTGGGGACAATTTCACATCACCGCGCAGCGCAGGTGCGCCTGAACTCGGCGCGCACTCTGTTAGTCAGACGGGCCAGTGATTCCGGCAGGAGCGGTGGGGCTCCGCGACCAGGAGGATCTGCGGAGGACCGGCGGAGGACCGGCGGAGGACCGGCGGAGGACCTGCGGAGGACCGGCGGAGGACCGGCGGAGGACCAGGGACAAACCTGCGGAGGACCAAGGACAGACCTGCGAGTGACTGACCAGAGGCTAATCAGAGGCTAACAAGTGGTTTACTAGCGATTTACCTGTGATATACCAGTGCGACATACCAGTGTGATATACCAGTGCGATTTACCAGTGCACTTTACCAATGCGCTTTACCAATGCGATTTACCAGTGCGATTTACCAGAACGATTTACCAGTGCGATTGAACAGTGGGATTTATCAGTGGGATTTATCAGTGCGATTTAACAGTGGGATTTATCAGTGTGATTTAAACAGTTGTAACGAGACGATCTCAGGGGCGCCGGAGCGCCTCGGCACCACCCTGAACGACAGAAGAATCGCGCCGTGGCCGAATCTTCTAGAAGACCCTGGAGTCGAGAAACTTCGAAATTCATTAGTAACGCGTTGTTGATAAGGTTAGCAACGAAACGATATAAGTACCGCTAGAGTATCGCGGAGCGGGCACTTTTCGCTGCGCCTTTGGGAGAGGACGAGGTAAGACCACGGCCGCCCTTAGGTTTGGGAGAGTACGAAGCTATGCTATCGGACGCCCAGCAGCCCAGGAGAGGACAGGGGTTGCACCTGGACGCCTTTCCGGGAGAGGACGGCCATGAAGGCCGGCCGCCCGCCGAGAGGAGAGTACAGGGTAGCTTCCTGGCCGTTTGAGAGTAGGATCACCCGGGTCCTCTGGACGTTTCGGAGAGGACGGCCATGAAGGCCGGCCGCCGAACGGGCAGAGGTTTCCGGGCGAATCCGAGTCGTCGTTTGAGAGTAGGACCCTGGTTCCTCTGTACGTTTCGGAGAGGACGGCCATGAAGGCCGGCCGCCGAACGAGCAGAGGTCTCCAGGCAAATCCGAGCTATCGTTGTAAGATAGGACCCTTGGTTCTTCTGTACGCTTCGGAGAGGACGGCCATGGAGGCCGGCCGCCGAACGGACAGGAGAATTCAGGAGATTCGAGTCATCACCGATTCCCCAGAAGGAGAGTACGGTTGAAACAAACCGGACGCCTGATGGAGGAATCGTGTAATATTGAATTTAGAGTCAATCTAGAATTTCGTTGCTAACCTTCGTCCAATTTTACCTTTGTACAAAGCTCCACTTTCCTAATACTTGTTAACTAATTTTTCGAAAAATATATCCTGTGTTCCCAGATATCCTTATTAATTCCAAAACCTACCACTGCGAATCCTTTGCGTCACACAGTGCGATTTAACAGAGTGATTTACCGGTGCGATTTAACACTGTGATTTATCAGTGCGGTTTATCAGAGCGGTTTAACAGTGCGGTTTAACAGTGCGGTTTAACAGAGCGATTTAACAGTGCGATTTAAACAGTGCGGTTTATCAGTGCGGTTTATCAGTGCGGTTTAACAGTGCGGTTTAACAGTGCGGTTTAACAGTGCGGTTTAACAGTGCGGTTTAACAGTGCGGTTTAACAGTGCGATTTACCAGTGTGATTCACCACCGGGCTGACAACCTGGCTGACAACTTGGCTGACCAGTCACTGACCAGAGGCTGACCACTAGTCATCCAGCTGACACAATTTCAACAATGGTAAGTTAAACAATTTTCTTTTTAATTGTGAGGGTTGTCCGCTTTATAGCACAGGGTGGGCCAAGGGTTCTACAATGCTTTTGTTGATTACCCTTGGCCCTCCTACAACAATGTTCTGCGTCAACTGTTAATTCAACGTACACCGTCGTTTAATATTTCTGATATAGTAAATGAAATTTCCGTCGGAACTTTCAGTCTTCTCAAAATGCATATTTCTGATTTAAAATTGGTATTCCTCCGATCGGATGTCCCTCAGGGGCTCACTCACGGATAGGGAAACCGTGAGTGAGTACGGGGTGTCGCGTCCCCGGGGCAACCCGAAGCGCTTGTAGGCCGTACTCGTGTACGGGGTTCATATTTTCATCTCGTCCCATTTTGATCATCGTTGTTTCTATTTCTAACGTCGAAGAAGAGGACACATCAAACGAAGAGGACACATCGAACGAAGAGGACACACCATCGAAGACTGCGGCGTATTTTTAAGTTAATTATATTTGCTGAGCAATTATTGTCTTAGTTTCACCCCCGAACCAGAGCCTTCTGCTCTGGTTCATGTTTCTTCTTTGCAAATCAAAGCCTTCTGCTTTGATACTTCCCTCTTGTGCGACTTAGTTTACTTGTCGGCAATAATTGCTCGATCTGCGTGCGTGCGTTAATTATTAAGATTGTATATCCTCGTTTGTAAATATGTCGAGTAATTATTGCCGTAACTTCACTTTGCTCGGCTCGTTTTTTTGACTCCGACACAGCCTTCTGCTGTGTCGGACCTTGCTTGTATGTACCTGACCAGTTGGTAGCGGTATTCGGCGTTGATACATCGAGAGTGGGTGGCTGAGAGGCAGTGTTCATCGTGTTACACTGTTAAGTGAAAAATCGTCTCTTCTGTAATCCCACCCGAGTTCACCTCAACGATTGTTCGTTGCCTGGTGGCAGGTGGTTGCTAGAGTAAATGGGATATCGTTTGAACACGTCCCTTGGCCATCGCTCTTGGTGAGGACACGTCGGGTATCGTTGCTGGCTGGTGTTTGGCTGCAAGCATTGTACGCGTCGCGTCACCCGCGAAACAGAGCACTCTGTTCTGGTTCGCTCTTGTTTCTCTCTTTGAAAGAATCAGAGCCTTCTGCTCTGATTCGCCTTTGGCCTCCCGTGCATCGGAGACTTCTTCTCCGATTCACACCTATTTTGCTCCGCAATAATTACTCGACATACTGCGTTAATATAAGATCGTTGTTGTTAGGAAAGGGAGCCAGAAGGAATATTGAATTCGTTCCGACTCCCTTTCCGGGTCTCTTGCGCAGCAACCTCCTCGTGGTGAGACCTGGGCAATCGGTATTATCCTCTATTTGTAAGAACTTCTAGTATCTTACAAAGAGTGGATAATATCGAGCTAATAGCTGCACATTTAGAATTTCCGATAACATTGTATAGTAGAATTTAAGACTTGCTAAATGTAAAAACTTGGGTATTTAATTGAATTGTGTGTGAATTTACTATTAGCTAGCTCGAGGTGGGTGAAGGGTACTTCAATGATTCCTTTCTTTAGTCTTGGCCCAACCTTCAACAATTTAACTCCGTCAATTGCTAATTCAACGAACACCGTCGTTTATTATTTCTCATATGTTAATTGAAATTTCCCTCAGGGGCTCACTCACGGATAGGGAAACCGTGAGTGAGTACGGGGTGTCGCGACCCCGGGGCTACCCGAAGCGCCTATAGGCCGCACTCGTGTGCGGGGTTAGTTTGGCTCTCGTGAGCTGGTTAGATTCGCACTCGTTTGCGATATATGCAGGCCGTACTCGTGTACGGGTTTTATAGTTTATAGTTGCATCTCATCGCATTTTGCCTCATCGTCGTCGTCAGTATTTCTCGTTTTAAATTGGTATTCCTCCGGTCGGAGGACCCTCAGGGGCTCACTCACGGACTGTCTCTCTGTCCGTGAGTGAGTACGGGGTGTCGCGTCCCTGGGGCCCCGATGCGCTTGTTGCCCGCAACTCGGGTTCGGGGTTAGCTTGGCTCTTGTGAGCTGGTGGGTTAGCCTTGAACTCGTAGGTGCGGGAATTTGTTTTATTTATTGTGTCTAATAATTATTTTAGTTTGTTTCAGCTTTTAGGTTTCCATCAAGGACGAGGACATCAAGGACCAGGACCAGGACCAGGACCAGGACATCGAGGAAGACCGCCGCGTAGTTTTTTTTTAAATATAGTTCGATTTGCCGAGCAATTATTTTCTTAGCGTCACCCCCGAACCAGAGCCTTCTGCTCTGGTTCATGTTTTGTTCTTTGCGAATCAAGGCCTTCTGCTTTGATTCTTCCCTCGTTTTCCGATTTAGATTTTTTGCCTCCATAATTGCTCGGCTCGCGTGCGTGCGTGCGTTAGTTATTAATGCGTTATTTTCAACGACGATAAATATGTCGAGTAATTATTGCCGTAACTTAACTTTCCTCGCCTCGTTTTTTTTCCTTCGACACAGCCTTCTGCTGTGTCGGACCTTGCTTGTATGTACCTGACCAGTTGGTACCGGTATTTGACGAAGATCCATTGAGAGTATGTGGTTGAGAGATAGTGTTCACTTCTGTATTCCACACTCTCTTTCGGTAATTCCACCCACGTTCACCGAAGGTGGCAGGTGGTTGCTTGAGAAGTGGGATACGGTTTGAACACGTCTCTTGGCCATTGCTCTTGGTGAGGACACGTCGGGTATCGTTACTGATTGGAGTTGGGCTGCAAGCATTGTACGCGTCGCGTCACCCGCGAAACAGAGCACTCTGTTCTGGTTCGCTCTTGTTTCTCTCTTTGAAAGAATCAGAGCCTTCTGCTCTGATTCGCCTTTGGCCTCCCGTGCATCGGAGACTTCTTCTCCGATTCACACCTATTTTGCTCCGCAATAATTACTCGACATACTGCGTTAATATAAGATCGTTGTTGTTAGGAAAGGGAGCCAGAAGGAATATTGAATTCGTTCCGACTCCCTTTCCGGGTCTCTTGCGCAGCAACCTCCTCGTGGTGAGACCTGGGCAATCGGTATTATCCTCTATTTGTAAGAACTTCTAGTATCTTACAAAGAGTGGATAATATCGAGCTAATAGCTGCACATTTAGAATTTCCGATAACATTGTATAGTAGAATTTAAGACTTGCTAAATGTAAAAACTTGGGTATTTAATTGAATTGTGTGTGAATTTACTATTAGCTAGCTCGAGGTGGGTGAAGGGTACTTCAATGATTCCTTTCTTTAGTCTTGGCCCAACCTTCAACAATTTAACTCCGTCAATTGCTAATTCAACGAACACCGTCGTTTATTATTTCTCATATGTTAATTGAAATTTCCCTCAGGGGCTCACTCACGGATAGGGAAACCGTGAGTGAGTACGGGGTGTCGCGACCCCGGGGCTACCCGAAGCGCCTATAGGCCGCACTCGTGTGCGGGGTTAGTTTGGCTCTCGTGAGCTGGTTAGATTCGCACTCGTTTGCGATATATGCAGGCCGTACTCGTGTACGGGTTTTATAGTTTATAGTTGCATCTCATCGCATTTTGCCTCATCGTCGTCGTCAGTATTTCTCGTTTTAAATTGGTATTCCTCCGGTCGGAGGACCCTCAGGGGCTCACTGACGGACTGTCTCTCTGTTTTTAATATAAACCTCAATTTTTAATATAAAAATATTTCATAAACGAGCATTATTTCCTTCACTTGTTTTTATACATAATTGTTCCAAAAATCGATCTGTGGCAACAGAAATATGTTGAATAACATTTATTCCGAATAATAAACAGTTCGAGATAGAATAACGTGTAGGAATTAATATAATATATAACTGTAGAAGCAGAGATGGGAAAATTTTTATTGAAATAGATCAGAGTTGGGTATTATTTAGAAAAAAATTATTTAAATAACGATTCGAATAAAACATATTTTAACTTTACTCGTTATTCGAAGGTTCGAATTATAAGGCATCTTTATTCAACGAGTATCGAATAAATAATTTTATTCAACAAATAAAGATAATTTGTTTTATTCGAAGCGGATTAATTCGAACTTTGAATAATTTTTTCATCTTTTATTCGAAGCCGTTGAAAAAATCTTCGAATAATTTTTGCCAGCTCGAATAACCGGCGACGAGGCGAAACGAGCGCTGAACTTGAAAGACCAGCGACAGCGACCAACCAAAGCTGGAAATTGAACCATTCGACGCGGAAATTCTGCGGGAAGGTTCTCCCACGAATTTCATTCCAAAAAGTCGATTCGTTCAAAAGTTGTGACGAAATTAGTGATCCTAGTAATTTTGTGGACTTAGGCCAAATTTTGAGGACTTAGGCCAAATGGGGAAAATGGCGTCAAACGAGAACGGCTGCACTTAAAGAGCTGAATCTTGAACCATTCATCATTATATTATATATTTATACATATTATACCGCAAAAAAATTTAGGGAAAGATCGAAAGGATTGAGGATTTGTAATCCTGGTGAACAACGCTTTCATTGCGATGATAAAATATATTAGAAGCTATTGTTACGTGCATTAAATAATGAAAGAGTTTCATTAATAGCTTTTTTCAATAAATTGAAAGTGAAGTAATAATTGAAGACTATTAATTTTTCCTTATTAATTTGAAAAAAGATGTTAAATAACAAAGTTTAATTGGGAAGATATATTGGTACTCACGTTCTCTGCTGCTTGAAGAAAGTACAACTCGTTGCGTCTCAAACTCGACTATATCGATCTCGGCTATCGATATCATCGTTGAATCGATGGATCCTTCTCACACAGGCTATGTGACTGAAAGAATAAACTCAATAATTTTTCAAACGACCAATCGTCCAAGTCTAAATCCTAATTAATAGGAAATAAATAAATAATTAAAAATATAAATACAATTGATCGTCGAGACACAAGAATAAATTATCGCGAGAATAATTTATCCCCCCCCCCCCCCCCGAAGGTTCCCTTAAAAATATTGAATACATATTAAAGTATTTCTCCGAGAATCGTTTTTATTGCGCCATAAAAGATTTCATGAAATACCAGGGGAGGAAAGAGAGAGAAGGGGCACAACGACATCTTACTATTTTAATTTGTGACTGAATGAATGTTATACAAATAAATATGTTAGTATACTTACATTTTCTCCACCTCGAAGCGGATGTGATATCTTTTGAAGGATGGATGGATTGATGGATGGTTTTCCCTTTGGCTCTGTAACAGGAAGAACAAATTTATTTAAATTCAATCGATCAACCGTCAAACAATAAATCTGAATCAGTAGAAAAGAGAAACACTTTACCATCGTTCGCACGCAAGTGACAGAAATTAGCCGCGAGAGAAAGATCGCGGGAACGACCGATAACGGCAAGCAGGGAGAATCGATCGCGTATCGATCGATCGCGACATGCTTCACGCGGCATTCGTAAAGCGCGAGATTCAAACCTCAACAAAGTACTACAATGTAAAATCAAAACTAAATAAACTAGATTTCTGTTGCACGATAGAACACAAATAACAAATTCGTTTAAATTAAATCGATTGTCGTGATCCAAGAGAAAATTATCGCGAAAGGCAACGACACGATTGCAGAAAATATATAAATCGTTGAAAAATACATAATTCACTTAAATACAGAATTAATTTTAAAAATAATGAGAATCCAAATAAATAATCTTGATACCTATCAAGCGGATGAAACAAGACAACGGTACTCACCACGTAACGGTCACCGTATTGCGTCGTTCACTTGTACGCTTTCTGCGTCTCGATAACAAACGACGCGAGTGTCACGATCACTCACAAAAACTCACGCGTGTTCATCTTTTCACCCTCATTATACGAATGATACTGCGTCCAAAACCTTGGGTCCGCGAGAGTCGCAGGTACGGCGCGGCGCGGCGGTGGGAAGGCTAATCTAGCGAATTTTTAATTGGTGGAGAGAAATGGGACCGATGCGGGGGGAGGCTCGGCGATCGGTCCATCGGATTCATACCTAGGAACATAAATTCCCTTCGAGACGTCACGTTCCGAGAACTGTCCCACTAACATACCAATAGACAGTGTGACTAGTGACGTCACGATCCGTACTATGCATTCTTATTGGAATTTTCGAACGTTTCAGGGTGGTGGATCGCACTTTATGATAGGAACATTTGGGTTTAAACGAAAGTCGAGAGAATATAAACATAAAATTAAAATATATTATCATAATATAAATTATCCGCGGTACTAAATCTGTTTACCTACGTCACTGCCGCAGTCTTACGTGGTTCACAAAAAATTGTTCTATTTAGGTAGAGAGCGTGGAAGATACTCGTCGGTTGTGGAACTTTTAGCGGTGTGGTATTTCAGATCACTGTAAGTTCCACGTTATCCCCGCGCCCGGTCGCGCCCAGTTACTGGTCTCGCTGAATAGCACAGGGGCTGGCGGTCTTTAATAGTATCTCGTCGGTGTCCGTGGTGGTAGTATATAGCAGTATATTGGTTCTACCAGAGAGGGCAGTTCAGGCAGGTTGAACTTATTTTGAGGTTCTTGTCCGAGACAGAGTGGGTGTAGAAGCTGTTCCGGGCTAAGAAATGGGACCATAGCGTGACCACCTTCTAACAATGGGGTGATCACTCTCTTACGCTCTCTTATTCCTCTCTGAGCTGGCCATCAATCATTGAGACGCTTTATTGTCTTACCGATATTGCCGAATTCAATTGTTATTCGCTGAATAAACCCATTTATTCGTTATTCGAAATAACTTTTTCCCAAATAAGTGTGATGATCACATTCAAATTTGTAAATGGAACTCTATATTTTTTTTATTACAACTGATATAGCTGTACTTACAGTACTTACATACAGACTAATCGTATAGCTGATATCAAACCATTTTCAAAACATTACTTACACTTATATTTTACGTAAGTCCTTATTAAATTATTAAGCTTCAAATCTGGTGTGACACAGGTATATGCATATAAGAATAATATATATATATAATATAATATATATATATATTATTCTTATATAGAATAGTATATGCATATAAGAATAATATATATATATAATATAATATATATATATATTATTCTTATTATAATATTATATTATATTATATATATATATTATTCTTATATGCATATACCTGTGTCACACCAGATTTGAAGCTTAATAATTTAATAAGGACTTATGTAAAATACAAGTGTATATATATTATATCATAAGGGGAGGATATTAAAAAGAAAAGGTGCACATATTAACATAATTTAGCATTTTCCATTGCATTTTATAAAATGTTTACATGGGGAAATATTTACAAAAATATGAGTAGGATATGATGAAGTGTAGAAGACAGGAAAAAAGGATGAACAATATAGTTTTATGAATGATTCAATTCAGTGTACCCCGACATTGAGGAGCTCCACATAGGCAAGGAATTTTGTCATCTTCCAAAGGAAATTTATAATCGTATGTAATTTCTTCATTAACTCCTATTGGTTGTTTACTATAGATTACAATTTTCTTTTGGCTTTCGATTGTAATTACTTTTGCATAGCAATTTGGCTGTAAAAGAAGAAAAATAGGGTAAATATTTACTTTAGGGGAGGCATCTCCGATGACCTTGACCTTGACATATGTTGTCAAGGACAACATTCTGAACAACTTTTGTCATTACAACTACCCGGCGCTCGGTCTTAGTTTTCGAGATATTCGCGAAAATAGAGTAATTGGAGTAGGTTTCATTGGGATAGATGGAATGTATGGTACATGGTTATCGTACAATTAACAATTTCAGATATTAATTAGTTTTCGAGATATTCACAATTTCGTCTGCGTTCACAAAATCGCTAAACCGTGGCCAAAATGCCAAAAATGAATTTTCGGTTAGGCGTATGGCCCTTGCCTTACTGGATACTCAGGTAATAACTCTATGGGAAACCCAAAGTAAAAAGGTTTTACCATGTATACCTGCTAAATAGTAGGAGTACAAATATCGCATTCATTCGTCACGCAGTTTTCGTGCAGTGAACTACGGTCTGAAAAAGCAAGTGTGAAGGTTACAATTTTAAGAAAAGTGAATTTTTTTTGTGTGTGCAATGGATGCTGTACCTGGAAGTAACTACTATTCATAGTAATAATATTGGGTTTATATTAATCAGTGTTTACTATTTATAAAGACAAAGATAAAGTTTGATGCACTGATTTTAGAAATGTATACTAAAAGTTGTATAATCCTCAATATTAGCCACAGATTTTTGTGTATGCTTGTAGTAGACACTATTAGCTTAAATTATTTTGAAAAGTAGCTGCCCGTTTTTGCCCGTTTTTGCCCGTTTTGTTATGCGATCCATTTTTGTGACGCAAAGGTAGTCACGGTACTAGTTTCAAGCATGTTTTCTCGATAAATTTAGAAGATATAACAAAATTTGTTGAATAAGTATTGTATGGTTCCACTTATAGAATTTTTTTATACATGTTTTAAACACCACAAATAATTTCTTTTTAATTGTTTTTAGAAAATAAAATTTTGTTTTTTGTAATTTTGACATCAGATTCATATTCGACGGCACGAAGAAATATGGGAATATGTACTAATTTTCGAGAAAGTCCAATAATTTTTTGTGTTACGCATCCGCCATTTTGTGTTTTGTAATTTTGACATCAGATTCATAATCAGCGACCCAAAAAACTTCAGAGTATCAATTTTGAACTAATTTGGAATACTCCTTCCTATTTTGGCCACATTTTGGCGATTTCCGACCACTGTGTGACGGCCGGCCCTCTCCGCCTCCTCCACGACCTAACCCAGACCTCACTCTGTTCGCATGATCTTTGCATTATGGTTGTCATCCAGAATTTGAAATAGTACTGGAAAAATAATGCGTACAGAGTGAGGTCTGGGTTAGTGCGTGGAGGGGGCGGAGAGGGCCGGCCGTCAGGCGGCCCGACCACGCAGACGAAATTGTGAATATCTCGAAAACTACAAGCGACCACCCTATATTGGAAAAGGAAAAAGTTGTTCAAAATGTCGAAATCTATAACATATTTAAATTTGTTAAATATCTGTTTGAAAATATATCAATGAAAATCCGGAAAATTCTAACGAAGTTTTTTGCAATTATCTCGAAAACCAAGACCGAGCGCTGGGTAGTTATAATGACAAAAGTTGTTCAGAATGTTGTCCTCGACAACATATGTCAAGGACACGGTCATCGGAGATGCCTCCCCTAAAGTAAATATTTACCAAAAATAGGAGTTACAGCTTTTCAGAAATAACAGTATGTTTTCTGTATTCTTATAAATAATAGTAACATTGATACTCACATTGCAGCTGTGATTAATAAATCGCGCTAAATTGCCACATTTCGTTGCGTCAATAATTGTATCTAAATCAATACGGAAAAGATAAGAGCTACCAATGCCAGTCGCTTCGTATTGTGATTCCCTTAAGTCAGCAACGACTGGCCTAACCATTTGACCAACATATTCAATAACCATTTCATCAGCTGCAATTGGTTCCATAGCAAACAAACCCCAATCGTGTATTCCAGATTTAGCGAACTTTAATTGTTTTTTCCTAAACTGTAAGATTAAAAAAGTATTATGAAATGCTTGACAATTATAAAAGTTATAATTAGTTATATAAACCAATTTAGACCGTACTTTCAATTGATTGAATTTAAGAAGATCACTGTCGGTATCGATACCGAAGGCCGTTAATAAACGACGTTGATTGCTTCGAGCTTCGCGAGACAGTGCTTGCATTTTACCAGTTAAAGCTTTAGTATTGTTCTTTGGACCATTCATTGTTCCATCGCCACCGGCATAAGGACCATTACTATCTTCAACATCATGGCTACGTTGTATGCTTTGCGCATAATGATGCTATGAAGATTAAGAAATTTTAAATTGAGAACATCATGTTTCCAACAATATTATAAGATTTAATTATTTTTCTATATTAGAATTATACCTTATGTTTGGCTTTTTCTCGTATGTCAACTTTATAATATCCTTCTGTTCTTGCGCTTCCACTTGCGTGTAGTCTGAGTTCATCTCTTTTTCTTCGTTTAGCGGGAGTTGGAATATCTGTTGCTGGATGATCCACCCAATGTGTATCATTTAACCAATATCCTTGACTATCGTCAGCTAATAAAGCTTCGTAACTTCGTCTTAAATATTCCACATCTTCTGCATCTATACCTCTAGTTAAAAATTCATACAAAATAGCCATTTCCGACATAAGATCGCGTTCCTTGTATGTCACTGTTGGTTCCTGTACAATTTTCTTGGGATATTTTTCATAAACAAATTCATTTTGAATATTTTCTTTCTCTCCTTCGTGATTCTGGTGACTATGTATCTTTGTATATTTGTTGAATTTCCGTTTCTCCACCTTATGAGTCTTATCTTTAGCCTTAGCCAATTTAATAATCTTCGAAGCTTTTATTTTTACAGGTTTTATTGGTGCTGGAGGTGGACGAGTTACAAATTCTGTATCCTCTGACTGAGACGGCGGTAATGAATAAGAATGTTCCATATATACTTGTGAAACTTGAGAACTACGTAAACTTGGACTTCTTTGGCCATTCAATCGAAGGTCAGCTTCAGCTTGGTACCTAATTAAACAATAATTAATATATAATAAACATAATGTCACACTTTCTGCTGTAATTTTCTTAAATACAGAGTGGCCCACATAACTCTGAACAGCTCAATATCTCGAAAACTATGCCATCGATTTTAAAGTTCTTAGTCTTAAATTGCATGGAACTGAAGGGCCTTTCTGACTACATAAACGTGAAGTGGCCTCCCTTCCCCTTTAACGGGGGAGGGGAGGTACCTTTATAATTTTAAATGGAACCCCCTATAAAATGTTACATATTTAGATTCTACAGGAAAAAACAAGTCAATTTTGTCTGAAACATTTTTTTGTCAGACACTTCCATGATGAGATATAACAGTTTGAAGTTTCGAGTTGTAGGTACTTGAAGCGCTCGGAAATAGCGTTATGGAATTATACGCGCTTGAGTCCTTTGCTTATTCATGAAGAAACACAAACAATAATATTTACAATTCTTGAGTTTGACTCACTTATCTATGAAAACAAGCAGTAACATTGTGATTATGACTACTTTTGACACAGAAGTGAATATGTTATTAACGTTAGGTGAATGCCAAAAAAATTATCGGCGTGCAGCAGTGATGTTTTTTGAACGTTATGGGATCAAAAAATGTCATGCAACATTTCATAATTTAGAAAAGCGGCTTCGCGAGCACGGTGAATTGTGTAAGAAACTCACAATACACCTAAAGCTGTCACTAATGAAAATAATAGGCCAGTATTCTTGCTGCAATTACATTAAATCCTCATATTAGTCAACGTACACTTGCACAAACATCACATATTAGTCGTTCATCAATTCAACAAATTTTGAAACGGCAAAAATATCATCCATATCACATGGTTTTATCACAAGAGCTTTCGATAGCAGATTACGATCACCGCGTAAGATTTTGTGAGTGGCTGCAGGGTGTTGTGGAAAATGACTTTTTGTGCAAAATACTTTTTTCCGATGAGGCCACTTTTATGAATTCAGGGCATGTAAATAGACATAATCTGCATTATTGGGCTGTGGAAAACCCAAATTGGATGCGATGGATCCCTTTCAACATCGATGGTCTTTAAATGTTTGGTGTGGCATAATAGGAGATTTTGTGATTGGACCTTATTTTTTCAAGAAACTGTAACATCTGCAAGTTATTGTGATTTATTAAAAAATCATTTGCCTGCGCTTTTGGAAGATGTGTCACTGCACGTTAGAAGAGAAATGTGGTTCCAACAAGACGGCGCTCCTCCACATTTTGCAATCATCACCAGGCAATTTTTGAACGAAAAATTTGGGAACAAATGGATAGGTCGTAGGGGACCTCATCAATGGCCTCCTCGATCCCCCGATCTAACACCATTAGATTTTTTCTTATGGGGATATGTAAAGGACAAAGTTATGTTTGAACCACCGACGACAAAAGAGGATATGAAACAAAGAATACGTGACGCTTGCGCTTCAGTGACTCCCGAAATGTTAAAAAATGTTAGAACAACTTTGATGTTTCGAGTAAATAAATGTTTACAAGCCCGTGGTGGACATTTTGAACATTTAATTTAAAGTACATTTTATTTCTTCACGAATAAGCAAAGGACTCAAGCGCGTATAATTCCATAACGCTATTTCCGAGCGCTTCAAGTACCTACAACTCGAAACTTCAAACTGTTATATCTCATCATGGAAGTATCTGACAAAAAAATGTTTCAGACAAAATTGACTTGTTTTTTCCTGTAGAATCTAAATATGTAACATTTTATAGGGGGTTCCATTTAAAATTATAAAGGTACCTCCCCTCCCCCGTTAAAGGGGAAGGGAGGCCACTTCACGTTTATGTAGTCAGAAAGGCCCTTCAGTTCCATGCAATTTAAGACTAAGAACTTTAAAATCGATGGCATAGTTTTCGAGATATTGAGCTGTTCAGAGTTATGTGGGCCACTCTGTATATTAACAGATAAAATGATGATATATTTTATAAACCTTAATCTCCTGATTTCTAAGCTTTCTTCCTCGGAATCTGTAGTAGGTATTTCACTAAACATTTCAATCTTTTCTGATTCCTTCAATATGGGCTCATCATTAATGTATTTGGCAGACATAGTTTGAAGAGCTCTAATAATATTTGGTTGCAAAGGTCCAGGACTTGTATGTCTTATAATATTATCTTGTCCAGCTAACGTTATTAAAGCTTCAGCTGCAGAATTTTCCATCTTCTGCATATCACGAGACTCTTGTTTCACCGGTATCGTTGCAGTAAGCGTAGCTTGTGCTACCTTTTGCGTTTCATTCTCTAGAATCTTTTCTTCAGTGTCGGAGAACACTGCTTTAGGTTTTTTAAATTGTTCTTCATTGACAGATTTTTCGTTTATTTCTTCTATTTCTTCCTTCTTATCTTCATATCTTAAGGGTGATGCTACAGATCTAGTTTCATCTTCATATTGTGGGAATTCGTTAGAATTTACATTTCTTATCATAATATCCGGTATTGGCGTTTCTCTGCCAGTTGGAGTAGGACAATCTAAAGACCTTTGAATTGCCAATTCTGTTAAAATATCAGGATCTTCGCTATTACAAGCCAAGGGACGATGATCTGATACACGACTATCCGTATCTTGCTGAAGATAAAAAATACATTTTTATGTAGTACTACATAAAATGTACCTATTGCGTATTGCGTATTTATAGTGTTTTCATTGATCATTACCATAACAGATTTAACATATACCTCATCTTCAAAATTTCCAGAACACATTTCATCATCGGAACTATCGTTCGAACTGCTGGAAGATTCGCTACAGCTCATTTCATCGCTGCAGCTATCGTTAGACGATGATGAGGATGAAGATGATGAAGAAACACTTGGAATAGAAGTAAGTGGCCTTTTGACTTTCTGTACAGATGTTAAGTCAAGGTCGCTATCACTTTCTATAATTTCAGTATCACCATGACCTGACTGGCGACTATCTTCATCTTGTGGTAATGGGCTTGGAGCTTTAATTTTACGCTATAATAGAAATATCGTACTATTATAAAAATTAATAAAATTATAAATAAAGCGTAGAAATATATACATATAGAACTTACCCTGAAAGAAGGCATCTTTGGCATACTAGCTCTAATTCCCAAACCAAATCCATCGTAATTGAATCCAAGTGGAGTTGCCTGTTCTAAAAGCAATGATATTCCTTGAGGTTTCGAGCCTTCTTCTTTATTACTATTATTAACAATAGTATTATTATCTCCTCCTTGAGTTTGACTTTTCTCAGACTTCTTCTCATCCCACCATACTTCAAACAATTTGAATGCAGTGTTTTCAATCATTTTTTTATTAAAATCCCTTTTCAAAATTTGTTTTAACTCATTTACGACTCTGTTTAATACTCCATTAATAGTAGGACCCTAAATTTTTATTAATTCATTGTTATAAACAGATGAATTGTATCATATACAACATGTAAGTAGTTTAAAAACATATACCTGTGGATTATCTTTTGTAATGTTATGATTTGCCATGGCATGAAGCCGTGATTGAAAAGAAGGATAATAATTTGCTCCTTGATGATTTCCTACTGCCCCAGAGAATGGTGTCGTACTAGGTTGACAATGGCTTGGTAAGTATGTTGTCCCATAAGGATATGGATATTGGGTTGGTCGAGGCCAATGATACATATCATTAGTGGGATAATGGGTTAAATGCCCAGCATAACCTGCTCCTGGATACAACTGACTTGTAGTTTCCGTTTGAGCTATCACCTATATACATTACAATTATAAAATTTATTATACTTGATCTGAATATCAGAATTCTCGGGAATACTGATATATTCGTGAATCCCGAAATTTTCGAGAACCCGACTCGTCTTGACCCGTCCCGACTATTGGGTGTCCGAAATTTTCGGGTTCTCACACACCTCTACTGAATATCAATTATATTATTTAATTGTATAATCACCTCCTCAATTTTTTCATCTCCCGAACTTAATGGACTTAACGACATCCTATCGTCGTCAGGAGGAGGTGGAGGTGGTGGTTCTTTTGGTGGTTCTGGTTCAATTTCATCTGGAGCAGGACTATAACTTCCAAGTAATGCTTCATCTTCACTTGAACTTATAACACTACCTAATTCTTCATTGACAGAAAATTGATTAATGTTGTTCTCATGTATTTTCCATCTTTCTTTATTCTTTTCCCTCATCTTTTCGAAGCATGATTTATACGTTTCATGAGATAAGAAAGGACTCGGTGGTTCTGAAAGCATTTCATTGTCTGCATTGAGAGACTTTTTCTCATCTTCAGAATCGCTACCAAACTGTAGAAAGGGTGGCGCCATTCCTCCTGCTTTATCCTTCAACAACATGGCAATTCTTGTATCTAAATCTAATGTTTTACGAGTTTCTACCGGTGAGTCTCTCGAAGAACTTTTTGTGCCACTCTGATTTTCTTTTTCCTTTTCCTTTTTCGGTGTATGATGCGTTTTTACATTAGAAGCCTTTGTAATTGGAATTACATTCGAATTAGAATTATCTAAATTTGTCCCATGTTGTACAGGCCACATAGATGATGATGATGCATAACTAGCTGGTCCTGTATTATTTCCCCACCACATACTTGAATTTTGCTGTATTGGAAGATTTTGTGATACATTTTGAGGCATATTTGCTAGATAATTATTTGGAGGTTGATGATGGTAACCACCATAATAAAAATCATAATTTGTGGCTGGGGTAGAATTTTGAGAGTAATTATTAGAATAATTTAATTCGCTAGGTGCAGTACCATAGCCTAAATCGCTTCCTGTACTGCCACTAGGGGTAGGGTAATCTCTATATTTGCTGTATCTTGAGTTTTCTATGTATGTATCTCTGGTTTTGTCTATACTTGACACTAATTTTTTACTACTCCGGAAATCATCTCTGTCTTCAACAATTTTATCGATAGGTGTATGTTTTCCTTGATCATTTTCAGATTTTAATTCTTTTTCTATTTTCTTCTCTGGCTTTTTCTCTATAGTTAGTTCATCATAGATCTTTTTACATTCTTCTCCAAATGCATCCAAAAACACTCTTAAGACTTTCCCCATCACAGACGTATTGTTTAATTTTTCTACACACGCTTTCGAAGCCTTCGTAGTTTCGAATACTACTCTCGCGATTCCAAGATGCTTGTTAGTTACAGGATGGTAGTAAACAGTAAGCTCTTCTACAATTCCAAACTTTTGAACCATGTCTGTTAAAAAAGTTTTATCAATATTGTCATTTAAATGGCAAAATGTTACTTCAAGCGGAGGTGGTTCACCACAATAATTAGAGTCAATTTTAAATCTAGGTACAGGCAAATCAAGCTGTTCTAAGCGAGTCCATATTCTTGTTAACTGTGATCTTGGGTCTCGTGGTTGAACTTCAGGATAAGTTGGATCTCCTGGAACCATGCCATCGTACCTATATAATTTTGATGCACCTTTCACTAAAAACGGATCAACTAGTAATTTATAATTTCTTGGCTTCTGAAGTGTCTGTACAGCAGATGCATCTTTCTGTGAATGTGTTACATGAGTGTGGCTATGTTTTGACGACTGATTTGAGTTTTGCGATGCACTCTGCGAATTTCCATGTGAATGACGATGACGATGCGAGTGCGCATGTGAATGTCCATATCCATGCCCATGTCTCTCCATTCCGTTCATTGCCTCCAAGCATCATCCATTTATGTAAATTTCTGTAATAATAGCAAAAAGGATTCAGTAATTAGACAACTAAATGAAACTAATTTCAATATTTGAAAATACTTAAATTAAAAATATTATAATGATAAAATATATAAGATAAATATATAATGTATATAAGACACGATAAAAATCAAATCTATATTATTACAAATCAACTGTAACCGTTAGTTTAAAATACAGTATAGTTAGAATATGTACAATTGTAATAATACAGAACAATTTATGAATAAATGTTACAAATGAACAAATTGACAACAATAAGTTAAATGGACTTGTAGAAATGTAGTACTTCCAAAAAGAAAATATACAGAATACATGCTAATATAAAAAATATTTTCTACGCAAAACAAGTGTAACACATAATTAAAGGTCTGTTTCCATTTTTAACTTACATCCAGTTTGTTTGTGTTGTCTTGATAAGTTACTTCGCTTGTTAATTCAAGAAATTCATGTTTTAATAAAACATAACCTTAAACATTTCGTAGCTTTTAAATTGAACTTTCAAATAAAAAAGCAATGTGATAACCATTTCTTAAAAAGAATTCCTTATAAGACGGCTTTTATACTTATTTCCTTGTACAAACTTCAATAAAGTTGAAATTTCTCTTATGCAAAACACAGCCTTTGAGTTTTATACAAATACGTTCCGGTTTTTTCGCTACCATGTAATTTCTCGACTTGTTTTTGTAATATTATATTTACTATGTGGATATCATTCGAATGTCGACTTCGTAACTGAATTCCTTTTTATTCTTCGTTGACCATTTTTCGTGAAAAATATAGGCGTTTATTGCTACTAGCTCTCGATCACACCAGCGCAAAACTACCTCAATGTTTGACTGCTAAATAGCACAACGCACTGCGCCCTGATTTTCCTAATTTTTATTGAGTATTAATCGGTGGTAAAAATAACAATATGCCAATGAACTATTTCAATGCAGCTTATCTCACTTTAACTTGGTATATAAAGTGCGTTTGATTAACTAACAAATCCATAGCTTTGATAAAAGTATGCAAACACATTCGGATGACGCCATCCTTGTTATAAAGACCATGACGGTTCTTTTGACCATTTTACTAAATGAATTGTACAAACATTTTGCTAAACAACATATACTTTTTTATCCATCAGAAGATATTCATATCATTGTAAAATATTGATATGTTACAATGCACCAAATGAAAGTTTAAATTGATGATTGAACCAAGTATTTAACATTTTTTTCGTCGCCTAATGCGTCTTGGCTCACAAATTTTATTATTGTCCCAAAAATTGTGGAAAATTTCAATTACTGCTGGCATTTTTTATATTTACCAATTATCTGCAAAAGGTAATTAAAGTTTAACGACAGTATTACAAAATTATTGCTGAAAATCTTCTTCCCATACAATGAATGGCATTTGGTCCATGCATTGGCTAACTATGATCTAACAGAAATTTCAGTCAACTTATTAGCAAATCACCTTTCTGCCTTTAATGAAAAGTGCGCGTTATCGTGTGCACACGTACAGTATCAATCAAAAATGTTAATTCATTTCGAATAAATTTAATGATTATAATAAATCTGTATAATAAATGACTGAATGTTGTCCTAAAACTTAAAAATGAAACTAGTAAATACTATTACTTGATAAATGTATCTACATATTCATAAACGTATACAGGGTGTCCCAAAAGTACTTCAACTCCGGGAAATGGGAGGTTCCTGAGGTCATTTCAAGCGCCATTTTCCTTTTGCAAAATGTTGTCCGCGGCTTTGTTTAGGAGTTATTAACGAAAAACACGGACTAATCAGAGCGCGAGCTCGACGCTCGTTGGCATGTTCAGTCAACCGCCGGCCGGCTCGCCGCGCTGAACGTGCCAGCGAGCGTCGAGCTTGCGCTCTGATTGGTCCGTGTTTTTCGTTAATAACTCCCAAACGAAGTCTCGGACAACATTTTGCAAAAGGAAAATGGCGCTTGAATTGACCTCAGGAACCTCCCATTTCCCGGAGTTGAAGTACTTTTGGGACACCCTGTATATTTAATTTAGAAAAAGTAATTTTAACAAAATTCATTAATACTACTGCTTAGTTGAAATTATTTAAATATTTAACACTAAGAGAATTTTGTCTATATACACATATATTTTTACAGTTAATAACTTATAATAAAATAATAACAATTGTTTTCATAGAAACTGTACTTAAGGTGCCTAAAGCTTAGACCATATCTAAGGCCTAAAGCCAGAGATTCGGTTCTTATGTTGTCATTGAGGATGGTAATGGTACGTTTTTAAGACAGTCAACTGCAACGAACAATTTCGGTCTCTTTATTTCTGAAGGGATACCACGGTAACTCGGTGCACATTCTCAATTAATTTAGATCATTTTCATAAAACAAAACTTCACCTTAGAAATATGTCTTTCCTACAAAGTTTGTTAAATCGTTATATTCCAACTGTGAAAGCAGACGACAGTGAAGAAGAATTGGTAGATCCTCAGAAAGTACTTCGTGTAAGTTATAATTATTACATAATATTTTTTGTATAATAATTCAAAATCCTTCTTCACAATATTATATACATGTAGTTCCTTTTAGAAATTATATTCAGCATCAGCCTTTTTATGTGAATGGAAACATGAAACCTTAGAAAGTATATACCAAATATACTACTATTGCTGTCATTTTCTCACACATATATAGATTAAATAAACTAGTTTATAAAATGAATAATTATGTATCAATAATAAAACAAGCAACTGTTTTCTCTGCAGGAAAAATGTGCAGCAAAAGCTGATTGCACCAGTATGCAACATAAACTTAATACATGTAACGATCGGGTCAATTCAAGATCTAACACAGAAGAGACATGCCTCGAAGAGTTGATTGATTATGTAGAATGTGTAGATCACTGTGTATCAAAAACGCTCTTTAGTAAACTTAAGTAAAATTACACTGTGACTACAATTATATGATGCTGGTTAAAAAATGTTATTGATTAACTTGGTGCATTGTAGATGTACAATTATTATTAGGAATAAATAATAATTTATCTATGGGTATTAATACTTGAAATGATATTTCCTTCATCTGTATTTAAAATTTTATAACTATAAATTTAACAAACGTTCAACAAGAATAATTATATAATACATATATAAATGAAGTGTATATAATATACAGGGTGTCCCACCCAATTTTGACATCTTGATTTTCTCGCTATTGTTACTCGTAGCAAAAATGTTTCAGCAGAGGCTTGAATGGTATCGAGTGGAGCATATTCTGATGTTATTAGTTTTTTTTGTGTGTGAACGTGTCATCATATAAAGGTCAACTTTGTTTTTTTAAATGGAATGAGGTATTTTTTAATACTCCAATCAATGCAGCTGCTCGTTCGTTATAAAAAAGTACTAACCTATGTATGTCGAAAAGTTAGTAGTTCAGAAGATATTTAAATTTAAATTATTCTAAAACACCATTACTGTCGTACTAAGACGTTAGCGTTTATTTACAGGAATGGTTCAAATTAACAACCATTTACATCACAGCATTTTTTAAATCAATCAAGTAATGACTGGTTCACGTTGTTTAATGTATCGGCTAATATTTTACGATATTCAGCGATAATATGCTGCTTCATGTCGGTCACTGTAGTTGGAGCTTTAGTATAAACTTTATTCATTATATGGCCCCATAAGAAAAAGTTGAGGGGCGTTAAATCAGGTGACCGTGCTGGAAAATGAATGGGACCACCTCTTCCCATCTAATGATTCGGAAATTGTCAATTTAAAGCATTTCTTGCTATTAAAGAATAATGTGGGTAAAATTTCCATTATGAAGTGTTTGTCCTTTGGTCCAGTCAGTGATCCATCGATAAAATATGGACCAATAATATGAGTGTTGATTATGTCAACCCTTACTTTCAAACTCCATTGATGTTGACGGTCAATTTGTCTGTACCAATGTGGATTCTGTGCCGACCAGAAATGTGTATTTTCTAGATTAGAATTTCCATTCTTTATGAACGTTGCTTTGTCTGTAAACATAACTTTTAAAAAAAAATCAGCACTTTGGCGAAAAGCCCATTCACAGAATTCTAAATGACGATGACAGCCATTATCAGTGAGGTCTGGAACTTTTGATATATGATATGGGTGAAATTTGTACCTATGCAGTACACGTATGATACTAGACTAACCAATATTGGATGCCTTTTTAAGCTGACGACAGCTTACAAATGGGTTTATTGTCACTGCAGCCAAAATAGCAATTTTATTTGCAGTATTCGTCGCTGTTTTTTCTCGATTAGATGTCTAACGCGACAAATGTCCAGCTTGATGAAAGTGTTTGAAGAGATAACTGAAAGTATTATGGGATGGTTGACTTCTATGAGGAAATCTCACTCCATACAACTGTTTTGCACTCACTACACTCTTTCCAGCTTCCAAATACGCTGCAACCATGTCTACTTTTTCAGCTCATGAGTACTTCATTTTAGAACAAACAGATAGATGTCTAAGAGAAACTAAACTCAAACTGAAGAATGAGTCATAATCGAATAGTTCTCCAATGTTTACATTTCAACGTTACCGACCTCAGTCAATCTTTTTTGCTAGTCTAACGTTGGTCAACAGAGCTAACGTCTTAGTGAATTTAAATAATTTAAATTGAAATATTTCCTGAACTACTAACTTTTCGACATACATAGATTACTACTTTTTTTAATATCGAATGTCTAGCTCCATCGATTAATGCATTAAAAAATACCACATTCCATTTAAAAAAACAAAGTTGACCTTTATATGGTGACACGTCCACACAAAAAAAAACTAATAACATCAGAATATGCACCACTCGATACCATTCAAGCCTCCACTGAAACATTTTTTGCTACGAGTAACAATAGCGAGAAAATAAAGATGTCAAAATCGGTTGGGACACCCTGTACAATATGGCTGACACAGACTCGTACGGACTTTCTATACTTTCTATGAGAAGTGCTTATGGAATGACGTTTATTTTATTTACATATGAATATTTTTTATTATTTAAGTCTTTTCTCATTCAGCACCTACTTGTAATACATCGAAACATACTGCACAAACACGCACTGGTTTATTCAATCCAAATTTTACAATTGGAACATCTTGACCAGAACATTTATTGCACAAAATTCGACCACAGTGGCGGCTAAAAAAAAAATTAAAAAATTAATTTTACATATCCATTAGATATAATCATAAATTTATATATAATCATAATATACCAGTGATGCCTTCGCATTGTGATAGAAAATTTTGTTCCACACTCCAAACATAAATCTTTTTCTGCCCATGGTGCTTCTTGCGTTAAGGAATCCAACAGTCTGTATAATAATTGTTTTGTTGCTACTTGATAGTTAAAAATAGTGATTCCTTCCTTATTCATAGAAGCCAAACATGCGCCAGCCTTTACCAGCGTACGACAAAGCTGACCATTGCCTTTCATATAGGCAATTAATAATGGTGTGTTACCCTCTAAATCTTAAACAAAATATCAAATTATAAATTGATTTGTGATAAGCTGACTAGTATATAAAAATAAGTGTGCATTTTTGCATACATTTACCTGTTTTATTTATTGGATATTGTGGCATACATTCCAAGAAAAATTCACATATAGTCGCAGCATTATCCTTCCCACATCGAGCTAATTCATGCAAGGGATTTCTTCCCTTAAGATTTACTGCTTCTGCATTTAATGTACATTCAGTCAAAAGTGTTCTCACTACTGATATATGTCCCTCTCTTACAGCTACATGCAGAGCATTATCACCATCTGCATTTACTGCGTCAAAATTAATGCTATTCTACAAGAAAAAAGTAGTTCTTGTTACGTACAAATGTATCACATTTATCTACTTTTCTAAAACAGTTAATATGTTAGTTTATAACAAAATTTTAGCGAATCGAGCCAGAATTATTACACTTTTGTTTAAAATTATCTAAACAAACTATTAAATCACTAGGTTCATAATTTTCTTCGACTACAACCTTTATTATAAAACTTATATAGTTTTCTTTCGATATAAGACAATGGCTCGGGACGGCTTTGGGACGTATTGCGGATGAGGGTACCTATTCGGCTTGACATTGTTCTGGAGTGGACCGAAAGTTTATGGATCCCACAAAGTTGTCCGGCAGACCATAAAGTGGTCGACCAAGCAGCGATATCTTTCGTTGGAAAAGGATAGAATATGACATACCCTCTCGTTCTGGCTCTAAACGATGTTGAGCGGACAACATCAAAAGAAGAAGAGGGGCTAGAAATTTCCTTGTTGTGAAAAAACCATCGTCGTCTTATGTCGAAAGAAAACTGTAATACTTAAACACGTTATACATTTAAAATGCACTTAGTTTTAATTACTCCATGAATCTTAAAACTTTATCGATTTCTGATTAAATTTCATAAATTTTTAGATACTTTCCACAAATAGAATTCGAATCTTTATGGACTCTGATATAAACTATAATACCTGTAACAAAGCAGCTACAACTGCAGCGTGACCCGCTTTCGCTGTAGCATGCAACGCAGTGTTCCTATTTGCATCCGTGTCATTAACGCGTGCACCAGCCAAAATTAAACTTCGTACTAACATTTCATTTCCAGAGATTGCAGCGAGATGTAAGGGCGGAGTTTGAGTAACATCGTGAACTCTAGAATTCACGTCTACCTATAAAACAATAATCATTTGATTATGAAAGGAAACGTTGACATATCTACGATATAAATATATTTCAAAATTATGTTCACCTGTATAGATAACAGAAAAAGTATGCTTTCCATGTCATTCTTCTGGATAGCAGTATGTAAAAAGTTCCTGCCTTTATTGTCGTATTGTTCAGCAGCTTTAGGTAATCGTTCCAATATTGATTGCGCTGCTTTATTATTTCTGAATGTTAAAGCTGTTGCAAATGGTGTTAAACCTTTCTTATCTCTCTTATTCAAGTCTATATTAGGATGACAAAGCAACAAAGAAATAATTTGTGAATGCTGATTTTGTATAGCAACATGAACTGGGGTTTTTCCATCTGCATCCCGAGCGTTCACATCTGCGCCATGTTCAATAAGAGTCTGAACAACTTGTTCTAAACCCCATTGACAACACAAATGTAACGGACTACATTCATCTCGTGCTTCATCACCGCCTGAACCATCTGGACCAGGCCTTCTTGGTGCATTTAAGTCGCAGCCACTAAAAGAACATTATTTTACAAACATATTCTAATTTTTAATACTTTACGATTCACAGTACCTTCTTATAAGGAATTGTGCAATATCCTCTTTATTTCCATCAATTGCTCTATGCAGTAATGTTTGTTGACAATCATCTGGTCCAGGACTCCAGCAATCAGTATCAGCTCCATATTTAACTAGGATAGATGCTATATCTTCTTGATCCGAATCTAGTGCATCCCATAATGGACATCCTACAGAAGTATCTACACCTCTTTTACAAAGAGCTTCTACAACTTCACCCAGTCTACAATGTACGGACAGTTGCAGTGGTGTATCTCCATTTACAGTCCTAAACAAATTAAAATTTAATTCCTAATGATTTCCTGTACTACATAATATAGATATCTGACTATAAGGAGGGTGTTGTTTTAATAATTATGAGAGGTGTGCGAGAACCCGAAAATGTCGGGTCGGAGTGGGTCGAGAATTTTCGGTTCTCGCACACTTCTAGTAATTTCGCTTTTGACAAATTCAAATTTTACATCCCGTCATTTTTTCAATATTGTTCAACCAACAATCTTTTGAATTTGGACGTCTCACAGTGGGGTATTTGACCGATTTCAACGGCCAAAAGTCGATTTTAAAAATTTTACATATATTGTAAAATTATTGTTGCTTGAGTTAGTTAAATATCTGAGGAACAATCTCCCATAATTCGTTTTCCCATTTATCTATCTATATTATAAAGCAGTGAAATTTGTCTGAAGTTTCATATTCTGTTATACGCTTCAATTTCTCAACGAATTCACCGATTAGTAATTTTTACCTTATTTACATAAATTAAATAGATTTTTGTTCTATCGAAGTTTTTTTAGCTAAGTATAAGGTATACTTTTAAGACAATTTCACTTTTGTACTATATACATTTTTGTAGTTATTAATATTTAAAGATAACCAACGGTTCAGTCACTATTTTAAGATTCTAAAACTTTGGTAATGATTTTATTATACTTCCCGGTGCGATCCGGTGTTAATTTCTATGCCATTGAATTCTGTGAAGTTTTATGACTAAGATGCAAGAAAAATCGGTTCCAACTCTTTCCAACTTTTTGTTTTATAGTTAATTTATGAAAAAATGGCCATCGAAAATCGCAGCAGTTCTCACATACCTGCATGTTCGCATCCGCTATATCTCCGTAAAGTAAGTACTTACTAAGGAATTATTTGAAGGAATTGTTTAACACACAATATACACTAAAATAAGAAAACAGTACACACATAAAATTTAAATAAAATATAGGAATTTTTTAAAAACACTTGGATAACTTTTACTGCACACGTTGCTCTTTGACAGAATGGTTCCAACTGAATTCAATCAAACCTTCAAAGAGGTTTAGCCGAATGCTTATCTCTTTTGTAACATAAACATTTCGCGATTCCGTAATATAAACAGTTCCTTCGATGGGTTCTCGTAGTATTACAGAGCCTCAGCATCACCAAAGAACAAGCGCGTGGAAAATGCATACTTTTCGCCATGGGTATATATTTTAAAAACAGCATTCTTTGTAATAAGTATTTTAAAAAGATATTTTAAATGTAAATGATTATACTTTTCGATAGTCTACTTAAAATAGACGAATAACGTAAAAATATTGATTGTTCTTTGTAATAAGTATTTTAAAAAGATATTTTAAATGTAAATGATTATATTTTTCGATAGTGTACATAAAATAGACGAATAGCGTAAAAATATTGATTATAGTACGTAGTACTTGATTGAAAAATAGCAACAAACTCTACAATCTGATACGCTCCTCTTTATGGACAGATTTTGCACTCAAAACATCCATTTTTTGCAAAAACGGTATGTAGTACGAAAAGTAGAAATCTCAAGCTTTAAAATGGTTGCTTTTTCATCAAATTTGGATAAATTTTGACGAAGTTACAGCAGTTTTAATATTGAGCGAATTTTGAAATAGCTGTGGCCGCTGAAATCGGCCAAATACCCCACTGTGCGTCTCCCGAAATATCAATGTGGTGCTACATAAAATTACTGGACACATTTAGATAAAATTTACCACAAAATATAATGATAATCCAATCAAACACATATTATTGCAAGTATGATTGAAAATTGTCCATAAAATCATTATTGTATGATATTTACCTAGCATTCATGTCTGCACCGTTTTCTAGTAAAAAGATAGCTGTTGCTGAATCCTCCTTCAATATTGCTTGATGTAACAGTGTCAGACCCTCTTCATTGCATTGATTGATATTTGCTCCTGCTTTTATTAAAGCCAAAACAATATCTTTACCTTTCTTGAATGGAGCTTTTATAGCCAAGCTTAAAGGCGTTTCATTTACATTATTTGTTAAATTTAATTGTGAACTTGAATTAGGAGCACTTAATAATTCCAGTACAATGTCTAAATATAAATTTGCAACAGCAAAATGTAATGGTGCATCTCCAGTAAATAACGTCACTTCGTCTAATGGAAAACCATTCTGTAATAAAGTCCTAGTTAAATTTTTCAAGCCAATTTTACAAGCTTCATGTAAGGCAGAGTATCCTTCATTATTTTTTTTCATTAAATTATCTTTGCAATAATCAAGTAAAAACAATGCTGCCTCCTCTTTACTTTCTCTAATTAGAGCGTGTAACAAAGTGTCTTCGGTATCTCTGTATACAGGGTTGGGAGTTGCACCCTTATCTAGGAGCTTCTTAGCAAAGGATTCACAGAAGGGTTCTGCTTTCATCGCAAGACACAAAGGAGTGTCATTGTCATTGGTAGTTCTATCTACATTTATACTTTGACATTCTAATAAAATATCAAAAAGTGGTGTGTTTCCTTCCCAAACACAGCTATGTAAGGCAGTCCTGTAAAAACGAAAGACAGTTATTATAAAGATATTATAAATAAAATTTTTAGAAAATTCTTTTTTGTAATTTATATAGTTATACCATCCTTTCTGGTTCTGTAAATTAGGATCGATGCCAGCTCGAAGTAACCTGGACCCTACAGCTGTCATATCTTCTGAACTATGTTTTGTCACTAAATGCAAAGCAGTACATCCTTCAAGTTCTTCAGGATTGTTTATATCACGTGTACTTTTTGTGATCTTGACTGGTTCGCGTAACTGTTGTATACTACTACTACTTTCTAATTGTTCTATTATAAATTCTGCAGAATAGGAATCTCCTTTGAAAATAGCAGCTTGTAGTAAAGAAAATCCTCTTGAATCTTTTGCACTTAAATCAGCCCCATGCCCAACTAAAGTACGAGCTAAAGAAGGCTGACGTGTCTTTAGTGCGACTTCTAGTGGCATTTCTCCCTTATTATCGAGAGCATTTACAGCTTTCGGTAACTAGAAAAATAATAATTTTTAAATTTTTTTGCACACTTTTCGTTTTTTTGATGTATGAAATTTTTTTGTACATATCCATATTCTTCAAAAAAGATAAAAGGAAAATAAATTTTCAGAATGCTAAACTATTGTTTCAATAATATAAAACAACAATGTTATGACTAATGCATTTGTTTTGCAAATAAAATATTAATAGATACTTAGTAGAATCAATAATATTAATGAAGTTTTCAATAACTGTACTATACCGAAAAGGAGCTTAAAAATGTTGTTTTAAATGGTGATTTAAATTTAGTTAGTTCTTTCAAATAATTTCACAAGAAGTAATACTGAAAGTGACTTCTTGGTACATAATTAAAATAACTATTCTTATTGAAAAATACTTAACTATGAATCACGAACTTTTAAAAATTATAAAATACTCATGAAAGTCATTATTTCATTTGAATTTCTAACATGCTTCAAACTTTTAAGTGGGAGTGTACTATCCGCCCGCCGAGAGTTGGCAGAGATTTCGACAGTGGGGTGCAGGGTGATCTACAAGTCCCCACTCTTGACGCCAGGCTGCGGATCCCACTCTTACGCTTACAGCATGGCGGGAACGGTCGACATAGGAGCTCAGCGTCACCTCATCGCTCTGTTCCAGTCACACTAAAGGTTGCCGCACACTAGACCGGCCCGACCCGTACCGGCACCGTTCCGGCGCAACACGGATGGTGCTGTTTGCCGCACACTATTAAATCTTTAATGGTGTGACCATTGATTTACATTGGAGAATGACAAAACAACCGCGCCGGAACGGTGCCGGTACGGGTCGGGCCGGTCTAGTGTGCGACAACCCTAATACGCACATTTGCTGTCTTCGTCAAGCGATTCGGCCAATCGCGGAAGACGTGTAGCGCATAGTGGGAATATCACGTGGTACCAACGAGTTTCTCTCTGCCAACTCTCGGTGGACGGATAATACATGTGATGTACATGTAAATAGGTCATAGTAGTTGTCCACCCCACTTCAACGACACAAATGGTTGGGGTGGGGTGTGGCGGATGACTATGTAACATGTAACCACTGCATACGTCCATAGTACATATGTATTTGTGTAGCAATGCCTGTATATTTTTAGTGTTAAGGATACACAAACGATAGTGTAAAAAAGTAAGCGGAAAGGAATATGATGATTATATTCGATATATCAGAAAGTGTGGTCCACAAATGATAGAGAGACCATGACGTGGCGTATAATACAGTCATCTGACCGCAGCCACTTCCCCATGGAAAGAACACGATTTATTATAACACAGCAACAGATTCATCGAAAATTTAATATTGCGATGTGACGTTCGGTGAACATTAAGTGCAATTGGGAATGAATTTCAGTGTTGACTTAAATATGTTTCTTTCATTCATTACATGTAAAAGTGGTGGATAAATAATTAAAGACGATCTTTTAAATGATTTTTAAAAATCAAATTATAAACTCAAGATTTTTCTTATTATATTTGTAAGTCATTTGAATTATTTGCATAATAAATCAATGATTTTTATTAACCTATGAAAATTAATTTTTTTCTATAATTCTTGCTCAATGTACCAAAATAATATTCTGCTAAAAATAATTATGTACTTTTATACAATTTATTTTTACTTCAATTCTTTCAGGTTTTCATAATGTGGTGGTAAATTGGATTTTGAAGCAATAAACGAGAAAATTAAATGTTCACGAAGCTGTTAATTAAGTAAACATAAATAACATTTAAAAATCATTTCTTTTAGAACTTTTGAATTAATTGCAAATACCATGACTTTACGAATAAATTCAATAAAGATCATATTAATTCCTTCAATTTTTTTGTGTATGTGTATGTATGAAATATTTAAACTTTATTCATTTTACATTTATTGTAGCATTTGTATAAAATCTGTTTATAGATTTGTCGATTGCTTTTTGTAAATTATTTACATATTTAAAACTTTTAGATATAACACCAGTAAGCGCAGATGGAATTTCATGCTTTAAATGCTATGCATCCCAACCAGGAACAGAAGAAACTGACTTATTATGCTCGCAATTCGATGGAAGTGCTAGATTTCAAGTATTTTGTCCTTCGTCAACTCTTTGCAGAAAGAAAACCATTTACTATAAACTCAAGAGTAAGTTCGTTTTAGTTTAAATTTAAAGTATCATTGAATTATTTTTAATATATGTTGTATAGCATCTCTAATAACGGCTGTGGAAAGGGATTGTGCACCTCAAAAACGTACGATTCCTATTTATAGTAATGTAGATAATAAATGGCAAAACACAGAAGAAATTGTGAAAACAGCGTATGAAGAAGATTGTTTCCCTGGCGAAGACAGAGGAGCACCAGGAGGTCCACCAGAATATTGTTTTTGCAGTTATCATTTATGCAATTCATCTCAATCAATTAAAGCCATGTATATGTATCATATCTTTCCATTAATAATGATACTATTATTTGCAAAGCTGACATAATATTTTAATTTTAAGTATTTATTCATGTAAGAATACTATAATAATATTTTTCTAATATAATATCAATTTAATATGTTATCATTTAAAACAAAGAACATGTGATATAAATATATGTAAATTAATATACTTAAATAATACTCTTACGAAACAGAATATTCAATTTACAGTTTAAGTAATATTAATAGTAAATATTTTTAGTATCAATGTTTAAAAGAGATCAGTGAAATGTACTTAAAACAGGCTGTGAAAATTGATGTCTGTTTTTATCATACTGTGATGCATAAATAATTAATGACTATTGTGCAGGAATAAATTAAATTAATACAAATTTGAATGCATAACTTACCCCTGAATTGTTTTCCACTAAATATAAAAAAACCACATCTTCTCTCATTAATCGGACAGCAGCATGTAATGGATATTTACTTTTTGTTTGTAATAACTTGTACAACAAGGAACCAGGCATTTCTTTAAAATCTTCTCCAGTTAAATCTTCCTAAATGAATAAAAATTTAAATAAAGTTATGTTAAAATGGGCATGTTCGAAGACGTTTGCAGAATTTTTTTACCCAGTGAGCTGAAATCAAAGAACTACAATGTTCTCTTAACTTTTGAGTCCCCAATTCTTCAGCAGCTGCATACAATTGTACACAATCTTTAAGTCCCACAATTCCAATTAAATATTTCTCACATTGATCAACTAATTCTATCAATTGAAAATTAGATGCTGCTTTCATTAGGTCCAATGTTAAATTTTCTTGAGATATTTTTCCTGTATAAATCCATTTTAATAGTACTAATCCAATATTTGTATCCAAATAAGTCCAATCTATAAAGATGTTTCTCAGTTATGTATACAGGGTGTCTGGCATACTGTGGACAACCGATTGGAAAGTAATTCTACACTCAAAAGCGTAGAAGTGTAAAGAATTTTATTCTCTCTTTTCGACTCACTTTTGCCTGTCGAGTTACTTTCCAATCGGTTGTCCACAGTGTGCAGGGCACCCTATACATTATATAATTATTTTTCACATACAGTAGAGCTCTATTTATCCAAACCTGCTATGCAATTATTTGGCATAGACATCTTGAATGTTCTTATAACAGTAGTTTACATATAAGAATGATTTAATTTGATAATAAGTATCATGTACAAATTCATTTAAATAAATGGGGTTCTACTGTACTGCTCCTTAAACCTCAATGTTTTACCTAAAGTATTTACTACAGCAAGTACCGAATCACTGAAAAAATCTGTTCTCGCAGATAATATAAATTTATGTGCTGGTATTTCTTGACCCATTAATTTGACAGTAACATCACTATAAAATAAGATTGATTAATTATATATGGTGTATATACAGGGTGATCCACCTAACCCAACGTGTGCACCGTTATAACTACCAAAATATGCGAATTGCACGAAAGAATTTTATATACAAATTACATGGTTTAAAAGGGTACATTATGTAGTGTGTTAATTTTCTTTATAGGTGGAGGCGTCAAGGAGATATGAAGGTCAACTCAGTTTTTTTAAATAGAATACTATATTTTTTATACCAAAATATGATAGAGTATTGAATTGTAAGTAAAAAAGTACTGCCCGTTATCAGTCCTAAACCTAATAGCTAACGAGTAATTTCACTTTATTACTTGAAAATTTTCTTCACTTAATATCGAGTGAATAACATTAATGCAAATGGATATCACTTTGAACACTTACATTAGTTGCGTTAAGCCACTGGGTCACTCATGTTAGTAAACACTGTCACGTAAACATCGCATAAGTACCCTGCAATGTTATTCAATTCGATACTCTATCATATTTTGGTATAAAAAATATAGTATTCTATTTAAAAAAACTGAGTTGCCCTAATATCTGCTTGACGCCTCCACCTATAAAGAAAATTAACACACTACATAGTGTACCCTTTTAAACCATGTAATTTGTATATAAAATTCTTTCGTGCAATTCGCATATTTTGGTAGTTATAATGGTGCACACGTTGGGTGGACCACCCTGTATAATACTTATGATTTAATAATCTTTATAAACCTATAACGATGTTGACCATATAAGGACGCTATAATTGTCAAGAGTTTCCCAATAAATCCAGATTCCTGTTTATCTGCAGTAGCAATAGCATATTCACGTTGAAGTTCTGCATTTGAATTATATAAATTAACGTATTGCTCTCGCAATAAAGATAAATGCTGTTGCCATTTTTGTGCTTCCATTGAATCCTCTAAAATATACATGCGTAACTAGGTGTCAATCAGATTACAACAAGTGTAAAAACATTTTAAACTTACCCATAATTATAAAACTGTATCAAATCTTCCGACCAGTATAAAAGTTATTGCATGTTCGTTTTTTTTTACAGGAATTTATATTTGCTTGTCATAATTTATTCCACATGAATACAACACAAAAATATATTAATATTAAATAACAAACTTAAAAAAAGAACTTTTCAAGACGACGACAATATTAGGCACACTCTTAGAAATATGTTGATCAGACTTTACAACATATCATACGCCCACAAACAGTACTTATTACACCTGTCATACACATAAACTTACAATATTTTCATTTCTAAATTAAATGTGGCCATACTTTTGGAAGACAGAAAAAGCTCTAAATATATAGGCAATATAAACAAAAAATATTCGTTAAGTTCAATACCAAATAATATTACAATCAACCGGCACTGTTGGCCAATAGTATTTTTCCATTAAATAAGTTCACACTTTGAATCGTACTTAATGCATAGATTTGTTTAATTATAGTTCGTATAGAAGAATGGACAATACATATGATATATCGAGATATCTGGATGACTTATATATATATATAGAAGTAGCTATATATATATATATAGAAACATGTGATAGGTGATAGCTTCCCTAGTCTTCATCTAGTAATATCAGATAATATTATCAGATATTTGCTCATGAACTACATATGTACGACGATAAAAAGTACGTTTTTCTTATATATTTAGATATAACGAGTTTTTGAAAACACGCAAATACACGTATAGTAATTTATTGTTGTTCCTAGCAGAGAGTAGATTGGAGTAGATTTCCTTGGATTTCCTCTCTGTTCCTAGTAAGAAATCAAATATCATTATATCAGCAGAGAGTAGATGAGAGTGCTCACGCTCGGGTTTTGGCCGTGCCCATTATAGTGCTGCCCCCTAGTCTAGTTCTTAGCCAGGAACAGACCCGGTTTCGACTTAGCCTGTAGCAGAACCGGTTTCAACTTAGCCTGTAACAGAACCGGTTTCGACTTAGCCTGTAACAAAACGAGTGATGCCCGTTTGGACTCCGACCGATTGGACACGTCCCGATTGGACGGTGCCGATTGGACGCGTTCCTTTTCGACTCCGTGCCGATTGGACTCGTGCCGTTTGGACGCCGTGCCGTTTGGACGCCGTGCCGATTGGACGCCGTGGCGGCTGAATTCATGACGTTTGGACGCCGTAAATTTTATAATCATTGCTTTTCGAAGTCTACATATGGTCTACATACGGTGATATTGTATTGTGAAATATATGGGAACCTATTAAATTTGGATTTGAATTTTAATTTTTATGTGTTTCTTCAGACTCGTGCCTTTTGGACGCCGTGGCGGTTGGATTCATGACATTTGGACGCCGTAAATTTTATAATCATTGCTTTTCGAAGTCTACATATGATGATATTGTATTGTGAAATATATGGTTAACAACGTCCGATTAACAACAACTTCAGTTATCTAGCCAAACCTAACCTAGACTAATGTCATTTCCACTCGCTCTTAAAATAAACTTTCCGGAGTAAGACTTCGGAATCACCCCCCTCCGAAGCTTTACATAATTATTTTTCATTAATAGATTCTTAATCATAATTTAATGGTTAACAACGTCCGATTAACAACAACTTCAGTTATCTAGCCAAACCTAACCCAGACTAATGTCATTTCCACTCGCTCTTAAAATAAACTTTCCGGAGTAAGACTTCGGAATCACCCCCCTCCGAAGCTGTACATCATTATTTTTCATTAATAGATTCTTAATCATAATTTAAAATTTAATAGATTCCAAATCATATTTAATCATATATTTCACAATACAATATCACCATATGTAGACTTCGAAAAGCAATGATTATAAAATTTACGGCGTCCAAACGTCATGAATCGAACTGCCACGGTGTCCAATTGGCACGGCGTCCAAACGGCACGAGTCCCAAGAAACACATAAAAATTAAAATTCAGATCCAAATTTAATAGATTCCAAATCATATTTAATAATATATTTCACAATACAATATCACCATATGTAGACTTCGAAAAGCAATGATTATAAAATTTACGGCGTCCAAACGTCATGAATACAGCCGCCACGGCGTCCAATCGGCACGGCGTCCAAACGGCACGGCGTCCAAACGGCACGAGTGGCCCTACAACTTTTTTTGCCACTTGTATTTTACGACAATGGCGCCGGTTGTGCAAAATTAATCGATGGAATGTTTATTGAGTATAGTGTCACTAGTATACTGTCTGTAGCTAATTTCGTTGAAAAATGTTGCATTATTTGGATATTTGAGTAATCGTAAATTCTATGTATATATCGTATGTATATATTTATTATATGTATACAGACTTTTTGGAAAATTTGATTTAAACAAATGCAATGCTTTCATAGCAGGGAACTTTTTAAAAAGTTGAAAAAATAAGGATATAGCCGCAAGTGTCCTCTTTATGAACATTTGAAAATATATGCATGTTATATATGATTTTTATATATGTTTGTTATATACGTATGTTATATATGTTTGTTGTTGTATAACGTTTCTCATTAGACGATTAAGTGAGAAAGTAAGCAACGCGGAAGATACAAGAGAGAAGAATGAAGAAGCGGAAATAAATGAAGAAATCATGGAAATCGACGTAGTCGAAGAAAATGCAGCATACGAAGCCATTCAAGATGAATTTGAAGAGGACACTATGCCATCAGTACTTCAAGGGGATGAGCAGCCAATCATCGACGAAATAGGCAATAATGAAAAAATTAATGAAACTGTCGGAAGTGGCACTGATTCAGAAGATTACTGGATTGTAGAGAGAGCGCAAACGCCAACGTTGGAACCACCAATTGCAGAAGGAATAGACTTTGTCGACTTTGCCTATGTTTTCGAGCAAATAATGAAGCTTGGAAAACATTCAATCATAGGTTGTGGTATTGAGCATCTAACAATAGTTGCAAATGTGCAACCACAACGAACGCATACGATGTCTGCCAAAGAATGATGACGTTATGGACCTCAACCACAGCGCAGTTTCCGCAACAATGCTGACAGGAGGCGGATACACTCAATTAGAAGAGTCAAAAATGTCAAGACGACATAATCGATGGCTTCGAAGTGGCTGCACAACGAGAAATGGAAGCTTCTGCAAAAGAAGAAAGGGACTTAGCCATAGCAAGAGGCGATGTCCATACAAGCAGCAATATACCGACGATTCCAGTAGTCGCAGATGCCAGCTGGATGAAGAGATCGTACCGTGGCGGCGATTACAATTCCCTTTCTGGAGTAGGAGCCATAGTTGGTTACTACACGAAGAAGGTGTTATACATCGGTGTAAAAAATAAATACTGCATCGTGTGCCAAGCAGCGGCTAAGAAGAAGGAAGAGGCACGCGAGCATCGTTGCTTTAAAACTGGAGCCGTAGTCAGACATGGACGGGCATGGAAAGCGCTGCTATAGTAGAAGGATTTCAAAGCAGCGTAGAAATGCACGGACTGATTTACGCGATTCTAGTTGCCGATGGTGACAGCAGCGTATACAAAAAGATACTGGACAATGATCCGTACAAGGAATATATGGTGCGTGTGCGGAAAATTGAATGCACCAACAATCTGTTAAGAAATTTTAACAGGAAAATAAAGGAGATCGCCGCCAAAGGCCGCTATAAGGATTTAAGGGACATCGTCAAGAAAAATTCCCTCCGTCTATAGACTGGAATCAAGAAAGCTGCAGAATATCGATTTCAGGAAAAGCTGGAATTAGCAGATCAAGTGAAAAACTTGAAAGGAGATTTGAAGAATGTGCCAAGTCACGTTTTCGGTGAACACAAAGTGTGTCAGAAGTTGGAGTATTTTTGTACAAAATACTCTGACCCCGAAAATATTGATTATGTGCCGCAATTACGGGAAACGGGTATTTACCAAACCATTGAAGATGCAATGCAGCCGCTCTTCGTTCACGCCGAAAGCCTACTGTACACGTTAAATAATAACGCGGTAGAATGCTTTAACAACATTATAGCAAAATTCATCGGAGGGAAACGAATTAACTTTGGACTGAAAGGCTCTTACCAAGGTAGAGTAACTGCTGCTGTCGTGCAATTTAATTCAAAAGAAGAGTTCAGTCGATTGAGTACTGCACTGAGCAAAGAGCCAACAACCATCATAAAAAAGATGGAACATAAACGCAAGCACGTAGCGGCAATGAATATTAAATATAAGGAAAACGCGAAAGCAGCCTCCTTTCAAAAAGAAAGGCAACGATGCGATGAAGATTATGGCCCCAATGCGCAAAAGCCAGACATGGAGGAAACAAGTTATATTTCGGAGTTCGAGAGGCACCTGGCAACGCTCTACGAGTGGCAAAAAATGCGCAATAAGATCGAGGCTGAAACGCGTGACCAAGGGAACAGCGAGAAATGGATTGCCTACCGAAGGAAATTATTAACTGCATCCAATTTCGGCAAAGTATGCAGATTACGAAAAGAAACACCACGCGGAAATACGGTGAAAAGCATAATGTATCCACAGATACAGCATTTGCGATCCGTGGAATACGGAAGGGACAAGGAAATCATCGCCCTCAAACAATTGGAAGTAGAATTAGGAATCCCTATTCTACCGTGTGGGCTGTTCATTGATTCCGTCATACCTTACTTAGGTGCGACACCTGATGGACCGATACATGACAATACCATTGTCGAAATCAAATGTCCAGAATCGGCGAAGGATTTAACTCCAGATGAAGCGATACAGCAGCTTCCTGCTATACGACGCATTTTTCGGAATGATGAAATGAACCGGAGCATCATTATTACTACCAAGTACAAGGACAATTACATATAACAAATAGGCAGCATGCATTTTTCTGTTTGTGGACACCGAAGGGAATGAAGGTTACCCAAGTTGAAAGAGACGATTCTTTCTGGACAGAAGAGATAGCAGAAAAATTGCAAATGTTTTACGAGGATTGCATGCTGCCAGAAATAATAGACGGTAGATTTAACAGAGGTCAGCCGATCAGAGAGCCATCGTACATAAGTAAAAGATGTGCTATAGAACAAGGTAATCCAATGATGGATAAGAGGCCTGCACCGGCGAGTGCAGCTGCACAGCGCATATGAAAAGCTGTTGTTTGGCCTATCGGCACTGCACCGGCGAGTGCAATACAGCGCACGCGTAGCGCTGTTCAGCGCATATGAAGAGCTGCACAGCGCATATGAAGAGCTGTTGTTTGGCCTATCGGCACTGCACCGGCGAGTGCAAGACAGCGCACGCGTAGCGCTGTTCAGCGCATATGAAGAGCTGCACAGCGTATATGAAGAGCTGTTGTTTGGCCTATCGGCACTGCACCGGCGAGTGCAAGACAGCGCACGTGAAGCGCTGTTCAACTAGCGAAAGGGACCTTCTTTGACGAAGGTGAGTAGTAGGCCCTTTCAACCTCTTTTATTAATTTTTAATTGCAGGTATTACTTCATTTACTTTGCTGGAAGACACTGGAGAAGCTAGTGGAGGGGGAATGTTTAGTGAGTAGTCCCGGCCTGCACACTTTTCTCGTGAGAAAAGTACGCTGGGGAGTCTCACACTTTCCCGGGGTTGCGATGATCCCGGGAAGTTGTGCGTAAATGCATTTCAACCCCCTCCTCTTTAAACAACAAAAAAAAAATTAAAAAAAAAGGATCTCTTTTATTAATTTTTAGTTTCAGGTATTACTACATTCACTTTGCCAGAAAGGTACCTCATTGGTAAATATAGAGGTAATAAAAATTCTTAAAAATTTTTATAGACAATCCAAAAGACAACGGGAATAAAAAATTGGTAAGTATCGTTGTTTAGATTTAAGTTCCTTTATATAAATTTATTTATTTTTGTAGATCAAACCAGGGTGTACAGTATGAGAAACAAGTCTTCGCAATGCATGCATAAAGATAAGTAAACAACATGCATAGCTTACATTTTTAATGCGTACAGATTTATCACAACTCATTCTGACTTTTTATCACAGGTACGTGGACAACTTACTGTCATCGGAAGAGGTCAGCGCCCATCGCAAGGAAATATTTATAAGACAAAGCAAACAACGATCATGGATTCTTCAGGAAATGTAGGTAGGTATCGGTTTTGACATTCAAGTGGTATAAACTCAGCAAGTAATCTTTACTAAACTTATGTATTTTTTTTTAGATCAAACCAGGGTGTACAGTATGAGAAACAAGTCTTCGCAATGCATGCATAAAGATAAGTAAACAACATGCATAGCTTACATTTTTAATGCGTACAGATTTATCACAACTCATTCTGACTTTTTATCACAGGTACGTGGACAACTTACTGTCATCGGAAGAGGTCAGCGCCCATCGCAAGGAAATATTTATAAGACAAAGCAAACAACGATCATGGATTCTTCAGGAAATGTAGGTAGGTATCGGTTTTGACATTCAAGTGGTATAAACTCAGCAAGTAATCTTTACTAAACTTATGTATTTTTTTTTAGATCAAATCTGGGTGTATAGTATGTGAAACAAGTCTTCGCAATGCATGCATAAAGATAAGTAAACAACATGCGTATCTTACATTTTTAATGCGTTCAGATTTATCACAACTCATTCTGACTTTTTATCACAGGTACGTGGACAACTTACTGTCATCGGAAGAGGTCTGCGCCCATCGCAGGAAATATTTATAAGACAAAGCAAACAACGATCATGGATTCTTCAGGAAATGTAGTATGTATCAGTTTTGTCATTCAAGTGGTATAAACTCAGCAAGTTATCTTTACTAAACTTATGTATTTATTTTTTTTAGATCAAACCCGGATGTACAGGATGATAATTCAAGAGATACAGTCCACTCCTTTACATACTAGTCTAGTATATACATACTACTAGTATATTACACGTAAATGTTTAAAATTCAAAACTCCAAATTGTTATATAATGTAATACGTATATCAAATTGAAATAAATATGTTTTTTTGTACAATTACAAATCTATTTTATTCCGAACACTACCGAAATGACAGAAAATGTCAGTCCACCTTTATAACCAGAATAGAATCACGTGAATAGAATATGGAAATTGGAAGCAGCTCCATCTCGTATTTATCAGGCAGCTACACATGTGTAGTTAATACCATCGCCGACCAGATGTCTCGTCGGAAATACTATTGTGGAATTAATGGTTACCGACTGCAGGGAACTGCAGTAAACCGATGGCTACGAAGTTAATGTCGTAGGCTACTCCTGGACATCGTATCCCACGCACGATGTTCAGAGACAGACGGAGGTTAAATAATCAACACATAAAATACGCGTGAGCTGGTTTATTGTCAGCACGCGGTTATGTACAGTGTACAGGAACGTGCTTTCTTGTCCCAAGCCGAAACGAGAAGAGCTATGGTTGCCATACGACGCGGAGGAGAAGCAAGGCTCCCCACTCCTCGGCCATGCCAACCTTTGCACGTGTCGCCAAACGCAGGCGTGCGCTCTAGGGATAATCCCCACACTATTTCTACAATGCAGCAGTTACCGGCAGTTACCGACCTGCTGTGTCTGCCAAAGTCACGTGACTACCGTAGCGCCTTAAACTGTACGTTCCCTATCCACTATCCAGGCAGTGTTCCGATTGAGCCAGCTTTTTTTCGCGCATGCGCGGCCAAAACAGTAGCGTATCTACAATGACGCAGTAGAGCGGCCAGGGCCCTGACGGCCTGTGACAGTTATAATGGCGGGACGACTGATGGACGAGAGACGTGACGCGGAACGAGGTAAGTATTATTAATATTTTATTATACAATGGAGATTAATAGTGGAGAAAGAGCTACGTATAGACTAATAATTTTTTAAAAGTCTGCGGGGTGCTCAAGCTACCCGATTTCATCGAAAAGGTTACGTTACTGAGGCTGAAATTGCCGCGCATGCGCGAAAAAAAGCTGGCTCAGTCGGAACACTGTATCCAGGCGAGTGATGCCCGTTTGGACTCCTTAGACCATATGAGAGGCCTTCTTTGGCACACGGACGATGGCGCACATCCAGATGGCGCACATTTCTTTTGCACACAGCTCGATTGCGCACACGGTTCTTTCGCACACAGCTCGATTGCGCACACGGTTCTTTCGCACACAGCTCGATTGCACACCGTGTGCCAAAGAAGGCCTCTCTTGTGAAATATATGGTTAACAACGCCCGATTAACAACAACTTCAGTTATCTAGCCAAACCTAACCCAGACTAATGTCATTTCCACTCGCTCTTAAAATAAACATTCCGGAGTAAGACTTCGGAATCACCCCCCTCCGAAGCTTTACATAATTATTTTTCATTAATAGATTCTTAATCATAATTTAATGGTTAACAACGTCCGATTAACAACAACTTCAGTTATCTAGCCAAACCTAACCCAGACTAATGTCATTTCCACTCGCTCTTAAAAGAAACTTTCCGGAGTAAGACTTCGGAATCACCCCCCTCCGAAGCTGTACATCATTATTTTTCATTAATAGATTCCAAATCATATTTAATAATATATTTCACAATACAATATCACCATATGTAGACTCAGTGTTCCGATTGAGCCAGCTTTTTTTCGCGCATGCGCGGCAATTTCAGCCTCAGTAACGTAACCTTTTCGATGAAATCGGGTAGCTTGAGCACCCCGCAGACTTTTAAAAAATTATTAGTCTATACGTAGCTCTTTCTCCACTATTAACCTCTATTGTATAATAAAATATTAATAATACTTACCTCGTTCCGCGTCACGTCTCTCGTCCATCAGTCGTCCCGCCAATATAATTGCCACAGGCCATCAGGGCCCTGGCCGCTCTGCTGCGTCATTGTAGATACGCTACTGTTTTGGCCGCGCATGCGCGAAAAAAAGCTGGCTCAATCGGAACACTGTGTAGACTTCGAAAAGCAATGATTATAAAATTTACGGCGTCCAAACGTCATGAATCCAACCGCCACGGCGTCCAATCGGCACGGCGTCCAAAAGGCACGAGTCTCAAGAAACACATAAAAATTAAAATTCAGATCCAAATTTAATAGGTTCCCATATATTTCACAATACAATATCACCGTATGTAGACTTCGAAAAGCAATGATTATAAAATTTACGGCGTCCAAACGTCATGAATACAGCCGCCACGACGTCCAATCGACACGGCGCGCCGCGCCGGGGGGAGCGGATGCGGTGGATCGAAGCCCCCACGCCCCCAGCCCCAGCCGATCGCTCAGTTCGTCTATTGATACCGTATACGACAGTCTTACGTGAAATCAACCGTTCTCATAACATCTCGAATGTATATGTTACGTATTCCATAAAGCATTATACATGTATAAAACATAAATATAAAATACATATTTAGAAAGTAAAAAATAGTTCGGAAGATTATATTTAAACAATTTTATTTTAATCAAAGATATCAATGGAAATTAATTAAAAATTATTGTTTAATATATGAAAAAATATGTATTTGTCTATAGTTAAAAATGACTATTTTAAAAATTATTTTTAGTGAAAATTTCATTGCAACATCTCTACTGGTTTAAAAGTTACAACAAAATGTCACTAAATTCTTGCATCCGGCCCCCTGTGTGGCCTAACAACCGGCTCGGCCCTCTCCTCCCCCGCGACCTAATAACAACTAACTCCATTCGCATAGTCTTCCCATTGCACCTGTCATCCAGAATTTACAGGTTGTTCCACTCCTGCAGACCTCAAACCTAACCCAGACTCAGAGTTGGCAATTATTTAGATGAAAAATGATTTAAATAACGATTCGAATAAAATATACTTTATCTTTATTCGTTATTCGAAGGTTCGAATAAAAAAATGATCTTTATTCGACGAGGTTCGAATACATAATTTTATCCGACGAATAAAGATGATTTTTTTTATTCGAAGCGGATTTATTCAAACTTCGAATAATTTTTTCATCTTTTATCAGTAGGAAGTATATGTATGTCGATTCTGGATCAAGTTCATTGACCTTTCGAGGCAGACCTAACCCAGGGGGGGCCACCCCTCCCTTAGGGAGGGGGCTTGCCCCCTTCCCCCCTCCCCCCTCCCCCCTGGGGAGGGGTTTTTTCGGGGGTCACCCCCCGACCGAACCGAGCGGTCTTTTTCGGGAGTCACCTCCAGACCTAACCGGGGCGGTCTTTTTCGGGGGTCACCTCCAGACCTAACCGGGGCGGTCTTTTTCGGGGGTCACCCCCCAGACCTAACCGAGGGGGTTTTTTTGGGGGTCACCCCCAGACCTAACCGGGCCATCTTTTTTCGGGGGTCACCCGCGGTCTTTTTCGGGGGATCCGCGGATTTTTGGGGGATCGCGAATTTTTTCGGGGGTCAAGTCCTGATTTTTTCGCGAATGTTTTTCGGGAGAGTGACGTCACAAAGGATAGGAGTGGAGGTCGGTGGATTTTTGTGACGTCACAGCGGTATCCTCTCGCGCACGAACCGCATACTTTGACGATCTAACCGAGAATGATGGAACAGACGCCTCTCAGACCCCGCCCGTTCTTTCCTGCAGTGGTGGTGGGGGAAGTCGTTTTGCTGAGTAATCAGTTGTAATGTTATGCCCCTTTGACATCAGGGAATCTCGCATTTTTGCAACCGAGCACTTTGCTGAGTAATCAGTTTGTTGTAATGTTATACCCCCCTTTGAAATCTCGGCAAACACACCCGACCAAATATTATAACTTCTTTTAAGACGCTATTTGATTGACCCTGACATTTTTTTATGTAATATGATACCCCTTGGGAACGAACAGGAATCTCGGGGACAGGAAATGTAAATCATGCATTAAATGTCAGAGAAATATCCTTTTGAAAATATTATAACTTCTTTTAAGACGTTATAAATATATTTACATATGTTTAAAGATGTCAGTCCCTAGCGAGAATGCATTCACGAGAAACCAATCGCAGTTCATGGATCGTGATTTTGTTTAATACAATTTTAAATCTCTTTTGTTCAAGTCCTGAACATGAGCAAAGAGAAGACGCAATTAGTGGAGGAACTGCATGCCCCCGCCAGACGGATTTTTCCACGACGTCGAGTTTTAGTGCATGGGTATGACGATCTGTGGCAAGCCGATCTCGTAGATATGCAGCCTCATGCGCGTATAAATGGCGGTAACAAGTACATATTAACGGTTATCGATGTGCTATCCAAATATGCTTGGGGCATGCCACTCAAGACTAAAAGTGGAGGTGAGGTAGCTAAAGCGTTCACAAAGATATTTCGCAATCGATGTCCAAAAAATTTGCAAACCGATCAAGGAAAGGAATTTTATAACAGTGAGGTGCAAAAACTCTTGACGAAACACGGTATTAGGCATTATACTACGTATTCGATTATGAAGGCTTCCATCGTAGAACGGTTCAATCGTACATTGAAGAATACCATGTGGAAAGAGTTTACACTTAATGGAACCTATAAATGGGTCGATGCGCTACCGCGACTAGTTGCAAAGTACAATGCGCAAAAGCACAGAACTATTGGAATGCGACCGTGTGATGTCACCCCTGCCATTTCCGACAGGCTCTTAGACACCGTATATAACAACATAAAGATTGCCGCGCCGGCAAAATTCAGTGTGGGTCAGTCTGTACGCGTCAGCAAATTTAAAACCGTTTTTGATAAAGGTTACACACCAAATTGGACCACTGAGGTGTTCAAGATAGTCAAGGTACAAGCAACTAATCCGGCGACTTATCTGCTGCAAGATTCCCGTGGAAACCCCGTTGCTGGAGGATTCTACGAATATGAGCTGCATCGCGTTGCCGATCTAGATGTATACTTAGTGGAGAAAGTGTTGCGCAGAAAAGAAAATAAGGTGTATGTAAAATGGCTAGGATTGAGTAATGTGAACAATTCGTGGATAAACAAAGACAATTTATTATAAACAACTTAGCCTGTTCAAATAAAAAACACAATCTTCTATTTACATTGAATATTAACAATTTTTATAGTTACAAAGGAATCCGATAATGACCCCATGGTAGCGTTTCCGTCGAGGTGGGTATGATATACCGTTTGTCATCGTATGGACTCAGAGCAATTTTTCGTTCTGATACTTATTTTTACAAGATAATTGGTAAAAAATTAAAATAATACTTTTTCCAGTGGTCCGGTCTCCTTTTTTATCCTGTTTAAAAAATATTTTCAATTAATAAATATTACAAAAATGTTTTTATTCATTTTTCTTTAAAAAAATTTTTTTACCTCGATTTCCGCACACGTCTGTACCTCGCGGTTGTGACGTGCACGGTTAATCGATTATTTAAAAGATACATGCTGATCAATATTTCCACCAGTATTTAAAAAATGATTGGTAAACCGGAGACAGATCTCACTGCCGCAGTCACACCTGACGGTGAACAGGACTTCCCAGATTTTCGTCTCGAGCGCGACAGACTCCGAACTTTCCGTTTCTGGCGTTATTCGGACATCGTCAAACCCAAGGACCTCGCAGCCGCAGGATTTTTCTCCTTGTGCTATAAAGATATACTGGTGGAAATATTGATGAAAATATTGATCAGCATGTATCTTTTAAATAATCGATTAACCATGTACGAAATGTTTGGATTTCGCGGAGACAACAATGGCGTGGTTTTGTAGTGTGTCGTTTTGCGTAACAGTGAAGTCGACACGGTATGTCAGCAATTTGGTACACGGGATCGCGAACTAATACATCATATTTTGGACAGCCAAAATTTTCTAAATTTATTGATGTTATGTCCAATTTTCGAAGAATGTCTCTCTCGAAACACCCGCCTTTGTACGCTACGACGGGGTTCGATTGATCGCGCACAAAATTTTTTATGACATTGACTACGTCGTCCTGTTGATATCTTTCAAAACCAAAATCCGTAAATGGAATCCCATGTACGAAATTGCTGACATACCATGCCGACTTTTTGTCCGCCTCGCTTAAACGATGAAAGTTTTTCCCCAGATGAAATTCGGCGAGTTCGAATGAGCCGTCGCAAACATTAATAATGGCTAATTCTTTGGGGAAAAATTTCTTTTCGACAACGAATCCATCCATATCGATTATTTGTGTGATTTGATGAGCCATCTAAAAAAATGTTTCCAACCATTGATTTCGTTTTAAAAAATTTTTTAAAATTTATTGTACTTACGATTGAGTGTACTATAAATCCGCAGACGGTGATATAACTTAGCATGGGACTGCGAAGAGCATTTTATAACAAACTTCACATCCCTACTCGATACAATTACTACCACAGCGACTCTGTTAAAAGTGCAAACATTGTTGTCCGGATAGATTTCGGTAGCAGAGATAATGTGCCAGTCAACACATCTGCATACGATATATTTCATTACATAAAAAAATGTCAGGGTCAATCAAATAACGTCTTAAATGCTGTTTTAAAAGAAGTTATAATATTTCGCCGGATGTGTCGAGATTCCCTGACTCCTATCATTACAAAAACTGATTACTCAGCAAACTTATTTCTTCGTCTTAAAAGAAGTTATAATATTTAACCCGCAAGTACTCCGGCTAAAAAAGTAAAAAAACTGGTTTTGGAATTAAAAAATTGTATATTTTTTCATTTATTTATTAAAAATCTTAATTGTCATTTCCATGCACAATATAATCATGTAATAATATTGATATAATTGTTCGGGTCTTGCGCGCATCACTGCCGAGTAAAATTTAATTCGACGTAACCTTGCAATTTATGGACTTCGGCCATTATTTCTCGCCGCAGCTTCGAACACATGATGTCGCATTTTTTTTCTGCTTCATTAGACATTTTTAAAATTGTTTTACGTGTTTCCTTGAAGATGCGCTCCTCCAATCGATTTAATGTTTTCATAATATGCGCCATTTCCTTGTCCAAGCATGTCTTATTCACTGCATCGGCATCGTTCGTCGGGTATGCCAAACCTCCAAGCTTTCGGACTCTCGCGTCGAAAGCGTCGCCATTGAGACAAAGCGCACTCCGTCTCACGTAATTCTTGCATGTTACATCATCCTTATTTGACTCGTTTCGCAACGTAACACCGAACTTGTTGATTGACATCGTGAAACTGTTGAACACGTTCAAAACCATCTTTAATTTATAATCAGACCCGCTTCTCGGAGCTCCTCTATGATTGACATGATTTCGTTATCATGGCCTGTATGTCCAGCAGCTCGCGATGACGCAAGCAATCTTATTATATCCACTAACTCGTTGGGATCATCCCAATGTACATAATCAATCGCATTATCGGTAACCATCATGTTCTCCGGTAATGTATTCATCAAAGTTGACTTGGGGGCAAACCCTCTTCCAGTGCGAGGTCGTGTTTCAAGCAGTGATGCAATTACATGTTTATACTTGTATCCTTTGTTACTCAATGCGGGATTTGCAGCACTATGGTTGCGCCTGTGCGCATTTGTCGTCAGCAGAATACTCTTATATTTCTGTTTGTCAGCATCGGTGTATATCGTATCGTCGGGCATTCTCTTGAAAATTAGTTCGAAAAGGCCAGGCGTTCCTCTGTATTTTACATTATCGATGATTATATTATCTTCCATGTCTACGTCGAAATTCTTATCCCCAAGCATCATTGTATTTTTATCATAGTACACACCATACACGTGGTCAACCTGTTTTTTCTTATCCGTGATAAATAAGTTCAAATATTCCTGCGACAGCGGTCCTAGATTTTGAGTCAAATATGTAGTGGCTTCATCATGCTGTTCGGGATTCTCAACAATCTCACGCATTGTCGTTTCGAGAATATTTTGTTCAAGTGTTTCTGCTTCGTCTGTCCATACTTCTTCTGCAGGAGGTTCGGAATCTGGGCAAAGTCGTTTCGATAATCGATGAGGTGTTGGTTTTAAAGGTGTTTCCGCACGTACTCTTTTCAATCCGCGATACCGAGGCGTAGCGTTTAGCGGCTTTAATCCGCAATATTGGAGTGCAGCGTTAAGCACGGGCGGCTGATGCAATGGGGACTCTGAAGAGGTCTCTCCATGATATTCAGGTGTAACGTTAATCACGGGCAATTGCTGTTTGGATGTCGACTCTGAAGATGTCTCTTCAGGAATTGGGCCGGGAAATGGTTTTGTGTTTTCAATCAATTCTTTCAAGGGTCTTATCACAGGTTGCAAGCTATGTTCCAACACCGCATCGGTATCCATTTTTCCGACCTTTAGCGCTAAGTATTTTTTTCGTATAGCTTCGCTCGTCTTGGCAATCTCTTTTGTTAACACTTCTTTTTCCATCTTTTGTTCAACAGAATTTCGACCCATGCTCGATTAGAAACGTTTTAACACTGTTCTACAACGTTCAATGCCCGTTCGACAACCGTTCGACAACCGTTCGATGTCGTTCAATGCCCGTTCGACAACCGTTCTACGTTGAACGTGCACGTTCAACACCCCGTTCGACAACCGTTCAATGTCTGTTCAATGCCCGTTCATTGCCGTTCGACAACCGTTCGATGTCGTTCAATGCCCGTTCGACAACCGTTCTACGTTGAACGTGCACGTTCAACACCCCGTTCGACAACCGTTCAATGCCTGTTCAATGCCCGTTCATTGCCGTTCGACAACCGTTCGATACCCGTTCAATGCCGTTCGACACCCGTTCAATGTCGTTCGACAACCGTTCAATGCCCGTTCAATGTCGTTCGACAACTGTTCGACACCCGTTCGATGCCGTTCGACACCGCGTTCTACACCCGTTCAATGTCGTTCGACACCCGTTCGACAACCGTTCGATGCCGTTCGACACCCGTTTGATGTTCGTTCGATGCCGTTCGACAACTGTTCGACACCCGTTCGACACCACGTTCTACACCCGTTCGACACCACGTTCTACACCCGTTCAATGTCGTTCGACACCCGTTCGACAACCGTTCGACAACCGTTTGATACCCGTTCAATGCCGTTCGACAACTGTTCGACACCACGTTCTACACCCGTTCAATGTCGTTCGACACCCGTTCGACACCCGTTCGACAACCGTTCGACAACCGTTTGATACCCGTTCAATGTCGTTCGACAACCGTTCGACACCCGTTCAATCACGTCACAGGTTGGCAGCCGAATGATGTAGTTATAATATGACATAGCCATTAAATCCTCGTCGATAGCGACCTCTATGCATAGGACTATCCTTGTCTATAACCACAAATCCATAGTTTTGTTGCCAACATTTTGCACACAGTTTGTTAAATTGTCCAAACGTCATATCGGTATTTACGTGATCGTCATACACATGGCGTAAATTCATGTTGTCCTGTTTGAATAGTAGTAAGAGATTGGTATTATCGCGAATCAGGTGCTTTGGAATTCTTGCATACGATTGGCATAGATACAGACTGTCCACTTTTGATTGTCTACCCATGGAAAAGTACTCTCTAATCACATCCTGCTTATCGCACGCCACATCATCAAATATAAATATAGAATTTGGTAGAGCTTCATTAGGTGGAACGACGTCGCTATTGTTTGAAAAAGGAAAGTAGCTAACATTCTCTACGGATGAGAGCAGCTTTTCCAAATATTGGTATTTTGGCTGTTGCAGCGATTTTGAATATATGTACATATACGTTTTCGAATCGCATACCATTAGGGCTTTCCAACAAGCTAATGACAACATTAGTTTTCCCACAATTGGAAGGGCCACACACTATACCGCGTACAGTGTTAGGTAATAATGGTCCAAGTCTCAGAACATGATGCATAATATTATCAAACTTTCTGTCTGAAAACACTCGAATTTTCACAGGCTGCCTTACGAACCGCATCGCAGCTGTTGCAACAATAATGTTACGAGCCAGGGCCGTGAAGTAGCACGAGTGGCCGGTGAGGTGTTATTACTCTTGGATTAAGGTTTTAAGAGTGCAGACGAACCTGATGCGTAACCAGGGTGCTGCTAGGTAGCGGACGAACCTGATGCGATAATCAGGGAGCCGCCAAGGATAGTTAAGAGTGCAGACGAACCTGATGCGTAACCAGGGAGCTGCTAAGGTGACGGACGAACCTGACGCGATAATCAGGGAGCCGCCAAGGATAGTGGGTGATTCTTGTATTGAATAAGAGTGCAGACGAACCTGATGCGTAACCAGGGTGCTGCTAGGTAGCGGACGAACCTGATGCGATAATCAGGGAGCCGCAAAGGATAGTTAGTGGGCCTCGTAACTAGTATAATTTAATTGATACAATCCGAGCGGTAAGATTGTATCGTGTGGGAACGTTCAATTACTAGATTAGGATTTTGGTCAATAATTAAGGGTTTAAGAAAGTTGCACGATTTACCAAACAACACAAATATATTCTAATAAAGAATGTGTATGTACAATGGTGGTGTCGCGACTGAATTGGAGTAGAAGTGTATGTATAATATTATTACCTAAGATGCTCGGTTTTGACGCACTGGCAATGCGGGGGTCTCGAAGTCAACTTAATAAGAGCCTAATAGATTTAATACCGGACTAGCCGAATCTATACGGTTATATTTGATCGAAGGGGAACTTTAGCCCGATCTCACTGGAAGTGACTTTACGAGATGCAGCACGACGTGACACGGTTTGAGTCTACGAGAGTACTAGCCCCCGAGAGTAAAGACGCAAGGGTTTATATATCCCTAGAATGAATGGAACACATTGTTCATTATCTGTATCACTTAGGGCCAGACTCTCGTTTTTTGTCACTTTCAATTAAATCGGGTCCGAACTCGGTCTTCGTTAAAAAGGGGTTAACTATGATATGGAAAGGTTATCTAGGGCGCTTCCTTCCAGAGACGATCCTGAACAGATTCCTATGAGGAATGCAATAGGGAACTGTTCTCTAACCGTCACAATAACATATAAGCGGGGTATGGGGAATATTTATACAAATGCGATCCAGAGATATCAATCAGTCCATAAATGACTTTCGTACTGGCGACACATTGACGGACCACCTATGAAAAAGGATCGTTACTCGCGCATACGGCGGCAGGGAGCAGGACTTCTAAATACCCTAATAAATAAATTGCCGTTCGAGTTACATATACCAGGATACCAATTTTGTGGACCCGGCACACGTTTGCAGGAACGCTTGGCTCGCGGCGATCGTGGCATAAATCCATTAGACTCGGCCTGTAGAGAACACGACATTGCATACTCTCAAAACAAAGATTTGACGAATCGTCACAAGGCGGATCACATTTTAGCTGATCGAGCACGTCAGCGCATAACTGCGAAGGACGCTACGTTAGGCGAGAAGACTGTTGCGACAGCTGTTTGGGCCGCGATGAAAGCTAAGTCGAAGCTTGGGATGGGGCTCAAGAAAAAAAAGGACAGTGGTAAGAAGAAGAAGATGCGAGTTCTACCGATAGCAAAGCGAGGTGGTTTCCTACCGTTCCTCTTACCTGCATTGTCAGCTATAGGGGCGTTGACGGGCGGTGCTGCTGGCGTAGCGAAGGCTGTGAACGATGCCAAGGCTGCGCGAAAACAGTTGGAGGAATTGCAACGTCATAACCATGCTATGGAAGGTCGCGGAATTTATCTCGCATCCTACAAGAAGGATACCGGTTTAAGGAAAAAAAAAAGTTCAATCCATGAAAAACTAGGGACACAGCCGATGACAAATGTTCAGCTTGAGGATATAGGAAGAAAGAATATACCATATTTTCGCGGAGTATACATGCGCGATAGTCTTCCGGCGAAAGCAAATGTAAATGAGAGCGGTATAGTAAACTTGGACGATAGTATCGGTCCGGGCACACATTGGGTCGCATACGTGAAACGCAATCGTACCGTAAAATATTTTGATAGCTTTGGTAATCTACGCCCACCTGTGGAACTTATTGCATACTTTGGATCATCCGCAAAAATTACTTACAATCATGCGCGTTTTCAAAATTTCGATCAAACCATATGCGGGCAACTGTGCGTAAAATTTCTCGAAGAAAACTCATTATAAATGCACATTACCGACAAGTACAATTTCATTACATTCTTTACCCCTTTCGCATAAACATGACGCTCTCGTCGTTGACACTGACGTTAACGGGTAAGAGCAGCATACTCGCAGTCCAATACTTTCCCGCGATAGATTTGAGTGGTCATGAATACGAACTAGGTCTCGTGGATTTTGAAACGTTTAACACGATAGCGAACGTCGATGCTCGCAACAATAAATTTTATTTTGGTGAAAATGACGAAGAAATTGTCATTCCCGAAGGATCTTACGAACTGGATGCAATCGATAAGTACTTGAAACGGGAAATACTGCGAAGATATCCCAACAGGCATGATTCTGGGAACGATGAATACCCTCTCGTCATACGTGCTAACAATAATACGATGAAGAGTGAAATATACTGCTCCTATAAGATTAATTTTGAGAAACCTAATAACATAGGATCGCTACTTGGATTTTCTGCAAACCGTATTCTCCCACGTAAAATGTGGCATGAGTCTAACGCTCCTGTGAACATCATAAGCATCAACGTGATCAGAGTGGAATGCAGCATAACAGCTGGTTCGTACAGTAATGACAAACCTGTACACATTATTCACGAATTTTCACCTAGGGTTCCTCCAGGATATAAGATCTCAGAAACGCCGCCGCGAGTCATTTACCTTCCTATCGTCGTGCGGATAATAGACGATTTAGAAATACGTCTGCTTGACCAAAATAATCGTCTGATCGATTTTCGTGGAGAAGAAATCACTGTTAGACTACATGTAAGACGGCGAGATCCCCGCTCCTACGAATAAGTGTTGTATTATGCTTGTGTATAACAAAGCGAACGAACCTCTAATTCCGACTGCTGCAACAAATACATTCATCGACACAGTAAGTCGGGCAAATTATCGTGCCACACCATCGTCGAGGAAGAACCTGCTGAGCTTGCAGAACGTGCGTTTTCTACAATCGTTGGGATTTGTTGTAAAGCAATAATGTCTGACATTCTGGCCATTGGCAATACACCGACCTCCGATAATCGTATAACCAAGATAGAAGTGCACACGTATAATCCCTATGCAAATACTACTCTCGGACATAGCGATGAAATAAGAATACCGATACAGCAGCAAGATCTGTATACGCTACCGTGCGAGAGTTTCTTGTACATTGAAGGAAAAGTTATTTTAGCAGAGGCTTCACCTGAAGGAACAAGCAACAATGTTACTCTCGATACCAATTGTGCTGCTTTCATGTTTGATGAAATTCGATATGAACTAAATGGCGTTGAAATAGATCGCTGTAAAAATCCTGGAATAACGACTGCGTTAAAAACACACGTGTCCATCTCCCCCGGAAGAAGTAAAGCATTGGCCACCGCTGGCTGGTATCGTAAACTGGATGGCGCAGATTTCAATTTCTGTATACCATTCAATATGCTCTTTGGCTTCGGTGAAGATTATAACAAGATAACCGTTAATGTGCGTCAAGAGTTGGTCTTAATTCGATCACGAAACGATCTAAACGCGTTGAATGGTTCTAGTATTTTAAGACCTAAAATCGAATTATTCAAAGTTCAGTGGCGAATGCCGCACATAAGTCTTGAAGAAGTAACCAAATTGTCGTTACTACGCATTCTCGAGAGAGGACAAATGATACCTGAGTTTTCGCTCTTGGGATCTATACGAATATCCACATTTACAAACAACTACGATGCATACGTGGGCCATCAAGACTGTAACACAACTGGAGAAACCTCGCTTCATCATATTCGCATTGCAGAATGATAGGAAGAATCAATTGCATAAGACTGCTAATCAATTCGACGATTGTAAACTGTCAAACATACGTTTGTACCTAAATTCGGAATCATACCCATACGATGACCTAAACTTGGACTTTGAAAAAAATAAGTATGCGGTACTTTACGATATGTACGCAAAATTTCAAAACTCGTATTATGGTGATCGATGCAGTGAGCCGCTATTGGACGAATTAGAGTTCTTATCACGTGGCCCATTTGTGGTCATAGACTGCTCTCGTCAAAACGAGTCTGTTAAAAGTGCTACAATTGATGTCCGCATAGATTTCGAATGCAGAGATGATGTGCCAGTCAACACAGCTGCATACTGCTTGATTATACATGATCGTATAGTCGAGTACAGCCCGTTGACCAACGTAGTGCACAGAATACTTTAACAAGCGGCGATGGTTCATCTAACGTTTGTCGATGTACAAGGGTTCAAGATCGAGTCAAACGAATTCATTGTAAAAGAAGCGGCCATTTTACGGGATGGAAATAAACTATTGCACTGGATATTCGAGCCACCATTTGGGTTCCACCGATTGACTGCTGCCGAAACACGTCAGGTTCGATGGCTAACGAGAAAACATCATGGAATCGGGTGGATGGACGGATATGTTCCATACAAAGACGCTGGAAGCTGTTTGAAACTAGCCCTGGAAAATACGCAGCAGGTCATTGTCAAGGGATTGGAAAAGAAAAAATGACTGTGAAAATTAACTGGAATCGAGGCTCTTGATGTGGATCTAGAGGATGTTCCAAGATTGTCGATGTTGCAAAAGGGGCTGCATAGATGTGCATTCCATACTGGCGTATGTGCCGTTGAAAATGTATTTAAACTGTGTAAAATATATAATGATCAATAAGAACCATATTTTTGAATAAAGAATATTAGTTAACAAAGTTTTTTCCGTATTTCTTAAAATGGTATAATATTTCACCCAATGTTGCCGACAAAATGCGCAGTTTGTGGTATAACATTACAAAAAATGATTACTCGGCAAACTTATTTCTAAGAATTTTTGGTATCATATTTCACCGGATGTGTTTGCCTCGTGCCGAGATTCCTTGCTGTGTTTGCATTTTTTCAAAAAGGGAAGGGGGGGGGTAGAGAGAGGCTATAAAACGCCATTGTTGGTTGGATCGACAAAGTATCAACTATGTGGTCCGCAACCGTCAACTCTCGCGCTACGCTGCAGAATAATGAGTTCAATCCTCCGCAATTACACACACAGTAAGTACTCTGGCTACCGCTAAAAATGCTATTCAGTATTGTTTCTTTGCAACTGAAAAAAAATGCATTTCATAATTGCTTCTTTTCTTATCAGCGCTGATAATTCGGAACAGAGGATCGTGCGCGCGGTGCGTATATTGAGCAGGAGATTTCCCTTGACGAATACATTCTACAAATACCTTGACATTGGAGTCCGAATTGGTGGTTGCTGTCACGTCGAGTTGGCTATAGGAGACAATCACGACAATGAAATTCAACTGTCTATGGCTACCTGGAAAGATCTTCTTCGAAAGAAGGAAGACATTCTGCGGAACATTGTCAACTCAGGGAATGCGGTGCATGTTGGTGATATAACTGTGGAGTTCTGTCAGTTAAACGATGATGTAAAGCTTGTAAAATTATCAAATTCGACTAAGTGCATACAGATTGCCCAGAAAACGATGAGAAGATTGTTTGATTTAGAATTTTGTATCGATCACATGTACTCTTGGCTATCCGAGAACCTATTCTGTGTACAAACTAAATATTGTAAGTTTATGCAAATAATATCTAATGTTACCGATGATTTTGCAAAAGCCATTGCAGAACATGACGATTTTGAACGCAATTCATTAATAGACACCGAATTGTTAGCTTTAGGCTTAGATGTAATGCTAATAAAATAAAATCAAAAGGATATTTCTCTGACATTTAATGCATGATTTACATTTCCTGTCCCCGAGATTCCTGTTCGTTCCCAAGGGGTATCATATTACATAAAAAAATGTCAGGGTCAATCAAATAGCGTCTTAAAAGAAGTTATAATATTTGGTCGGGTGTGTTTGCCGAGATTTCAAAGGGGGGTATAACATTACAACAAACTGATTACTCAGCAAAGTGCTCGGTTGCAAAAATGCGAGATTCCCTGATGTCAAAGGGGCATAACATTACAACTGATTACTCAGCAAAACGACTTCCCCCACCACCACTGCAGGAAAGAACGGGCGGGGTCTGAGAGGCGTCTGTTCCATCATTCTCGGTTAGATCGTCAAAGTATGCGGTTCGTGCGCGAGAGGATACCGCTGTGACGTCACAAAAATCCACCGACCTCCACTCCTATCCTTTGTGACGTCACTCTCCCGAAAAACATTCGCGAAAAAATCAGGACTTGACCCCCGAAAAAATTCGCGATCCCCCAAAAATCCGCGGACCCCCCGAAAAAGACCGCGGGTGACCCCCGAAAAAAGATGGCCCGGTTAGGTCTGGGGGTGACCCCCAAAAAAACCCCCTCGGTTAGGTCTGGGGGGTGATCCCGGAAAAAGACCGCCCCGGTTAGGTCTGGAGGTGACCCCCGAAAAAGACCGCCCCGGTTAGGTCTGGAGGTGACTCCCGAAAAAGACCGCTCGGTTCGGTCTGGGGGTGACCCCCGAAAAACCCCTCCCCAAAGGGAGGGGGGGACCCCCCCCCCCTCCCCCCGGGTTAGGTCTGCCTCGAAAGGTCAATGAACTTGATCCAGAATCGACATATACTTCCTACTTTTATCTTTTATAAAATAAACGGCGACGAGGCTCGACGAGCGCCGAACTTGAAAGACCAGCGACAGCGACCGACAAGCAGCAGCCGCTCTTCTGCTGTTCTGCTCGCGAGCCGACACCCGGCTCGGACGTATAGAAAGGGAACCCACTAAGCGTGTGAGTGTCACAAGTTCGCACGCACACTGTTGCAGTTCTCCCCACGTGTGCCATACAGCTCGCGACTCGGCTTACGAGTCACGAGATGAAGCGAGAGCTCGTGCTCGCCAGCCGTCGAGTTGGGCATGTCTGGCGTACAATGTAAACAGATGGAGAATCAAGCATTATTGACAATCCCGATGAAAATGAGTCTAAACACGACATCATTTGGACTATCTTCAATAAGATTATAATTTTCATCGTAACGTTATGTATCAATAAAAATTGTTCGATTACAATTGAGTATGGACTCATTTTCATTAGGAAAAGCACCTCAATTCACTCGTAATAATTTTCTGAAGATATATTGAAAAATCTAAAAATTTAAACTTCCATTCGTGCGTGATTCTCCATCTGCTTACATTGTATGTATGACGTTCGGAGCTCGACGCTGGGTAAAGCGTGTATTAGAGTTGACAAAAGTTTTATGGAACGATATATTCGAGGCCTTTGAATAAGGAAAATTGTATTCGTTATTCGAAATTTTCACTTAGATAATAAGATTGTGTAATATACATGAAATATGTGAATAAATGTTCGACTGGAAAAATAAATTTAGGAAGTGTTACGAGCCAGGCCCGCGAGTAGCGTGTGTGGCTGGCGAAGGGTTATTATCCATAGAATAAGGTTACAATTTGTTAGTTTGAGGAATAGAATCAAGCGTAGACGAACCTGAACAGTAGTTACTACGTGAACAGGGAGCTACTAGGATGGTGTAGGAAAGACGTGCAGACGAACCTGATGCGTAATTGCGTAATCAGGGAGCTGCTAGGAGGTTGTAGAAGGGCGCGGATAAACCCAATACGAGATTAGGTAGCCGCTAGGAGGTTGGATAAAGCTCAGACGAACCTGATGCGAAATCGCGTAAACAGGGAGATGCTAGGATGCGGACGAACCTGATGCGTAATCAGGCAGCCGCAAGGATAGTATAGTTTTCGTGGACGAACCCAGTGTGAAAGTGGGGAGCCACTAGGTTGGATAAATCTTTGTTTAGACTATTGGTTTGGCGCGAACGAACCTGATGCGTAATCAGGGAGTCGCTAGGATTGTTAGTAGGCCTCGTAACTAGTATAATTTAATTGATACAATCTGAGCGGTAAGATTGTAATGTGTGGGAACGTTCAATTACTAGATTAGGATTTTGGTCAATAATTAAGGGTTTAAGAAAGTTGCACGATGTACCAAAATAACACAAATATATTCTGATAAAGAATGTGTATGTACAATGGTGGTGTCGCGACTGAATTGAATAATGTGTATATATAATATTATTACCTAAGATGCTCGGTGTTGACGCACTGGCAATGCGGGGTCTGATAGTACTAATAATGCCAAATAGACTTTAAACCGAACTCGCGGAGTCTTTAAGGTTAACTTTGATCGAAGGGGAACTTTAGCCCGATCTCACTAGACGTGGATTCTAACGACTGCAACACGACGTGACACTACTCGTGTCTAGAATAGTACTAACCAACGAGAGTAAAAATGCAAGGGTTTATATACCCCCAAAATAGGAGGGGTAGTCTGATTTTAATCTGCAGTTACATGGGACTGCACTCTCGTTTTTTGTGGGTTTCCATTAAATCGGGCCAGAGCTCGATCTTCGTCAAGAGGGTAGATTCTAGAAGGACCTGTTATCTAGGACGTTTCCTGCCAGAGACGATCTTGAAGAGATTCCCGTGAGAAAGTCAACGGAATTTCTTCTCATACCGTAACAGAAGATAGAATAATCAGTAGAATCAAAATTCTTCTTGACTATTCGTTTTGGGGCTGGGTTACTTCTATCGTGTAGACGACTTGTGTACTTCTTTCTTGAAGATGAATCGTGTAAGCACTTCTTTCTTGAAGATAAGTACTTCATTCTTGAAGATAAGTATTTCTTTCTTGAAGATAAGTACTTCTTTCTTGAAGATAAGTACTTCTTTCTTGAAGATAAGTACTTCTTTCTTGAAGATAAGTACTTCTTTCTTGAAGATAAGAGTAGGAAGACTATGTCTTTTCTAACTCAGGGTGGTTCCCCCCATGTGGGGGAGGGGGTAACCCCCCCCTGGCCATTGCCCCCCCCCCGGCCATTGCCCCCCCCCGGCCATTGCCCCCCCCGGCCATCCCCCCCTTTTTTGGCGGGGGGGGGGGGTCATGAGGGAGTGACGTCACTACCTAAGCGAATTTTGGGGGTCATGAAGAAGGGGGGGGGGTCACGAGGGAGTGACGTCACTACCTAAGCGAATTTTGGGGGTCATGAGGAAGGGGGGGGGGGGTCATGAGGGAGTGACGTCACTACCTAAGCGAATTTTGGGGTCATGAGGAAGTGACGTCACGGAAGCGACTTCCGTATCAACTATGTGGTTCGCAGGTAGTGACGTCACAAGCGGTAGACGGCGGGCCACACATGTTGACACTCTGCCGATCTAACCGACAATGGCGTTTCATAGCCCGTCTGTTACCGACCGCCTTCGCAGGAACCCCCACCACTTCCGTGACGTCACAAGCGGTTGCGAACCACATTTTTTTTCTTTAACGGGAAAAAAACTTTCTTACCCCAACAGGATTCGAACCTCGGTCTACCGCTTGGTAGACCATCCCATTAATCGCTTGACCAACCGACAATCTTATAAACACAGCGAACATTTTGGTATATATCGCAAAGAATAACTCTCGCAGCTTTTGGGCGACAGGCATAAACACGTCAGCATTTAAGACGCCATTTGATTGACCCTGACATTTTTTATAAAATATGAAACCCCTTAGGAACGAACAGGAATCACGACAAAACTGCAGCGCCAGCATTTAAGACGCTATTTGATTGACCCTGACATTTTTTTTATTATACCGAGCGTGCGAAAACGCAATGCTGTGTAAATGTTTCTCGTCACGGAAGTATCGTTTCTAATATCGTGAGCGAATGAGACACTGAAAGATTAGCGACATTTTCTGGACTGCGTTTTTCTCTTTTCAACATCGATTGGTTTTTTTCTTTTTTTGCTGAGTCTGCTGTTTTGGGTAGGCTATTTAAGAACCGAGTGTGTCTATGCGGGAACACGTTTGATTCCACCCTTTTCACCGATGAAAAGACGCGCGTTATTTGTATCTGGTGACGACGAATATTGATGAAAAAATGACTGTGTCAACGTTAAAAAGTTTAGCTTGGATTCACGTTATAAATTCGTATTTGAACGATCGTTTCCCCGTCGAGCAGAGAACGGTGATAGAGCGTTTAATGCGAAACGACGTAACGAGTCGCGTATGTTTCACCTATACGAAAAGATTTAGCCAAGTCGTGGCGCGATGGCCCGCGGTCGATTCGCCGTCCACGATATTGGACATCGTCGAAACGGGTGAACGTTGCATCATTGATTGCGAATTTCTGAGAACTAGACCATCTAATTGAAGTTAAAAAAAGATTTTGTGGAACCGGCGATACGTGCGATCAATGATTGTTGAAAAATATGCTAGTGTTTGAAAGTGAAATATTATACCAAGCGTGCGAAAATGCAATGCTGCGTAAATGTTTCGAGACATGGATGTATCCGTTTCCAATATCGCGAGCGAATGAGACACTGAAAAAAATTAGCGGTGGTTTCTGGACTACGTTTTCTCGACACCGATTGGTTTTTTTTGCTGAGCCTGCGGTTTTTGGAAAGACTATATATGCACCACACCAAATTAGTTTTGTCCAGTCACTGATTTTGAGACAAAAAAGATGAAAAACGACGCAGCCATGGAAGAAGTTCAGAAAATTGAACGTCATTTGTGGGAACAATCTGATCGCTTAAGATTGCAGGAAGAATACCTTGTCTGGGAGGAAAGATGCAACGAATGCCTCGAGTTACTTGAAGAATATAATCGGGCAAAGCGCCCTCGATTATCGATCGGTATTCAACAATCATTGATCGCACGTATCGCGGGTCTTGAGAGTTTGAAACATTCTTTGCGAAGACGTTTCATACGTGAAGGTGCTGGACATACAAGCACTGAACTCTTGTGGCGTGAAATAGACACAGCTTTCAAGGGTCGCATATTCACAGGTGCTGTTATCAATTCCAATTACATTGAACCTCTCAGCTTCCTCCAGGCCGCGAGGGAAATTGTGCTTGAAAAAATACGGAACGCTTTGGGAAAACATAAGTCCTTAAAAGTGAACGCTGTGTTTAATGGTGAATTTGTGACAGGTGATCAACGCTCGCGCAAAAGTGTTGGCACAAAGAATTGTGAAATCGTTTACGCAACCGATCTCGAAGAGATGTACGAGCTGTACATCGTGGAGCCCATCCTAACGTCGTTGGAAGAATTTCAGGAACGGGATAGCGGATGGGCGTTGTCGCGAATACTCAATCTTACAGTCGGTATCAACAAATTTAACCCGCTACATGCTGGGTGTCAGATCAACGTACCGAGAGAAATAGCGTTGAAGAAAGCTACAATTAATGTTCACTCCAAAGACAATGCATGCTTTGCATGGTCGGTGATTGCAGCTCTGTATCCAGCGACAGCTAACAATAACCGCCAAAGTTCGTACCCACAATACACAACTGTATTAAAATTCGAAGACATCGAGTTTCCCATGCTGCTGAATCAAATTACCCGGTTCGAAAAGTTGAACGATATTTCGATCAATGTGTATGGGTTTGAAGACATCTTCGAGAAAAAAAGAGCAAAATCATTCACATTTTTTCCACTTCGTCTCACTAATCAGAAGAGGAATCGGCATGTTAACTTGCTGTACATACAAGACCAGGCCAACAGTAGTGTGGGGCATTATGTGTGGATTAAGAACCTATCACGACTCGTTAGCGCACAATTGACCAAAAACACTCACACGAAATTCATCTGTGATCGGTATGTACAACATTTACAAAAGTAATATGGTATATCATAACACATGTAAATAAAATTGCGTTTTTTTTCAGGTGTTTACACTACTTTTATTCCAACGGAAGATTGCAGGCCCATGAAAGAGATTGTGCAGAACTGAATCGCTGCGCCATCATGTTACCTAGCGAAGATGATAAATGGCTCTCTTTCGACAACTATATGTGGAAAGAACCGCTTCCATTTGTGGTGTACGCCGACCTCGAATGCATTCTGGAGAAGACGGAAGATTGCGGGGAGGAAGATGAGATACTTCAATCACACGCATACCAGCATCACAGAGTATTTAGCATCGCATACTATGTACATTGTTCGCACGATGCATCTCTATCGGTATATCGGTCTCGTCGCGATGCGAAGTGCGTCTCATGGTTCGTCAGAGAATTAGAAAATTTAGCATATTTCGTTAAATGCGCCTTATCCAATAATATACCTATGAAACAGCTAACGAATGAACAGTGCGAAGCATTTATCAACGCAGCGCATTGCCACATTTGTGAAAAACCATTTGAGGGAAATGATATACGGGTGCGCGATCATTGCCATCTAACAGGACGATATAGAGGCCCCGCACATCAAAATTGCAATTTAAATTACAAAAATTCGTTTTGTATTCCCATAGTTTTCCACAATTTATCCGGGTACGATTCACATTTCATTATCGAAGAAATAGCTAATGCGTTTGAAGGCCATGTCGACGTATTACCAATAACTAAAGAAAAGTATATTTCATTTACAAAAAATGTTAAAGATCAGCAATCAGATTCGCGTAATTGTATTAAATTACGATTTATCGATTCGTACAAATTTTTGAATACCAGTCTCGACAAATTAGCATCTTTCCTCGACACAAACAAATTGACAATTTTACGTTCCGAATTTCAAAATCTTTCCACAGAAAATTTCATGTTGTTGACGCGAAAGGGTGTCTTTCCATACGAATACCTCGATTGCGTAGATAAATTAGACGATCTCTGCTTGCCGCCGCTCGAGTCGCGATTCGAAGCGATTCAACATAAAAACCTTGGGTGAATACAGCGATCTGTATTTGAAAACTGATGTTTTGTTATTGGCTGATGTATTTGAAAATTTTCGAGATAGCTGCATTAAGAGCTACGGTTTAGATCCGGCATATTATTATACTTTACCAGGTTTCACGTGGGATGCTATGCTATAGATTTGAATTATTAACTGATATCGATATGGTGATGTATATCGAACGCGGTATACGCGGCGGTTTGAGCATGAACAAGTACATGCAGTCGTACGATTCATCGAATCCATCATCATACTTGATGTATTTTGATGTAAACAATTTGTATGGATGGGCAATGTGTCAACCTTTGCCATATGCCGAATTTCAATGGGTTAACGACATTGAAAACTTCGACATATCTTTGATTGCTGCTGATTCACCCATAGGTTACATCCTCGAGGTGGATCTTGAATATCCACAAAGTCTGCATGATATTCACACTGGCCTACCATTCTGTCCGACACGTGCCAAACCACCTGGCAAAAGAGATGCCAAGTTGCTTGCAACGTTACATGATAAGCAGCGTTACGTAATACATTATTATAACCTGCAGCAGTGCACGCGCCACGGTCTTCGTATTACAAAGATCCATCGCATTCTCCAATTTGCACAGTCAACATGGCTCCGCGAATACATAGAATTAAATACCCTGTTTAGAACAAATGCCACTAACGATTTTGAAAAGAATTTGTACAAATTGATGAACAACGCGGTATTCGGTAAAACAATGGAAAATGTTCGGAATCATGTAGATGTAAAACTCGTGACACATTGGGATGGACGATATGGCGCAGAGGCAATGATCGCGAAACCAAATTTCCACAGCCGCTGTGTATTTTCTGAAAACTTGGCTGCTGTGGAGTTGCGCAAAGTCATGGTGAAATTCAACAAGCCAATCTATGTGGGCATGTGCATATTAGATATATCCAAAACGTGCTTGTACGAATTTCATCATGAGTACATGGTTCCTCAATATGGTAAAACTTGTAAATTAATGTACACAGACACCGATAGCTTAATTTATCATATTACGTGCGATAACATTTATGAAACCATGAGACGCGATATTAGCCGTTTCGACACAAGCGATTATCCGATAGAGAATAAGTATAATATCCCACTTGTAAATAAAAAGGTTCCCGGCTTGATGAAAGACGAGAACAATGGGATGATAATGACGGACTTTGTCGGGCTGAGAGCAAAAATGTATACATTCCGTATAGACGGGAAACAGGACACAAAAAAAGCGAAAGGTGTAAAAAATAACGTTGTGAGGACAACAATAACGTTTGATGATTACATGCGATGTTTGCAAGATTACACGCAGGCAATTCGTAACATAGCTATAAAATTGTTTATATTCAATGTAAATAAAAGATTATATTTTTTCATTAAACAGGTTAAATTGTTTGTAATAAATGTTTATAATAAATGTTCATAATAAATGTTTATAATACATTGTCTTTATTTATCCATGAATTATTTACATTACTCAATCCTAACCATTTTACATACACCTTATTTCCTTTTCTACGCAGCACTTTCTCCACTAGGTATACATCTGGATTGGCAACGCGGTGCAATTCGTGTTCATAGAATCCTCCAGCAACGGGGTTTCCACGGGAATCTTGTAGCAGATAAGTTACAGGATTAGTTGCTTGTACCTTGACTATCTTGAACACCTCAGTGGTCCAATTTGGCGTGTAACCTTTATCGAAAACGGTTTTAAATTTGCTGATGCGTACAGACTGTCCCACGTTGAATTTCGCCGACGCAGCAATCTTTATGTTGTTATATACAGTGTCTAAGAGCCTGTCGGAAATGGCAGGGGTGACATCACACGGTCGCATTCCAATAGTTCTGTGCTTTTGTGCATTGTACTTTCCAACTAGTCGCGGTAGCACTTTGGCCCATTTATAGGTTCCATTAAGTGTAAACTCTTTCCACATGTTATTCTTCAATGTGCGATTGAACCGTTCTACGATGGAAGCCTTCATAACCGAATATGTAGAATAATGATTAATGGCATGTTTCGTGAAAAGTTTATGCACCTCAGTGTTGTAAAATTCCTTTCCCTGATCGGATTGTAAATTTTTCGGACATCGATTTCGAAATATCTTTCTGAACGCTTCAGCTACCTCGCCTCCACTTTTAGTCTTGAGCGGTACGCCCCATGCATATTTGGATAACACATCGATAACGGTTAATATGTACTTGTTACCACCATTTATACGCGCGTGAGGCTGCATATCTACGAGATCGGCTTGCCATAGGTCGTCATACCCATGCACTAACACTCGGCGTCGCGGAAAAATCCGTCTAGCGGGTGCATGCAGTTCCTCCACTAATTGCGTCTTCTCTTTGCTCATGTTCAGGATTTAGGATTGAACAAAAGAAATTTAAAATGCATAAAAATAATCGCATGATCCGGCCCATGAATTTTACATTGACATTGCGAATGCATTCTTGCTGGAAACTAACATCTTACAAAATATGTAAATATATTTATATCATTCGACGTATGGACTTTAACTTTTAAAGCTTTCAAAAATTGGCCCCCCATTTCTGTTCTTTGAGGTCATTGTTGCAATTGTATCGCGCATCATCTCGAGCATGTGTTCATGCATGCGATCGATTTTGGTTAGTATTTCTTCCCGCAGCTTCAAACACTTGGCATCACATGCCTTCAAAATATGCATCATTTCTTTGTCCAAGTATACCTTATTTACAGCATCAGCATCATTCGTCGGGCTTGCTAAACGTTCTATTTTTCGGTCTCTCGCGTCGAAAGCATCACCATCGAGGCAAAGTGTGCTCCATCGCACATAATTCTTGCATGTTTCACCATCTTTATTTGACTCGTTTCGGAGCATAGCACCGAACTTGTTGATAGCCATCATGAAAAGGTACTGATGAACATGGTCTGAACGGTTTTTAATTTATAATCAATCCCGCTTCTCGGAGCTCCTCTATTATTGAAACAATTTCATTATCATGTCCGGTATGTCCAGCAGCTCGCGATGACACAAGCAAACTTATTCTATCCACTAACTCGTTGGGATCGTCCCAATGTACATAATCAATCGCATTATCGGTAACCGTCATGTTCTCCGGTAATGTATTCATCAAAATTGACTTGGGGGCAATCCCTCTTCCAGTGCGAGGTCGTATTTCAAGCAGTGATGCAATTATATGTTTATACTTGTATCCTCTGTTACTCAATGGGGGATTTGCAGCATTATGGTTGCGCCTGTGCGCATTTGTCGTCAGCAGAATACTCTTATATTTCTGTTTGTCAGCATCGGTGTATATTGTATCGTCGGGCATTCTCTTGAAAATTAGTTCGAAAAGGCCAGGCGTTCCTCTGTATTTTACATTATCGATGATTATATTATCTTCCATGTCTACGTCGAAATTCTTATCCCCAAGCATCATTGTATTTTTATCATAGTACACACCATACACGTGGTCAACCTGTTTTTTCTTATCCATGAAAAATAAGTTCAAATATTCCTGCGACAGCGGTCCGAGATTCTGAGTCAAATATGTAGCGGCTTCATCATGCTGTTCAGGATTCTCAGCAATCTCACGCATTGTCGTTTCGAGAATATTTTGTTCAAGTGTTTCTGCTTCGTCTGTCCATACTTCTTCTGCAGGAGGTTCGGAATCTGGACAAAGTCGTTTCGATAATCGATGAGCTGTTGGTTTTAAAGGTGTTTCCGCACGTACTCTTTTCAATCCGCGATACCGAGGCGTAGCGTTTAGTACAGACGGCTTCAATCCGCAATATTGGAGTGCAGCGTTAAGCATAGGTGGTTGTTCATGCCGTGGTGATGCTGAAGAGGTCTCTCCATGATATTCAGGTGTAGCATTAAACACAGGTGACTGCTGCCGATACAATGGGGATGCAGACTCTGAAGATGCCTCTTGAAGAATTGGGCTGGGAAATGGTTTTGTGTTTTCAATCAATTCTTTCAAGGGTCTTATCACAGGTTGCAAGCTATGTTCCAACACGGCATCGGTATCCATTTTTCCAGCTTTTAGTGTCAAATATTTTTTTCGTATAGCTTCACTCGTCTTGGCAATCTCTTTCGTTAACACTTCTTTTTCCCTCTTTTCATGTTTTTGTTCAACATAATTTTGCTGCATATTCAATTGGAAGCGTTTTCAAAAAAAAAAACGTTCGATACCCGTTCGATTCCCGTTCGACGTTGAACGTGTACGTTCGATACACGTTCGATACCCGTTCGACACCCCGTTCTACACCCGTTCCACGTTGAACGTGTACGTTCGATACCCGTCCGATAGCCGGTCGATAGTCGTTCGACGTCGAACGTGTACGTTCAACAACCCGTTCAACACCTGTTCGATACCCGTTCGATACCCGTTCGATAGTCGTTCGATGTCGAATACACGTTCGATACCCGTTCGACACCCCGTTCTACACCCGTTCCACGTTGAACGTGTACGTTCGATACCCGTCCGATAGCCGGTCGATAGTCGTTCGACGTCGAACGTGTACGTTCAACAACCCGTTCAACACCTGTTCGATACCCGTTCGATACCCGTTCGATAGTCGTTCGATGTCGAACGTGTACGTTCAACAACCCGTTCAACACCTGTTCGATGCCGTTCGATATACCGTTCGACACCTGTTCAATGTTCCGTTCACAACGCGGGTTAGTGGTCAAATGATACCATTATACTATGACATAGTCATTAAATCCACATCGATAACGACCTCTATGCATAGGACTATCCTTGTCTATAACCACAAATCCATAGTTTTGCTGCCAACATTTTGCACACAGTTCGTTAAACTGCCCAAACGTCATATCGGTATTTACATGATCATTATACACATGCCGCAAATTCATACTATCCTGTTTAAATAGTAGTAGAAGATTGGTATTATCGCGAATCAGATGCTTTGGAATTCTTGCATATGATTGACAAAGATACAGACTGTCCACTTTTGAATGTCGACCCATGGAAAAGTACTCTCTAATCACATCTTGCTTGTCACATGCTACGTCATCAAATATAAATACAGAATTCGGTAGAGCTTTGTTAGGTGGAACGACATCGCTATTGTGTGAAAAAGGAAAGTAGCCAACATTTTCTACGGATGAGAGTAGCTTTTCCAAATATTGATATTTCGGCTGTTGCAACGACTTTGAATATACGTACACGTTCTCGAATCGCATACCGTTAGGACTTTCCAACATGCTAATGACTACATTAGTTTTACCACAATTGGAAGGACCGCACACTATACCGCGTACAGTGTTAGGTAATAACGGCCCATGTCGCAGAACATTTTTGGTAATATTATCAAACTTTCTGTTCGAGATCACCCGAATTTTCACAGGTTGCCTTATGAACTGCATCGTGACTGTTGTAATAATAACAGATAAGTGTAAGTATGGGGAATATTTATACAAACGTTGCTTAGAGATATCAATCAGTCTAGAAATTACTTCCATACTTGTAACACATACACATGCTCATCGATAGACCACTTATGAAAAAGGATTGTTACTCTTGCATACGTTGGCGAGGAGCAGGACTTCTAAATACCCTGATAAATAAATTGCCGTTCGAGTTACATTTGCCCGGATATCAATTTTGTGGACCTGGCACACAGCTGCGCAAACGCTTGGTTCGTGGTGATCGCGGTATAAATCCATTAGACTCGGCCTGTAGAGAACACGACATTGCATACTCTCAAAACAAAGATTTGACGAATCGTCACAAGGTAGATCGCATTTTAGCTGATCGGGCACGTCAGCGCATAACTGCGAAGGACGCTACGTTAGGTGAGAAGATAACTGCGTCGGCTGTTTGGGCTGCGATGAAAGCTAAGACGACGCTTGGGATGGGGATCAAGAAAAAGAAGAACACTGGTAACAGTGGTAAGAAGAAGAGGCGAACTCTACCGATAGCAAAGCGGGGCGGTTTCCTCCCGTTCCTCTTACCTGCATTGGCAGCTATAGGGTCGTTGACTGGTGGTGCTGCCGGCATCGCTAAGGTTGTGAACGACGCCAAGGCTGCACGAAAACAGTTGGAGGAAATGCAGCGTCATAATCATGCTATGGAGGGTCGCGGACTGTATCTCGCACCCTACAAAAGGGGTACCGGGTTAAAGAAAAAAAAAAAAGTTCAATCCATGAAAAACTAGGGACACAGCCGATGACAAATGTTCAGCTTGAGGATATAGGAAGAAAGAATATACCACATTTTCGTGGAGTTTACTTGCGCGATAGTCTTCCGACAAGAGCAAATGTAAATGAGAGTGGTATAGTAAACTTGGATGAAAGCATCGGTCCCGGTACACATTGGGTCGCATACGTGAAACGCAATGGTACCGTAAAATACTTCGATAGTTTTGGTAATCTACGCCCACCTGTGGAACTTATTGCATACTTTGGATCATCAGCAAAAATTACTTACAATCATGCACGTTTTCAAAATTTCGATCAAACCATATGCGGGAAACTGTGCATAAAATTTCTCGAGGAAAACTCATTATAAATGCACATTATCGATACATACAATTTCATTACATTCTTTACCCCTTTCGCATAAACATGACACCTTCGTCGTTGACACTAACGTTAACGGGTACGAGCAGTATGCTCACAGTCCAGTACTTTCCCTCGATCGATTTGAGCAGTCACGAATACGAATTGGGCATCGTGGATTTTGAAACGTTTAACACGATACCGAACGTCGATGATCGCAATAATAAATTTTATTTCGGTGAAAATGACGAAGAAATTGTCATTCCCGAAGGATCTTACGAACTGGATGCAATCAATAAGTACTTGAAACGGGAAATACTGCGACGATATCCCACCGGGCATGATTCGGGGAACGACGAATATCCTCTCATCATACGTGCTAACAATAATACGATGAAGAGTGAAATATACTGCTCCTATAAGATTAATTTTGAGAAACCCAATAACATAGGATCGCTACTTGGATTTTCTGTAAATCGTATTCTCCCACCTAAAATGTGGTATGAGTCTGACGCTCCTGTGAATATCATAAGCATCAACGTGATCAGAGTGGAATGTAGCATAACATCCGGATCATACAGTAATGACAAACCCGTACACATTATTCATGAATTTTCGCCTAGGGTTCCTCCTGGATATAAGATCTCAGAAACTCCACCTCGAGTCATTTATCTTCCGATCGTCGTGCGAAGAATAGATGATTTAGAAATACGTCTGGTGGACCAAAACAATCGTCTGATTGATTTTCGCGGAGAAGAAATCACGGTTAGACTACATGTGAGACGGCGGGACCCACGCATCTACGAATAAGTGCTGTATTATGCTTGTGTATAACAAAACGGACGAACCTCTAATCGCAGCTGCTACAAAAAATACGTTCATCGATACAGTAAGTCGAACAAATTATCGTGCCACACCATCGTCGAGGAAGAACTTGAGCTTGCAGAACATACGTTTTCTACAATCGTTGGGATTTGTTGTAAAGCAATAATGTCTGACATTTTGGCCATTGGCAATACGCCAACCTCTGATAATCGTATAACTAAGATAGAAGTGCACACATATAATCCCTATGCAAATACTACTCTCGGAAATAGTGATGAAATAAGGATACCGATACATCAGCAGGATCTGTATACGCTACCGTGCGAGAGTTTCTTGTATATTGAAGGAAAAGTCATTTTAGCAGAGGCTGCACCTGAAGGAACAAGCAACAATGTTACTCTCGATACCAATTGCGCTGCTTTCATGTTTGATGAAATTCGATATGAACTGAATGGCGTTGAAATAGATCGCTGTAGAAATCCTGGAATAACGACTGCGTTAAAAACACACGTGTCTATCTCCCCCGGAAAAAGTAAAGCATTGGCCACCGCTGGCTGGTATCGTAAACTGGATGGCGCAGATTTCAATTTCTGCATACCATTCAATATGCTATTTGGCTTCGGTGAAGATTATAACAAGATTACCGTTAACGTGCGTCAAGAGTTGGTCTTAATTCGATCGCGAAACGATCTAAACGCGTTGAATGGTTCTAGTACTTTAAGGCCTAAAATCGAATTATTCAAAGTTCAGTGGCGTATGCCGCACATAAGTCTGGAAGAAGTAACCAAATTGTCGTTACTACGCGTTCTCGAGAGAGGACAAATGATACCTATGAGTTTTCGCTCTTGGGATCTATATGAATATCCACATTTACAAACAACTACGAAGCATACGTGGGCGATAAAGACTGTAACGCAATTGGAGAAACCTCGCTTCATCATATTTGCATTGCAGAATGATAGGAAGAATCAATTGGATAAGAGTGCTAATCAATTCGACGATTGTAAACTGTCAAACATACGGTTGTACCTAAATTCCGAATCGTACCCGTACGATGACCTAAACTTGGACTTTGAAAAAAATAAGTATGCGGTACTTTACGATATGTACGCAAAATTTCAAAACTCATATTATGGTAATCGATACAGTGAGCCGCTATTGGATGAATTAGAGTTCTTATCACGAGGGCCATTTGTGGTCACAGACTGCTCTCGCCAAAACGAGTCTGTTAAAAGTGCAACCATTGATGTGCGCATAGATTTCGAGTGCAGAGATAATGTGTCTGTTAACACAGCTGCTTACTGCTTAATCATACACGATCGTATAGTTGAATACAGTCCATTGACCAACGTCGTGCGCAGAATACTTTAACAAGCGGTGGGTGCATGATGGCCAATGTAACGTTCGTCGATCTACAAGGTTTCATGACGGGGTCAAACGATTTCATTGTAAAAGAAGCAGCCATTTTACGGGATGGAAATAAACTATTCCACTGTATATTCGAGCCACCATTTGAATTCCATCAATTGACTGCTGCTGAAGCACGTCAGGTTCGATGGTTAACGCGCAAACATCATGGAATCGGTTGGGCGGATGGATATGTTCCATACAGAACAGCTGGAAGTTGTTTGCAACGGGCTCTGGAAAATTCGCAGCAGGTCATTGTCAGGGGATTGGAGAAGAAAAAATGGTTATGGAAATTAACTGGAATAGAAGCTCTTGATGTGGATCTGGAGGATGTTCCAAGATTATCGTTGATGCAAAAGGGATTGCATAGATGTGCATTCCATACTGGTGTATGTGCCATGGAAAATGTATTTAAACTATGTAAATTATTTACTGACCGACAAGGACCATGTTTCTGAATAAAGTGTATTATTTAACAAATTTTTTACTATACCTTCGCTTATTTCATCCCACATGACACGCTCGGTGTAATATTTCACAGTGACTTCCTGTGGCCCCAAAAATGCTGACGGTGCAATTTTTTCAAATATCAAGGTCAACCAAATAGCATCTTAAATGCTGGCGCTGCAGTTTTTTATGTGCGCGTGCCTGTCGCCCCAAAGCTGTGAGAATTAGCGCGATGCCCCCCCCCATGTATTTGCTATGTTTGCACTATCAAAAATTGGAAAGAAGGGGGGGGGGCGGCGGCGGCTATAAAACGCCATTGTTGGTAAGATCGACAAAGTATCAACTATGTGGTCAGCAACCGTCAACTCTCGCGCAACGCTGCAGAATAATGAGTTCAATCCTCCGCAATTACCTACACAGTAAGTAAAAAATGCTATTCCGTATTGTTTCTTTGCAGCTGAAAAGAAATTGCCTTTCCTAATTGTTTCATTTCTTATCAGCGCTGATAATTCGGAACAGAGGATCGTGCGCGCGGTGCGTATATTGGGCAGGAGATATCCCTTGACGAATACATTCTACAAATACTTCGACATTGGGGTTCGAATTGGTGGTTGCTGCCACGTTGAGTTGGCTATAGGAGATAATCACGGCAATGAAATTCAGTTGTCTATGGCTACGTGGAAAGATTTTTTACAAAAGAGAGAAGACATTCTGCGGAACATTGCCAACTCAGGAAATGCTGTGCATGTTGGTGATATAACTGTGGAGTTCTGTCAGTTAAACGATGATGTAAAGCTTGCAAAATTATCAAATTCTACTAAGTCCATACAGATTGCCCAGAAAACGATGAGAAGAATGTTTGATTTGGAATATTGTATCGACCACATGTACTCATGGCTATCTGAGAACCTATATTCTGTACAAACAAAATATTGTAAGTTTATGCAAATAATATCTAATGTTACCGATGATTTTGCAAAAGCAATTGTGGTACATGAAGATTTTGACCGCAATTCATTAATAGACACCGAATTGTTAGCTTTAGGCTTAGATGTAATGCTAATAAAATAAAATCAAAAGGATACTCCAACATTTAATGCATGATTTACATTTCCTGTCCCGTGATTCCTGTTCGTTTCTAAGGGGTATCATATTTCATAAAAAAATGTCAGGGTCAATCAAATAGCGTCTTAAATGCTGGCGCTGCAGTTTTCTCGTGATTCCTGTTCGTTCCTAAGGGGTTTCATATTTTATAAAAAATGTCAGGGTCAATCAAATGGCGTCTTAAATGCTGACGTGTTTATGCCTGTCGCCCAAAAGCTGCGAGAGTTATTCTTTGCGATATATACCAAAATGTTCGCTGTGTTTATAAGATTGTCGGTTGGTCAAGCGATTAATGGGATGGTCTACCAAGCGGTAGACCGAGGTTCGAATCCTGTTGGGGTAAGAAAGTTTTTTTCCCGTTAAAGAAAAAAATGTGGTTCGCAACCGCTTGTGACGTCACGGAAGTGGTGGGGGTTCCTGTGAAGGCGGTCGGTAACAGACAGGCTATGAAACGCCATTGTCGGTTAGATCAGCAGAGTGTCAACATGTGTGGCCCACCGTCTACCGCTTGTGACGTCACTACCTGCGAACCACATAGTTGATACGGAAGTCGCTTCCGTGACGTCACTTCCTCATGACCCCAAAATTCGCTTAGGTAGTGACGTCACTCCCTCATGACCCCCCCCTTCCTCATGACCCCCAAAATTCGCTTAGGTAGTGACGTCACTCCCTCGTGACCCCCCCCCCCCCTTCTTCATGACCCCCAAAATTCGCTTAGGTAGTGACGTCACTCCCTCATGACCCCCCCCCCCGCCAAAAAAGGGGGGGATGGCCGGGGGGGGGCAATGGCCGGGCGGGGGGGGGGTCCAATGGCCGGGGGCAATGGCCGGGGGCAATGGCCGGGGGGGGGGGGGTTACCCCCTCCCCCACATGGGGGGAACCACCCTGAGTTAGAAAAGACATAGTCTTCCTACTGATAAGTACTTCTTTCTTGAAGATAAGTACTTCTTTCTTGCCGTCTTCACGGGTGTTTCCCCCTCCGAACAACTACTGAAACGTCCTTTCAGGATGCACCTCCAATTACCGCAAAAATCAATTTGCAGTAATATGGGAGCCCGTACATCGCTGTTTGTGGACCGGCCGGGAAAGGGGGTACCCTCCTGGGGACGTATCCCCGCCAGGATACCACTTCCTCCCCCGAATACTTTGGGCCGTATCTTCCACAAATGAAAGGAGTCAGATTGGTTCATACAGAAACCACACCCTCGTCTTCTGTGACGAAACGTCCTCTTCGTAAAACATCACTACGGTAAATCCTGTGGGAGTCGCATACATGATACCTATACGGATAACGCGACGGCAGACATAGCCGCTCAGCATGTTCGTACCGCGCGCCGGCGGCCGTCGCGTCGCGTCGTGTTGCGCGTCGGCTGAATATCGCCATGCAGCGTTCACTTCAGATAATATTAATTTTGTCAATTTTTATATATAATTCGAATTATATCGTATTTGATATCATTTTAATCAGAAAAATGCTGAAAATGTATTGGTAAAAGTCTCATAAAAAAATTAGTAATAATAAAAAAGTTTTTTATTGGGATTACATTGTGAGGACCCGGCGGGTCTTTGAACTGTGCCGGCGACCGCGACTCTCCGCATAGAAAAATATCAAGAATATTTTGGCAAAAGTTCCATAAAAAAATAATTAAAAATAAAGAAGTTTTGTTGTCGGATTAGTAGTGGTCTCCTGGTCTCACACCGATATACCCGACCCGTATCATATTACACTTCTCGGCGCCCGAGGCCTCTCGAGTTTTACGGCCCCTCACGGGGTATACCCCGCAGGAGTGGGGATAGTTCAGGGACAATTATCGTCCAGACTTTTGGGAAATTTATCGCGAGAATACTGTATTACATAGAATAATATTCATTAGGGATGTGCGGGCCGGCTCATGTATCGGGCGCCCGAATCGTCCAGTCGCGTCGGACCGCAGACAGTCGAGCGGGCTCGATTCGGGTGCGCGATACTTCTCACACGTCGGGCGGCTGGTGACTCGACTTCGTCGCTCGCCGGCCGGGTTCGGAAAGAATCGGACAAGTTCGGGCGAGCGAGCTATCGCGCTACCCGAGATTCAACTCTGCGTTCCTATGTTCTTACAATTAGTTCTTATGAAATAGTTCTTTCATAGCTTATATAACTTATAACTTATAACGTACTTTTTAATATACTTGGAAATAGAAGTAAACCGAAAATAAAATCATATAAATTGTATGAGTATACAAATCACATTTTTTTAATTTAGTAAAAAATTTTAAATTTTAAAAATGTGTTTTGTATACTCATACAATTTATATGATTTTATTTTCAGTTCGCTTCTATTTTGTTATTTTATTGTATATTATCTGTTAAGAATTTATGTAAGTTTAATGATTGTTAATTAATAAATTATGTAACAGTTAATAAAAACAGCAATCCCAAAAAAAGTTGTCATAATTTACCGTATATGTATACTTTCTAGGTGTATGTAACTGCGTAAGGATATTTTAATGATATTATCGATACATATGCAAGTTCATACGGGACAAATTCGTTTTTTGAGTTTTTTCATGTGTAACGTGCTTTATTTCAAATTTTAATACAAATAAAGATTAGGCACATGTTTGCCGAATATACCTAATGTAATTATAAAAAAACCAAGTATATTAAAAATTACGTTATAAGTTATAAGCTACGAAAGAAATACCATTATTACTTATTACCATTACCTATTTCTATTTCATAAGAACTAAGAACATAAGAACGCAGAGTTGAATCTCGGGTAGCGCGATAGCTCGCTCTTTCCGAACCCGGCCTACGAGCGACGAAGTCGAGTCACCAGCCGCCCGAATCTCTCGGGTCGTTCGAAACGCTCGGGCCGCCCGACGTGTCAGAAGTATCGCGCACCCGAATCGAGCCCGGCCGACTGTCTGCGGCCCGACTAGACTGGACGATTCGGGCGCCCGATACTCGAGCCGGCCCGCACATCCCTTTCAAAATGTTTGTTTACGATGACAATGGTACAAAAAAAACTGTATCCTGCAGCGTAGTCTTAGGTCAGTTCTCTCGACCTGGACGGGGGAAGGGCTAATTTATGGCACCCTCAATTGCTTTCACGTTTCGGGTTCACAGACGGAAAAATCAAGCTGCCGCAAAAGTGGCTAACAGACGGGACGAGCTAATATGTAGATGCAAACACGTGCACGTGAGCAGGGTAGGGTTCACTCACAAATCCCTACGAATTAGAAAATAACAGAAGAAAGAGTATACGCTTCACATAGGATTGTTCGTTGTCTATGAATGTAAATATACGCGGGGACGTGCACAAATTTCCGAACAGCATTTAAAAAGAAATTAGGCTAAATGTTAAAAATACATTTTGCAAAAATTACAATTGTACAAAAACCGATAAACGAATTATTGCCCGACCGAGAATCTATTCGCGAGCAATAACCTCGTATTTACTTTTCTCACATGAGCCGATCGCGTTCCGGGAGTTTTTGCCTCACCGGCGAGCTCAGCTGTTTGCGTTCGACAACAAACGACGGGGTGAGCGATCGAGATTGTAAACCTCGCTGCATCGAAGGTGCGTTCACCTCGCAATTATTTCCGCGTGGGCCATCGTATTCTATTTTCGATAGTAAAATAATGAGAAAGCAAAATAATTTCAATGAAATGTTAATTTTGCATAGAAATAGAGAAAATACCATTCCCCGATAAGATAATATAAGATAATTTTTTAATGTGTCATCAGGGTGAAGATTCTGAACAACTGTTTCCTATACATGTAACTGCCGCTCGGTCTGAGTTTTTGAGATATTCGCGAAAAACTGCAACTGCTACTATGTATGTATATTGAATTTTGCCTATACATGCACGTCCGTGGCGTGCGGATGCGTCAGCATGTGGGACCGCTCGTCAACTATTTTTACAATACATATATCACGACGATCGTCGAACGATCTATAAAGTGTTTTCTCCACAATTGTCGAAAACACTGATCCAGAGTTGGGCATTATTTAGATAAAAACTATTTAAATAACGATTCGAATAAAAGATACTTTATCTTTATTCGTTATTCGAAGGTTCGAATAAAAAAAGTATCTTTATTCGACGAGGTTCGAATAAATAATTTTATTCGACGAGAATTTATCCGACGAATAAAGATAAATTATTTTATTCCAAATATCATCGGAATTATATCATATTTGGTATCATTTTCATTAGAAAAATTCCACGAATATATAATTTTATATTATAATAAATTTTACTCTCGGATTTGGTTTTAGAATAAAAAACTCTATAAGAATCACCCAACAGTAATTCCTGAACACGAAAAAGTTTAATTTTGTTGGACTGTGTTGCTAATTAGAAATCGCTATTTTCGTGCAAATTCATAATATACGACGTAACTTACCTTTGTCGCCACTTGTTTTTATTTGATAAGCGCCTCGTAGGTCGTGTACGGCGGCTTACTTTTTTCCTTTTCAAATGTTGTTCGATGCTGCATTCTTGTTCATCGCCTTCCATTCTTCCTTCCATGAATAAACACTCTCACTACTGCACTCCACGAAATAACTAATATAAGAATTAATAATAATAAAAGAAGTAAATAAAAAACTCGTTATAGTAAAGCCCGATATTTCACTTCTTTCCGGTAAACTCCGAAACGATCAACTGACCACACATTCGGTACATATCGGTGAAGACGCGAGAGAACGAAAGACAATGTAACAGAAGAGATTCTCTCTCTCTATCATTCATACAGAAGACCATAAACGTGAGAAAATAGCATTTGGTACAAAAATAGTCACAGGAAATAATTATTTATATTTATTATTATATACTTATAATTATTGCATACTTATACATCATAAATTACATATACAACTTTTGTTTTGAGCCTTGCTAATCCTGGCCAATAGGACCAGTAATGCAGTGGTGGACAAGTATCGATAGTTGACACCATCGATAGTTTTTCATAGTGAGAACCACCGGTAGTAAATACCTCGATACTTCCCGCGTCTGGAAAGTAAACAAAACTGTAGTGCTCGGTGAGTGAGTGCGAGACTACGTGTTTTGTTTTCACGCGCCAAAAAATGCCTCTGTGGCCGGTGTGTGTGTGTGTGTGCGGCCGTGTGTGTGCGATCTAGGCGTCCCAGACGCCAGTACGTACGAAATCGGCAGGTTGTCAAGTCAGGGACAGACAGGGCTGCCGAGAATACAATAACCTATCTCTTGTAGGATATCTAATTGGTTTTTGTGTAGTTTCCCTCTATTATATATATATATATATATATATATATATATATATATATATATATATATACAGGGTGTCCCAAAACGACTGCGTAAGCGGGAAATGGGAGGTTCCTTGGGTCATTTGAAGCGACATTTTCCTTAGCAAAAATGGCGTCCGCGGCTTTGTTTAGGAGTTATTAACGAAAAACACGGACCAACCTGTAACCGAACTATTATGTGCTCTCTATTTATCGGATGGTTAAATCTGATTAGTATATCGGATTGGTTACCGTATCCGGTATAACTATTATGTCCTGTAGGACGAAACGGGATTCGTGCCTCCAGGTGCTGGAAAGCGGAGTGGCTTTAACGAAAGGAGTAAATGCTGAAGAACTTGATGTATAGGTATAACTAACGTGTGTATATTCTGGTACTCTTGTAGATTTACAATGTATCTATTCCGTACGCCAGGTGATTTGACGTCACGCAAGAAATGCGTGTAAGAAATCGCGACTAAATCTCAGTATGTTTACAACGTGCTGAGTTTCGTACGCCAGGTGATTTGACGTCACGCGAGAAATGCGTGTACAAACCGGCTACCAAATCTCAGCACGGTAACAACGCACCGACTCCGCACGCGGAATCGTACACAACAATACAATGTGTTCACCTTGCCACGTTCCGAGCGTGACGGAGCGCGACGAGTGATCCGACTGAAATTCACAGAAAGTGTATGTGATATTAATTGATTAGGACATCCAGGATAACGTATGCGGAAGATATCGAATTGTCGGCAGGGCACGTTTACGTGGCCTGAGCGACTCCTCAATCCCCGGACGATACCTGAATACCTCGCGACTGTCTCTGACTCGCTCTCGCGTTAGGTGTCACAGAAAAATAGAATGCAACGTTCCTCCTGCCGCACCACGGGAGAAGAAAACGGCACCTACTCGCAAGGACGGTCTCAAAACGTATGCGGAAGATAGTGAATTATCGGCAGGGCACGTTTACGCGGCCTGGGCGACGCCTCAATCCCCGGACGACCTTGAGACCTCCTTGTGTCCACCTAAAGCTTGATTACGGTCGCGACCACTACGAAATAGAATGCCCGATCTTCCTGCCGCAGCGCGGGAGGAAAAACTGGCACCTACTCGCTAGGAAACTTACAAGACGTATGCGGAAGATAGCGAATTGTCGGCAGGGCACGTTTACGTGGCCTGGGCGACTCCTCGATCCCCGGACGACCCTATAAGCCCCCTGTGATCGCTTGAGATTCTATATTGACCATGATACACACTAACACGGAATGCAACTTCGATTCTGCCGGAATATACGGGAGGAGCAAGCGGCACCTATCCCTTGGAAAACTCACAAGAGCGTATGCGGAAGATAGCGAATTGTCGGCAGGGCACGTTTACGTGGCCTGGGCGACTCCTCGATCCCCGGACACCCTCATTAGCTTCGTGGAATAGGATGCACGCAAGATCCTATGCCTTGATTCTCGGGAGTCACGAAACACACCCGTCCGTGTGTATTGTCTACGATAGAAATTCGTGGAAGTTCGACGCGCTTGCTGAGAATTACGTCTGACCACTCGACGGTCTCACGGCCACACTGTTTGCCTATTACACGGCGCACGACGCAAGATTTCTCACGTGTTACAAGTTAACGAGGATCGGTGATAGTGCATAACATGAAATCTTACTTGACGGATGTATTCACATCCTTTATTCTGTATCACGTATGCACAATCACAAATCCTTGTCAGCTTGCTCCGTGTTCCTGGCAATAGACGCACGCGATCACGAACTTTTACCGATTTGCACACTATCCGCGAACTATTATCTTTTAACGTCAGCCTCTCTGGGCTATACCGAAACAATCTGTCGATCACCGATTTACTCACTAACCGCGAGCATTTAATTTTAACTTCAGCCTCTCTGGGCTATACCGAACACTCGGTAGAAACGATTTACTCATTAACACGAGCATTTAATTTTTAATGTCAGCCTCTCTGGGCTATACCGAACAATCGGTAGGAAAACGACTTACTCACTAAACGCGAGCATTTATAATTTTAATGTCAGCCTCTCTGGGCTATGCCGAACAATCGGTAGGAAAAACGACTTACTCACTAAACGCGAGCATTTATATTTTAATGTCAGCCACTCTGGGCTATACCGACTAATCGGTAGGAAAAACGACTTACTCACTAAACGCGAGCATTTATATTTTAATGTCAGCCACTCTGGGCTATACCGAATAATCGGTAGGAAAAACGACTTACTCACTAAACGCGAGCATTTATATTTTAATGTCAGCCACTCTGGGCTATACCGAATGATCGGTAGGAAAAACGATCTACTCGTTAAACGCGAGCTTCTAATTTTAAAGTCCGCCTCTCTAGGCTATACACGACCGGCGTTAATCGCGAATTGACTCGCGGTGACTCGTGCGTGCTTATCGGAGCTAGTCCAGACGCAGAGTGATCAATCTGATGCTCGCATCGACCTCCTTCGATCGCTATCAAGAGGGGATCGATGCGCGCGCATCTCACAAGTGGATTTATCCTGTGCTCCTTTTCTACGACAAGGATCGCGCGTGACACCGCAAGTCGTCGTGGTGGGAATCGATATTGTTGTTCTCGTCGCACGAGGTATCGATATGTGATCGACGCGGTCACAAACCAGAGCGCGCCTAGTCGCTCGGTGGCACGGTCAGCGCGGCGAGCCGGGGGGAGGAGAGTGTTGTCGGTACGCCGCGCCGCGATGTAACAGACAACAGTTTCTCGATTTGTCCCGATTTCGATGAGCTTTGGATATGTTGTAAAGACCACGATTCTGAACAACATTTCCCTTTAGACTTTTTGCCTCGCGTCTTATATGTATATATTTCTATATATATATTACATGGTTTCTGTTTTTGAACAAGTTTTTCATTTTTATTCTACCCTGTATCCTTATTTTATACTGCCTTTTTACACGCGTATAAACATACGCGTGTACCAGTGCAACTGGATAAAATAATAATTTTTTCAATTGTTTTCAGATGTCTGAAGAACGGAAAAAGAAGAAGGGCCAGGAACCCGACCACCCGCGCTCCCGTGAGCGATCGCCCCGGGAGTCGACAAGGCGCCGCAATCGCGAGCGATCGCCCCGGGCGTCGCGTCGGGACGGCGCCGATACAATGGGCGATCGCCGAGGCGATCGCCATCTTCCCGGCGATCGCCAACGCGATCCATATCGCGTATCGCGAATTATGGATCTCCGTCGCGACGGAGCGTTTATTACTACGACGCGCTTCAGGCCCGCAAGGTACGTACACACATATGTTATCAAGGTCACCATTCTAAGTAACCCCCAAGAGGTTTTTTATTTAAAAGTTATTTGGTAGTCCTTTGCATAATTTTCGTTTCTTGTATTACAGCTGCAACACGTAAAAAAACATTTGCGGGCGCTAAGGTTTGGTGGAAGAGGAAGAGGAAGAGGAAGAGGAAGAGGAAGAGGAAGGGAAAGGGAAAGTGGAAGAGGACGAGGAAGAGGAAGGGAAAGTGGAAGAGGAAGAGGAAGGGAAAGAGGAAGAGGTCGAGGAAGAGGAAGGGAAAGTGGAAGAGGAAGAGGAAGAGGAGGAGGACTAGGAGGAGGAGGAGGAAAAGGAAATGTAAACAAAAATGTAATAATTATAAGAAATGAATAAATAGTGAAACTATATTTGGATGTTCATTACTTCATCGCACCTTTCCAGAGAAGAAAATGTAGTGCGAAAATTTAGTTCGAAAGTTCATAGTATAATAACATTTAGTAACTTCTCCAAATATATTAGGTTATATTATCATAGTTCCAAGCCAATTTCCTTTCCTTTTTTGTATAATGTGATACTGTATGAAATCTCAACGGTTACTTAGTATTTTGATTGCAATTATAGGGTATATGTATTGACAACTGCTCTTCGCTTGCATGCGTCCGAAATATCAAGTTAGAGGATTCGCATGTGTAGAAAAGTTATATATACACACACATATACAGTCGTATACAGCTGATGAGCGAATAGGCATCCAACATAACCACAATCTGTCACGTTACGATCTATTTACGCTTGCATCTTCCTCCGATTCCAGGTCGACAGTACTTCTGCTTAGGCGCCACCTGACCAGCACTAGTCGAACTAAACTTGTCACATTTTTGCTCTGTATTATCGCACATCATGAATTCTGACGCCTTAAAATCATGCTAAGACGCGGTACCACTTTTCTGCCTTATTACTGGGAGAATCAAGACGAAATAAAGCTCATTTTGTAGCTGGAGATATAATCTACGGGTCTGAGCCCACGATAACATCCACAAAACTCACGAAATGGCATAAAAATGGCTCGCTCTACATTGCTGAACATCGAATTAATTTTAGCCTACTTCCAACACTTATATTAAGAAATGTATGCATAATTTCATATAACAGAGGGGCAGAGACCCGTTCATTGAACCTTCCTCTTTCGAATGAGCCTTTGTCCAGCACAAAATATGGTCTTGTAAGGACGAAAAGTGGTACCGCGTTAACCCCTAAAATGTCGGTAATTTCGTCGGTATTTTGTTACTCTACTTTATCGCGGTGGTACATACCGTAGGCCCTTAAAACCCGGGGACGCTAACATACAATTGTCAAATTATTACCAGATATCGTGAATGATCCTTCAAAAACCTTGGTTCTGGGAAACGTTACTTTATTATAAGCAAGAGTTTTAGGAGGTTTATGATAGGGACGCACCGGAACGTGCTATGTTTTAGATTTTCCGGCATTTTATAGTTTTAACGCACCAAATCAAGGATGTCGGGGCTCAAAAATTACTTTATTATTGACTTCCAACTCAATAGCAACGACCAGACATAAATTTCTCTTATACAGTGCGACACGCGCCGCACCGTGCGATAGGACCACTCAGCCCCTTGTACGGAGCCTGAGCGTGCACCTCTAAACTTGGCAACCCATACCTGATACCAGAAGTAGTATAATACACTCATTTTACTGAGAGAAAATTTACACACGTTATCTGCCTAGGAGAAAATGTGAAACGTGTTTTTAAAATATATAAAAAGTAGATTAATTTTTTTTTGTTAATAACTTTTTTTATAAACAATGAGCAAACGAGTAAAACTATTACAACATTAGTCGCGGTGATGTCCTGTGTTCGGCTGCGCCGGGTGAACTTTTATGGTAGGGACACCCTCATTGCAAACTGGGCCCGGTACGTGACTTATTGTAATTCGGCTACGGCGTTGGGCCTGTCTTCGCCATTTAATTGCCGTCCGTATTCGGGTACCTTCGATTCCGTCCCTACCATAAAACGCTTAAAAACATTCGTTCTCCAGATCCATCACAGCTGACGATTGCTGCAGTTACCTGACTTCCAGATGGCTGGAGAATCCCAAGGTTTGGTCGCCAAATGTGCGACTTTGACAAATCCTTGGGACCGCTTTATTTATATAGTTTTTAGTTCCTTCACCCCCAAACCGTCCCAAAGGTAGGGGTGAGTTTGTTAGAGGTAGGGAGGACCTCTCTTATAAATATGGGAACCTTCGGTCCTCCGGTCAGTACATTTTAGCAGAAAGACACGACCAAGCTCATAGAACGGTCACATTGCCATTGATTATTCATGTATTTACACACTTTGTTAAACTTTGAAAATATATTATAGTAGTGAAGTAATCTTGTTTTCACGTTAATACAATCTATCAACCCTATCCCTTCAAATAGTGACAGGGTCCAACGCGATTCGTGACGACGATTTAAAATTCGGAACGGAAAGTTACGCCCTCCGTTTGACTACGAAGGTCTTGTCGCGGACGCGTTCGCGTAACATCCTGGACAACATATTAAAAAATCAGCATGATTGGAGTGTGTTACCTTCTTGTAAATAATTAACACAATGATTATTAGAACAATAATTTTTAATTATTTAATCATATCTGTAATTTATGTAATATCAAAATTCTTTTATTTATTCAATAACCGTAGTCAAATCTCATATATCTACAAGCGGATATCCGCATACTCGGCGTCTGACCGGTTCTTGCTACATATTTTGTTAAATAACTCTGATCATCGCCAGAATTAGCAGTTCAAACTTATGTAATATCAAAATATACTATCTTACGAAGAGACACAACAAAAATCACCGATACGTTTTGATACGTATTTTTTTATCCTCTGCTAAAGATTAGGGAAACCATTAAAATTTTATTATTTCATTTCAGGTCAATTATTATATTGCATATAAGTATTACAAAATTTTTGAAGATGAATTACAATTAGCCAACCCTTATCCATCATTTTCTAAAAATATTATTTCCTACAAACGTCTTTTGTTCATAACACAACGCAAACAAGTTACTCTATGAACTGATGTACTATTTGATCTTCCTACTATTCGCTTACAGAATCGCTTGTAACTAATTTCCTACTGAATTTTTTGAATTTTTTTTTCAAAACATGCTTATCTGGACATTTTAGCATAGTATGAACATAGTTTTGAATCGATATGAAGCAGTGACTTTATCGATTTTTGTCCATGGTTTGCGACACTGTGGCGCCGGGTCAAAATCTCAATTATTTGAAGTCAAATAAAAATAACGAATAAAGATACATGTGTAAGAATGGCCACAATTAAACGATAACACGAATTAACTTTATTTCGACAACGTTTCGCAGTAACGGGCGTGACAAGACTGCTGTCACGTTCTCGTGCACTACGTGCACCTAAGGTGCCTTTCGCCCGAGCAACCTCGGGCTTGCTTCACGAGTACTCCGGCACCCAACCGTGCGCCTAGCACAGCGAGCGCGCTCTCTCTCACACCTACGCGCTGTCTCCCTCGCGCGGCCGGTACCCTACGCAAGGACAATTAGGTTCGTCACCTTAGGTAGAGGGGTTTTTCGCTAAAACCTTTCTCGCGAGAGAAAATAAGGAAGTGAGTACCTGCGGGAAACGCCAGGAGGCCTAAGGGATGATTCGCCTTTCTCGCAAGAGAAAAAAAGGGACACCCACATAAATACCCCCCGCGGAGCCCCAGTAGTTGAAGAGAGAAAGACTTCCCAACAAGAAGTCATTTTGAGAGTCTCCCCGGTGAATAAGGTAAAATGTCTCGTAGCGTGTCACTAGCTCGACAATTTTACAAACTTCACCGTCCCCCACAACCAAGAACATTGACATGACCAGAGAAGAAGGCACCCACAAGAAAAGGACCCGGAGACACGGAAGGCGCCACAAGTTGAATCAACTTAAAAAGCAGTTCTACCTGCACGAGCCAAATAATAATTTGCCTGACTTCGATAAGATTTTCTGTCAGGAAGCTGAGGCCTTGGCATTCCCCGGCCCACCCACCTGGAAACTCGTCCCAATTGATCTCCCTCCGCGAGAATCTCCGGATGTGTCGCGGATATCCGAGACCGATCCTCGGCTACGGTACTATTCCGATAAACTGTTTCCAAATGCGCCTGTTAAACTAGACTAAGCTATTCTTAAGTTGTTCTTTTATTATTAATAAATGTATATAAATATAAATGTCTCAAATTACTTTTTCCATACCACGAGCCCCTTCTCCACCACGATAGTAGCGATATCCACCTGAGGACGGATTACTGACTGTCCGTTTTCAAACCTAGTTACAGGTTTTCCCTTAAAGGAGCCATAGCACGTAACACTGCTGTTCGACGTTCGTTTCTTGCTCGTCGTTCTATTGTTTTTATGTTTTATTTGGTTGATAACGTAAATAAACAATATATCGGGTGACGCAAACACAATATAGCTTACAATTCCGCCGTTCTGACAACAAATCGTATCGGGTCGGTTTTGAGTCTCGTCGCTCGTCCCTGCTACCGATACTGCTTCCGTGTACACATCATCTGTCATCGCTAAATCTTCCGCTGTGGCACCAGCAACCAATAAACGTTTTATCAGCTCGGCTTTCGTACCGGTCGATTGCAAATTCTTGGCTTTTAACTTCTCTTTCAGTTCCGGGACCGTAAGGGAACAACTCATTTTTAACATGCACGATATGGACACTTCACATAAACGTTAAACTTCGCGTAAGACCGACTCAAAATTGCAAAACGGCTGCCTCGATCCCACTTCTGAATTTGAATGACCACAATTAAACGATAACACGAATTAACTTTATTTCGACAACGTTTCGCAGTGACGGGCTTGACAAGACTGCTATTCGACGTTCGTTTCTTGCTCGTCGTTCGATCGTTTTTATGTTTTATTTGGTTGATGACGTAAATAAACAATATATCGGGTGACGCAAACACAATATAGCTTACACATGTGATTTTTATCTCTTCGAAATACTCGTCACAAATAAAAGCGTCAAATAAATGGTCAGGCTAAATACAGCGTCAAATAACGGATAAAGATGACAGATAAATCTCGCGCGACATCTGGAGTCAAATAACCCATAAGGTTATGAATCTATTTCTTTCAATAAAATCTGACGGATACTGTTCGAGATTGGCGCGCTCAGGCGCCATATTCATTCACCGCCACCATGCAGCTCCCTCGCAATACCGCCAAACGTGACCACAGCATGCGTATGCCATCGAGGCTCGCGCGGGCGCGAACCCGCTCGTCTGATTGGCCAATTCCCAGTCTCGATCCTTCTGGAAGGTTCTCGAACGCCAATCCCGAACCACCGGTGCGTGACGAACTTTCAGGAGGATCGAGACAATAAAAGACGGAGACAACCGTCATCGTGCGCTCTTTTCTCTTTTTTTTCACGTGCACAGCTGACTAGCAATCAAAACTCCGTCAATTTCAACGATCTTTAATTTTCACACGTTCTTTGTACAGATTATTACAATTCATTCTTGACTATGTGACGTTCGTCACCACAGTCCGTCCTGCTCTTGCAAGCCCAGGCCGTTCCTGTGGTATATTTTTGAGGGGCCTGCCCCTCATTCACACGCCACTATTTCAAATCTCATAAGAATAAAGTTTCAAGGGACCGTTTCCCTATTGATACGGTCCGTTCCACGGTAGGTTCTAGTGAACCTACTACGTCGCAACCCCCACCAGAAGTCGAAATCATCGAGACAGCGGATCAAATCGATCATTAGTAGTCGACAGTTCGAACCGACAACACCACTCCTGCAGCTGAATTATCTTACGAAATATGATAAGGACATAGTCTGAGAACAGAATTATTTCACGAAATACGATAAAGGACTTAGACGCAGGAACGTCGATCCACCTCCAGTGATCCGCTACCCCTTCCACTGGAACAACTTGACATGTGATTGGGACTACCCCCTTCCACCAACGTTGGACTATAAGGGAAGCAGCTGGACACCTACGAAGTCAGATGAAGTCAGGAGTCAGTCGAAGGCAGTCGAAGTCAGGAGTCAATCGAAGTCAGAACCACAGTCGAAGACAGAACCATAGTCGAAGTCAGTCCAAGTCAGGAGTCAGTCGAAGTCACGAGTCAGTTGAAGTCTGAAGTCAGAATTCTTCGGTGCACAACGACTGTTCAAACTGAGAGGATACACCACCTCCTTCCTAATCCCCTTATACGTCGATATTGCTGCGTGCGGACCAGCAAAGAATAAATTTATTTGCGTGTGCGGATGTGCGTGTATCAAGAACCTTAGTCGTGAGAGGAGTCGCCAACCACTTTTTCACCCCTGTCCTATACCTACACGTTCGAGCACGGCGGACTGGGTCCAGCCTCTCGAGCTCCCCCACTACCACAATCTTGGCGGACTAGGTCCAGCCGATTGTGCGTCCTTCAATTTTTCCTCGAACTAGGCGGACTGGGTCTAGCCGTTCGATCTACCGTACTCACCACAATCTTGGCGAACTTGGTCCAGTTGATTGCGTGTGTGTACTCCAATTCACGGCCGTGCGGACGCGGTCCGGCCTCGGCGCCTGTAACAACTCGGAAGTTGCCGTTTCGCCTCGTGCTCGGTACGGTGGAAAAAGGGCAACGTGACAATATATAAACCAATAAAAACATATTTACGAACAAAAGTAGGTAGTATATGGGCATTCTGGACCAAGTTCAATGACCTTTCGAGGCAGACCTAACCCGGGGGAGGGGGGGCTTGCCCCCTCTCTCCCCACCCCTCCCCCTGGGGAGGGTTTTTCGGGGGTCACCCCCAGACCTAACCGGGCGGTCTTTTTCGGGGGTCACCTCCAGACCTAACTGGGCGGTCTTTATCGGGGTCACCCCCAGACCTAACCGAGCGGTCTTTTTTTTGGGGGTCATCCCCAGGCGCGGTCTTTTTCGGAGGGTCCGCGGATTTTTGGGGGGGTAGCGAATTTTTAGGGTCAAGGACTGATTTTTTTCGCGAATGTTTTTCGGGAGAGTGACGTCACAAAGGATAGGAGTGGAGGTCGCTGGATTTTTGTGACGTCACAGCGGTATCCTCTCGCGCACGAACCGCATACTTTGGCGATCTAACCGAGAATGATGGAACAGACGCCTCTCAGACTCCTCCTGTTCTTTCCTGCAGTGGTGGTGGGGGAAGTCGTTTTGCGGAGTAATCAGTTTGTTGTAATGTTATGCCCCTTTGGCATCAAACTGCGCATTTTTGCAACCGAGCACTTTGCTGAGTAATCAGTTTGTTGTAATGTTATACCCCTAGGAACGAACAGGAATCTCGGCAAACACATCCGGTGAGATATTATAACGTCTTTTAAGACTAAATAAGTTTGCTGAGTAATCAGTTTTTTTGTAATGATAGGAGTTAGGAACGTACAGGAATCTCGACAAACGCATCGGGTTAAATATTATAACTTTTTTTAAGACGTTATAAATATATTTACATATGTTTAAAGATGTCAGACTCTAGCGAGAATGCATTCACGAGAAACCAATCGCAGTTCGTGGATCGTGATTTTGTTTAATACAATTTTAAATCTCTTTTGTTCAAGTCCTGAACATGAGCAAAGAGAAGACGCAATTAGTGGAGGAACTGCATGCCCCCGCCAGACGGATTTTTCCACGACGTCGAGTTTTAGTGCACGGGTATGACGATCTATGGCAAGCCGATCTCGTAGATATGCAGCCTCACGCGCGTATAAATGGTGGCAACAAGTACATATTAACCGTTATCGATGTGCTATCCAAATATGCTTGGGGCATGCCACTCAAGACTAAAAGTGGAGGCGAGGTAGCTAAAGCGTTCACAATAGTGAGCTGCAAAAACTCTTTACGAAACATGGTATTAGGCATTATTCTACGTATTCGGTTATGAAGGCTTCCATCGTAGAACGGTTCAATCGTACATTGAAGAATAACATGTGGAAAGAGTTTACACTTAATGGAACCTATAAATGGGTCGATGCGCTACCGCAATTAGTTGCAAAGTACAATGCACAAAAGCATAGAACTATTGGTATGCCACCGTGTGATGTCACCCCCGCCATTTCCGACAGGCTCTTAGACACCGTATATAACAACATAAAGATTGCCGCGCCTGCGAAATCCAGTGTGGGTCAGTCTGTACGCGTCAGCAAATTTAAAACCGTTTTTGATAAAGGTTACACACCAAATTGGACCACTGAGGTGTTCAAGATAGTCAAGGTACAAGCAACTAATCCGGCGACTTATCAGCTGCAAGATTCCAGTGGAAACCCCGTTGCTGGAGGATTCTACGAATATGAGTTGCATCGCATTGCCGATCCAGATGTATACGTAGTGGAGAAAGTGTTGCGCAGAAAAGGAAATAAGGTGTACGTAAAATGGTTAGGATTGAGTCATGTAAATAATTCATGGATAAATAAAGACAATGTATTATAAACATTTATTATGAACATTTATTATAAACAATTTAACCTGTTTAATGAAAAAATATTTAAACGGAACACCTGCAAAAATGTGCTCATAAAGATTTTGCGAAGCAGAATCCTAGCGCATGCAAAAATGTGCTCATCAAGATTTTGCGAAGCAGAATCCTAGCCTGGATGGCATCACGAAGATAGAAGAAGTCTGAGAAAAGAAAAAAAGATGCTGACAAAGAATGAAAAAGCACGTACCACTCCTAGGACAAAGGATTGATGCAAATATAAGAGGAGGCAGCCTTTCACGGGACAGTCAGTAGATCATCAGCCAACATGCCATCATACCAAATACAGGATGCATACCAGCTTCAGGAGGATTACATCGGGCCCTTTGATGGGGTGCGGCCCAGCGACCACCCCGTTACATACCGCAGACTTTTGCGGATGTCCTGTATACTGGTGCCGTGGGACGGCGATATATATAAACAAAGCAGTATTCGCAGGATATGTGGCACATGCTACCAGAACCTGAACGAAGAAGAGGTCCGGGCCTATGAGGAAGGCGGCTGGCACGTTATGTGCCGCACGCCAGGTGCCAGGCTGACAGCGTGCCACATGTGTGGCTCACAAATTGCGGAGGCGAGGCCTGCAGCGGAATGCACAGAGTGCATTGAGGCAAGTTTTAGCCTCACCAACGATCAGTGGTGGTGGCTTACTCGGGGGATGGTGCAAGATATAGTTAGGCAGTGGTGAATCGGCCCTTTTCAGGGCCACCAAACTTTAACATAGAAGCATTTCTATTTCACTCACAATAAAAAAAAATAATCCTAATGAAGCGACAACAAGATCAGGAACAACTATTACAAAAAAAAATAATGAAGCGACAAGATCAGGAACAATTAATAGAAAAAAAAATAATGAACGATCAAAATTTGCGAGCAAAGAAGGAGAGCGTATGGGAAATGTTATGAACTATGTCTCTTTCTTTCCCATAAATGATGTAGTTATAATACGACATAGTCATTAAATCCTCGTCGATAGCGACCTCTATGCATAGGACTATCCTTGTCTATAACCACAAATCCATAGTTTTGTTGCCAACATTTTGCACACAGTTTGTTAAATTGTCCAAACGTCATATCGGTATTGACATGATCGTCATACACATGGCGTAAATTCATGTTGTCCTGTTTGAATAGTAGTAAGACATTGGTATTATCGCGAATCAGGTGCTTTGGAATTCTTGCAGACGATTGGCATAGATACAGACTGTCCACTTTTGAATGTCTACCCATGGAAAAGTATTCTCTAATCACATCCTGCTTGTCGCATGCCACATCATCAAATATAAATATAGAATTTGGTCGAGTTTCGTTAGGTGGAACGACATCGCTATTGTTTGAAAAAGGAAAGTAGCCAACATTCTCTACGGATGAGAGCAGCTTTTCCAAATATTGATATTTTGGCTGTTGCAACGACTTTGAATATACATACACGTTCTCGAATCGCATACCATTGGGGCTTTCCAACAAGCTAATGACAACATTAGTTTTCCCACAATTGGATGGGCCACACACTATACTGCGTACAGTGTTAGGTAATAATGGTCCATGTCTCAGAACATGATGGATATTATTATCAAACTTTCTGACTGAGAACACTCGAATTTTCACAGGTTGCCTTACGAACCGCATCACAGCTGTTGCAACAATAACATATAAGCGGGGTATGGGGAATATTTATACAAACGCGGCCAGAAATATCAATCAGTCCAGAAATGACTTTCGTACTGACGACACATTGACGGACCACCTATGAAAAAGGATCGTTACTCACGCATACGGCGGCAGGGAGCAGGACTTCTAAATACCCTAATAAATAAATTGCCGTTTGAGTTACATATACCAGGATACCAATTTTGTGGACCCGGCACACGTTTGCAGGAACGCTTGGCTCGCGGCGATCGTGGCATAAATCCATTAGACTCGGCCTGTAGAGAACACGACATTGCATACTCTCAAAACAAAGATTTGACGGATCGTCACAAGGCGGATCACATTTTAGCTGATCGAGCACGTCAGCGCATAACTGCGAAGGACGCTACGTTAGGGGAGAAGACTGTTGCGACAGCTGTTTGGGCCGCGATGAAAGCTAAGACGAAGCTTGGGATGGGGCTCAAGAAAAAAAAGAACAGCGATAAGAAGAAAAAGAAGACGCGAGTTCTACAAATAGGAAAGCGAGGTGGTTTCCTACCGTTCCTCTTACCTGCATTGTCAGCTATAGGGGCGTTGACGGGCGGTGCTGCTGGCGTAGCGAAGGCTGTGAACGATGCCAAGGCTGCGCGAAAACAGTTGGAGGAATTGCAACGTCATAACCATGCTATGGAAGGTCGCGGAATTTATCTCGCACCCTACAAGAAGGGCGCCGGTTTAAGGAAAAAAAAAGTTCAATCCATGAAAAACTAGGGACACTGCCGATGACAAATGTTCAGCTTGAGGATATAGGAAGAAAGAATATACCACATTTTCGCGGAGTATACATGCGCGATAGTCTTCCGGCGAGAGCAAATGTAAATGAGAGCGGTATAGTAAACTTGGACGATAGTATCGGTCCGGGCACACATTGGGTCGCATACGTGAAACGCAATCGTACCGTAAAATATTTTGATAGCTTTGGTAATCTACGCCCACCTGTGGAACTTATTGCATACTTTGGATCATCCGCAAAAATTACTTACAATCATGCGCGTTTTCAAAATTTCGATCAAACCATATGCGGGCAACTGTGCGTAAAATTTCTCGAAGAAAACTCATTATAAATGCACATTACCGACAAGTACAATTTCATTACGTTCTTTACCCCTTTCGCATAAACATGACGCCCTCGTCGTTGACACTGACGTTAACGGGTAAGAGCAGCATACTCGCAGTCCAATACTTTCCCGCGATAGATTTGAGTGGTCATGAATACGAACTAGGTCTCGTGGATTTTGAAACGTTTAACACGATAGCGAACGTCGATGCTCGCAACAATAAATTTTATTTTGGTGAAAATGATGAAGAAATTGTCATTCCCAAAGGATCTTACGAACTGGATGCAATCGATAAGTACTTGAAACGGGAAATACTGCGAAGATATCCCAACAGGCATGATTCGGGGAACGATACGTCGTACGTGCTAACAATAATACGATGAAGAGTGAAATATACTGCTCCTATAAGATTAATTTTGAGAAACCTAATAATATAGGATCGCTACTTGGATTTTCTGCAAACCGTATTCTCCCACGTAAAATGTGGCATGAGTCTAACGCTCCTGTGAACATCATAAGCATCAACGTGATCAGAGTGGAATGCAGCATAACAGCTGGTTCGTACAGTAATGACAAACCTGTACACATTACTCACGAATTTTCACCTAGGGTTCCTCCAGGATATAAGATCTCAGAAACGCCGCCGCGAGTCATTTACCTTCCTATCGTCGTGCGGATAACAGACGATTTGGAAATACGTCTGCTTGACCAAAATAATCGTCTGATCGATTTTCGTGGAGAAGAAATCACGGTTAGACTACATGTAAGACGGCAAGATCCCCGCTCCTACGAATAAGTGTTGTATTATGCTTGTGTATAGCAAAGCGAACGAACCTCTAATTCCGACTGCTGCAACAAATACATTCATCGAAACAGTAAGTCGAGCAAATTATCGTGCCACACCATCGTCGAGGAAGAACCTGCTGAGCTTGCAGAACGTGCGTTTTCTACAATCGTTGGAATTTGTTGTAAAGCAATAATGTCTGACATTCTGGCCATTGGCAATACGCCGACCTCCGATAATCGTATAACCAAGATAGAAGTGCACACGTATAATCCATATGCTAATACTACTCTCGGACATAGCGATGAAATAAGAATACCGATACAGCAGCAAGATCTGTATACGCTACCGTGCGAGAGTTTCTTGTACATTGAAGGAAAAGTCAATTTAGCAGAGGCTCCACCTGAAGGAACAAGCAACAATGTTACTCTCGATACCAATTGTGCTGCTTTCATGGTTGATGACATTCGATATGAGCTGAATGGCGTTGAAATAGATCGCTGTAAAAATCCTGGAATAACGACTGCGTTAAAAACACACGTGTCCATCTCCCCCGGAAAAAGTAAAGCATTGGCCACCGCTGGCTGGTATCGTAAACTGGATGGCGCAGATTTCAATTTCTGCATACCATTCAATATGCTCTTTGGCTTCGGTGAAGATTATAACAAGATAACCGTTAACGTGCGTCAAGAGTTGGTCTTAATTCGATCACGAAACTATCTAAACGCGTTAAATGGTTCTCGTATTTTAAGACCTAAAATCGAATTATTCAAAGTTCAGTGGCGAATGCCGCACATAAGTCTGGAAGAAGTAACCAAATTGTCGTTACTACGCATTCTCGAGAGAGGACAAATGATACCTATGAGTTTTCGCTCTTGGGATCTATACGAATATCCGCATTTACAAACAACTACGATGCATACGTAGGCCATCAAGACTGTACCACAACTGGAGAAACCTCGCTTCATCATATTCGCATTGCAGAATGATAGGAAGAATCAATTACATAAGACTGCTAATCAATTCGATGATTGTAAACTGTCAAACATACGGTTGAACCATTCATATGATTAAACAACAAAGCGTTAATCTTAGGTATGAAACACCTATGATACATGAGTTTTACGCGGCATTACTGAATCGGTAATGTTTTTATGATGAGATTTCCAATAATAATTAGATTCTACCAAAAAGATATGTTTTTCTTTTTCTTTATCAACTTCATGTTGTACATATCAAACTTCGTAAATGGTGGTTTAGATAAAATAATGTTGCACTTGCACTTTGAATGCTGCGTGTGTTCTATTACTTTAAATAAAATATACAGTTTTTAATGTCGGTTTTTGATTCACAATTTTGTATTGTGTTGTCTCGGTTGATCTACGTCAATATGAATGCTCAGTTACACGGTTCAAATTTGCCGCTCAATATGATGACGAATCACCGTCGATCGATATCGAAGAACCAATTGTCTAACGTAATAACATACATAGCATCGTTTCTTCCGATGTTCAAGTCAACATGGGTTAGTTACACATCTGCCGCCATGTGGTGAAGACCGCTCGGTTGTATAACTCTTTAATATATGTTTAATTGTTTTTGTTTTTTGTTACACAGCAAGTAAGTGTGTTATAAATTTATTTTTCTATGAAAATTCATGGCTGTGACACTATTGTTGTTCAATTAATAACTTTTTTTTTTTTGTTTATTCTAGACGCATAATGTCGTTCTGAAGATGGTCTATATTGAGATCGAAACGTTAATGATTATTTAGTGCAATACTGCTGTTTTTCTTGAAATGATCGAACCTTGCGCCGAAAGCATTTACATATTTATTCCAAATTACGATCGATAAGAAATCACCTTTATACGGTTGTACCTAAATTCGGAATCATACCCATACGATGACCTAAACTTGGATTTTGAAAAAAATAAGTATGCAGTACTTTACGATATGTACGCAAAATTTCAAAACTCGTATTATTGGACGAATTAGAGTTCTTATCGCGTGGTCCATTTGTGGTCATAGACTGCTCTCGTCAAAACGAGTCTGTTAAAAGTGCGACCATTGAATGCGGAGATAATGTGCCAGTCAACACAGCTGCATACTGCTTGATTATACATGATCGTATAGTCGAGTACAGCCCGTTGACCAACGTAGTGCGTACAAAACTTTAACAAGCGGCGATGGCTCATTTAACATTTGTCGATCTACAAGGCTTCAAGATCGAGTCAAACAAATTCGTTGTAAAAGAAGCGACCATTTTACGAGATGGAAATAAACTATTGCACTGGATATTCGAGCCACCATTTGGGTTCCACCGATTGACTGCTGTCGAAGCACGTCAGGTTCGATCGCTAACGAGAAAACATCATGGAATCGGCTGGATGGACGGATATGTTCCATACAAAGAAGCTGGAAGCTGTTTGAAACTAGATCTGGAAAATACGCAGCAGGTCATTGTCAAGGGTTTGGAAAAGAAAAAATGGCTATGGAAATTAGCTGGAATCGAGGCTCTTGATGTGGATCTAGAGGATGTTCCAAGATTGTCGATGTTGCAAAAGGGGCTGCATAGATGTGCATTCCATACTGGCGTATGTGCCGTCGAAAATGTATTTAAACTGTGTAAAATATATAATGATCAACAAGAACCATATTTTTGAATAAAGAATATTATTTAACAAAGATTTTTCCGTATTTCTTAAAATGGTATAATATTTCACCCGATGTATTTGCAATATTGCCGACAAAAAAATGCGCAATTTGTGGTATAATATTACAAAAAAATTGATTACTCAGCAAACTTATTTCTAAGAATTTTTGGTATCATATTTCACCGGATGTGTTTGCCTCGTGTCGAGATTCCTTGCTGTGTTTGCACTTTTCAAAATGGGTGGGGGGGTAGAGAGAGGCTATAAACGTCATTGTTGGTTAGATCGACAAAGTATCAACTATGTGGTCCGCAACCGTCAACTCTCGCGCAACGTTGCAGAATAATGAGTTCAATCCTCCACAATTACACACACAGTAAGTACTCCGGCAACCGCTAAAAATGCTATTCAGTATTGTTTCTTTGCAACTGAAAAAAATTGTCTTTCCTAATTGTTTCATTTCTTATCAGCGTTGATAATTCGGAACAGAGGATCGTGCGCGCGGTGCGTATATTGGGCAGGAAATATCCCTTGACGAATACATTCTACAAATACCTTGACATTGGAGTCAGAATTGGTGGTTGCTGTCACGTCGAGTTGGCTATAGGAGACAATCACGGCAATGAAATTCAGTTGTCTATGGCTACCTGGAAAGATCTTCTACGAAAGAAAGAAGACATTCTGCGGAACATTGCCAGCGTGCCAGCCGCCTTCCTCATAGGCCCGGACCTCTTCTTCGTTCAGGTTCTGGTAGCATGTGCCACATATCCTGCGAATACTGCTTTGTTTATATATATCGCCGTCCCACGGCACCAGTATACAGGACATCCGCAAAAGTCTGCGGTATGTAACGGGGTGGTCGCTGGGCCGCACCCCATCAAAGGGCCCGATGTAATCCTCCTGAAGCTGGTATGCATCCTGTATTTGGTATGATGGCATGTTGGCTGATGATCTACTGACTGTCCCGTGAAAGGCTGCCTCCTCTTATATTTGCATCAATCCTTTGTCCTAGGAGTGGTACGTGCTTTTTCATTCTTTGTCAGCATCTTTTTTTCTTTTCTCAGACTTCTTCTATCTTCGTGATGCCATCCAGGCTAGGATTCTGCTTCGCAAAATCTTGATGAGCACATTTTTGCATGCGCTAGGATTCTGCTTCGCAAAATCTTTATGAGCACATTTTTGCAGGTGTTCCGTTTAAATATTTTTTCATTAAACAGGTTAAATTGTTTATAATAAATGTTCATAATAAATGTTTATAATACATTGTCTTTATTTATCCATGAATTATTTACATGACTCAATCCTAACCATTTTACGTACACCTTATTTCCTTTTCTGCGCAACACTTTCTCCACTACGTATACATCTGGATCGGCAATGCGATGCAACTCATATTCGTAGAATCCTCCAGCAACGGGGTTTCCACTGGAATCTTGCAGCTGATAAGTCGCCGGATTAGTTGCTTGTACCTTGACTATCTTGAACACCTCAGTGGTCCAATTTGGTGTGTAACCTTTATCAAAAACGGTTTTAAATTTGCTGACGCGTACAGACTGACCCACACTGGATTTCGCAGGCGCGGCAATCTTTATGTTGTTATATACGGTGTCTAAGAGCCTGTCGGAAATGGCGGGGGTGACATCACACGGTGGCATACCAATAGTTCTATGCTTTTGTGCATTGTACTTTGCAACTAATTGCGGTAGCGCATCGACCCATTTATAGGTTCCATTAAGTGTAAACTCTTTCCACATGTTATTCTTCAATGTACGATTGAACCGTTCTACGATGGAAGCCTTCATAACCGAATACGTAGAATAATGCCTAATACCATGTTTCGTAAAGAGTTTTTGCAGCTCACTATTGTGAACGCTTTAGCTACCTCGCCTCCACTTTTAGTCTTGAGTGGCATGCCCCAAGCATATTTGGATAGCACATCGATAACGGTTAATATGTACTTGTTGCCACCATTTATACGCGCGTGAGGCTGCATATCTACGAGATCGGCTTGCCATAGATCGTCATACCCGTGCACTAAAACTCGACGTCGTGGAAAAATCCGTCTGGCGGGGGCATGCAGTTCCTCCACTAATTGCGTCTTCTCTTTGCTCATGTTCAGGACTTGAACAAAAGAGATTTAAAATTGTATTAAACAAAATCACGATCCACGAACTGCGATTGGTTTCTCGTGAATGCATTCTCGCTAGAGTCTGACATCTTTAAACATATGTAAATATATTTATAACGTCTTAAAAAAAGTTATAATATTTAACCCGATGCGTTTGTCGAGATTCCTGTACGTTCCTAACTCCTATCATTACAAAAAAACTGATTACTCAGCAAACTTATTTAGTCTTAAAAGACGTTATAATATCTCACCGGATGTGTTTGCCGAGATTCCTGTTCGTTCCTAGGGGTATAACATTACAACAAACTGATTACTCAGCAAAGTGCTCGGTTGCAAAAATGCGCAGTTTGATGCCAAAGGGGCATAACATTACAACAAACTGATTACTCCGCAAAACGACTTCCCCCACCACCACTGCAGGAAAGAACAGGAGGAGTCTGAGAGGCGTCTGTTCCATCATTCTCGGTTAGATCGCCAAAGTATGCGGTTCGTGCGCGAGAGGATACCGCTGTGACGTCACAAAAATCCAGCGACCTCCACTCCTATCCTTTGTGACGTCACTCTCCCGAAAAACATTCGCGAAAAAAATCAGGCCTTGACCCTAAAAATTCGCGACCCCCCCAAAAATCCGCGGACCCTCCGAAAAAGACCGCGCCTGGGGGTGACCCCCCAAAAAAAGACCGCCCGGTTAGGTCTGGGGGTGATCCCCGAAAATGACCGCTCGGTTAGGTCTGGGGTGACCCCCGAAAAAGACGGCCCGGTTAGGTCTGGGGGGGGGGGGGTGACCACCGAAAAACCTTCCCCAAGGGGAGGGGTGGGGGGAGGGGGCAAGCCCCCCCTCCCCCGGGTTAGGTCTGCCTCGAAAGGTCATTGAACTTGGTCCAGAATCCTCATATAATACCTACTAACAAAAAAGAAAATTGTTGAGGACTTAGAATTCGGAAACGCTGGGATAGTTTTTGGCGGAGGTTTAAGGAGTATTTATACCGAAGAAAACACGGTGGGACCCGCATCCGGGCGAAGTTTGGCTACCCTGGTCTTGTACCTAGCATTCTTACGAGAACTAAGAAATAGGAAACGAGAAATAGGAAAAGTTCCTGCCACTTGGTGAAATAGCATCACATATCCTTATATGTATTAACGTAAATTATACATATAATTCTTCTGAAATAATTTATCATTTTATTCGCAAATGTAATGTCTCAATGAAAATATATTAGAAATGTCTTTGTTCTACAAATTTTACCACTGGTACAAAAATGAAAAAATTTGAAAAACAATTTTTTAATTCGCGGAGCCTCACAATTACAAACGACTGTCGGATTTGAACTATTTATTATTTGGGGTCCATGAAATTGTTGAATAGTCTTTAGACATTCTGAAATAAGGGTCGACAGCGCCCGTCCTAAAAGTAAAACTTTCGCGAAGTAGAAAAAAAGGATGCGAGATGCCAAAATTTTGTGCATATAATAGGAGGTCTGATTTTGAATGTTCAATATTCAGGAAATTATATTTAAATAACGTCACCGAATCTTAGCAATTTCCCTGAAAGTAGTTCCTGGGATTTATCTCTTTCCCTGTAATAATTATCGAGAGGAATATCGAGAAGAATATAGTGTTGTATTTCTTGATTGCAGTGGGCTGAGGTGTTCAACCGAGGTGTTAATTTTTAACACTTTATTGCAAGCAAAAAAATTAAATGCATTAATTTTTTCATTTTCGATCTTAATGGACATTCAGAAGCAATACAAACTTAGTAGAACTAGATAAAAGTTGACTGTTTAGCTAAATGTCATTGAATTTCTTGATCCAGCTCGTAGGCACGGTGGTGCCCCGGACAAGAGAAGCCGTCTACAATTTTGGTCAGTTTTCCGTCCGGGTTCTAGCATATAGGCATCTCCTGAGGTTGGGGGGAGTAGAAGCGGTTCTGATTGTAAACGACAGGCTGTGCCTTTGTTCCGAGCGTCTCGAACCCTTGCAAGTAGCTTTCCAGGCCCCCGGATTCGGTATACACTACGAATACGTGCAATATCCCGGACCCGGTGCTTCCGGAACCGATATAAATACTCCTTTAAGGTATATTTATACCGAAGAAAACACGGTGGGACCCCGGATCCGGGAAAAGTTTGGTTACCCTGGTTTTGTATCTAGCACTTGTACAAGAACTGTCCGGCTGTTAGAGAATTCCGTCTCTAACTTTAATGGATATTTCGTTCTCTATATATTTAATGCTGTATTTACAATACCTCTTTACAATATCTGTACAATCACTCTTATATACTCGATATGTGTACATATTCAAAATAAATTGGACAACGACCTAGCGATCAGTTCGGCGCGCCGTCGTCCCCGCTCCGTCCCCCCGTTCCCCGCGAGCTCCACGGGTGGATCGAGCAGCTCGTGGCCCGCGGGCGCGGCGAGGGGAACGGACGCGGTGGATCGACGAGCCCAGTTGATCGTTCAGTTCGTCTATTGACACGCTTCACACGACATTCGATTTCGCATTGCTCAGCCTTCCGTAGCCGTAGACGTCTTCGTCTCGTCGACTCATTACATTCTGATTTCTTTACCGTTCTTTTACCTTAGAGTCTCGGTATCGTTTCAAATTTGGTAACGACCGTGAATCTAAAACATTGGTCCTTCGAGCCGGATTATTTAACTCGTTCACGTTCGTCGATTCTACGCGGAGACACGAGATCCCAATTCTCGTGTGTGCGACCCGATAACGTGTTCGAATTCCGCAACTTCGAAAGTGCAGCGTCGCGAAGTAAAGGGATCCGCAACCCTTCAGTCGATCGCGCTTCCGAAAATTCGAGTTTTTGCCAAATTGCTTTTTACATTTGAACGCGCTAACGGACTTCTTTGTCCTCGCCGATCGAGCGCGAACAAAACAAGTGTGTGACCTCGTTATCGTAACCGCCGCGTAACGTTCGCGAGCAGTGTGTGTTGTTTGTTACGTCGTCCAACGGTTCGAGTTCACGGTGTTTGATTTTCAACCGATCAAAGATGTCGGCCGAATTAAAAAAAACTCGTCGCCGAACAAAAGGACTTGGGGCGCCTCATCTCCCGAATTCTTCCCAACGTGAAGAAGATGGTTATGACAGCCAGGTATTAACAATGCACAACTGGATCAAGTCGTTGAGTCCGGCGCCCGCGGCAGAACCGACGCCGTCAAAGGATGCCGCTTCAGATCGCGATTCGGAGACGAAGTTGCCGAAGCTCCAATTGCCGACCTTCTCCGGTGACCTCCTCCTGTGGGAAAGTTTTCAGGATCAGTTCCTGTCAGTGGTGCACAATAAGACCCGGTTATCAAAGGTAGTCAAATTTAATTACCTTATATCGTGTTTAACCGGAGATGCTGCAAAAATGCTCGCTCGGACGCCGGTCACGGAGAGCAACTACGACGGGGCTTGGCAGTCCTTGGAGAGACGCTTCGGCAACCCACGCATCCTCTCGGCGACGCATATGAGGCGATTAATAAACTGCACCCCGATCACCAAACCATCGCCATCAGAGTACAAACGACTAATCGACGACTTCGCGCAATCCGAGAAGTCATTCGCGGCGCTCGGCAAACCCGTCAAGGAATGGGAGGAGTGGTTCGTGTTCCTGATGATCGAGAAGCTGGACGAGACGACCCGATTAGCGTGGGAGGCCACTCTTGCCGATCCTACCGTCATACCACGACTGGACTCGCTGGAGAATTTCTTGGAGAACCGTTCTCACTCCCTCACGTCCATGCAAGGCATAGAGCCGTCCCAGGTCTCGAAGGCAGACGGTTCTTCAGGTCGTGGCGGCTCGTCCTTCGCGAGTCGTCAACTGTTGGCCGTCCAGGTGGAGGATGCGAAGTCGACAGGAAAGGGCGGTCGCAAGTGCCCGCTCTGCTCTGGAAACCACGCCTTGGGCTCCTGTAAACGATATCAGGAGTTATCGGTTGTGAAACGCCGGGATCAGGTCGTCAGACAGGGACTCTGTCTCTCTTGCCTCTCGACTGGACATCGTCTTCCGCAATGCCCCTCCACCAACCGGCGCTGGGTCTGCGGGCAGCAGCACCATACGTCACTCCATGATGCCTACGTTATCAAGGGAGGGACAACTTCGAGCTCGGTCGAAACAGCCGCCATCCACGCTGTGAGGACTCACCAAGGGATCCTCTTAGCCACCACAAAGGTCCAGCTGCAGGCTCCAGGTGGCCAGACCCTACTGGTACGAGCTCTGCTGGACTCTGGCTCTGAGACGTCCTTCCTCAGTGAGTGGGCTGCTCAAACGCTGCGACTACGGAGAAGAGCTGTGCGGGTGTCGTTGACGGGCTACCAGGGCACTGACGTAGGGACTGCTCGGTCCGAAGTTCAGGTAGGTCTTAGGTCTTCGCTCCCCGGTGGATCCTGAGTTCCAGATGGATCTAGAGGCATTGGTGACCAAATCCCTGGTCGCTCCCATGCCATCGACGCAAGTAGTGCTGCAGTACTGGTCACACATCCAAGGGCTGCCATTGGCCGATCCTGAATTTGCCAGCCCGGCGCATGTGGATGTGCTTCTCGGTGCCGACGTTTGTGGACTCTTGTTCCGAGAGCGAAAAGTCGGACCGGCCGGAACACCAGTCGCGATCCGAACCCCATTCGGATGGACGCTGATCGGGCCTGTTGGAGAGGAGCATTCGTCGATGAGGAGGGCCCAAATTCACCATGTGAGCTGCCAGGAGCCGCTCCCTGATCTGCAGCGGTTTTGGGAGATCCAGGAGGTGCCGTCGTCTCAGCCGATGTCACAAGAGGACCTGAGATGTGAGAAGTGGTTTCAGGACACGACATCTCGAGACGATTCCGGTAGGTATGTGGTTCGCTTACCTTTCAGGGGGGAGGAGCGACCACCGACGGGAAAGTCGAGAGTAGCCGCGTTCAGGATGCGCCTCAGCGCCGAGACCAGACGAGCCCGGGACCAGCAACTCAGGACTCAGTGCGTCGATTTCATGCAGGAGTACAGCCGACTGAGACACATGACCCTCGCAGAAGCCCCCCTCCAGGAAAGCGATCCTGGATCTTACATCCCTCACCACGCAGTTTGGAAAGAGACTGATGGGAAGAAAAAGATCCGCGTGGTCTTCAACGCCTCAGCTGCGTCGATTGCTGGTCGGTCTCTTAACGACGAGTTGTTGACTGGACCGAAGTTGCAAAGCGATCTCTGGGCGATCATCACTCGCTGGCGGCTCTTCAGAGTGGCATTCGCGACGGACATCGTCAAGATGTTTAGGCAGATCTCAGTCCATCCTGACGATCAAGACTGGCTCCGTGTTCTCTGGAGAGACGACTCTTCACAAGCTGTATCTGATTTTAGATTGACCACCGTGACGTATGGAACTGCTCCCGCGCCGTATCTCGCTCATAGGGTGCTGCAGCAACTGGCGTCGGACGAGGAAGCCCGATTTCCTTTGGGCGCCAAGGCCCTCCGTCGCAATTCCTACGTCGACGACATCTTGTCTGGCGCAGACAATATCCAGCAGGCGTGGGAGGTCCGACGACAGCTGACGGACATCCTGAAAACGGCAGGCTTCCCACTCGACAAGTGGGCCAGCTCGAGTCACGAGCTTCGAACGAGCCATTTCGAGCTGAAGACGTTCCAGGACGAGGAGATTCACGGCGCGCTAGGACTCCAGTGGGAGACGCAAAGCGACTCTCTGTCCGTACGAGGCTTCCAGCCGGCGACGACACTCGTCAAGCCTACCTGGACGAAGCGGACGATCCTCTCCGAGATCGCCCGCCTCTTCGACCCCTTGGGGTGGTTGTCCCCAGTACTAATCCGTGCCAAAATTTTAATGCAGGACCTCTGGCTGGCCGGAGTATCTTGGGACAAATTAGTGGAGCCAGCACTCGTTCACCGCTGGGCCGAATTCAGGGCGGAGCTCCATCAGTTGGGAGAGATCGCCGTTCCCAGATGGATCCACTACTCGCCAGGGCACTGCGAGTCGGAGCTCCACGGCTTCTGTGACGCCTCGGAACGAGCCTACGCCGCCGCGGTGTACCTCACGGTTCGTCGGCCATCTGGAACGAGGACGTCGTTACTCTTGGCCAAATCCCGCGTCAGCCCCATCAAGACGCAGAGTATTCCTCGGCTGGAGTTGTGCGGGGCGGTGCTTCTCGCCCGCCTCCTATCGGCCCTGACGGCCGCTCTGGAGCTCGGCAGTACGCCGGTGTATTGCTGGACGGACTCGACGGTAGTCTTGGCCTGGATCCACTCGCACCCGTCGAGATGGAAACCGTTTGTTGCTCACCGAGTTACCGAGCTGCAAACTGTACTTCCAGGCATTCCGTGGAGACACGTTGGCACTCTGGACAACCCTGCGGACCTGGCGACAAGAGGGATCTCCGCAGGCGATCTCCGGACAGCCACCCTCTGGTGGAGCGGGCCCTCTTGGCTGCAGCTGTCCAGTTCCGATTGGCCGATCACAGCGGAGTCATCCGTGCAAGGGAGTCTCCCGGAGGAACTCCACGTCTCAGTGGCCTCTGTGCAAGCACCGGTCCCCAAAGCCGCCTACGCAGAGCGATTCTCTTCGTTGTCTCGCTTGATTCGGACCACTGCCTACGTTCGTCGTTTCACCGACAACTGCAGATCCCCGAATACACGGATGACGGGCCCACTGACGACGTCGGAGCTACGAGAGGCACTCCAGGCAACCGTGCGAGCTGAGCAACGAGTTCATTTTCAGCCTGAGATCGCCGCTATTCAGCAAGGGACGAGGATTCCGACCTCCTCGTCTCTTAAGGCGTTGAACCCATTCATCGCCACCGATGGCACGCTCAGGGTGGGCGGTCGCCTGGAGAATTCAGGTCTGCCGGAGCCGCGCCGTCGCCCAGTCATCCTGGACCGAAGTTCACATTTGGCCACGCTGGTGATTCGAGACGCGCATCTGAAGACGCTCCATGGCAGTCTCAACGCCACGATGGCTTGGATCCATCGAGGGTTCTGGATTCCCCGACGCCGACCTCGGGTGAAGCAGATCCTGCGGGAGTGCGTCACCTGCACGAGGATGCGAGCAGCTACAGGACGCCAACAAATGGGGAATCTCCCACCGGCCAGGGTACAACCATCGAAGTCCTTTCTCCATACGGGAGTGGACTACGCCGGACCGATTTCTCTCCGTACAGCTAGAGGCAGAGGTCACAAGAGTTACAAAGGATATATGGTCGTCTTCGTGTGCCTAGCTACCAAGGCCGTGCATCTGGACGCCGTAAGTGACCTTACCTCCACCTCATTTATCGCTGCATTCCACAGGTTCACCTCGAGACGCGGCCATTGTCAAAGTCTCTACAGTGACAACGGCAAGACCTTCACGGGCGCGGCCTCGATCCTACGACAGATGTTCCACGCAGCGTCAGAATTCTACATCTCGGTCGCTGAGGAACTGGCGAACGACGGTACCGAGTGGTCATTCATTCCGCCATATTCACCGCACATGGGAGGCCTGTGGGAAGCAGCGGTTAAAAGTATGAAGACGCATCTGAAGCGGGTAATTGGAGACGCCACTCTTACCTATGAAGAGATGGCCACGCTGCTGAGCCGCATCGAGGCGTGCTTGAATTCCAGGCCGTTGACAGCACTATCCGACGATCCGCAGGACTGCGATCCACTCACACCGGGACACTTCCTTGTGGGGGAACCCATCCGCTCCCCTCCCGAAGTCCCGACCGATGACGTCGCATGCACACTCACGTCGCGTTGGCGACTAATTTCTAATATGAGTGATCACTTTTGGCGCAGGTGGAGTAAGGAGTATGTGAACTCACTGCAACAACGCACGAAATGGCAAACCCGACGAGACAATCTCCGCGTCGGCGCGATCGTGCTTGTAAAGGACGACGACTATCCGACGACGCCGACACGCTGGCCGCTTGCACGTGTTGAGGAGGTTATCCGCGGACAGGACGGCCTCGTACGCGTGGTGGTTTTGCGATCGGGGTCCCGGTCATTCCGCAGGTCCATCGCCAAGGTCGTAACACTGCCCGTACACGAGAGCGACCACGCACACGGATCCACGCAAAATTCCACGTTGGGAACCTCCCAATGTTGTCATGGCGGGCGGCGGACTACGACTGATTAACGCGACTCTCATTCGTCAAGACGTCCCCCTACCCGTCTGACCATCCAACCGGCATCAATGGTGACGCGATCGTGGCGCGTCACGGCGGGCGGCATGTTAGAGAATTCCGTCTCTAACTTTAATGGATATTTCGTTCTCTATATATTTAATGCTGTATTTACAATACCTCTTTACAATATCTGTACAATCACTCTTATATACTCGATATGTGTACATATTCAAAATAAATTGGACAACGACCTAGCGATCAGTTCGGCGCGCCGTCGTCCCCGCTCCGTCCCCCCGTTCCCTGCGAGCTCCACGGGTGGATCAAGCAGCTCGTGGCCCGCGGGTGCGGCGAGGGGAACGGACGCGGTGGATCGACGAGCCCAGCTGATCGTTCAGTTCGTCTATTGACACGCTTCACACGACATTCGATTTCGCATTGCTCAGCCTTCCGTAGCCTTACGTCTTCGTCTCGTCGACTCATTACATTCTGATTTCTTTACCGCTCTTTTACCTTAGAGTCTCGGTATCGTTTCAAGTTTGGTAACGACCGTGAATCTAAAACACCGGCTGATCGAAGAAAGGTTCGTGGCAATACTTCTTAATGGCCCGTCCGAGCCATTTATTTTGAACGCCTAATCATTTCCAAATAGCCTTTCGAGAGCGCGTTGACAGTTCCCTGCTGTGCATGGCGAAAACAAAAAGGTTTTAGGAGACTCTACAGCTCCTTAGGTAAACTATCGGTATCTCTCCTCTACAACATGATGGAAATAGGAAACGTTCCGGCCACTTGGTGAAATAGCATTACACATCCTTATATGTATAATACATAAATTATATAATTATATTATAAATTTATCATTTTATTCACAAATGTAATGTCTTAATGAAAATATATTAGAAATATCTTTTTTCTGCAAATTTTACCACTGGTTCAAAAGTGAAAAAATTTGGAAAAATAATTTTTTAATTCCCGGAGCCTCAAAAATGACATACAGGGTGTTTAGCTACAGGTGGGAGAAAATTTAAGGGGTGGTTCTCGACGATAATATAAGACGAAAATGAAGAATAATAGAATAGATTTCAGATACACAGGAAAATAATCAAATGTTAATTTTAGGGAAACTAATTATAGTGTTGTAGGAATTCGTGGTAGGCACGATTAACAGAACTATCGCAGTTATTGGACGGACACTGTATTTACAATGTCTACAACTAATCTATACACATACACTTATATATAATAACAACTATAACTAAAAGGCGCGGGCTTAATCTACGTTCCTACAAAACTAACGCGAACTTTAACTATATGCGGTTCTACGCGGTACAGACTCGCAAGGTTAGGGAACCTGAGGGTTCCGGGGTCCTCCAATGGTAAATCTGACCCACTGGAGGATATACTGCAGTGGCGGTGGTCCGGAACCTGAAATCCTCTCACTCCACCTCCTCGTGGTGGTTCGTGGGCACCCACTTCGGTGATTCTAGGCGATTCCGCGATTTGGATTCGACATCGAGCAATAAAAAATTGTAACGGCATTAAGCGGGTGCCCCGTAGCGAGGGCACGGTTGCCGTCGAGATGGGTTCCCACACCATTTTCAGTTGTTACTTTTCCCCCAACATAACACTACTTGAGTATGGAAACAGACTGTACGAATTAGAACGGGAGCTGCGCGGTGTAAATATAAGAACTTGTATTGTCGCAGGTGACTTTAACGCCAAATGCCCGGCTTGGGGTTCCACCCGCCTCGATCCGAGGGGAACTATCGTCATGGAAATGATGAATAGGCTCAATCCCACCCCCATTAGGGGCAAGGGCTTATACTCCTTCGAGAGAAAAGGACGTACTTCACTGATCGACATCTTGGCGTGTAGGGATGTTGTCAGTCGCAAATTGGAGGATAGTCGCATCCTCGATGATTATTCGGCGTCCGATCACCGCTATATCCTCCACGTGTTCTGGTCTGTCAGCGGTGACGGCAGGAACGGCGATACGCCCCCTGGCAGGAAGTTCAATAAAGCCAAGCTTACCAAGCTTGTCACGTCGCCTAATTTTTACGTTGCCGTCGGCAAGACGGAACGCCTGCGACTCCGAGTATTTACTGGCGAAACGCCGGGCCACGCTCGGCCGCGCGATACAACGCGGCCACCCGGGACAAAAGGTATCTCGCAGAGTCGGATTTTTCACGAAAGGAGCCGTTTATGGAATCTGCTTTCGGGCGCCAGACATTCGGCAGTGTCACGCAAATTGCGCGATAACGGGACGAGGCGTGAACGAACTCTCCGAAACTGCGAGAACCGCACGATAGTCTGGATGGCTCTAGGATGGGCTCAGGATTCTACGTGGGCAAAGTACGGAGATATTTCTCGACTGAAATAATCAACGAAAGAATCGGCTTAAACAATTTATTTGTCCGATGGACACGACATGGCTGCCGGTGAGAACCGGCAGCGGGAATTTACAAGCCGGCGCGAGAATCTACGACGGATTTTCGGTCGCCCGCGCTTTCGTTTTTCGCTCGCGTCGAACCCGGCAATTCACGAGGTTTTCGCCGTGTTACAATCCGCTCTCGGCGCGGAACCATTACCGGATTCCGATGGAATACGCGCTCTATTTTCTAGGTCGTTCGAATTTCGCCGTCGGACACGATACGGACCGTTGCATCGTCACACCGGGGAACGTCTCGATGATGGCGTATAATTTATTCGCGAAATCGGCAACGATACGGCCCCCCGCGAGTCCGCGACCTCGCGTTACCAACCGGCTCGCACGTTCACCGATCGACGACCGTTCGTCCTTTCACGAAAAGATGGCCGAACACGCGGCAAGGAGACGGTTTCGTCGTTTCGCGACGCGAACAAGGACCTCGCGAAAACGTTACCGAGCCGACACGAAAAGTTCACTTAATTCCGAAATTTAATGAAGCCTGACTGGTGCTTACCAACGGCAACGGCTTGGCAGCTGATCGGTCCGTGCTCTCGGCCGTCCCTCGTTCCTCGGCAACGCAAAAGGACTTCTTACAATTCGGCAATCGTTCACAATTACTACTCTTCGCGGCCAACGACCCAATGGCCTACTTTCGGCAGGCTTAGTAACGCGGAAGCGAGGCGTCCCCCTACTCCCTATTTCTCCCGATCGCAACTCTCGGTCCTATCGCGCGCTACTTATTTCCAGGATCGCATCCTGTCGCGCGGATCCCCTGGCTCGCGGAAATTAGCTATCGCGTTCGCCGCTTTTCTGGTGGTGGTGGTGACGGTTCGTGTAGAGGAAGGTCCTGGCCGCTCCGGTCGTGGACACCTTCTTGCCGGGCGAGGCAGCGGCGGGGTCGAGTAGATGGTCATCTCGTGTCCACTTTCCCACGTCGGTGCCTCCGGGTTTGTTGACCTGGGCTCGGTCCTTTCCTCGGTGTCTCCGTACGAAATCTTTCCGGAGCCAGTTCCGATTTCGCCTCGATAGGTGAGAAATAGGGGCCGGGCTCCCCTGGAGCCCGATTTGGGTCCTGTAAAGTTCGCGTCGCCCAAATGGCGCGACGCTCAAAACGCGTGATTACTCGCCCCGTTGGAAATCGGCATGCCCAGGGAGAGCGTTCGCAAACGGCCGTTTCGCATCGGCACTGCCAGAGGGCGGCCCGGCCTCTCTTTTTCGGGATTGAGGGACGTCGGCAAAACTTGCCACGTCACAAGCTATATAGGCGACTAACCGCGCAAGCTGATCCGATGGAGATACGTAGCTGTGAGGATGTTGACGCGTTTATCCAGATGATTAACTATGTGTATGAACACTCTAGTCGGCGCCTGCCTCCCTATATGGAAAATAAGAAACCTGAAACTGGTGGAGCGAAGAGCTGAAGTCCCTCAGATGGAGTTGTAACCAAGTTAGGCGCAAACTCCAACGCGCGCGAGCATCAGGGAAGCCCGATGAGGTCAACGAGTCAAGGCGAAGTGAATTTAGGCTAGCTAAGCGCCTCCTAAAATATGAAATTATACGTGCCAAGGCCAAATCTTGGTCGCTGCTCGTCGGGGAGATTGACGCTGACGTATGGGGCAAGCCTTACAAGTACGTCATGAAGGTAATGGCTGGGAGACCCCCACCGGCGAAACTGAATCCGGACGAAGTTGAACAAATCGCCAATAAGCTCTTTCAGACAACACCGACGGAAGAGAGGGCGCCGCACAGTGATCGATTCCTCGATTCTAGGTGGACAAAATTCAGTTTTTTGTGTTCTCTTGTAGTAATAACGCTTTATTTCTTAGAAATTATGACAAGTGTATAAAAACTGCATGAACTTAAAAGAATTGTATAGTTTTTTAAATGGACAAATAAAACTATCAATTATAATGTTTGTTAAAATAAAATAAATTAAATATACTATAGTTTTTGTTTAAATATGTGAATAAACAATACACACACAAACACTAGGTTTCGAACATCAGTCTTCGTGGAATACTCCATGTCTTTTATAAAAAATGATATAAATGACTAACTGGCAAAAACGGGCAAGCGATATTTGGTGTCATTACTTTGAAATAAGTATTCTTCAAACCTATTGTTCGGGCTCAACCGTCGGCTGCGCCCGACAACGAGCGGGAGCATCGACCGAGCGACCGAAAGGACCGCCGCGGTCCCCAAAACAAACACGCGCGCCCGGCAAAACGGTCACCCGCTCGGTTCAAATCCGTCGATCGTTGAAAAACCGTTCGGCAACTCGTTCCCCGCGACACCCCTTCCCCGCGTCAGGAAGGCGGTGATATACACACCTCTCACGCAGGTGCGAGGCGAGTTTGAAAGCAACAACGAAGCGCACCGAAACGTTAGCGATCTTTTACACGCATTACATATATACTAGTTCGAGAATCGCGATCCCCCGACGCGATCTCCACCACGACAAGATCACGTCCAGCGTGAACGTGCATTCCGCGCCCACGCGAATTGTACATTTTGTATATATCTTCGTGTTTAATATATTGTATATAGTCTGTGTCGTGCAATAGTCTTCGTTCTCTCTCGTTATCGTCCCATCGTCCTCACCGGCAATTCACCGTCCCGATACCGACGGAACACCTATCAACGAAAAAAGTCCGGCCGAGTCCGGGAAAAGAAGTTATACAACTTCACCGAAGAAGAAGTCCTGGAGGCGGTGGGTTCTGTCAAGAAGAAGGCGGTGGGTCTTGACGGTCTCCCCTCCGGGGTAGTCTGGCTGCTGGGCAAGATAGCCTGCAATAACATAACACAGGTTGCTAATGTCGGTTATGACAAGGGATATTTCCCTAATGCATGGAACAGTGCCAGACTAGTGCTTATTCCGAAGAAGCCTAACCCTGATAGTACAGTTGGATGGAGGCCTTTGTGCATCCTATTCAACCTGGCAAAATCACTGGAGTATTGTTTAAAAAAGAGACTGCTGGCTTCAGTGAAGTTTGAAAGTAACCAGTACGGCTTCTGTCACGGAAAGAGTACCGTCCAAGCGATTGACGAACTGGTCGGTATGTGGAACGGTTGTAAGAATAAAAGGAAGCATTGTGTTATGATTTCCTTAGACGTGCGCAATGCGTTTAATGCGCTCCAATGGGTCAACATCCTACGGGCGCTGGGAGAGAGGAAACTTCCTACTAGACTATTTAACATTGTTAGTGCCTACCTCAATGGTAGATCCGTGATGTATGGCGATAGAACTATCAATGTATATGCTGGTGTTCCGCAGGGGTCGGTATTGGGTCCACTCCTGTGGAACATTCCGTACGACGGTCTGCTAGGAATCGCCCTTCCTCCGGGCGTTGCGTTATACGGATTTGCAGATGACGTAGCTCTGGTTGTGTCTGCAAACGATATCGACAAGTTATCTGCTACGGCTAATGAGGCCCTCAATATCATCAAGAGATGGTTCGATAGGAACAGACTTCAGCTGGCACAGGAAAAAACCGAGATGGTTATACTTACCAGGCGCAGAACTCCGAGAGATTTGGGGATCCTACTCGACGGTTTCGAACTACAGGCGAGCCAAACCGTCAAATGCCTGGGTATGCTAATGGAAGGTGTTTGAGACTAGGAGGATAGAGACGAGTCGAGTCAAGAAAAGTCAATTTATTAATCCCTTAGTGGGAACTCGTCGACTCTAAACTTATACAATTAAACTGTAAACTAGACACGAGCGCGTGAGTTTACTTTACAATAAAAAATGTGGAACGTTAGAAGTTTTAGTAGCTCCTTCTTTTCCCGGAAAGCTCCGCGGACGTAGGAGGATAGTGTAATTCGAAGTGACCGGTCAACCGACGCTTGTACACTTGAATTCGCAAGAGATAAAGAAAACTAGAATCGCTGTTTGTTCGTTGGAGATCGATAGAGAACTGATGATCGATCGATCAGCTGGCCGTTAGCCGACACCGTCGAGCGCCTGATTGGTGGATCGCGAGCGCGATCCGTCAATCAGCGTAGCGCTCCGCGGTCGATAATCGATCATATCGATCTCGACGGTGGCGGCCAATGACTTAGCGAGCCGTCGATCGATTCCATATCTCGTAGCTCCTGGGCGATTAGCCAATCGCGCGTGGCTGAACTTAGTCGTTACGCTGACGCTGTCGACACACCTAGCCAATCCCGAACAGAAGGCAACCAGATGTTTGGCAGACACATAGAATATGCGACTAAAAAAGCGACCAGAGTCGCCGGGGCCTTATCTAGAATTATGCCCAACGTCGGGGGTGGATCCTACCAGTCCCGAGTCCTGTACTATAGAGTAGTGGAGTCTGTAGTAATGTATGCGGCGCAAATATGGTTGGGGGCTGCTAAAACTGAGAAAAATGCCAAGCGCATAAACAAACTGCAAAAGATTGCCTTGTCTAGGGTTTGCAGAGCGTATGCTACTGCGGCACTGGATGCGATGTGTGTCTTTACTGGATTTTCCACTTGGACGCTGCTGGCGGCTGAAAGAGGAAGAGTGTATAAGGCTGCCTCTGGATTTGACAGGAACAACCCGGACTATCCGTCACTACTGGCTGACATCAAAAAGGATGAAAAACGTCTTACTCTAGAGATGTGGCAGGTCCGATGGGACGACGCCAGATACGGTCGCTTCATTTATCAGGCCATCCCCTCCATTAAGGAATGGATCGATTGGGGTCCACCTGTCTTGGATTTCCGATTGACCCAAATCCTCACCGGACATGGGTGTTTTGCGGATTACCTATTCCGCATAAACAGGATGGCAAATGACATCTGCATTGCCTGTAAACAGGAGCAAGACAGTCCAGAACACAACCTCCTCAGGTGTCATAAATGGAATCCGCAAAGGAAGGTGCTTACCGACCAAGTGGGTCAGATCAGTTGGGACAACGTAGTTTCCCGGCTGAAAGACCCAAATAGCAGGACAGCGCTGATAGACTTCATCAATGTTATTATGAAGGAGAAGGAAACTATCGAAAACGATATACAGAGACGCGATAGGGAAAATAGAATAGACCTCATTAATAGGAAGAAATCGCGAAGGCTCTCCACGCGACGACAATAATGTAAACGGCGATATACTGAAGTGATGAATTATTTATTTATTTATTTTACTTATATATTATTATACTTACCTGCAATGTAAATTGTACATATATACTTACCCTATGTGTTGTCATACTGAACAGACTATGTTCATACTTACCTTGTATGCGTCATATTGGACAAGGCTCGTCATTGTAAATAGTAAGTAAATTTTACTGTTAATGTACCTACCCTGTGCTCCATGCCTGTGTATGTCGATGTTAGTCCTTGAGGGTGTCCTAATATCCGCCACTGATATGATGGACAAATTTTAGTTTTAAATGTTACGCTGGAAACAGATCACCTCGCGCGTTGTAATGCTGGACAGGCGGGTCCGCGCGGGCGTGAGCTAAGACAGAGTGTACAGGACTGAGGGGGGGGGGGGGGTTAGTGGGTAAACTGCATCAACAGGAGTAACACACACCCCGGGAACAACATCCCCCGGGGGTTAGTGCGTAATGCACTTTCCCCTCCTCGATAAAAAAAAAAAAGACTCGCGAGGTTAGCGCGACCACGTGTCGGACGAGAAACCCGAATTGTTGCGTGTGTGTTTGTGTGTGTGTCCTCGCGTTCTCGGAAAACAGAGAGAGATTCCGCGAACGCGACCGAATATATTTGCCTGGTCGTTCTCGAACGTTCGGGAATCGCCGATCCGCGCCTGCGCACTGGGCACCGCGGACACGTTCTCCTGGCGGCCGATGACGACACGCGCTCGCGGACTCGCGCCGCGCTCTCGATCGTTCGGCCGCTACAGTGTCATATCGGCGACTACAATACTTTGCAACTTCATATTTAACGTTTTCTGTACAGATTGTCTACAAATTTCATACGGTACACAAACGGCTGTCGGATTTGAACTATTTATTATTTGGAGTCCATAAAATTGTTGAATATTCTTCAGACATTCGGAAATAAGGGTCGACAGCGCCTGCCCTAAAATTACAACTTTCGCGTAGAAAAAAGAAAAGGGACGCGAGATGACTTTTATTTTACCTAAACTGTTGTTGTGTTATTCAAAGGTTTATTCAATTGGTTATTCAAAGTCGATCATTCGGTACGTTTACAATTAGCTGACTCGCCGGACGCCGTGTTCTTTACCGGCCTTACCTGACCGTAACTTTTGAAGTTCCCCAAATTAAGAATTTTATGACAGGCAAAGCCAGATGCTGGTGAATTCGTTAGAGTTCAATGTTAATTAAAGCCAGCATAAAAATTAGTTTCAAAAGAGCACGTTCGGTGTCGTCCTTGTCATAAATGTACGTTTCTACAGACCTGCAAAGTGAAGTGCCAACCATTTATCATTAAAATATAACGGCGGTGCTAACACATCAATAAAGACGATATTTGCGGAACTTACAGCAAAGAGATAAACGTATCCAATATAAATGGTTCCAGTTGAAAAAAAATGTTTCTTTCGCCATTAGTCTGGCAATTGTTTTAAACAAATGAGGTGTTTTTTCCAGCCGGGAAGTATTGAAGAATTTGAAAAAAGAATGAGGACGTAGTCCCAAGTCTCCCTTTTACAGCCGTGTTCTCCAAAAATTGCGACACATTCGAAATGGCAAAATTAAAATTATTTCTAGAAAACGCTCGTCGGCCGTACAAGAAGGTAATATCGCGGTGCACCGATCCACTTGAATTTTAATTTTGCCATTTTAGAAGTGTTACCATTTTTGAGTTAAGTTAAGTTAGGTTAGTAATAAGCAGAACTTATATAAAACTATACATTTTAATAAATGAAAGTTATTTTGTTAGCATCAAACTTTAAAATTATTACTTTTCCGTTTTAAGTTAAAATTGTTCCGAGCGTCTCGAACCCTCGCTAGTACCCTTCCGGGCCCTAACTTAACCGGCTATGTTGACTTGAAGTCTATCAAAGGCTTCCGGATGTCCTTACGGTTTCTCAATTTTCGGCATTGAGAGTTTTTCTCCACCGTCTCGACACGCTGGTTGTCTTGTTCATTTTCGATCGCGTCCATGAACGAACATTCCTGTTCTTGTTCATTTTCGAACGCGTCCATGAACGAACCTTCCTCTTCTTCTGCACCGTTGTCCCTTCCTTTGCCGTCATTACCTGGTAGCACGAGTTCATCACAATCCTCATCACGAAGAACCTCAACGTCCTTGCGCTCGTTAAAAACCACATCTCGCGATACAATAACGGTTTTCGCTTTCTCGTCGTAAAGACAAAAATTTTCAGAGTCATCTTGGTATTCCACCAATAGCACCCTCTTCGACTTCGCGTCTAACTTGCGCCTGAACTGCTTCGGGACGTGCATGAAAGCAGTTGATCCGAAGATCCTTAAATGACTAACACTCGGTTTCACACCATTCCATATCTCGTACGGAGTTTTATTCAATCGCGGTTTCGAAAGCGTTCGATTACGCAAATAAACTGCCGTATTTACGGCCTCGGCCCAAAGAAACCTCGGTAAACATTTCGCATGTAACATAGTTCTCGCCGCCTCGATGATAGTCCTATTCGCACGCTCCGCCTTACCGTTTTGCTCCGGCGTGTACGGCGCTGAATATGAAGTTTGAATTCCCCTTTTGATGAGGTATCCTTTCAAATTTTCATCCCCGTACTCCTTACCGTTATCGCTTCGAAGGAATTTAATTGATCGACCGAATTTATTAAATATCATTCTTTCGTATTGCTTGAATTTTTCCGTTACATCGGACTTGTGACGCAAGAAATAAGCATTTCGGAAACCCGACGCCCCGTCTATGAATATTACGTAGTATCTCGCGCCCCTCACCGACTCGACGGACATTGGACCCCCGACATCCACGTTGAATAAATTCTCCCGGTAACCAATCCCGCCTATCTTTAAATTTCTTGAAAGGTAACCGATGAGCCTTTCCCAGTTGGCACGCGTCACAAAAGAAATTATCGATGCCCGAAACACTCACACCGGACACAAGCTCTCTATTTAACATAACACGCAGTGTCACCTGATTCGTATGACCCATTCTCTCATGCCATACTTGAAAGCTTGTCGTCGACACATTTTCTTCGACAATCTCTCTCGCGTCATCATTCTTTAACGTAACAAACATCCTGTAAACACAGTTGGCTTACTTTATGCCTTGAGCTTTCACAGACTCATTGCTCGAAAAACTAACACTATTTCTCGCAAACGTCACCTGAAACCCTTTTGGGGTGCATTGTCCTACAGAAAATAAATTTTTCTTTAGCCTTGGTACATACAAGACGTTGTCGATTCTCGACGCGAACCATTGATTCTCAACAAACTTCATAACATTGACATAACCTGAACCAGTCACTTCACAAACTCCGTCGTCCCCTAGTAACACTTGTTCACCAGTAGATGCCACAAACTCATGAAGCCAGTCGCGTCTGCATGTGACGTGTCTCGATGTGCCGCTGTCTGCAATTCACATAGTCTATTCGCTGGATACTTCTGATCGGTGCCACGCTCTCTTCTTGTCGCCCAGCTTCATATGTTGAAACAAAAGCGCAACTCTGCGAGGAATCCTTCGCATCATCTTTGTCCTTTTGCTTCACGAGACACTCCCATGCAAAATGCCCCTTTTTATGACATTTATAGCACTCGACATTCTTCGTGTCCCTCTTGGGTTTCTTGCCGGTGTTACCACACTCTTCTTTTTCGCGCTCAATCGCATCGCGGAAAAGCTATAGCACATTCGTCGTTGGCGGAGAACCTCGTTTCCTCCTTGATGAGCCGCTCTTGTAGATAGTCAATTGTGTGCCTCTCCGTATCCACACTGTCCCATGCGGTTTTCAAGGCATTATACTTTGCGGGAAGGCTTGCCAAGATTTTTTGCCATAATCGCTGTCAGATACCTTCTCTCCCACGTCCGCCAGTTGACCCGCCATGTTTTGAACTTTGGCCACGTGCTGCACTACGGAATCATTGGAATCCATCCGATACTCGTGAAATCTTTGCGTCAGAATAAGCTTATTCGTTTCCGATTTCTGTTCGTGTATCATAATCAATTTCAACCACATTTCCCGCGCGCAGTCACAGGTTAGGATACATTGCACATGAGGCATTTCCATCGCTGATGAAATCAAGAACAGGGCCTTTGCGTTGTCCTTTCTCCAAGTCTTCATTTCTGCACCTTCTTCCGGCGTTCATTTGAAATTTCCATAACTGAAAATTTTTGCCGTCGAACTTGACCACATTTCGAGTTGAAATTTGTTCCGACATGTTTGAATCATACAAACTATACAGGCCTTATGAAAACTCGACTTCTGTTAGACACGATCGTAACGGTGTTGATACGGAAAACCAGGTGAGCAAAGAATTGTTTTAGTTGGAAGACACCTTGTACATTTACCGTTGGAGACGTTTCAAATGTAAGCAAACGGACACATTCGGGAGCCGTACAGGTGACTCGTGACGTCATCTCGCGAGTGGCGTGCGCTCGTGCGTTACCGCGAAAGACACACTCGATTAGTATACGTTGATCGAATAGCACGCGTTAGGTCTAGCGAAGCATCGTCTGTAGCTTCCGATCATTTGCGATTCCGTGCGTTTAGTGTCACAAATTATAATTATACAGTTTAGAATAGTTTAGATACAGTTCAGATACCGTTAAGTAGCGCTGCGGCTAGTTAGTTAATCACGTAGCGAGCGCCTGCGTGTATTAATTTGTTATCGTGCGAACGAAAGGTTCGGTGTTATTTTGTAGTTTTTTTTGTTATTGTTAATATATCTCGATTCCTCGATCGAACCTTTTCCACAAGATCTCACTGTTATTCAGATACCGTCCATTCTACCGAGTCTGCTACAAAGAAAAGTAACATTAGAGCAATCCCCGACCTCCTCGCGAACTCATCGTATTCAGTCGATCTCTTCTAATCTCTCGCGAGGCTTTAGGTTGAACAACTCCGCTCTTGAGAAAAAAGTCTAATCGAACTTCCTCTTTTACACGTGGCTGCACTTCGCGTGCAATCACGATCTATATCACTTTTCTTACACAGGCTGCGAACCTGGGCCCATAATCTATTGGATCTTTAGATTTAATCCCGCTAGGATAATAATTACGCGTAGTATATTATTCACACTAATTTACTAAAACGCTTAACGAAGAAAATAAAAAAGAGGCTAACACGTCCGCTACGTTGCCCGATCAGAACAGAAAGAGATCGATTCCTTAGATCTATTCTAGATGGCACACACAAATCGAACAAAATGCGGAACGCCTTCTCATTGGCCACCTGCGTGGCATAGAGTATAACAAGCTTACATTCCAACAGAAACATTTTTTCCAACTGGAACCATTTTTTTTTATTGGATACCCTTATCTCTTCGCTGTAAGCTCCGCAAATATCGTCTTCATTGATTTGTTAGCGCAGCCGTTAGAATTTAATGAAAAAAGTGAAACGTGTTCGCCCTGGACTGCGTTCTTAGACGGATCCGAGAAATGGGGCTGACCGTAGCCGCCGCAAAGACCGAAGCAATATGGTTGTATGGACCGCTTCGGTGGCGGCGGCCTCCATTCGGTCAGGACCTGCGGATGCGTGTCGCTGAGGCAACTGTCGACATTGGGCCCAGTATGAAATACTTGGGCCTAACTGTTGACAGTCGCTGGCGCTTTGACAGGCATTTCGACCTCCTAGCCCCCCGATTGGAGAAGACAGCGGCCGCATTAGGGCGGCTGCTGCCCAATGTCGGGGGGTCTCAGACGAGAGTGCGCCGCCTCTACACGGCTACGCACTTTACAAGTTCTCCTTGAGACAGTGCGGCGCCGGCTGGCACTCCGGACCATACGGGGGTACCGCATCATCTCCGGTGAGGTGGCGGGACTCCTGGCCGGGATTCCTCCCTTCCATTTGGAGGCGGAAGGGTGGGCGTCGAATTACGGCGTCTCCTGCTCCTTCCGCCGCCCATCGGAGGAGGAACTCTCGGCCGGGGAGATGGAGGAGATCGGTGCTGCAAGGCGCCAGGCCCGAATGAACACCTTGGCGCGGTGGAGGCAGTTGCTTGCCTCTTCGCCGCACCCGGTGGTTCGGGAACTCCTGCCCATCTTTCATCTCACCGGGCATGGTTGCTTTGGTGAGTTCCTGCACCGGATGGGGCGGGAGCCAACAGTTCAGTGTCACCACTGCGGCGAGGAGGAGGACACGGCGCGGCATACCATAGAGGAATGCTCTGCGTGGGCAGGGCCGCGCCGTGTCCTGAGAGTTGCAGGGGGGGGGGGCCTCTTGCTGGCGGTCATGATCTACCACCTGATCGCCAGCGAGAGGTCGTGGAAGGCGGTGGTCTCCTTCTCCGAGACTGGAGGCCGCCGAGAGAGCTCGGGGAGAAGGGAGTGGGCGCAAGGGCGAACATCGCGCCGAAGAGCCCCTCCTGTATGGCGCAGTTGTGGACGGGAGGGTCCGGGGGTCGTCCTCGCGCCAACTTGTGCCCCCCCGCGGGGGGGGGGGATCCCCGCGACGAAGTAGCGCCCCTTCCTTGGAGGGGGAAATAGAAGAGAGGGGTTCGTCGCGGGGTGTCCCCTCGCGGCGTCTGTTGCCCGGAAGGCGGGCGGAGTGGGGGGGGGGGGGGATCGGGGGGGGGGGGTGAGCTGACCCTGGTTCCCTCGGGGGGGAAGTTAGTTCCCCTCCGGGATGAGTCGACATCCTCGAGGTAACTCGGTGCGGGGGATGTTGGCCCGTCACCCTTGACAAGCAACGAGCTCTGGGGGGGTCGTGGGATGGGTGGGGTTGGGAGGGTCGGGGCGTGCCGGATCGCGCCTTCGACAACCCTCTCTTACCGGTGTCGGCGTCTTCTTGCCCTGGCCGGGGCGGGGACCTTCGGGTCACCCGGACCGGGCGGGGCACGGAGACACCGGGGGCCGTGGGTGGACCGAGTGAGGGCTCGAGAAGCCCATTTCGACGCCCCCAAGGATGGGGACACCGGACGGGTCCTTCCGCCCGGGGTCTTATAGTGTAGGTAGTGGGGGACACTAAAACCTCCCCCCGTGTTGTATGATAGCTAGGAAGTGTCCTGTTGAGTACTCGCGTGATCCAGGCACTTCCCATTTAGTTTAGGCGGGTGTGGGGTTTTAGTGGGTAGCGTTGGGGTGGGGTTTTGATGGTAGTCCCACATAACCCCGGATCTCCCCCGGGGGCCGGGGTATGCGTAATTCATTTACCCACATTAAAAAAAAAAGGCTATAGAAACGTACATTTATAACAAGGATAATACTGAATGTGCTCTTTTGAAACTAATTTTTACGGTAGCTTTAATTTTAGAGTTCACCAGCATTTGGCATTTCCTGTCATAAAATTCTTAATTTGGAGAGCTGCTTTGAAGCTACGGTCAGGTAAGACCGGTAAAGGACGCGGCGTCCTGCGATTCAGCTAATTGTAAGCGCACCGAATGATCGACTGCTATTACTGTCCGAATGCTATGGCTACCAAGTCAATAGCAAGGGGGGTCTATCGTTAGGTCTGCCAATCCCCACCTCAGCCGCGCCCGTAGGCCCAAGTGTGACCGCTTCAGCCAATATTTCGACTGCAATCGAAAATGTGTGTGAAACGTAGCCCGCCTCTTCCACTCTGATCCAGTCGGCCGCTCATTCGTACCTACATTGTATGTATGTCATCGCAGTCCTGCCAGTGAACCTTCTTCTCAGCCTCGCATCAATGCATAGCACTGCGTCAAAATACAACATGGCGCCTTGCTACTGGTAGTGGGCGATAACGGTTTAACAACTCAGCCTATTGCAGTTCAGCTATCGCTCGTACGGGCAGTGTATTGGGGACTACTCCAAACATAAACAAATCCGCGGGAAACACACCATCCCTTTTTGGGCAATGTTGCATGTATCCATCATACGTACTGTCGTCATTGGCCGAAGGACTGCAACAGCGATCGACAGCAGATCATATCGAGATTAGGCTAAATGCAAGTTTTGCCGACGTCCCTCGATCTCGAAAAAGAGAGGCCGGGCCGCCCTCTGGCAGTGCCGATGCGTCACGGCCGTTTGCGAACGCTCTCCCTGGACATGCCGATTTCCCAGGGGCGAGTAATCACGCGTTTTGAGCGTCGCGAACTTTACAGGACCGAAACCGGGCTCCAGGGGAGCCCGGCCCCTATTTCTCACCTATCGAGGCGAAATCGGAACTGGCTCCGGAAAGATTTCGTGCGGAGACACCGAGGAACGGACCGAGCCCGGGTCAGCAAACCCGGAGGCACCGACGTGGGAAAGTGGACACGAGATGACCATCTACTCGACCCCGTCGCTGCCTCGCCCGGCAAGAAGGTGTCCACAACCGTAGCGGCCAGGACCTTCCTCTACACGAACCGTCGCGCGTCGCCGCCACCACCAGAAAAGCGGTGAACGCGATAGCTAATTTCCGCGAGCCAGGGAACCCGCGCGACAGGAGGCGATCCTGGAAATAAATCGTGCCCGATAGGACCGAGAGTCGCGATCAGGAGAAATAGGAAAGAGAGTAGGGGGACGCCTCGCTTCCGCGTTACCGAGCCTGCTGAAAGTAGGCCATTGGGTCGTTGGCCGCGAAGAGTAGTAGTGTGAACGATTGCGGAATTGTAAGAGGTCCTTTCGCGTTGCCGAGGAACGAGGGACGGCCGAGAGCACGGACCGATCAGCTGCCGCCGCCGAGCCGTTGCCGTTGGTAAGCGCCAGTCAGGCTTCCTTAATGAAATTTCGGAATTAAGTGAACTTCTCGTGTTGGCTCGGTAACGTTTTCGCGAGGTCCTTGTTCGCGTCGCGAAACGGCGAAACCGTCTCCTTGCCGCGTGTTCGGCCATCTTTTCGTGAAAGGACGAACGGTCGTCGATCGGTGAACGTGCGAGCCGGTTGGTAACGCGAGGTCGCGGACTCGCGGGGGGCCGTATCGTTGCCGATTTCGCGAATAAATTATACGCTATCTTCGAGACATTCCCCGGTGTGACGACGCAGCGTGCCGTATCGTGTCCGACGGCGAATTTCGAACGATCCAGAATTTGTACCGCGTATTCCATCGGAATCCGGCCGTTATTCCGCGCCGAAAGCGCCTTGTAAAAGCGAACCATATCTTGCAGACTGCCGGGTTCGACGCGAACGAGAAAGAATAGCGCGAGCGACCGAAAACCTGTGGCGGAATTATCGTGAACGCGCCGGCTTGTAAATTACCGCTGCCGGCTCTCACCGCCAGCCATGTCGTGTCCATCGGACAAATAAATTGTTCAAGCCGATTCTTTCGTTAATTATTTCCGTCGAGAAACCTTTCCGCCACGGGAGATGCTCCGTACTTCGCCCACGTAGAATCCTGAGCCCATCCTAGAGCCATCCAGAATATCGTGCGGTTCTCGCAGTTTCGGAGAGTTCGTTCGCGCCTCGTGCCGTTACCGCGCAATTTGCGTGACACTGCCGAGTGTCTGGTGCCCGAAAGCAGATTCCATAAACGGCTCCTTTCGTGAAAAATCCGAATCTGCGAGATACCTTTTGTCCCGGGTGGACCACGTATCGCGCGGCCGAGCGTGGCCCGGCGTTTCGCCCGTAAATACCCGGAGTCGCAGGCGTTCCGGCCTTCCGACGGCCACGTAAAAATTAGGCGACGTGACAGTACATAGGTTACATCATGCGTCGTGGAAAATGTACAATCAAAAAATACAACACTATATTCTTCTCGATATTCCTCCCGATAATTATTACAGGGAAAGAGATAAATCCCAGGAACTACTTTCAGGGAAATTGCTAAGATTCGGTGACGTTATTTAACTATAATTCCCTGAATATTGAATATTCAAAATCAGACCTCCTATTATATGCTCAAAATTTTGGCATCTCGCATCCTTTTTTTTTTACTCCGCGAAAGTTTTACTTCTAGGATAGGCGCTGTCGACCCTTATTTCAGAATGTCTAAAGACTATTCAACAATTTCATGGACCCCAAATAATAAATAGTTCAAATCCGTCAGTCCTTTGTAATTGTGAGGCTCCGCGAATTAAAAAATTGGTTTTCAAATTTTTTCATTTTTGAACCAGTGGTAAAATTTGTAGAACAAAGATATTTTACCACGTTTTTATTAGCTCGCTTTCTTGTCTGTCTGTATATCTGTTTGTTTGTTTGTTTGTTTGGTAGAAATTTTGCAATTGATTTTAAACTAACTTCCCGATGAGCTAGAGACTTGAAATTTTGAACATAGCTCAGAACTGGATGACAATGCAATATTTCAAAAAAAATTTTTTAAATGCCTATGCGTTTAGGATATATAAATTATTATCAATAAATCTATCCGGTATATCCCATCGTGTGACCCTCGATAGTACGTCATCGCGTTCAGCGTCCCCACTCTACTACGTGTTCCCACTCTAACTCATCCCCACTCCACTGACCTGTTTCGCACCGAAGGAGCTCAGTGTGCGTCAGTGTGCGTTCGAGGTCCGTGCGGTGTTTACAAAGTTACTACGTATTATTTGTTTGCCAAGCGAACGAATAGTTACACCGAGATTCTCTGTCGTACCTTTATTGAATAATATATAAATTATAATTTTAATCGGCTGAACTTTCTCTTCGGAACCCAGAAATTTTCGATTATTATATGACTTACCTTGTTCATTTCGGCAAGAAAACTCCTATATCGAAGTCCCAGACCGCGGAAACCACTCGTTAAAAAATTATCAGCATGTAAAGTTGAGTAATTTATATTCGGGAGACTTACTACACGGGAGAGCTCCCTACTAACCAATATGGCGGCGCCTATATATGTCACTATCTGAGGTGAAACTTTACATGCTCATAACTTTTTAACGAATGGTTTCCGTGGTCTGGGACTTCGATATAGGAGTTTTCTCGCCGAAATGAACAAGATAAGATATATGATGATCGAAAATTTCTGGGTTCCGAAGAGAAAGTTTACCCTTTTAATCGATAGAAAAATTTCACACAAACAAGACTAAAAACTGAAAATAATTATTTAAATAATAATGAATTTTCAAAAAAATACCACATTTTTAAAACGGACTAAAAAGTATAAAATAATAATACAAGGTTCCTAACCCCATACAGATTCGAAAAACGTGGGGCGCATGCAATACATAGATAATTGATGCATGAATTGTTCACCTAAGTCACTAACAATTTTATTGCATTACAAATGACATGAACTGTTGTGTGTGTTTGTTCAACGGCAGCTACTCTCTACACTCCTTACTATTATCTTTCGCCCCACGTTTTTCGTTTTAAATCTTACAAGTATTTTCAAAGCTATTAAAAATTCACAATCACAAATTTTCGGGACTATCTGTATGGAGTTAGGAACCTGTACGGGGCTAGGAAAAATTATTTTATACTTTTTAGTCCGTTTTAATAACGTGGTATTTTTTTAAAAATTTATTTTTATTTAAATAATTTGTAATATATTTTTATTAAGACATTACATTTGCGAATAAAATGATAAATTATTTAAGAAGAATTATATGTGTGATGCTATTTCACCAAGTGGCAGGAACGTTTCCTATTTCCATCATGTTGTAGAGGAGAGATACCGATAGTTTACCTAAGGAGCTGTAGAGTCCCCTAAAACCTTTTTTTTTTTTGCGCCATTAGGAAGTATTGCCACGAACCTTTCTTCGCTCAGCCGGACGGTTCTCGTAAGAATAATAGATACAAGACCAGGGTAGCCAAACTTTGCCCGGATCCGGAGTCCCACCGTGTGTTCTTCGATATAAACCAGGCTTAAGGGGAACCTGAGAGACGCGTCTGAGCAATTTCCCCGCTCAGGGGGAGGCATCTCCACCAAATAACTCCCCGAAGATATTCACCAGCCAATGCTTGATTTTCCCGGACGTGCGCCCAGAGCTTCAGAACGAAGAAAGTTCACCGTTTCCATGGAAGGAAATAAATCAATGCCCGGAAATCAAAATTGAAATCGAAGGAATTCCCACTAAGGCCATCGTCGACACGGGGAGTACAGTAAAAGCCGTGTCAGAGGCATGGTACTGCGAACACCAAGAGAGGATGCTCAAATGCCAAACACTATCAGTAATGGGAGCAGTAGTAATCAGAGCAACTGGAAGCAAGTCCACGTGCCTAAAGAAACAGATCTGGGTGACGTTCAGTCATGATGATCAGATGATGGAAACAACAGCAATCGTCGTACCAGGTTCAATCTGTGACGTCATCCTTGGCGTCGACACACTGAGACGAGCGAAGGCCACGGTCAATTTTGAGAAAGAGTCGCTCTCGCTGACCACGACCAAAGGTCAAATGTCGACCGGAATGACCCACGAATTAAAGACTGATGAAACTATGCTAAGGGTACTGGACGGAACTACATAACAGTACGAGGAACCGAAAAAGTCACGAGGCGAAATCTTACAAACCCTTCTCGAAAGTGTTCTGGTCACCAATGAACAAAAGGCCACACTGCGACACGTAATCAAAGCATTTCAGGAGGTATGGAGTGACGAAATAGGGCGCGTAACGTGTTGCGAGCATCATCTACACGTGAAACCTAACTGACCGTATTGCAGCAGAACGTATCCCATACCTTTAAAATATATGGAAGCTGCAGATGATGAGATCCGAAGGATGTTGTCAAACGACATAATTCGTCCAAGCACAAGCCCGTACCTACATCCGGAGGTACCGGTATTAAAGCAAAACGGATCATTACGACTGTGTGTGGACGCGAGAAAGTTAAACGAATTTCTCGTAGATGACCACGAAATGTCAGAAACGCCGGATGCTATCTTCTAGCGATTCCAAAAAGTCAACTACCTAACGAGCCTCGATTTAACGAACAGTTTCTGACAAATGCCCTTGACACAGTCATCATGAAACCTTTTTATATCGCGGAAAAAGAAAAGCCTGCACGGCCATGGTCCAAATGGTTCGTGTACGTATGGGACCCGGGGGAGAGGTGCAACGAACAGAACGAACCCTGCTGCAACTCGCGTTCCAACGAATCACAAAAGAGGCACGAAAAAGATGCAAACGTGCAAATGCGAGGAAATTGCATATACAATATAAATTGGGCAACTGGGTGTTAGTGAAAACGGACCCGGTATAAAATGCCGCCAACATAGAAATTGCAAACTTTTTCCATCAATACGAAAGTCCATACGAACTAACCGAGAAAAAGGGCTATCAACATTCGTACTAAGAAAACCCCACCCTGAAGACATCCGAGGCACATTCCACACGTCGTGTTTACGGCCCTACCAACAACCAGAAACAAAGGAAACAGACGATCCATAGCAAGTGCGCACTACCAGGGCTGCCCCGACGGGGATTTCTGGGAAAACGAGAGCCTTACGGATATAAGAAGCCACGAAACCCGGTCCGGAGGCACAGTCGCTCAAAATTTAAGAAAATAGAAAAGCATAAAGACCAAGCAGTACAGGCCTATGCGGTTTGGGCCATAGTGAGCAGGCGCACCCAGACGGGACTGAACATCAAGTTCCACGATCAGGGTCCACCGGACCTTCCGACACGGGAGACGAGTCCGTGGAAACCGGAAATACAAACGAACGCCAAATTCAAGCGTGGTATTGGTACACAGGCGAGGGTCCGGACGGCGACGGCCGAAACACAGACCCCACGGGGAGGCCCGGGGACCGCACGCTTCACCAAAGCACAGCGCAACCCTGCCGGAGGGAAGGACTGGACGGTGAGGCCGTCTCACCTGATCCAGAACTGGACTAGTCCTGGGTCTCCATCACGGAGAATCCGGAGCCTCGACAAGATATGGTGAGTCAGAACGATGACTCGTATCTGTCTTGGGGCGAGGACGATTAGGCAGCGACCCGACCGTGGAGGTACCGCGGCTGGAACCCCACGACCCTCTCGGCCTGATGGCTACCACTCAGGCGTTCATGGACAGATTGCTGGAGTCGCCACTATGGGACACGCGCAGGTGAAGAATGTGTTTGGTTTTTTTACAAAAATACACAGACCACATACTGAAAACGAAGAAGCATCGGATATCAAACAATCCCAATGAATACAGTCAAAAACTTTGGTGTGCATTCCAAACAATATTATCCCTTAGAAGCGTCGTACTTTCAAGTAAAAAATTAATAAAGTAAATTATTTGTTGGATATGGATAATAATTTGAGGTTATACCTTAACACCTTGGTGTTTGGCTTCGAATGTTGGTATGCTTGCGACGAGCGTTAGTGGTCTGTATGTCGGCCATGTGTATTTAATGACGACTGAGCAGTGGTCCGTTCCATTTTGTACTAGTCCTTGAGCGCGTCGAACGACACACAGTTAATCATTGTACTTTTCATTATTCGTACAGTTATATTAAATAACTCTTTTTGTTTGCTTAACAGGTTATGGGCCCAGTTCGGTAAAACCCAGTAGGTTATAACCCCCGTCGGCTACATGACCGCGAGCAAGGGGTCGTGGAAGGCGATGGCCTCCTTCTGTGAGAATGTGTTTCGCCGAAGGAGGCCGCCGAGAGAGCCCGGGAGAAGGACCCGGGCTCGGCTAGGAGGGTTTGGGCACGGGGACGATTTTTCACCCCGCGCCAGCCTGTGCCCCCAAGGCGTGGAGCGGAGACGGAGGAGCGGCTCCCCCCCATAATTTTCGGATGTGGGGTGCCGGTCGGACCCCTCTTGACAGGGGCGACCGCGGGGGGGGGGGAGGGTCGGGGCGTGCCGGAACACGCCTCCGACGACCCTCTCTTACCGTGTGCGGCCACCTCCTGCCCTGGCCGGAGTGGGCCTCCTCTCCGGAGAGGTCACGCGCTTCGAACGGGACAGGTGGATGCCGGGGGGCCCAGGGTGGACCGAGCTGGGTCTCGGGAAGATCGTTCCGACGGCCGTTGGGGATGGGGACACTTGGCGGCTCCCATACCGCCCGGAGTCCGACTAGTGTAGGTTAGTGGGGGAGGTTAACCCCTCCCTCGGGTTCTATTGTAAGCGAGGGGATTGCCTGTTGAATACTCGTGTGATCCGGGCACCCCCTCCATAGCTTAGGGATGGGTGTGAGGTTTTAGTGGTTAAACCCCCGGGCTGGCGGGCGCTGCGTGCGCTCGGGATAGTACATGCGATCGTGGGTGGGGATGGTCGGGGCGTGACGGATAACGCCTTCGTCGACCCTTCCTTATCGGTGGCGGCGTCTTCTTGCCCTGGCTAGGGCAGGGACTTTCGGATCACCCGGACCGGACGGGGCACGAAGACGCCGGGACCGTGGGTGGACCGAGCGGGGGCTCGGGAAGCCCATACCGACGGCCCCAGGGATAGGGACACCGGACGGGTCCCTCCACTCAGGGTCTTATAGTGTAGGTAGTGGGGGAGGCTAAGCCCTCCCCCCGAAATGTATGAAAGCTGGAAAGTGTCCTGTTGAGTACTCGCGTGATCTAGGCCTTCGGCGCTTCTGGGGCGGGGGGGGGGGGGGGCGGAAGAGGATGGGACGCGGGGGTCTTCTCCCCATGCGTCGTCGAGTGCCCCTCTCCTCCCCCCGGCTCGCCGCGCTGACCGTGCCACCGAGCGACTAGGCGCGCTCTGGTTGGTCCGTGTTTTTCGTTAATAACTCGTAAACAAAGCTGCGGACGCCATTTTTGTTAAGGAAAATGTCGCTTCAAATGACCCAAGGAACCGCCCATTTCCGGGAGCTGAAGGAATTTTGAGACACCCTGTATATACAGTCGGGGACAAAAATAAGTGGACAGTTAGTGGAAATAGGTAAAAATGAGGTTTAGTCGAATTAACATGACTGTTATAAACTTAAGTTTTATTTATTATATATCCTTATAGTGTTGTGACGTTCGTCACCACAGTCCGTCCTGCTCTTGCAAGCCCAGGCCGATCCTGTGGTATATTTTCAAGGGGCCCGCCCCTCATTCACACGCCACTATTTCAAATCTCATAAGAATAAAGTTTCAAGGGACCGTTTCCCTATTGATACGGTCCGTTCCAGTCTAGTGAACCTACTACGTCGCAACCCCCACCAGAAGTCGAAATCATCGAGACAGCGGATCAAATCGATCATTAGTAGTCGACAGTTCGATCCGACAACACCACTCCTGCAGCTGAATTATCTCACGAAATACGATAAAGGACTTAGACGCAGGAACGTCGATCCACCTCCAGTGATCCACTACCCCTTCCACTGGAACAACTTGACATGTGATTGGGACTACCCCCTTCCACCAACGTTGGACTATAAGGGAAGCAGCTGGACACCTACGAAGTCAGTTGAATTCAGGAATCAGTCGAAAGCAGAACCACAGTCGAAGTCAGTCCAAGTCAGGAGTCAGTCGAAGTCACGAGTCAGCTGAAGTCTGAAGTCAGAATTCTTCGGTGCACCATCCAGTGCAACGACTGTTCGCGTTCACCTTCCTCAATCCAACCTTTTAACCATTTACCTACTTCCATCATTCTCGATGATGAAACCGAGAGCACTTTGAACTATTTGTAGTTCTGGCCTTCAAACTGAGAGGATACACCACCTCCTTCCTAATCCCCTTATACGTCGATATTGCTGCGTGCGGACCAGCAAAGAATAAATTCATTTGCGTGTGCGGATGTGCGTGTATCAAGAACCTTAGTCGTGAGAGGAGTCGCCAACCACTTTTTCACCCCTGTCCTATACCTACACGTTCGAGCACGGCGGACTGGGTCCAGCCTCTCGAGCTCCCCCACTACCACATTCTTGGCGGACTAGGTCCAGCCGTTTGTGCGTCCTTCAATTTTCCCTCGAACTAGGCGGACTGGGTCTAGCCGTTTGAGTTCCCTCACCTACCACAATCTTGGCGGACTAGGTCCAGCCGATTGTGAAGTCTCCAATTTTCCTCGAACTAGGCGGACTGGGTCCAGCCGTTCGATCTACCGTACCCACCACAATCTTGGCGGACTTGGTCCAGCCGATTGCGTGTGTGTACTCCAATTCACGGCCAGGCGGAGTAGGTCCAGCCGACCGGGGATCCCATCCCGACATTCTCTCTTTGACGACGGAACGACGTAACTCGCTCTACGTCGCAACGAACCGTGGACATCAAAAGAAATTCGCACGCGTAAAAACGTAACGTCTTCGCGGACCCCGCGTGAGACGTAACAGTGTATAGATTATTTAACGAATAATTGAAGTTCAGATTTACATCTTGGTGTAAACACGCCTTGCCATAACGAAAACGTCAGTTATTTATTTCAACTCTCAATGAAATGCGTAATAAATGGAAAACATAACAAAATTAGTGCTTGGTATTGCTGCCGTTTGCTTGTATTACTGTATCCTGACGTCGAGGAATACTTTGTATTAACGTTTCAATATAATCGTTACTAATTTTTTAATATTCAGACTGTAAACTTTTGAAAAAATCGAGCTTATTATTTCGCTGGTCCAATGGAACTTTTACGTCCAGTAAACTCCATAAGTTCTCGATAGGATTCAAGTCAGGGCTCTGGGCCGGCTGGGAAAGTATCTAGTGCATAAGACCGTGAAAAATTTAAGAGGTCGTGGACGCAATCGCTGTACCACCATACAAGAAGACCGTCGAATTTTTCGTTCAAGTCGAAAAGATCCAACGATTGCAGCAAGAAGTATTGCAGAAATAGTGGAATTAAATGTTTCAACAAAAACAATAAAACGAAGACTACGCGAAACTGGTTTCAGATGCTGCAAGGCTAGACGTAAACCACATATTAATATAAGAAATAAGAGAAAACGTTTAGCGTTTGCAAAAAAATATGGAAATACGCCACTAGTATTCTGGAAAAATTTAATTTGGTGCGACGAAAGTAAATTTGAGTTGCGGCAATTAAAAAAGAACCACAAAGTCTGGAGAAAAAAACATGAAGCGTATAAAAGACTATTTATTACACCCACAGTTAAATTTGGCGGTGCATCATTAATGGTGTGGGGGTGCTTCTCGCAAAATGGAATTGGTACGTTAGTACTGTCACGTCGACTAGAATTTGGCCGTCGCCAGGAGGGCGAAAATTCTAGCGACACCGGGTATTTACAAGCCAGGAGGCCGGGCCGCGTTCGGCCGCACGAGACGCGGTCCACCCGGGACAAAAGTTGTTCGCAGGCACGTCACTTCTCGAAATCTGAGCCTAGATTTTCGGGCGCCAGGCACGGACAGTGCCACGCTAAGCTATTACAGCCACCAGCGTTTCGAGAAGCGTTCGGACGCGCCTGCGACAACCGATATTAGATCGCGATTTTCCGCGAACGGTCGCAGGGTACTACGCGGGGCGAACACGAGGCGTTCCCCATGGCGGGAAGGTTTCTCACGTAATAAGAACTCTCGGAATTTCGGCTAACAACTCTTTATTTGGGCACGTTAATATTAGCTCTACCGGCAACGACCGGCAGCGTTTATAGGTTAGCCGGCGCGTGACAGGAGATCGGTACACGCACGATTTGCCCTCTTCGGACTCTTTCGAGACGCGTCGAATCCGGCAGCAACGCGATAATGGCGTCGGCGTACGCGATACTCGCGTTCTACGTCCGAACTCAGATGGAAAACGCGTAACAATTAGTTTGTCGTCGGCGGAAAAAGTCGCGAGTATACGGCGAGAGCACGGTGTAGGGGCGGCGTCGCACCGTGGAACGAGCCGAGGTTAGCGTGAAAACTACAACGACGCGCGGATCCTCGCAAAATAAGATAATGGGACTCTGCCCCCGCAAATTAATAGTCCACGCGCGTCCGTTGTCCTACGGTCCCTCGAATACCGGCAGCTTCGAAACTGCTTCGGGGTTTCAGCGACGCGATTGTGAACACGCTTACCGAGCCAACACGAGAAAATCACTTTATGCAATCTGACGAAAGCTTACCTAGGGTAACGATGGAAGGCTCGTCCCTCTCTCCGGCAGCGATTCGCACTAATTAAATAAACGTGTCTCGCAACGATACTTCTAGTTCTAGGGCCAACGAAGAAGTGATTTCCTTATTACGCTGACTCGGGAACGCGGAAGCGGAGCGTCCCCCCCTGTCCGCGCTCTCCCCTCGCGGACGATTCGACCTATTTGAGCGGAGGTTCCTGTGACGGCCCTGCGTGCCTTCGTCGACGCCTCCAGGTTGTCCGTCCTGGGCCGCGTCGATCCCTCCATTTTTAGGGTGCCGGAGTGTTCGCCGGAGCCGATCCCGTTACTCTCCTCCGCGGGGAAAAAGCTCTTCAGGTCCCCGTCGGGACCTGGCTATTGCCCTGCAAACTCGCGTCGCGCAAATTGGCGCGACGCTCAAAAATATAAGTACTCGCCCACAGGTCTCGCTGGTGCCCAGAGCGAGCGCTTGCCACGGCCCATCTCGCATTTTCCGTTGCCAGAGGGTGACCCGGTCTTCCGATACTCGGTACCGGAGGCGTAGGCAAAACTGCCTCGTCACAGTACAAATTGACGGCATTATGAATGTAGATAAGTATATTAATATACTAAATGAAAATTTAGAAGAAGCAGTGGTAAAAATGAGTTGCGACGACGAATTTGTCTTTCAACAAGACAATGACCCTAAGCACACTGCTATGAAAACTAAAAAATTTTTTAAGGATTTTAATATTAAATTGCTTGAATGGCCGGCCCAGAGCCCTGACTTGAATCCTATCGAGAACTTATGGAGTTTACTGGACGCAAAAGTTCCATTGGACCAGCGAAATAATAAGGTCGATTTTTTCAAAACGTTACAGTCTGAATATTAAAAAATTAGTAACGATTATATTGAAACGTTAATACAAAGTATTCCTCGACGTGTTTACACCAAGATGTAAATATGAACTTCAATTATTCGTTAAATAATCTATACACTATAAGGATATATAATAAATAAAACTTAAGTTTATAACAGTCATGTTAATTCGACTAAACTTCATTTTTACCTATTTCCACTAACTGTCCACTTATTTTTGTCCCCGACTGTATGTATTGTGACGTGGCAAGTTTTGCCGACGTCCCTTGATCCCTAAAAAGAGAGGCCGGGCCGCCCTCTGGCAGTGCCGATGCGTACGGCCGTTTGCGAGCGCTCTCCCTGGGCATGCCGATTTGCCAAGGGCGAGTATTAACGCGTTTTGAGCGTCGCGCCACTTGGGCGACGCGAATTTCACAGGACCGAAACCGGGCTCCAGGGGAGCCCGGCCCCTATTTCTCGCCGTACGAGGCTTTATCGGAACTGGCTCCGGAAAGATTCGTGCCGAGACATCGGAGGAAGTACCGAGCCCGGGTCGACGAACCTGGAGGCACCGACGAGGGACAGTGGACACGGGACGAACACCTCCTCGACCCCGTCGCTGCCTCGCCCGGAAAAGAAGGTGTCCACAACCGGAGCGGCTAGGACTCTACTCTTCACGAGCCGTCGCCGTGACCATCGGAAAAGCGGCGAAAGCGAGTAGTAAAATCCGCGAGCCAGGGATCCCGCGCGACAGGATGCGATCCTGCGAGGAAATACCGCGCGATAGGTCCGCGAGTCTCAAACGGGAGAAATAGGGTAGGGAGTAGGGGGACGCCTCGCTTCCGCGTTACCGAGCCTGCCGAAAGTAGGCCACTGGGTCGTTGGCCGTATTGCCGAGAAGTATCGGGTTTATAATAAAAGAGATTACGAATATTAAGTTGTGCGTGCCGAAAAGAGGGACGAAAAGACTAGCGTGCCGTTCAGCTGCCGCCACCTCATCGTTGCCATTGGTAAGCGCCAGTCAGGCTTTCCTAATTATCGTAATTTAACGATTATTTCGTGTTGGCTCGGTAACGTTTCGCGAGGTCCTTATTCGCGTCGCGAAATTACGACGCCGTTTCCATGCCGCGTGGTCGGCCATATTTTGTGAACGGGAAAACGGTCGCCGATCGGTTAACGTGCGAGCCGGTTGGTAACGCGAGGGCGCGAACTCGCGGGGGGCCGTATCGTTGCCGATTTTCCGAATTAATTAAACGCTATCTTCGAGACGTTCCCCGGTGTGACGTCGCAGCGGTCCGTATCGTGTCCGACGGCGAAGCGCGAGCGATACAGCAATTGTACCGCGTATTCCATCGGAATTCGGCAGTTCTTCCACGCCAAACGCGCTTTGTAAAATTACATCTCCATCTTGTAAAACTGCCGGGTTCGACGCGATCGAAGGAGAAGAGCGCGTGCGACCGAAAACCTGTCGCGTAATTATCGAGAACGCGCCGGCTTGTAAATTTCCGCTGCCGGCTCTCACCGGCAGCTCTGTCGTGTCCATCGGACAAATAAATTATTACAGCCGATTCTATCGTTCCTTATTTCCGTCGAGAAACCTTTCCGCCGCGGGAAATGCTCCGTACTTCGTCCACGTAGAATCCTGTGCCCATTCTAGAGCCATCCAGAATATCGTGTGGTTCTCGCAGTTTCGGATAGGTCGTTCGCGCCTCGTGCCGTTATCTCGCAATTTGCGTGACACTGCCGAGTGTCTGGCGCCCGAAAGTAGATTCCATTAACGGCTTCTTTCGTGACGAATCCGAATCTGCGAGATACCTTTTGTCCCGGGTGGACCACGCATTGTGCGGCCGAACGTGGCCCGGCGTTTCGCCTGTAAAATCCCGGAGTCGCAGACGTTACGTCCTTCCGACGAATACGCGAAATTTAGGCGACGTGACAGTATATTCTAAAGTTCTATTGTTCTAACGTAAAATATATAATGTTCACGACATTCATAATTAACACTATATGAATTCCATATAATGTTGAAATTACAACCACTATCTAATGGTTCATTTTTTACCATAACGAAAAAATTACATTTAATTAATTTAGTTTAAAATAATGTGGTGTGGAATAACTAATAAACTCATTTTTTTTAAATTTTGACTTAGACCACATTCATAATTATGGGCACATATCGTAACATTAGATTACCAGCGCCTCGATACCAAGTAAGTTTCTTCAGGTGACCTTTTTATAGCCCCCCACCCTGTATACATGGTCATATCGATAAAGCACATGCATCTGTGCCTTCAATTCATGGCTTATAGTCATCTAAAAAACAGGAAACCTATAAATTGTTATTGAAAGAAATTTCATGTTTAGCTGCTACATTGGACATAACTTTGTGTCCAGACTGTGTTCTTACAGATTTCGAAATTGCAGTAACAACTGCAATCAAATCCACTTTCCCATCCACTAAAATAAAAGGGTGTTCCTTTCACCTTTGTCAAACAGTATATAGGAAAATACAACAGAATGGATTAGTAATTAAATATGGAAGAGGCGAATCATTTAGCGAACTAATACGAAGTATTCCATGTCTTGCATACTTACAACCTGCAGAAATTCAGGATACGTACAGGGTGTATAAAAAGTAATGGTCATCCGTCCTAGGGGTGAATCTACTCCTCTGGATCGGTGGAAATTTGCAAGGGAAACCTGCCGCAAAATTGTTTATAACAAATATAATTGTTGTTAAATTTTTTCACATCAACACCTTCTACTCATCGAGAAGAGAAAAAAAAGCATGGAAAACCACGCGCGGCAGAAGTGAAACTTCTTGCAGTCTAGTAATGTTTAGAAGTAAATTAAGATTGGAAATGGTAAAAAATAATGAAGCGACAACAAGATCAGGAACAACTAATACAAAAAAAAATCATAGAAAAAATCATAGAAAAAGTGTCATTTCAAAAATAATGAATGATCAAAATTTGCGAATTAAAGAAGGAGAGAGTATGGGAAAGAAAGAGACATAGATCATAGCATTTCCCATACGCTCTCCTTCTTTGAGTCGTAAATTGTGATCGTTCATTATTTTTGAAATGAAACTTTTTCTATGATTTTTTAATGATTTTTTTTTTGTATTAGTTGTTCCTGATCTTGTTGTCGCTTCATTATTTTTTTTTATATTAGTTGTTCCTGATCTTGTTGTCGCTTCATTATTTTTTTTGTATTAGTTGTTCCTGATCTTGTTGTCGCTTAATTATTTTTTACCATTTCCAATATTAATTTACTTTTTTTTGTATTAGTTGATCCTGATCTTGTTGTCGCTTCATTATTGTTTAACATTTCCAATATTAATTTACTTCTAAACATTACTAGACTGCAAGAAGTTTCACTTCTATCGCGCGTGGTTTTCCACGCGTATGTTTTTTTTATGGGACTTTCACCAATATATTTGTGACATTTTTCTGATTAAAATGATACCAAACACGATATAATTTCAACTGTATTTAGTGGTTTAGCGAGTGAAAAAGAAAGAGAAATTGAGATCTCGACGCTGGCAAAGATTCAAAGCTTACTGTATTTTTTAAAATACTGTGGGAAATTAATCTATAAACTATACCTATCATTAGGTCGGAAGGATGACTGGTGTGGGCGATAAATGCAAACAATTATTGACGGTGAAGCCGTACGCCAAGAGTGCGATTTATTAAAGAAACTCCGAGTACATATTTATTTCAATTTTCTTTCAATGACGGTGTTTTGTTGTTTGAAATGGTAACTTATTTCTTACAAAATAAATCAAGTTACATCAGATGTTGGTACTGCGATCCATTTTCTACGATACAGAGCTCCGCTCTTTGTACGATGCTTTTTGTTGTCACCATAAGTAGGGCGTCTCGGTTTATGTTTACTACTGTCGCTTCCCATATTATGTTTGTATTTATCACGTACACTTCAGAATCATACGTTCAGGAACGTATGGTCCAATTCGTTGGCTACTGTGTTCTCCGGATGTCTCCATTGGATTTTTATCTTTGGAGATATCTTCAATCCGTTGTACATGACACAACAATCAATAATGTTCAAGAACTTTGGAATCACATAACAAATGCATGTAATAGTATAAAAAGAGACGCTCTAATTATGGCAACAACGAGAAATCTAATACAAAGAGCGGAGCTCTGTATCGTAGATAATACACTGAAGTTACATCTGATGTAACTTGATTTATTTTGTAAGAAATAAGTTTCCATTAAAGTTACGTTTGCACAACCCTGTATATGTATTCATTTTGATTTTAGATTTTTAAATGTAATTTTTTAATTTATGTATATACCTCTTCTTTTAATTAGACATTTATTCTGTTCCACACACGGTACATTATGTTCTGGTCCAGTGTTCAAATAGTCTAAGATCGTTGGTTGTCCAAGCGGTTAAGGAGTTGGACTACCAAGCGGTAGACCTGGGTTCGAATCCCGTCGGGGCTAGAAATTTGTTTTTCTCCGTTTATTCTCCGTTTAAATTTTCGCGCCACTCTCGACTTCCGAACGTCACTTCCGTAACATAAAACAAATACGTTACCCTCAGCAAAGAAGTTTCACTTAAAAAATTAAAAAATTAAACCACTAAATACAGTTGAAATGTGAACAAAAATATCGTGTTTGGTATCATTTTTATCAGAAAAATGTCACAAATATATTGGTGATAGTCTCATAAAAAAATTAGTAATAATAAAAAAGTTTTTTATTGGGATTACATTGTGAGGACCCGGCGGGCCTTTGAACTGTTACGAGCCAGGGTCGCGAGTAGTGCGTGTTGCTGGCGAAGGGTTACTACCCTTGGAATAAGGCCACAATTTGTTAGTTTGACGAATAGAATCAAGCGCAGACGAACGTGAACAGGGAGCTGCTAGGATGGGAACCGAGAGTGTGTGGTCTCTACAGTGGTGACTCTGATCCACTGTCGAGCCGTTCTCTCTATTTGAGGGATGTCACACACCTAAATCCTCTTGCTCCACCTCCTCGTGGTGGTTCCTGGGCACTCACTGTGTTGAGTGGCTAACGGAGCAAGGGGTACGCGGCGGGAAGTAGCTCCTGTGATGTGTGAGGCGATGCCGGCGGGATCTTCGGATCCTGGTAGGGCCTCCCTTGCCGGTAAGGCTCACACTGAGTAGGAGTGAAAACCGCTGCACACGTGTCCTGGGCAGCAAGTTGTCTGCCCAGGGCCGCATACCGTAAACCGGTGGTCATGTTTTACCGGAACGGGTGGCTTGCCTTAATCGGCCGGCCTGCGAGGAGGATAAACCTCTATAAAAAAGTCTCTATCCCAAGCTATCGTAACGTGGCGATGGGAAACTCCCGGAGTAAGCGCCGGGGGTGGGCGATGGATGCATCTGCTCTCAAGCGTTGTACAACTTCTGGGTACCTGCCGCCCCCAGTCGTATTAGGCTTACCGGGGCATGCGGCTCTGCCCCGGTGGACCCCTATGTCCGCTTCGTATTAGAGGGTAACGAGTGAAGCGCCCCCACAAATGGGGGCGTTGTAACCAGGCCCGCAAATGAAATCATGGATCAAACCAATGACGTGCCTCGGAAAAAAGGGCAACCGCGCCCGGAAGCAGAGAAGGTAGGAGGCTTGGCCTCGGGCTCCCAACGGAGCCCGAGACCAAGCGTGAGGGGAGAGGCCTCTGGCCCATCCTCGGAGTTAGGCTCCGTGAGCGTGCGAACGAGATCGCGACTGAGGGCCGCATCTCAGAGCGGCTCGAGGGGTAGCATCCTCGGCTGCTCCCCCGCGGGGCGAGATGTAGATGACGACGGGATGTCGGTAACGTCGGTCTCGTCGTCAATTGCATCGGGTAAGCGGCCTGCGTCGCCGTCACCGATAGAGGTACCCCGGGGGAAAAAGAAGTCCCGATATAGGGACTCCGCACCGACAGCTGGCGAACGCCAGCTGGAGATGCGGGGTCTTCACCCCGGGCAGATTGTTGCTCTGGCGGTGGAGGACACCGCCGCCAAGAGCGGCAATCTGAAGGGGACCTCAATCCGCGACCTTAAGGACGCAGCGAGGTCAATGGTGGCGGCGGTGCGGGAGCTGGAGCGGCAGAGCTTTCAAGGAAGCCCCGCCCCCTCCCACAGAAGCGTTGACCCCGCGGGGCCCGGTGGGCCGCCTGCAGACGCCTTAGGGGAGAGAACGCGAAGCTGGGACGAGAGATGGCGGATCTCCGAGAGACCCTAGACACGGTCAGGGGGGAGATGATGGACGTGAAGAGGCGGCTAGATGCCTCCTCTTCCCCCTCATCGCCTCCCCCCTGCCACTGCCCCTGTTCGGGGAGATCGGGGCACTGCCGGGATCCCGGCTACGCCGCTTTTGAGCTCGTCGGACGACCGAGCGGTCCTGCTGGCCCAGATAGGAGCTCTGATTGACGCGAAATTCGTGGCAATCCGCGCGGAGCTCCGTCTGGACCGGCAGGGTGCACCGTCAGTGACGGGTGGATACTCCGGCGGTTATTCCCCCTCCTTTTTCTTCCTCACCGGCTGTTGGCGGGTTGTCCCCCCCTGCCAACACCCCCAAAGCCGGGGGGAAGAAGAAGAAGAAGGGAAAAGGGGGCACCCCGTTGGCGGTCCCCCAAGTGGCCCCTCCCCCACCCTTACCGCGACAACCCCGCCCCCCCCCCCGAGTGGGGAGGCCTGGTCGCAGGTGGTGGGGAGACGGGCCAAGAAGGAGGCCAAGGCGGCCTCGGTTCCCGGTCCCGCTCGGAAGGGCAAAGGCCAGGGGGCCGGCGCTAAGGCCAAGGTCCCTCCTCGGGTGGTGGCCCCTCCCCGACCCGCGGCGGTGACGGTCACCGTCCCGGAGGGGAGCAAGGCCACTTACGAGGAGGCCATAAGGAGGGCTCGCCAGGGGGTTGACCTGGGGGCCTTCGGGATAGAGGCCCTCTCTTGGAGCCTGATCATTCAGGTCCCCGGCGCCGATGGGGGCCCGCAGGCCGACCTCCTGGCAGCCAAGATGGCTGACGCGATGGGGGGTCTGGACGTAAAGATATCCAGGCCCGTCAAGATGGCGGAGTTCTGCCTGACGGGCCTGGATGTCTCCGTGACCCCCCGGGAGGTGATCGCGGCGGTGGCGGAGGCCGGGGGCTGCACCCCCGAGTCCGTAAGGGTGGGTGAGTTGAAGGTCCCACCTAGCGGGCTCGGCACCATTTGGGTGCAGTGCCCGGCCGGGGCGGCCCTCGCCATACAAAAGGCGCAGAGGGTTAGGGTGGGATGGACCCTCGCCCAGGTGATGGTGCTCGCGGCTAGGCCGCTGCAGTGCTTCCGCTGTCTTGCCCTTGGGCACGTACGACAGCGGTGCACTGCGGCGGTGGACCGTAGCGGGCACTGCTACCGGTGTGGGAGCCCCACCCATAGGGCCGCCGAGTGTGTCACGTAATAAACTTCGAAATTATATATATAATTAGCCAGTAGTTGAACCGTAGCCCAACTGACTATACTTTATTTTATAATATAAGAATAATTACAACAATTACAATAATGCGTTTATGTTTAAATACCGTAGCGATTGATAGCGAGGTCAAGATTGAAGATTGTGGGTTAGAGGCGGTCGTTTTATATTAATTGGGAAATGCTTAGTATTACAGAAATGGTCGGCGGAAATTCTAAGAGTGATAAGTCAGCGCTGGGTCATCGAATATTTGGGCTGTTGCAATCTTTCGTGCTAATTGTGAAATGCTTAGTCTTACGGAAGTGGACAGCGGAACGTCTAAGAATGATAAGTCATCAATGGGTCATCGAACCTGTTGAGCTGTGACATTCCCCTCGTTTTAGATTGAACTTGGTCCTCCAAGTTTTTGGCTATTTCTTTTTGAGGATGGATCGGTGAAATTTTACGCTTCTTGGTTCAAAGGCGATGGTTTTGTTGAATGGTTGATAGATCACAGTGTCCTCTGTGGTGTTGCTGTTTCCTGAAGAATGTTGAGGTGTTTCGGTGTAGAGGTTTATTGTTGGTGGGCTCGGTTGGCGTGACGCTTCTATTCGATTTTCTATACTGTTTGACTTTCTGCTGCAGCAAAGTGAATGTGTACATAGTTTGTTGGGTAAATATGCTTTTATATAATTCAAAATTCCTATTTTATCTAATCCCCATATGATTATTGCGGCTAAGGCTGTGTATCCCAGTATCTGTAATATTGATATTCCCCAAGATTTAATATTCGATATTCTGTGTGAGAAATTCAAAGAGTTAGTTTGTTCGGTTATTTCGTCTAAGGTACTTCGATATCCGTTTAGGGTGCTCATGATTTTTGGCGTCTTCTCTAATCGTGTCAAGATCGTATCGAAAGCGGTGTTGTTAGGGGTGGAAATTTCTTTTCGTTGTATTTCGTATGAGACGTTGTACTTAGTTTTTCCGATTCGCATATGGCTATTGTTATATATCAAATCGCAACTCTTATTAGATCTTAATAGGGTAGGGCCGTGTAAGTGAATGATTTCGTGTTTCGTTCCGCAAATAGTGTTAATATCTAAAGGTGTCTCAGGTATGGCTATGGACTGATTTAAACCTTCAAGTGGAATGAAAGTAATCTCTTCAATTTTTAGTATTACAACTTGGCAGATTTTTATATTGTCATCGTAGTTGATGAGTTCCGAAATGCAATCATGTCGTGTGTGTCTATCGTGAATCGGTTGAGTTTGTTTGCACATAGTTATACCTGCTTTCCTTTTACAATATTGGTTAAGATAATCGTCGTCTACGTTAATGTAACTTAATCCGGCCAAAAAATATAGTTGATGTTCGATAAATGGAATCATGAATACATTGTTTTTCTTACTTGGTATGGGGTATATGCGATCTACGTCCCATTGGAATTATTGGTATCGAAATTTTAAAGAAGATCTTGTTTGGAAGTGTAAATACTTTTAAATTGGCAATGTCTAAGATGAATTGAAAATTTTCCTTTTTTGGTAAAATGGCTGTATTCAAGGTTTCATTTTCTAACGTATTTTTGTATGTTCGCATGAAAACGTCTTGATCCATGATCTGTGAACTAATTATTCCTTGTTTTGCTAGAGTGATGGTGTTTAATAATTCATCGTATGAAAAGTGTAAATCATATATGGCTCCTTCTGTTTTTATCATGTATCTTGTTAGTAATTCGTCTTTGTTTATACGTTGGGTGAGGGTTTGTGAATCTATACTGAGTTTGTCGATTTGCTCGAGGCTGTTAGAATTGATAATTTTCCGTATAAGTGCTGTTTGGTTATTGACAATGGTTTTCAATCGATTACTGTTATCAAACAATTTGTCTATGTTAGCGTTTATTGTAGTTAGATCATCGTCGTCTAAGGTTCCGAAAAGTGATTTGGATATCGATCCGATAGCGTTTAGTAATCCTCTCCTGTATCTACTGTGAGTTATGATGCGTAAATGTAGGCTAAGGTTTTCTAATTTCTTCATGCGTTCGTCTATAGCTTCTAACTCGTCTTGCAATTTGCAACCGCTTTTACAGTGTTCGTGTAATATGTTTATAAATTTGGTTAAGCTTTCCAATCTTGTAAAAATGTCACTAACATCTAATCCTATATAAATGTCTATTTCGTTATTATATAAATATGCCTTTTCTACCTTCTCGTGAAATATAGAATTTTCTTTTAATGGTACCATCTCTAGTCCATTCGAGAGGTGCCAGGTACAGGCGATAAAGGTGAACGTCCTGGAAAATAAAGTTTCAATCTATTTCCATGTATCTTTTTAATTTGTCCGTCAACTAAAATTTCGTAATACGGTGTATTAACTTTATCTATAACGTATGGTCCTAACCATTCCGTGTCTAATTTATTCGTTTTATGATCATTATGGATCAGTACATTGTCTCCTGTTCTAAATATCGTTTGACTTCGAACTATCCGTCGTTCTTGGTCGCGTTTATAACGTTGTTTGCTTTTTTGTAAAGTCTCTCGTGCTTTCTGTAAACTACTGTCCCATTCTCTTTTCCTAAACTGTACTTCGTCTGCGTAGGTACGTTGTGAATTTAAGGATATGGAAGAGGGTAGGTTTGCTTGTTGTCCAAATGTTAACTCGAACGGTGTGAATCCCGTAGATTCGTGTATCATGGTGTTGTAGGCTAAACAGCAGAAATTTAGGATCTCGTCCCATTCTTCATTTTTCTCTTTTTGCGTAGTGCGTAACATATCTTTTATTACTGCTTGCGTTCTTTCAAGTGATCCGTTACTCTGGGGGTGGAAACTCGTAGTTTTTATGTTTTATTTTAAAGGCTTCTTCATATTGTTGCATGAGCTGACTAATGAAGTTTTGGCCTTGGTCTGTTAGTATTTTCTTTGGTGCTGAGAATATATAAATATAATGATTTAACAAGGCGTTCCATATGCTCTCGGTTTGTTGGGTTTTCAGTGGAACTAGTATTAAGTATTTGGTTAGTTCGTCATGTATAGAAAGTATGTATTGGTTTCCTTGCTTAGTCTTTGGTAGAGGTCCTAATAAATCCATTGCGACCTTTTCGTTAGGCATTGTCGGGGTGTCTGGTATGATTGGTTTTTCCTTGCTTCTAATTCTCGTTAATTTTTCCGTTTGACATATTTTGCATTCTTTGATTTTCTGTTCTACCTTCTCTATTAGCTTAGGGATTTTATACTTTGTTTTGATTCTGTCGTACGTCTTTTGTATTCCTGGGTGTCCTATTAAATCGTGATTCTCTGTAAGTATCTGGTCTATTTCTTCTTCTGTTAATGGACATACTGATTCCTTGGCGTACGTAATTTCTTTTACTTGGTCGTTGTAATACATGAGCATTCTGTATATGGTGTTCTTTTCAGTTACGTTAAATTCTTCTGCTACTATGCCAATTTTGTTGTGAGCTTGTACGATTTCTAAAAGTTTTATGAGCCATTTTGTTTTGTCGTAAGGGCCTAGAAGTTCTTTAGTTATTTGAAAGAATGAACTGTGATTGGGTTTGATCGTAAGTTTCTTGGGTAATTTGTCACTCTTTTCCCATTCGTCAAATTTTATTTCGTGGCTGATCTGAACTTTACCTTTAAATACTTCATTTCTTGTTATTGCGTGAACTCGTGATAGTGCGTCTGCGGCTGTATTGTCTTTTCCTTTAGTATATTCTATTTCGTACTCGTACTCTTCGAGTCTTAATCTCCATCTCATTAGTCGTGAAGAGGGGTCTTTACAATTATTTAACCATTTTAAAGCTTGATGGTCTGTTCTAATAAGGAATTTTCTCCCGAGTAAATATTGTCTTAAACGTTTGATTGCCCATACTATTGCCAGTAATTCTTTCTCTGTGGTGGAATAATTCTTTTCAGGTGGATTTAAGGTTCTCGAGATATAACAGCATGGATGTCCGTCTTGCGACAGGACTGCTCCTAATCCTTCGTTACTCGCGTCGGTAGTCAGCGTAAATTGTTTGTTAAAATTTGGATATTTCAGTACCGGTGATTCGCATAATTTGTTCTTTAATGTATCAAAGCTATTCTGTTGTTTTTCTGTCCAATGGAAACTCGTGTCTTTCTTTGTTAGTTCGGTCAGTGGTTTTGCTATTTTAGAGAAGTTTCTTATAAATTTTCTGTAATATCCTGCTAGTCCTAAAAATGATCTTAGGTCCGTGGGGTTCTTTGGCAATCTAAAGTTCTTTACTGCTTCTATTTTCTTTGGGTTTGGTTTTACTCCTTCGGCTGTGACTATATGTCCTAAGTATTCAAGTTCTGGTTTTAAGAATTCACATTTGTCTGGTTGTATTTTTAGTCCCAGTTCTCTTAGTCTCTGTAATACGATGGCTAAGTTCTTATTATGTTGTTCGATTGATTGTCCAAAAATTATAATGTCATCAAGGTATACGAAACAGTGATTGTTAATTAGTCCCCTTAATGCTGTGTCCATCATTCTTTGGAATGTAGCCGGAGCATTTTTTAATCCAAATGGCATTCTGTTATAGTGGAAGTGTCCCTGAGGCGTGGAAAAGGCAGTATATTTCTTTGAATTGGGATCCATAGGGATTTGATGGAATCCAGAGGATAGGTCTAAGGCTGAGAAATATTTGGAATTTCCTAATTGTGAAAGGATATCGTCGATTTCTGGTAGTGGGTATGCGTCTTGGTCTGTAAGTTCGTTTAGTCGTCTAAAGTCTATAACTATTCTCCATTTTTGTTTTCCTGATGCGTCGGTTTTCTTGGGTACGACCCATACTGGTGAGTTGTAAGGTGATTCTGATTCTTCAATAATATTTTTATCTAACATTTCTTTCATTTGACGATCGATCTCATGCTTATGGCATTCGGGAGGTCTGTATGACTTTGTGTTAATGATTTTGTCTTCTTTTAAAGTTATAGTGTGTTTTGTCAAGTTAGTACATGGTAACAAGTCGGTTTCTAAATTGAAAACGTCAAGGTAATGTAATAGAATTTTTTCAATTGGTTCTCTAAGTTCTTTTTCTATATGTGATGTACGTACTAATTCTCTAAATTTTGAAGTTTGTTCGAAGTCTTTTGTGTTGGAAATATCGTTAGTTATCACGTAATCTTGCTTACCAGAGTTGATAAAACATACTCGCGTTGGCTTTCCTTCAAGGTATATGGTATGGGTTTTCGTTTCGCCGGGTGAGATGATCGGTTTGTCCTGTAAACGAATTATGTTCCCATCTAATGTTAATGTTTTGTTAGTGAGTTGGTAATCGTAATTTTCAAGAAATGGTAAACCTAATATACCGTCTTCTATTAAAGGGAAATTCTCATTAACAATGTAAAATGTGTTAGTCTTATCATGCAATTTGATATTTAAACACTCGTTAGCCTCGTATCTGTCTGTTCCCATAAAAAATGTTTTAGTTTCGCATTGTCGTCCTACAGTATGTGGCTTTCGTTTTACTAAATTTATTCCTGATCCTGAGTCAATGAGAAATGATTCTCGTTCTCCGTTTGCTCGTACGATGAGCATGGTAGGTAGTCGTCCGGTTGTGGTGTTGACTCGTATTCGTTCATCTCTTCCGTGTGGCAATCTTGAGGTGGGCCGTCGGGAATGTAGTTCGCTCGTATTCGCGGTGGAAGATTTTGTTGGCTGGGTACGCGAAAATTTGCGCATTGGTTAGCCAGATGTCCTAATTGATTACACTTGAAACATTTCATCGTGCGGCGTTTTATTGGCGGTTTCTGTTCGTGTTGTTGGAACGTCGAACTTGGTCTGCTCACTGGAACTCTCGTTCTTTCAATGATTCTTGGTGGGGCAGGTGGTAACGTTCGTATTTGTGACGTGCGTAGACGTTTTTTCTCACTGATGGTGGTTTCTGCTTGGAATGCTGCTTCTTGTGCTTCGACCAGGTCTTTGGGTGATGAGGCAGATACTCTTGTTTCGATGTCGTCCCTGAGGTTAAGTACGTAGATTTTGACTGCTCTTCTGCTCTCTAGATCGATGGCTATTCTTCTCTCGATTGCTTCTTTATGCTCGTACTGAAGTGCGTAGGTTAGTTCGTTTAACGATTTTCTAAATCGTATAGTATAGCTGTGTACGCTTTCTGCTATCCCTTGTCGTACTTGTCGTAATCGGTCTCTTGCACTATCAGCTGTAGTGGGTATACTCACGAATTGTCGCAGGGCGGTGTATAATTCCGCGTAACTTTCGATTTCCAGATGTCGAATACTGCGTTCTGCGTCTTCGGTAATGCGTTGTGCAATGATCAAGTCTAATAATTCTGCTTGTTGTTTGCACTTTGTTCTTACTTTGCGTACTTTTCAGTGTTTCAGTGTTGGTATGAACTGGACAGAGAGTTTAGCCGTATGTTGTGGCGTTTCGAGATCTTCTTGGGTCTGTCTTTCTTCTTCATCGGATTCGTCGTCAGTGATGGCTCTTACTGGTTCGGTGCGTGAAGACCCTGGCTGTGCTGCCTTAGGTCTGGGCCTCAAAGTGGTTCTGGCAGTACGTATACTGTCGTCTACCGTCTCAACTGAGCTGAAATCAGAGGTTGCTAGGCTTCCTGCTACTTGTAGGTTGGCTAAACTTTTTCCTAGAGTTTCTATTTCTCTTGCTCGTTTGGAATTCTCTTCGTTGGCCGTTTGCATCATTCGTCTTATTTCCGCCATACTGATCTCGTGGCGTTCGTTCTGTTTCTGCATGGCATCTAACAGAGTTCTCATACTAGGATCGACTGCCGGGCTGGCTGAATCTCCGTCTTTCCTTACATGAGTCATTATAATCGAGCTTGTTGAACTATTGTTGCTCGATGAGTCTTGACCGGAGAAGCTGTTTCTTCTCGCTCTATAAACGACAAATGAATCCAGTATTTACCTGTTTTGATTCTTCGTAGGAAGTGTTCCGTGGAAGGGACTCCGAATCGTGGTAGACACTGCAACTCAAAATTCTTCGCTGGTCGCTCGTAATAGTGTGCTCGTCTTCTGGTGTGGTGCGTAACCCTGAATTTCAATCTTCTCTCGTAGTAAGAATGAAATGTTCAGTTTCCCGAAGAACAATTGACACTATCCTGGCAGGATCGCCAAAATGTCACGTAATAAACTTCGAAATTATATATATAATTAGCCAGTAGTTGAACCGTAGCCCAACTGACTATACTTTATTTTATAATATAAGAATAATTACAACAATTACAATAATGCGTTTATGTTTAAATACCGTAGCGATTGATAGCGAGGTCAAGATTGAAGATTGTGGGTTAGAGGCGGTCGTTTTATATTAATTGGGAAATGCTTAGTATTACAGAAATGGTCGGCGGAAATTCTAAGAGTGATAAGTCAGCGCTGGGTCATCGAATATTTGGGCTGTTGCAATCTTTCGTGCTAATTGTGAAATGCTTAGTCTTACGGAAGTGGACAGCGGAACGTCTAAGAATGATGAGTCATCAATGGGTCATCGAACCTGTTGAGCTGTGACAAGTGCGTCGGGCCTCCCCACTGCGCGGTGTGCGCGTCATTGGGGAGGCCCGCCAATCATAAGACGGGGAGCAAAGCTTGCTGCCCGCCTCCTAAGGCCAAGGTTAAGAAGGGGGGGGGCAGGTGCGGTGCCTTCCCCTGATGCAACAGGAGGAGGCGAGAGCGATCACCCCGTCTCCTCCATGGTGATGGAGGTGGAGACGGTGGCGGCGGCTGAGGGGACTGCTCCCCCGCCGCCGTCGCAGCCGTCCGAAGAGGGGGGTCGCGTGGCTATTAATTAATGGTGCACGGTGCCTCCCTGTTGGTACTGCAGGCCAACCTGAATAACTGCCGCCGGGCAAAGGACCTGATGGTCCAATGCCTGGCGGAGTGGCAGGTTGGCCTGGCAGTGGCCACGGAGCCCCATGATATCCCCGACCACCCGCACTGGTTCGGGGACGTGGTGGGCTCCGTGGCGGTATGGCATCGCCGCCATTCGGCGACGATACCCCCCTGCTCCGTGATCGAACGGGGCAGGGGGATGATTTTTGTCAAGTGGGGAAGGTTTCTAGTCGCTGGATGCTACAATTCACCCAATTGTGGCTCCGCCGAATTCGGGAGGTTTTTGGACCGGCTGGGGGTCATGCTGGCCCCCTATATGAACGGTCCGGTGCTGGTCCTGGGGGACCTCAATGCGAGGTCCACTGATTGGGGGAACCCCAGGACCAACTGCCGAGGCGGAGCCCTTGTAGATTGGGCGGAGGGGCTGGAGCTCCGGTTACTAAACCGGGGCTCCGTGCCGACGTGCGTGAGGTGGAATGGGTGGTCGGTGGTGGACGTCTCGTTCGCGACTGCCGCCGCCTCACGCCGTGTGTCCAACTGGCGGGACTGGAGAGACTCTGTCGGACCACTGCTACGTCCTTATGGACGTAGCGGTGGTCTCGGACCCGCCCTTGGACACGCCTCTCCGACGACGTGGCGTCCCTTCCGCGCCAAGATGGGCGCGGAAGCGACTAGAGGAGGACCTATTGAGGGCCGTAATTATCGGTTCTGCCTGGCCTCAGGCCAGGGAGCGCGGGGCAGAAGAGGGGGCGGCTTGGATCCGGGACACGTTGCAAATGATTTGCGACGTGGCGATGCCCCGGGTCCGAGCTCAGCCCCCAAGGAAGGCAGTGTATTGGTGGTCGGGCGACTTGGCAGAGCTGCGAGGCTCGGCTGGCCGCGCCCGACGCCGATACACCCGCGCTCGGTGCCGCCACTTCTTGGGCGGTGACCCGGAGCCGATGGTCGCCGATCTGTACAGGGAGTACAGATCGGTGGCCGTGGCCCTCAAGCGTGCGATAGCCGCTGCCAAGGCCAAGGCTTGGGACGAGCTCCTGCTCACCCTCCGAGACGATCCGTGGGGGCGCCCGCACAAGGCGGTGCTTGGGAAGCTCCGCCCCTGGGCGTCCCCAGTCACGGAGAGGTTGGTCCCGGAACTCTTGGGGCGCGTCGTGGATACCCTCTTCCCCCTCAGCGATGGGGCGGGGAGGGGGCCTGAACGCGCCCCGGTGTCGAACCAGTGATTGGTCGGACGAGTTCCGGGTCTCCGGGTGGAAGCTATGCTAGGCCGTCCGGGATCTCCGGGCTAGGGGCAAGAAAGCCCCCGGCCCTGCTGGAGTTCCCGGTGGTATAACGGCCTTGGCTTTAGGGATCCTGGCCCCGGCCTACAGGAGCGTCATGGATTCTAGCCTGGGCCGGGAGAGGGACCCGGGCTCGGCGAGGAGGGTCTGGGCGCGGGGGCGTCCATCGCGCCGACGTGTGCCCCCCCTCCACGGAGGAGGGGGGCGGAGTCGGACGGAGTCGCGGCCCGTGGGTCGTCCCCGCGCGGCGGATCGAGCCCCCCCCCCCTCCCGAGCGGGGGGAGTTGCGGGCGCGGGTGAGGCGGGGTTCGCCCTCCGCGTCCGCGCGTGCCCCCGTAGGGGGGGTGAGTGGGGGGAGGACGCGGGGAGTGGTCCCCTCTCCGCGTCAATTGATGCCCCCTCCTAGCGGGGGGGCAGGTTGTCCCCTGACGGTGCGAGGGGTTCGCTCCTCGCGCCGCCATGTGCCCCCACCCCGGGGGGCGGAGGAAGTTGGGGGTCGGGGTGTGAGCTGACCCCGGCCCCCAAAGAGGGGCATGGCTTCAAATCAGCCTGCCCGCCCCGTTTAGACCACCGGGTCGATCGGGGCGCGTGGGGGGTGGGGTGGGGAGGGTCGGGGAGTGCCGGATCACGCCTCCGACGACCCTTCCTTACCGGTGACCGCGTCTTCTTGCCCTAGCCTGAGGCGGGTGCCTTCGGGTCACCCAGACCGGGCGGGGCACGAAGACGCCGAGGGGCCGTGGGTGGACCGAGCGGAGGCTCGGGAAGCCCATTCCGACGGCCCCAGGGTTAGTGTAAGAAATGCGCGTTAGTATGCAAGAGGATGCCTAGGTGGCGCCGATGTACGCACGCTCAGGGTGGAGACGAGCTTTACGTTCGCGCGGGTTCGTGGTATGTTGCTTGTATATGTTTGAGGTGGAGACACTGTTCTAGAAAGTACGGGACACGTGAATGTGAGATTAATAAAGCAAGTTTTGTTTGGTTTTCTTTTTGGAATCCTAGTGTGTTTTGTTTCGTATTGAATAACCATCACCGTTCCTGTAGTAAAATTAACAGTTAGGGTTGGGGACACCGGGCGGGTCCCTCCGCCCGGGGTCGTATAGAGTAGGTAGTGGGGGAGGCTAACCCCTCCCCCCGGGATTTCATGATAGCTGGGAAGTGTCCTGTTGAGTACTCGCGTGATCCAGGCACTTCCCATTTAGCTTAGGTGGGTGTGGGGTTTTAGTGGGTAGCCACTGGGGACGGGCGCGCCTTCGGCGCCCCCCTCCCCGGTGGTAGTCCCACATAATCTCAGTCCCCCCCCCCGGGGGCCGAGGTATGCGTAATGCATTTCCCCACAATAATTAAAACAAAAAAAAAGGGAGCTGCTAGGATGGTGTAGGAAAGATACGCAGACGAACCTGATGCGTAATTGCATAATCAGGGAGCTGCTAGGAGGTTGTAGAAGGGCGCGGATGAACCCAATACAAGATTAGGTAGCCGCTGGGAGGTTGGATGAAACGCACAGGAACCTGATGCGAAATCGCGAAACAGGCAGCTGCTAGGATGCGAACGAACCTGATGCGTAACCAAGGAGCCGCAAGGATAGTATAGTTTTCGTGGACGAACCCAGTGCGAAAGGGGGAACCACTAGGTTGGATAAATCTTTGTTTGGACTATTGGTTTGGCGCGAACGAACCTGATGCGAAATCAGGGAGTCGCTAGGATTGGTAGTAGGCCTCGTAACTAGTATAATTTAATTGATACAATCTGAGCGGTAAGATTGTATCGTGTGGGAACGTTCAATTACTAGATTAGGATTTTGGTCAATAATTAAGGGTTTAAGAAAGTTGCACGATTTACCAAATAACACAAACATATTCTAATAAAGAATGTGAATGTGGTGGTGTCGCGACTGAATTGAAGTAGAAGTGTATGTATAATATTGATTAGTTTTATCGATCGTAGTTTTTCAAAATAAATAGAGCGATGCTATCGGCGCACGGGTTCGATCATTAACAAAAATTAGTGCAATTTTGCAATTTTTAAAATTTTTAGAGACTCAACGTTGCGACCCAGATGTGGGTCATTTTCAAGAGTAACAAATTTTATTGCGTCTGTAAATAAAGTTGTATTAAGAAAATTATTTCATATTGATTATGAAGAGGTAATTTGAAGTAGAATGAATTTGTTACGTACTTGCTAAAAAAACCAACAAGAAAAGTTACATAATTTTGAATTTAGAATATGCTGACTCCATGCCGGCAGCAACTAAACTGAAATCTTGTAAAGGTTACAGCGTAGACATAAACATAACAGAAACAGACGAATTCAAAATCGACCAATCAAAGCCAACTGATTCATAGAGCAGCAGGTCAATAATCGGCGGGATATTCAAACTTTTATATTCAATAAATCTGTCTTTCTCAAAACACAACTTATTAGATTATACCTTATACATTGTTAAGGTACCAAATAAATTAACATTCAAATTATTTGAACGAGAAACGTAAATTATAGCAAAGCCCAAACTTATGAAAAATTTTTTTCATAAATAATGAGAAACTTCATCATAAAAAGCATTACTGATTCAGTAATGTAGCGTAATAGTCATGAATCTTAGGTTTTTCATACCTAAGATTAACGCTTTGTTGTTTAATCATATGAATCATATGAACTATTACGCTACATTACTGAATCAGTAATGCTTTTTATGATGAAGTTTCTCATTATTTATGAAAAAAATTTTTCATAAGTTTGGGCTTTGCTATAATTTACGTTTCTCGTTCAAATAATTTGAATGTTAATTTATTTGGTACCTTAACAATGTATAAGGTATAATCTAATAAGTTGTGTTTTGAGAAAGACAGATTTATTGAATATAAAAGTTTGAATATCCCGCCGATTATTGACCTGCTGCTCTATGAATCAGTTGGCTTTGATTGGTCGATTTTGAATTCGTCTGTTTCTGTTATGTTTATGTCTACGCTGTAACTGTTAACGCGAACGCGTAATTCTCTATGTAATTTGTAATTCGCGCTATACTTGTTTTGTTTTCTCGTCACCTGTGCTCGCTCTGATTAAATGTATATGTCGATCTATATCTTGTATGTTCTCTGTATGTCTGTATTGTCCTCAGACGAGGCAGTACAGTTCGCACCGTCATAATAAACGGATCAACCTCAAAAATCTGTATACTCTCTTTGTCTGTCCACTTCGCGGTAACAGAATCGCGTATTATCCCTCTCATTTTTACTAACGGGCTGCAACATTAAAATTAAAAGAATCGCTCTCTACATTAATGGTCCTTCCAGCCGGATAGTTGCAAGTTATAACGTTAGTGAAAATGAACAGGACGTTACCGCGCTCTAAACGTAGTCGAGTATCTCGCACCTCTGTTGTTAGTTTCTCGATTCTCGGCGATCTCGATATGTATCGTGCGTGAGTGGACATCTCTCGTGATTTAAACATTCTGGAACGCGTAATTTAAATCTTCTCGAAAGAACTGGACTCTCTCAAACTCTTTCTCGAGTGTGAGTGGAAACCGTTGCCGTTGACCGTTGGCATAAAATTTCGAACCTCGTGAACTCAGTGACTCTTATTGTTGTGGGTGACTGTGACCGTGTAGATTTCAAACATGAGTGCCGCGAACTTCGAATATCTTCTCGAGCAACAACAAACTCTCTTCGGATACATTTCTCGGTCCGTCGAAAACCTTCAAAAGGTCGGATCCGAAAAAATCACTCGCCAGCGCGCACAAGGACGCCTGGAGGCTCTTCGAAAAAATTGGGGGAAATTCGAAGCGAATAATGATCAGATTTGTGCTACAAAGACCACACTCAACACTGAGTCACGGGAACAACTTAGAAAAGTTCCGTACTTCTCAGAAGAACTCTTCGTAATTTGCGAAGAGAACTTTCTTGATGCTCAAGAAGCTATTCAAATCCTGCTAGACAACCTCACGGACAATGACAACTGTCAGAAATGGAAAGATCAGGATAACGAGGGCCAACAGAGCACGAAAAGCAAGAAAGCTCGACTTCCGAAAATCGATCTGCCCAAATTTAACGGTGATTACTCGGAATGGGCAGAATTTCACGATCTGTTCAAATCTATGGTTGTCTCCAATACTGACCTGGAGCCCGTAGAAAAACTAACATACCTCAAGATGTGTCTCTCAGGAAACGCAGGTCTACGTTTGAAGAATGTCGCTGTGAGAGCGAGTAATTTTCAAAACGCTTGGGACGATCTCGTGTCGTATTTCGAAAATAAGCGCATGCTTGTGGGCGCCGCGTTAGAATCGCTCTTTTCCGTTAAATCGCTAACTCGTGAATCTGCGTCCGATCTCGAGCGACTATACTCAGAAACCTCGCAAGCTCTCAGCTCTCTCGAAGCTCTCGACAGACCTGTCAAATACTGGGATGATGTACTAGTTCTTACGGTAGTTGGGAAACTCGACGCAACCTCGATTAAAGAATGGGAAAGTGAACTTGGTGCCAGTACAGAACCTCCAACCTGGAAACAACTTGTTCAGTTCATGATTTCGCGAATCCGATCATTGCAAGCGTACGAGAGAGCTAAAGGAAAGCCGCGCCCAGAGCCTCAAACCTCCAATAATTCTCGCCAAGCAAGTGCGAAATCGCATCATACGGCAACCTCAACAAGTACGACGAAGTGCTCATTGTGCGACGCTGCGCATTACCTCTCGTTCTGTCCAACGTACATTGGAAGGTCACCGGAGCAGCGTCGTGAATTTCTTTCGCAGAAAAGACTCTGTTATAATTGTCTAGGTCCGCATCAACGCAAGATGTGCCGTACGCGAAAACGATGTCTAAAATGCGGAGCCCAACACCACACCTCGATACACAGCGGAGACACTCCTCTCACAGCAGCTCCAGCGCATCAGCATCCCGAGAAGACTACTGATCCTGCAGCATCCGCGTCATTTCTTCCGCGCCGCGATCCGACGATACCGAGCGACTCAGCGTCGAGCAACGTCGCTCAAGTTGGTAGCTTCGAACGACAGCCGGTACTCATAGCCACAGCCGTCGTCAAAATTTTATCGTGTTGCGGTGAACCTCTCGAAGCCCGCGCGCTTCTCGACCAGGGATCGGAGATCTCTCTTATTACGGAGTCTTTAGCTGAACGTCTCAGACTCCCGCGCTCGCGTTCGTCGATTCCTATCGTCGGTATCGGGGCGGAATCGTCGCGTCGGTCGCATGGCTCCGTCGCACTGAACCTGCAGTCTCGCGTTCGACCAACGTTCACGTGCAAGGTAAACGCCTCTATCTTGTCGAAACTCACCGGATACTTGCCCTCAACGAAAGTATCCGACAATAGCTGGCCGCACCTTCAGGATCTCGAATTGGCTGATCCGAATTTTGCACAACCAGGACGCATCGATCTCGTGCTCGGAGCGGATGTCTACGGCTTGTTTCTCGAAGAAGGCGTTCGCAAAGGTCCAGTCACAGCTCCGATAGCTCAGAATACGACTCTCGGCTGGATCCTATCAGGCGTCGTCCCCGCAGCGAGTGCATCGTCTCAGCCAATACCTCAGAGTTTTCAATGTGCACCTGATCGCGAACTCCTCGAGCTTTTACAGAGGTTCTGGATGCAGGAAGAAGCGTTTTCAGTAGTTCCGGATCAATTGTCGCCTGAGGAAACTCAGTGCGAGTCTCATTTCGCCGCTACTCACGCGCGAAATTCGGAGGGAAGATATATAGTTCGTCTACCCTTCAAAAGGATACCGGACAATCTGGGGAATTCTCGATCGCAAGCTCTCAGGGTGTTAACACGCCAGGAAAAGCGCTTCTCCAAGAATTCTACCCTGCAAAACGCCTACGTCTCATTCATGGAGGAGTACCAGAGGCTGGGACACATGCATCGCGCGGCAGACACAACTACGGACCAGAATCGCATTTATTATCTTCCGCATTTGTGTGTAATTCGCGAATCAAGCTCCTCTACGAAGTATCGCGTCGTGTTTAACGGATCTCAACAGATAGATCGCGGTATCTCGCTCAACGACTGTCTGCATGAAGGTCCGAAGTTGTTGACGGATCTCTCTGACGTCATCACTCGCTGGCGCGTATTCAAGTTCGTGTTCTCGGCAGACGTATCAAAAATGTTTCGACAAATCCTTGTTCACCCAGATGATCAAGATTTTCAAAGAATCCTCTGGCGTAACTCCCGCGGTGAACTCGTAGAATTCGCCTTGTGCACAGTAACGTACGGCCTATCGTCCGCGCCCTTTCTCGCGAACCGAACTCTACGGCAACTCGATAAGGACGAAGGTCATCGCTTCCCTCTAGCCGAAGGAGTGATCAAGGAAGGAACCTATGTGGACGACGTCTTCTCCGGTGCGCACAGTCTCGAACAAGGCCGTGAGAAAATTGAGCAAGTCGCAAATCTCTTCAAGGCGGGCGGCTTTCCGCTGAAGAAATGGACCGCCAACCACGATGACATGCTTGAAAGCATTTCGACAGCTGATCGCGAAACTGCTCACTCTCTCTCTCTCGACAACGGGCCTTCGTTTCGTACACTCGGTCTAACGTGGCGACAACAAACAGACTCGTTCGTGTTTACGCTCGCGCATACAAGTGAGCCCGCTGTCACAACAAAGCGAACGGTATTGTCGCGTACCGCTCAGCTGTTCGATCCGCTTGGATGGCTCGCTCCCGTCGTGGTACGCGCTAAAATATCTCTACCACAGCATCTCGCCGCTCGCTGGATGGACTACGCGCGACAACTTCAAGATGTAACGTCCATTTCTGTGCCGCGATGGCTCGGTCTTACGCCCTCAGCTCTCGGAGTCGAAATACATGGATTCTCCGACGCGTCTCATGCAGCTCTCGGCGTCGTTGTTTACGTGCGTGTGCTCTACGATGTCGATGATCCGAAAGTCACTCTTGTATCCGCCAAAACAAAAGTCGCGCCAATCAAAAAACAATCGTCTACCGCTAAGCGATCTCGTACGACATGCGTAACCACTCCTCGTCTCGAACTCTCCGCGGCGGTTCTGCTCGTTCGACATTTGTTGCAGATACAACGTGCTCTCAAGCTCGACGACGCTCCAGTCCACCTCTGGACTGACTCTACGACTGCACTCCACTGGATTCAAGGTCATCCTTCGCGCTGGAAGGATTTTGTTAGAAATCGCGTAGCTCAAATTCAGGAGAACTCGCCAAACGCTCGGTGGCACCATGTACCTGGGGAAGAAAATCCCGCGGATCTCGCGTCGCGCGGTTTGTCTCCCAAGCAACTCGCTGAAAATCCTCTCTGGTGGCAAGGTCCACCATGGCTCGGTTGACATTCGACGTTCTGGCCCTCTTCTGTACCGCCTCTGCCAGACGTCGACCTCGAAGAACGACAAAAAACGGTTGCATTTGCGAAATCCGATAATCTTCAGTTGTGGAATCTCATAAGTAGATACTCGCGCTTAATACGACTCCTTCGCATTACCGCGTGGTCTTTTCGCGTCGTAGAGCGGTTTCGCCGTCGCGATCGAACCACCGTGTACTCCTCGCCTCTACAACCGAAAGAAATCGAAAACGCGCGTCTTTACTGGATAAAATCGACTCAGAAAAGCTATTTTTCAAAAGAAATGCAACAACTCTCGCAGGCTGGCGTGCTTTCGCGATCGAGTCCTCTGATCCGTCTCGTACCGTTCCTCGACTCGGACGGAATGCTCCGCGTCGGCGGGCGGCTTCGCAACGCGCTTTTAGATCACGATGTGAAGCACCCCCACATTTTACCGCAAGATTCGGAGCTTACACATCTCGTACTCGATCACGCGCATAGGACAACCCTGCATGGAGGAGCGCAAGCCATGCTCGCCACGTTGAGGCACTCCTACTGGATCGTAGGAGGCCGCGTCCCTGTTCGTAGTTTCGTCCTTAGGTGCGTTACATGTACTCGACAGCGAGCTGCTACCGCGACGCAGCTAATGGGGCAATTGCCCATCTCTCGCACTCTACCGTCGCGTCCGTTTTTCCACTCCGGAGTGGATTACGCCGGCCCTTTCACTGGCCAAACATGGCGAGGGAGGGCAGCCAAAACGTACAAAAGCTATCTCGTCGTGTTCGTATGTTTTTCGTCTTCCGCAGTCCATCTCGAACTCGCGACGGATTATTCGACCGCAGGTTTTTTAGCCGCCTACAAAAGGTTTACAGGCCGTCGCGGAATTTGTGCTACGTTGACAAGCGATTGCGGCACCAATCTCGTAGGCGCGGACAGCGAGCTCCGCCGTCTCTTCGATTCGTCCTCACGCGAACTCGCCGATCTTGCGAACCTCCTCGCGAACGACGGTATGAAATGGTCGTTCAACCCTCCAACCGCGCCCCATTTCGGTGGTAAATGGGAAGCAGCCGTCAAGTCCGTGAAATTTCACCTCAGACGCATCGTCGGTGAGACTATTCTCACCTACGAAGAATTCTCGACGCACTTGGTGCAGATCGAAGCTGTTCTGAACTCTCGACCGATCTGCCCACTGTCCGACGACCCCGACGACCTCGAAGCTCTGACACCTGGTCACTTTATCGTTGGAGAAGCCATCAACACGGTTCCTGAACCGTCACTCGCTCATCTACCAGAATCGCGTCTTTCTCGGTGGCAACTTCTCCGTCAATTCCTCGAAAGATTCTGGCAAAGGTGGACCACTGAGTATCTCCAACGGTTCCAAATATCTAGTAAATGGCACCAACTCCAAGATGCCATCAAGGTCAACCAACTGGTGCTGGTTGCTGACGAACGATACCCACCGTCGAAGTGGCCGCTCGCGCGAGTGACTGCAGTTCATCCTGGCAAGGATGGTCTCGTTCGCGTTGTTACCGTCCGGACGCAATTCACTACGCTAAAGAGACCGATTGCTAAACTCTGTCGTTTGCCAGTAAATGTATCAGCCGAGAAAGATTGACTCTTAGTTTAGTAAGAACTGTTATTTCGACGTCGTTTGAACGTCGTCGAGGCGGGCGGAAATGTTAACGCGAACGCGTAATTCTCTATGTAATTTGTAATTCGCGCTATACTTGTTTTGTTTTCTCGTCACCTGTGCTCGCTCTGATTAAATGTATATGTCGATCTATATCTTGTATGTTCTCTGTATGTCTGTATTGTCCTCAGACGAGGCAGTACAGTTCGCACCGTCATAATAAACGGATCAACCTCAAAAATTTGTATACTCTCTTTGTCTGTCCACTTCGCGGTAACAGAATCGCGTATTATCTCTCTCATTTTTACTAACGGGCTGCAACATTAAAATTAAAAGAATCGCTCTCTACAGTAAACTTTACAAGATTTCAGTTTAGTTGCTGCCGGCATGGAGTCAGCATATTCTAAATTCAAAATTATGTAAATTTTCTTGTTGGTTTTTTTAGCAAGTACGTAACAAATTCATTCTACTTCAAATTACCTCTTCATAATCAATATGAAATAATTTTCTTAATACAACTTTATTTACAGACGCAATAAAATTTGTTACTCTTGAAAATGACCCACATCTGGGTCGAAACGTTGAGTCTCTAAAAATTTTAAAAATTGCAAAATTGCACTAATTTTTGTTAATGATCGAACCCGTGCGCCGATAGCATCGCTCTATTTATTTTGTATGTATAATATTATTAAATTGAAAAATGCTCTCGGCGCACGGTTTCGATCAATAATAAAAAACTAAGCAATTTTGCAATATTTAAATTCTCAACGTTTCGATCCGAATTTGGATCATCCTCAAGAGAGATGCGTCTGAAATTATATATATAATTAATATTTTGTAAATTTAACAGGGGGGACAAACTGATTATAATTAAATTTTTAAAACACATACTTGCTAAGTATCAAAACATGTTAATTAGCTATTATACACAGACTGAGTTTCATGCTGGTCTGCATTCAACTGAGGTACCGGCCGTTAAGATAGAGCGAACACATAAATTGAAAACGACGTATATTGACACTCAACCAATCAGACACCATGATCGACAAGTTGTTGAATCGATTCTTGGCGGTAAATTCAAATTGACAAAATATCGATCCTAACGCAACATAACCAGTAGGGTACCATTTAACATGGTAAGAAAATTAACATTCAATAGTTTTGATCACAGATGTTATGAAAACATATTTTCACATAAATAATACTTCGTATATACGTAGAAACTTCATCATAACCTACATTACTGGTTTAGTAATGTTGCGTAATATTCATGAATCTTTGGTGTTTCGTACCTAAGATTTACGCTTTGATGTTTAATCATATGAATAAACTCGAAAGAATGCTTCGTCAAAGCGGTATGTTGTGTAGGAGGCAAAAAAATATTTCTTTTATGTTCTTTAATTCTTGTGTCTAAATGCCTTGACGTCTGTCCAATATATGTGCTGCTGCAACCTTTACATGGTATTGAATAAACTATATTGCAATTTTTTGAAAGTGGTAATTTGTCTTTAACTGGTGGAAACCAATTTTTTAAACAAGAAGGTATTTTGTAAATAGTGTGAATACCAGCTTTTCTGAAAATTCTTTTTATATCATCAGCAATGTTTTTAACATATGGAATTACCACAGTGTTTTTCCAATTAATTGGACCAGTTTCTTTAAATTTTTCCTCTTTTCGTTTCTCGATGACAAGAGGGTTATATATTTCAAAGACCCTTTCTTTGATGACTTTAGAAATAAGAATACTGGGGTAATTATTCTGTTGTAAAACATTTCTAATCAAAGATAAATTTTTTTCCCTGAATTCTGGATTCGACAAGAGTATGGCTCGATCAATTAAGCCTTTGATGAGACCTAACTTATGCTGTGAAGGATGAAAAGAATAGTAATTTAAATATCTGCCAGACCAACTGGACTTATGAAACCAATCAGTTTTTAAGTTTCTGCCATCCCTGATTATGTTAATGTCAAGAAAGCTGAGACTTGCATTTGTTTCAATTTCATGCGTAAATTGGATCCTGTTATGGAAACCATTAAAGATATCAAGGATTGTTACAATTTGCTCTGGCAAACAACAAGTAATAATGTCATCAACATATCGTTTATAGAATATTAAATTAAATGGAAGTTTTGGTATCGAAGCATTCTCTAATTCTTCCATTACCAAGTTAGCAATGACTGGGGAGATGGGGGACCCCATAGCCGTACCAAATATTTGTTTGTAGTAAACACCATTAAAAACAAACACATTGGATTCCAGAATAAACTTAACAGCATGAACAAATTCCTCCCTTTTAATAGTGGTATGTTCTTTGATTTCGTCCCAACGTGAGTGCAAACAACGATTCTTGGTTCAAAAATTTATCCAATGTTAATGTACCAACAGAAGTGATTAATGTTCTAAAATTAGGACCTAAGTTTGCAATTGACGTTCCGGGTAAATTCATAACGTCACCTAAGTTCATCGCTTCAATTGAAGCAGGTTTAATGAAAGTAACTGAATGCAACAATATTCAAAGTTCTACCAGAATAAAATTAATAAATAAGATATTGAACAACGTCACACATAATCGAAATAACAATAATTTTCATAATTCTAATAATAGGTTGATATATGATTCCGAGATGAAAATTACTAAGCAATTCTTAAAAAACAATGACAACTTGTTATTACTCAAATCAGATAAAGACAACACCACAGTCTTAGTTGATAAAAAACAATACATTTTGGAAGTCACAAACTTGCTCAATGACAGAAACACATATAGTGTTGAAGTATGCAGCGGTGTGAATCGGGCGGTTACCGTTTCGTCTAGGGACCGACGTGAATGGGGGCTGCTCGGCGGGAGTGTGTGTTAAGATGGCCGCGAGGCACGCGTACGCAGAATAAACGTCTTGAAGTAATAAGTAGTTTTCCTTCAATAAACCACGAACCCGACCTCCACAAAACATCTGGCGACCGTGACAGGACACTGGGTTCGTGTTATAGTGAAAGTTTTGATACTTGTGTAATAATATGGATGCTACAAAGAGAAGAAGAACGTCACAGCGTGCCGCGTTTACCAGAGCCTTGAATTCGTTGTACGAATTAATAAAAGATGGATCGGGGGATCGGCGAATCCTGGTGGCGCTCGAAATGTTAGAGGAAAAAGCACAGGATTTGGACGCCACCACGAAGAGTGTTTTAGATTCATTATTCGATTTTCCGGACAAGACAGAAGAGGGAATTCAACTAGAATATAACGACGCGGATGAATATAGAAGAAAGTTCTTACAGGCAAAGCACGCGGTTGCCGATTGTCTAGCGACAAGAAGTCCAGATACAGCGCAGATGCCTAATCCGGTCGCGCAGGGTGAAACTCGTAAAACATTTAAGCTGCCAAAGATCGAATTGATTAAATTCGACGGAAATATACGTAATTGGTTGCAATTCTGGAGTCTTTTCAAAAAGATTCATGAGGACCATAATATAGCCGAAGAAGATAAATTTCAATATTTATTGCAAGCGATGGTTCCGGAGTCTCGAGCGGCGGATCTAGTGAAAAGTTACCCGCCAACAGGTGAAAACTACGGAAAAGTGATTACCAGCTTGAAGAATCGTTTCGGCCGGGAAGATCTACAAATCGAAGTGTACGTGAGAGAATTGCTACAGTTAGTGTTGCAAAACGCTGTTACGCCGGCTAAGGAGGTGCCGCTTTCAAGATTGTACGATAAGATTGAGTCGTACCTGAGAGCGCTCGAGTCGCTCGGCGTCACCACGGACAAGTGCGCGGCGATGCTATTTCCATTAGTGGAATCTTCCTTACCGGAGGAGCTGTTACGCGCGTGGCAGCGAAGTAACAAAGCGTGCGATACAGCGCCACAAAGCGAGGAAAATATGACGCAATCAAAAGACAGATTGACACAACTTATAAAATTCTTGGACAATGAAGTGCAGAATGAATTAAGAATTTCGATGGCGGTGCAGGGCTTTCGTCTGAGCACGAACGAAACAGAGTCCGAGAAGCCGAAGAAATACAAGACGACGCGCACCGATACTAAAGACATTCCGAGTGCGATGGGTTTACTCACGATAAAGAGTAAGAACTTTCCGTGCTTATTCTGCGATCTTAGTGATCATGATAGTGCAAGCTGTGGGAAAGCCAGGCAGATGACTCTATTTGAAAGACAGGAACGTGTTAAGAAAAAGCACGCCTGTTTCAATTGTCTTAGGACAGGTCATGGGTGTAAAATGTGTCGCGCAAATGTCAAATGTGCGTGGTGCTCTCGTCGACACGCAGTTATTATGTGTCCAGAAATGGGAAAGCGAGAAAAGGAACATAAAATTAAAGAAACCGTGAACAATGAGTGTAGTTTAGTCAGTTCTTGTAGTGATCCGGAAGTTTTTATGCAAACATTACGCGTTAAATTACGAAGAGGAGATGTAGAAACTGTTGTTCGCGCTGTTATCGACACCGGATCACAGCGGTCATACATCACGGAAGACGCAGCGAGGCTGGTGGAATATGAAGCGACCGCAGAGCGTCTAGTGACACACTCCCTTTTTGGTGGACAAAAGTCGGACACGGTGAACCACAAGGAATATGTAGTGCACTTGAAGAGTTTGGACGATAGTTACGCGTGCAATTTTTCCGCACTGAGACAAAAGATAATTTGTGGTGAAATCCCGTCAATCAAGAATGGAGCATGGTTTCAAGAGTTGAAGAAGCTGGACGTTAATATTACCGACATGAATGGTAACGTACCATCGGTTTCTATTCTAATAGGAGCTGACATTGCTGGCAAGTTGTTAACTGGTCGTAGACATATATTGAAGTGTGGACTGGTGGCTGTAGAAACTTTGCTAGGGTGGACGCTCATGGGTGCGGTTCCTGAAATTGGGAAGCGAGAGAACGCAACCCTCTTGGCAATTTCTATGTTCGTGAGAGATAACAAGGTTGAAGACTTGTGGGCACTAGATGTTTTAGGCATTAAAGATCCTATCGAAGCCAAAACACAGAAGGAGCGTGAACAGGGAGTGAAAGAGAGCTTCGTGAAGACAGTGAAGAGGAGTGACCTAGGTCGTTATGAGGTGCGATTGCCATGGTTGGAAAACCACCCCGGTTTGGGCGAGAACAAGGATCTAGCTGTTCGACGTCTTCAATCAACAGTGAAGAAGTTGCGAGCGGAGGGTCTCTATGCAGACTATCAGGAGGTCTTTAAAGGTTGGATGGCGGAGGGCATTATTGAGCGTGTTCCAGAAGAAGAAGAGGATAACTGGGGCCACTATTTGCCACATCGTCATGTTGTCAAAGAAAATAGTACCACAAGGATAAGACCAGTGTTCGACGCTTCAGCCAAGGAGCGCCAGTTTCCATCCTTGAACGAATGTTTGGAGAAGGGACCAAATCTCATCGAACTGGTAACCTCCGTGTTGTTGCGCTTCAGGGAAGGTGAGATTGGAGTAATTGCAGATATTAGGAAGGCGTTCCTACAAATTGGCATTGATGTAAGAGACAGAGATTTTTTACGATTCCTATGGTATGATAGTAATGATAAAATTGTAATTTTAAGACACTGTAGAGTAGTTTTCGGTGTTTCATGCAGTCCTTTTGTTCTGGGCGCGATAATTCAATTACATTTGAATGGGGTTGTCGAGTCCTTGAATACGTCAAATGCAAGGTTTTGTAAACAGAATGTTTTAAAATTGTTACAAAGTTTTTATGTAGATAACTGCGTCACTAGTGTCGATTCCGTAGACCAGTTAAATAACTGGTTAAACATAAGTTTTGACCTGCGAGGGTGGGAGTATAGCGGTGATGGACCTCAGCAGGTCCAGACGGTTGTACTCGGTATTGTATGGAATAAGCAGCGCGATACCTTATCACTAAGTGTACCAGTTCTAGACCAATTTCGCAACGGGAAAATTACGAAAAGAAATATTCTTTCTCTGTCACATCGTATTTTTGACCCCCTGGGGCTGATTTGCCCCATAGCACTTTGCCCAAGGGTTCTGTTACAGGAAACGTGGGCTCAGAAGCTGTCGTGGGACGACGACGTGACTAGCGATATTAAATCCAGATTTTTGAGTTGGGTAAACGATCTGGAAAACGTAAAGAAAATAGAGATACCGCGTCGTATATTAGGCAAACTCCAGGGCTTAGATAGTGTAAGCCTACATACATTTTGTGATGCCAGTAAACTGGCAAATGCAGCAGTGGTATATATTCGAATAAAAAGCGGTCCAAATATAAAAGTTAATTTTGTGCAATCGAAGACACGAGTTGCTCCGGCAGGTAAAAACGTTACCGACACGAAATATAGCATTCCGCGTTTAGAGTTACTGGCAGCAACGATTGGAGCTAGATTAACATTGTCAATTTTAGAGTCCTTAAGTTTTAAGAAAATCAGAGTGTATTATTGGACCGATTCCTCTACAGTTTTAGCGTGGATTCGCAGAGACCGTAATTGGGGAACGTTTGTGTGGAATAGAGTTAAAGAGATAAGAAAGCTATCAGATCCAGAACAGTGGGGTCATGTACCTGGACGTTTAAATCCCGCAGATTTGCCATCGAGAGGTTGTACAGTAAGTCAACTAGTAATTTCCAGATGGTGGGAGGGTCCAAAGTGGTTGAGTATGGAATCTGAAAATTGGCCACAAAGCGAATCTAGCTACAATGAAGACGAAATAAATAAAGAATTGAAGAAAACTACAAACAGAGCGAGGGAAGAGTCAAATTTCTTCGAGTTATTCGAAGATCGTACTCATTGTAGCTTGGATGAAAAGATTTTGTTTTAACTGTAGAAGTAGGGTAGAAGCTCGAAAAAAGGAAGATCTGTCTCTTGACGAGATGAAAGATGCAGAGTTTCTTCTAGTAAAAATAATTCAAGCGGAATGCTTTACAGTAATATTTACAGTAATATTTTCTGCCGTTTAAAGATGAAGATAACGTAATTCGCTTAAATACTAAGATTGTCCTGCGTGATGATACGTATAATTTCCGCTGTCCTATTATCCTGCCCAATCATCATGAGCTGGTCACGTTAATTATAAAAGAAAAGCATGAAAGCCTTAAACATGCGGGTGTAGAGATCACAATGAGTTCCTTAAGGGAAAAGTTTTGGATTTTAGGAGGTAGGAGGGCAATTCGTTCGGTTATTAAACAATGTGTGAATTGTCGTAGGCATGACTCGAAACCTTTACAGGCTGTACCGGCGCCTCTGCCGTTAAATAGAGTCAGGGATGCGGCGGTTTTCGAGGTAATAGGGGTTGACTACGCGGGCCCTATATATCTTAAGGGCGGACAGAAAGCCTGGATTTGTCTATTTACTTATCTCGAGTTGGTTACGTCCATAAGTACGGCTTCATTTTTAATGGCACTAAGAAGGCATATTGCGCGTCGCGGGCGGCCTACTATTATTTACAGCGATAATGGGACTAATTTTGTGGGTCTAAACAATATGTTTAAACGAATCGATTTTGCGAAATTGGTCAAAACTGTGGCTATAGAGCAAATCGAATGGAAGTTTAATCCCCCTACAGCAGCCTGGTGGGGAGGATTCTGGGAGCGCCTGATTGGTATTTTAAAGAGATTATTGAGACGTACTCTAAAAAGGTCATGTTTAAACTATGAAGAGATGTTGACGATACTTGTAGATTGCGAGGCCGTTATTAATTCGCGACCGATCACGTTCGTGTCAGAGGGTAAGCAGGAGGCAGTACCTCTTACGCCATCAATGTTTCTGCACGAAATTAAAGAGATTGGAGTTTTAGATCTCGATCAAATCGAGAACTGTCAACTGGACAAGCGCTACAGGTATCGTCAGCGAGTTAAGAATGACCTACGAAATAGATTCCGCAACGAATATTTAGGCGCGTTAATGCATAGGCAATCAAAATCAGTTTGCGACAAGGCGAGTGAAACTAAGGTCGGCGATATTGTATTAATCGAGTGTGAGAATACAAAGCGTTTAGAGTGGCCGCTAGCGCGTGTGAAGGAAGTAATGGTAGGAAAAGACAATTGTGCACGTGTTGTACGCTTGACCACCGCTTCGGGTGAGTTGGTGCGACCAATACAGCGAATATACCCGTTGGAGCTTAGGAGTAATTGCGATTCCGACATCGATGTAATTATTCGTAAAAACTATAAAGATTGTAACGTAACAGACGAGAAAGAGTGTGCTGTGACGCGAAGCGGCAGACGGGTACGAAAGCCCGCTAGATTAATATAACCAAATGCGTATGTATTGAGATGAAGGAGTGTCATCATCTCAATGGTGGGAGAATGTTGAAGTATGCAGCGGTGTGAATCGGGCGGTTACCGTTTCGTCTAGGGACCGACGTGAATGGGGGCTGCTCGGCGGGAGTGTGTGTTAAGATGGCCGCGAGCCACGCGTACGCAGAATAAACGTCTTGAAGTAATAAGTAGTTTTCCTTCAATAAACCACGAACCCGACCTCCACAAAACATATAGTATCAGCAAATTTCAATACACTTGCACTTTTGAGAAAGAAGCAAATCTCATTAATAAATTTCATGGTTATGGATATTAAGAGTCAATAACTTATTCATATATAAAAGGATTTATTTTAAAGTAAACTATTCATACAGAGATCTTAGAAGCAACTACAGAAAGTAGCGTAACAAAAACCCGCGTAAATCATAGGAGGAACATGCTACCAACCATACATAAGCATGGGGAATACAGAGTGGAAACTCAACAAAAATAAAACATATATATATATATGTACATAAACATAAAACTTAAATGATTTTTCAACACTCCCCCTGTTTATGTACCATTTTTATAATTACTGAATAAAGACCACATGTATGGTGAAAACCATTTTTATAAATTTATATCTTCGCATATTTCTGACCGATGTTGCTGAAAAGCCGGTCGAGCTAGAGGCTTTGTAAATATGTCTGCAGGCTGCTCTTTTGTGTTAATATATTCCAAATCAAAAACTTTCTCTTCGTATCTATCTCGGATATAGTGGTATTGTACATCAATATGTTTGGTCCTTTTGTGGTATACAGGGTTCTTTATTAATTGAATTGCGCTCAAGTTATCCATGAACAGACTTGTACGCATATGCGTTGGAACCCTGAGATCCTTTAGAAGTTTGTGTATCCATACCATCTCTTTGACAGCCTGGCATGCTGCTATATATTCAGCATCCGTTGTCGACAATGCTACAGTTGCTTGTCGTTGCGAACTCCAACTTATTACGCTTGAACCTAGTTTTACCAAGTATCCCGATGTGGATTTCCTAGTTTTAATGTCACCAGCAAAATCAGCGTCACTGTAAACTTTAAGGTGATTATGATTGCATTTCTTAAAACTGAGCCCATAATTAACTGTACCCTTGAGGTACTTGAGGATTCTTTTAACAGCATTCCATTGCATCTTAGATGGATTCTTCAGGAACCTACTGGCCTTGTTGACTGCGTACGCTAGGTCTGGTCTTGTTCCATTTGATAGGTACAATAGGGATCCTACCGCTTCGCTATATGGCGCGCTCACTCCTTCACCTGACTCCTGAAGAATGTCTGCACTCGTTTCCTGGTGAGGATCTGCAGGAATTGATACTGGATTAGCCGCGTGCATACGGAATCTTTCCAATATCTTTTCGGCGTATGCCTCTTGATGCAAGAATATGGATCCATCGCTTTGCTGAGTTATCTGTAATCCCAGAAACGTATTTGACTTATCAATCGTAATTTCGAATTCAGCTTTTAATCCCTGAAGAAGGCAATCAATATCATCTTCATGTCTTGCTAGTATAAGCCCGTCGTCAACATATATACTAAGTATTATTCTCTTCTTTTCATCAATACTCGTAAATATACAGGGGTCAGCATCGGTGGGTTTCATTTCAAATTTCTGAATAAACGTTGTAAACCTTTTGTTCCAACATCTGGATGACTGTTTGAGTCCGTATATACTTCTCTGTAATTTACATACTAGATCTGTGTCATCAGAGTATCCTTCTGGTTGTTTCATATATACGCATTCTTCTATTTTGCTATTCAAGAATGCAGTTTTTATGTCGAATTGTTTAATTAATAGGCTTTCCTTTGCTGCAACAGACAAAATCATTCTTATAGAATTGTACCTGACTACAGGACTGAATGTCTCCGTATAGTCAATCCCAGCAACTTGATCATAGCCTTTCGCCACCAGTCTGGCTTTATGTCTCACTACATTGCCTTTGGAATCCTTTTTTATTTTATATACCCATCGATTGCCCATAACATTGGCATTAGGTGGCGGCTTAACGAGTTCCCAGACTTGATTCTTTTGGAGTGACCTTATTTCTTCGTTCATTGCCTCATTCCATTTTGCTGCTTCATTACTACTTATGGCTTGCCTGTAGTTTAGAGGTTCGCAGCCCTCTGCAACAAAAATACTTTCAATGAAATCAGCATACCTAGAAGGTGGTTTAATAGATGATCGGTCACGCAATCTCCTATGATCTTCATTCCTAGGATTCTCGGGTTCCGGCTCTACATGATGTTCTGTTGGGCTTTCTTCGGGAAGTGCAGGCGAGCTCTCTTCAGGATTTACAGGCGAGCTCTCTTCAGGACGTGTAAAGGAGCTCTCTTCAGAACATACAGGCGAGCTTTCTTCAGGCAAATATAACAATGTCCCTGGGACATTTTCCAGATTTTCTTCGATGGGTTCATCCCTTTTGGTGAATATTACATCACGTCTTATCACTATGGTGTCCTTGTGAGGGAGCCAAATTCTGTGTCCTTTGACATTCTCCTCATACCCAATAAAATATCCTTTCTCCGATTTCTGATCAAGTTTCTTTCGTTGAATCTTTGGAACGTGTACGTAAACCTCCTCACCAAAAACATGTAGATCCTGGAGATTTGCTTTTCGCTTGTACCATAACTCGAATGGTGTTTTATTTGGTTCCGAACTAGTACTTGTGCAGTTCAACACATAAACTGCAGTGTTCACAGCCTCTGCCCAAAACCTTAATTTGAAATTCTTGGCATGTAGTATCGTACGTGCAGCCTCAACGACTGTTCTATTTTCCCTTTCCGCAGCTCCATTCTGCTCTGGACAGTAAGCTACTGTACGCTGATGCCGCACTCCATGTTCATTTAATAGCTTTGATACTGATTCACACATAAATTCCAATCCATTGTCGGACCTGATTGTTTTTATGCCTTGTGGACAGTGTTTTTCCATTTTCACAATGTAATCCCTTAGACATTTAGCAACTTCAGACTTTTGGCTGAGAAAATATACACATCTAAAATGTGAGTAGTCGTCCTTCAGGAGTAAGAAATACCTAGAACCCCTCATAGACAGTTCCTGCATCGGACCACAGACATCAACATGTATTAACTCTCCTATACAATTTGATTTTGTGCTGCTTTTGGGGAATGGCAATCGATGCGCCTTGCCAATAGCACAGGCATCACAGAAAGGTTGTTCTGCATTTTTCACCTTTATGCCAAAAGTGTTTAATACGCTTCTTACATGTGCATAATTTTGGTGGACCAATCTTTTGTGCCATATATTTAATGACACAGCAACAGCAGCATCAACCTGACATGCCTTTTCCTGGAGGTTAGATTGACACATTACTTTAAAATTCATGACAAATAGCCCCTTACCTTCTCTGTGGCCCGTTGCCATTATCTGGTTGTCCTTTATGAATTTGCATGTGGTTCTGTCTGCTTCATGCTTGAAACCCTTGTCAAGTATGATACCTTCAGATAACAAATTAAATCTTAAGTCTGGTACAAACAGAACATCTGCTAGATGGTTTCTAATCCATTTTTGTCCATTATAGGCGAGTACATTGATGTCACCTCTTCCATAAGCCTTGAGCAGTTCACCATTGCCCATACGAACCCATATTTCATCTTGCATGGGTTTGTAGGTTATAAACCAGTCTCCTCTATGTGACATGTGGTTAGTCGCACCACTGTCTTTATACCAATCATTCGTACACCCACTTGGTTGTGTAACCGATGTAAATGCCTGACACATTAGTCCTGCGCCATGTGGAGTCTTTGAATTTTTAGTTATATTTTCATTACGTGCCTTATAGTTATTATTGTTTACTCCATTATTATTATACCAGCATTCATTTGCCCAATGATTTGGCTTCTTGCATATGTAGCATTTTCCAGTTTTCTTGAAATTCTTGTTGGTGTTATTCCCACGCTGATTTTTGCCCTTTTGAAATTTTTGGGATACCAGAGCATGGTTTTCATCCGTTTCTTCCGTAGGACGCATGCGAGCTTCCTCAGCAGCTAATCTGGAAATCAAGTTTGCCTTTGTGCGATGTGCATCTGGTGTCGACTCCCAAGCACTATGAAAATGCCGATAAGTTTCAGGCAATGTAATCAAAATTTTTGAAATTATCATTCTGTCAGAAATTTCTTCACCCATTAAGGTGAGACTATATGCCAAGTTCTCAACTTTCGAAAAATGTGTATGTATATCATCATTATTTTCAATCTTCAAGTTATGCCACTTCTTTTGTAGGATATGTAGACTTGCTTCATCCCTCCTTTCAAAAATTTCATTCAATTTTTCCCACATTTGCTGAGCAGTGTTTAGATTTACAAGATGTATCATAACCTTTTTTGATAATGTGGTAACTATTATTCTTTGCGCGGTTCCATCCGCTTTTTGAAACTCATCTAGCTTGCGAGTGTACTCGGCCCTTTGCTCTGCAGTAGCACCCACAGCAAGCTCATCAGGTTTTATTAATCTTCCTTGTATTACGTTATATACGTTATAAGACTTTAACATAACGAGAACTTGGAATTTCCATAAACTCCACTCACTTGCATCTTGTAATTTGTTAATTCTTGATAGCTCTTCGTCTTTATTCATTTTGAGAATGTGAGGTTCGTTTTCACTTACTTGCACGTGGCCGGAATAACCTCTTCTCACTTTTTTTTTTTTTTAGTTTTTGAGACGAATTCTTTTTCTCTTTTATACAAATTAATAAGTATTATGCACACAGCGCATCTGGGCCCATAACCTAATAAATTTCATGGTTATGGATATTAAGAGTCAATAACTTATTCATATATAAAAGGATTTATTTTAAAGTAAACTATTCATACAGAGAGCTTAAAAGCAACTACAGAAAGTAGAGTAACAAAAACCCGCGTAAATCATAGGAGGAACATGCTACCAACCATACATAAGCATGGGGAATACAGAGTGGAAACTCAACAAAAATAAAACATATATATATATATGTACATAAACATAAAACTTAAATGATTTTTCAACACTCATCATTACCAATTTAGTTAAAAAAGAACAGATTAGTGAATACATAGGTAAAATATTAAAAACTCACAATGCAGTAATTCCTAGAGCATACGCACTACCGAAAACACACAAAAAACAATTGGCATGGCGTATCATTGTTTCCTTCATTGGAGGTCCATCATACAAATTGTCTAAATTCCTTTCTGGTATTGTTTCAAAGATTATAGGGAAGTCAAAGTTCCATACCATTGACAGCTGGCAATTGGTAAAAGAACTCAGAACCATCCAGATACCTGTTGAATCACAATTAATTTCCTTAGATGTTACAGCATTATTTACAAACGTCCCAATTGATCTGGGATTGCAAGTTTTGCACTCACGTTGGGACGAAATCAAAGAACATACCACTATCAAAAGGGAGGAATTTGTTCATGCTGTTAAGTTTATTCTGGAATCCAATGTGTTTGTTTTTAATGGTGTTTACTACAAACAAATATTTGGTACGGCTATGGGGTCCCCCATCTCCCCAGTCATTGCTAACTTGGTAATGGAAGAATTAGAGAATGCTTCGATACCAAAACTTCCATTTAATTTAATATTCTATAAACGATATGTTGATGACATTATTACTTGTTGTTTGCCAGAGCAAATTGTAACAATCCTTGATATCTTTAATGGTTTCCATAACAGGATTCAATTTACGCATGAAATTGAAACAAATGCAAGTCTCAGCTTTCTTGACATTAACATAATCAGGGATGGCAGCAACTTAAAAACTGATTGGTTTCATAAGTCCAGTTGGTCTGGCAGATATTTAAATTACTATTCTTTTCATCCTTCACAGCATAAGTTAGGTCTCATCAAAGGCTTAATTGATCGAGCCATACTCTTGTCGAATCCAGAATTCAGGGAAAAAAATTTATCTTTGATTAGAAATGTTTTACAACAGAATAATTACCCCAGTATTCTTATTTCTAAAGTCATCAAAGAAAGGGTCTTTGAAATATATAACCCTCTTGTCATCGAGAAACGAAAAGAGGAAAAATTTAAAGAAACTGGTCCAATTAATTGGAAAAACACTGTGGTAATTCCATATGTTAAAAACATTGCTGATGATATAAAAAGAATTTTCAGAAAAGCTGGTATTCACACTATTTACAAAATACCTTCTTGTTTAAAAAATTGGTTTCCACCAGTTAAAGACAAATTACCACTTTCAAAAAATTGCAATATAGTTTATTCAATACCATGTAAAGGTTGCAGCAGCACATATATTGGACAGACGTCAAGGCATTTAGACACAAGAATTAAAGAACATAAAAGAAATATTTTTTTGCCTCCTACACAACATACCGCTTTGACGAAGCATTCTTTCGAGTTTGATCACGCATTTGACTTTGAAAATGCAAAAATTGTGGACAGAGAACCCAATTTAGAACGTAGAATACTTCTTGAAACTATTCACATGATTAAACATCAAAGCGTAAATCTTAGGTACGAAACACCAAAGATTCATGAATATTACGCAACATTACTAAACCAGTAATGTAGGTTATGATGAAGTTTCTACGTATATACGAAGTATTATTTATGTGAAAATATGTTTTCATAACATCTGTGATCAAAACTATTGAATGTTAATTTTCTTACCATGTTAAATGGTACCCTACTGGTTATGTTGCGTTAGGATCGATATTTTGTCAATTTGAATTTACCGCCAAGAATCGATTCAACAACTTGTCGATCATGGTGTCTGATTGGTTGAGTGTCAATATACGTCGTTTTCAATTTATGTGTTCGCTCTATCTTAACGGCCGGTACCTCAGTTGAATGCAGACCAGCATGAAACTCAGTCTGTGTATAATAGCTAATTAACATGTTTTGATACTTAGCAAGTATGTGTTTTAAAAATTTAATTATAATCAGTTTGTCCCCCCTGTTAAATTTACAAAATATTAATTATATATATAATTTCAGACGCATCTCTCTTGAGGATGATCCAAATTCCGATCGAAACGTTGAGAATTTAAATATTGCAAAATTGCTTAGTTTTTTATTATTGATCGAAACCGTGCGCCGAGAGCATTTTTCAATTTATTAAACATCTACGATCGAGAAACAATAAATTAATTATAATATTATTATCTAAGATGCTCGATGTTGACGCACTGGCAATGCGGGGCCTGATAGTACCAATAATGCCAAACAGACTTTAAACCGAACTCGCGGAGTCTTTAAGGTTAACTTTGATCGAAGGGGAACTTTAGCCCGATCTCACTTGACATGGATTCTAACGACTGCAACACGACGTGACACTACTCGTGTCTAGACTAGTACTAACCAACGAAAGTAAAAATGCAAGGGTTTATATACCCCAAAAACGGGAGGGGTAGTCTGTTTTAATCTGCAGTTACTTGGGACTGCACTGTCGTTTTTTGTGGTTTTCCATTAAATCGGGCCAGAGCTCGATCTTCGTCAAGAGGGCAGATTTTTAGAAGGGCTTGTTATCTAGGACGTTTCCTGCCAGAGACGCTCTTGAAGTGATTCCCGTGAGAAAGTCAAAGGAATCTCTTCTTATATCGTAACAAAACTGTGCCGGCACTGCGACTCTCCGCGTCCCTTTCTTTCCCATACGCTGCCTTTCCTTGCGCATGCAACTTCCATCGTCCATTACACACGTAAATATCATCGGAATTATATCATTTTTGGTATCAATTTCATTAGAAAAATATCAAGAATATTTGGCGAAAGTTCCATAAAAAAATAATGAAAAATAAAGAAGTTTTGTCATCGGATTAGCAGTGGTCTCCTGATCTCACACCGATATACCCGACCCGTATCATGTTACACTCCTCGGCGGCCGAGGCCTCTCGAGTTTTATGGCCCCTGACGGGGTATACCCCGCAGGAGTGGGGATAGTTCAGGGACAATTATCGTCCAGACTTTTGGGACATTTATCGCAAGAATACTGTAATAGCAAAACTTAGAAAAAGTAGTTTAGTTATTGTACAGTAAAGTAGTCTCTTTCATAACATCTCCAAAATATTCAAGTAATTTATTAGCCTCGGAAAAGACGTCTTTAAGACGTCTCATTTCAGACGTTCAAACGACGTCTCCAGAAAGACGTCTTTTCAGGATGTAAGACGTTCAGACCTAACAAAAACCGTAAAAAAGACGTCTCTAAGACGTCGCTTGCTATTTGGGTTCACATCATACACAAACTAAAGTCTAACAAGAATAAGTATTTTATCTGCATATTAGCCAGTAAACTAGTCCCTCTAACGTCACAAAAAAACTCAAGCTGTTGGGTCGAATTTTGAAAAAGTTATTCGTTTTTAAAAGGTCTACGAATACTTTTTACACCCACGTAATATGCTGGTCAGATAAAGTATGAATCAAATACTACTATTAGAAACAATATTCTTTTATCTCAAAAGTCTCATCAAGACGAAGCAAAATTTGCATATGATGCCAAAGCATTAAATGAAAAGAAAGCACAAGAAGATACCAATAAAAGAACATTAGTTTGTTTATTTGATCATCAGCAGCGCCTTCCAACTCGCATATTAAAAACTTCAGTAGCATTTTATAAAAGGCCCTATGTACTCACCAAAAAAACAACCTGATACACGTGGCATGAAGCAATAGGAAATGGAGGAGCAAATGAAATTGCTTCTTGTTTAAATATTTTTTTAAGTCATATTTCATATTAAATAAACCATATTATATTTTATTCCGATTCGTGTAGTGGACAAAATAAAAATAATATTGTGTAGGCAATGTTCCTTTCGTCATAGAATCAAAACCAAATTTACAAATAATCGTTCACAAATTTTTAGTCCCTGGTCAAACGTATATGGAATGCGATGTAGACCATGCTATTATAGAACAAGCTAAAAAAAATGTGGTGTTAAGATCGACCATCCAAATGATTGGTATCAGTTGGTCAGAAATGCCAAACGTTGCAATCCATTTGATGTTGTATCCATGACACAAGAAGATTTTAAAATTTTGACTCGCCGTTAAAAGAACATTTAGTCGTACGACATAAAAATATCGATGGTCACCATTTAATATGGCAAAATGTAAGATGGCTAAGATATATATACTAAAGAATATGGGTGTTGTATCATATAAAGAATGCTTAGAAGAGCAAGAGCCTATTCTTAAATTAGATTTAAGAAGAAAAAAAAATTTCACTAGATGCCTAAGTCAGACCTTAAAATTAGAGTATCAGATAGAGAATATCAGAGACCCACCGCTCCTATGACGCTCTCCAGTACCCTCTTATGTTTCCCAGAGGGGAGGACGGCTACAACTTCTTGATTTTCCAAGTTGACCCCACCACTGGCGAGGAAAACGATCGCAAGAAAACATCGACCCTCCAATTTTATGCGTATAGGATGATGGTCCGTCAAAATGAGTTTAATCCCCTAATCTATTATAGGCAACTCACTAATCAGTTTTGGGTAGATATGTATGCCAAGATAGAGACCGAGCGACTGACGTATCTTAGAACTAATCCGACAAGACTGAGGGTGGAAAGTTATATTCACCTCCGAGATGCCTTGGGCGCGGATGAGGACCCGCAAAATATGGGCCAGTTGGTAATCTTGCCTTCTACCTTCTCAGGAGACCCTAGGTACATGCACCAACGTACCCAGGACGCCTTCTGCTACGTGCGCAAATACGGGAGACCTGATCTATTTATTACTTTTACTACAAATCCACGGTGGGGTGAAATAGTAAGGGAACTTTTGCCAGGTCAAGGCCCCCAAGATCGACATGATGTAGTATCTCGGGTCTTTAACCTGAAACTCAAAGTCCTGATTAATTTACTTACAAAAAATAAGTTTGGAGCTGCTTCCTGCTACATGTACTCGGTTGAGTGGCAGAAGAGAGGCCTCCCCCATGCCCACATTCTTCTCTGGCTGAGAGAAAAGATCAGGCCAGCTCAGATCGATGACGTGATCCGAGCTGAGTTTCCCGACCCTGCACAGGACCCAGAACTCTACAGTGTTGTTAAAAACCACATGGTTCATGGGCCCTGTGGTTTTCTCAACTTGCTGTCACCGTGTATGAGAGAAGGTCGGTGTAGCAAGAATTACCCCAGAGCATTCGTGAGGGAAACCATCACTGGAGATGATGGCTACCCTACTTACAAGCGAAGGTCTCCCGCGCAGGATGGGTTTACTGCGACACTTAGGTGTGGTGGCCGTGATATTATCGTAGACAATTCCTGGGTAGTTCCCTATTCCCCCGTCCTTTCGAGAACTTTAAAAGCCCATATTAATGTAGAGTTTTGTAGCAGTGTCCAGTCCATAAAATACATTTGCAAATATGTGAACAAAGGTAGTGACCAGGCTACCTTTGGCGTTAGGACCAATAGGGACGAGATCACGACTTATCAGAGCGGAAGATACATTAGCACCTCCGAGGCTGTGTGGCGTATTCTCCGATTTCACATCCACGAGAGATTTCCTCCAGTGATCCACTTGGATATTCACTTGGAGAATGGCCAGAGGGTTTACTTCCAGCCTGAAAACCTTCAGGAAAGGCTGGAAAATCCTAAAAACACCACATTGCTGGCCTTCTTTAAGTTGTGTACAAAGGACGCCTTTGCCAGTACACTCCTGTACGAGGAAGTTCCTTCGTACTACACTTTCAACCGACAAAAAGGAGAGTTTTGTCGTAGAAAGCAGGGCACACCCGTGGAAGGACATCCTGGAGTAAAGAAAGAGCATGTTATTGGGCAAGTTTTCACCATCCACCCCAATAACACAGAGTGTTTCTACCTAAGGATGCTATTCTACAATATCCGAGGCCCCACTTCATTCGCCAGCCTAAAGACACTTAATGACGTGGTTCAGCCGACCTATCAGGCTGCCTGTCGAAGTCTAGGCCTGTTAGAGGATGATGAGCAATGGCATCAAACTCTGACAGAGGCAGCAGTCTCTGATAGCCCCAGAAAGCTGAGAGAACTGTTTGCCATCATTTTAATTTTCTGTAGTCTCTCAGACGCTCTTGAACTCTGGAATCAATTCAAAAGAAGCCTTCGTGAGGATGTGTTTAGGGACTGGCAAAGGAGGTCTATAGACACGTCTTCCCATGATTTTGAGGAACAGTGCTATGATAGGGGCTTAGCACTATTAGAAGAGGCTGTCCAATCCAATGGAGGCCAGCCTCTCTCTCATTACTCCATGCCATGTCCTCAAAATTTAAGAAAGGAACCAAACCTTCAATATTATAAAGAGGCCAACCACGACCCTATAGAACTGGCAAGTGACCTGGCCCGTGAAAACCAACTTACTGCAGACCAGAAGACAATATTCAATTTTGTTTGTGATAGTGTCGATAACTCTCGCGGCAAAATAATTTTCCTGGATGCTCCAGGAGGAACTGGGAAATCATTTTTGATTCGTGTCCTCCTGGCTAAAGTTAGGAGTTCAGGAAAGATAGCGTTAGCTGTAGCATCCTCTGGGATTGCAGCTACTCTACTTCCTGGAGGTCGGACAGCCCACTCGACTTTTAAAATCCCTATAGACTTAGATAGGAGTGAGACCCCAATCTGTAATATCTCCAGAAACAGTGACCTGGCTAAGGTGATTCAAGACTGCCATCTAATTGTCTGGGACGAGTGTACCATGGCCAACAAGAAGGCAATCGAGGCTGTGGACCTCACTATTAGGGACATTATATCTACGAATAGTGTCATGGGGGGTATCACCACTTTGTTTTCTGGAGATTTCCGACAAATCTTGCCAGTCGTTCACCGAGGTACTCGCGCCGACGAAGTTAATGCATGTTTGAAACGGTCCACACTTTGGCCTGCCATCGAAAAAGTAACTCTCACCACCAACATGAGAGTTCAACTTGGCGGCAGTGAAGAGAGTGCCAGCTTCTCTTCTCTCCTACTCAGAATAGGAGATGGCACTATCGGCAGCGATCACAATGTGACACTGTTACCCCAGCTCTGTAATGTTGTGTCAACAACTGAAGACCTGATCTCCCGAGTGTACCCTGATGCTGCTGACATACCTAATCAGTCTGAGGAGTGGCTCTGTAACAGAGCCATCCTAAGATCAACTCGGCTGTGCTCGATATGTTTGAAGCTGAAGAAATGCA